>OW569413.2:105450247-106700247 GCA_937662695.2 Halyzia sedecimguttata | reverse complement strand
ACACAAACTGACGAGTGCAGATTCTGTTGGGAGGAGGATGAAACTCCTGATCACCTGACAACGGAATGCCTCGCCATCTGAAACCAACGCAAGGAATGCTTTGGGCAAGAAATCTGCAGGAGCGAAGACGTAGCCTCCTTGAAGCCATTCCAGATACTGGAGTTCATCAGAACTCTGGAACTGGAAGGCGAGCTGTAGATGGTAATGACATCGACAGCTTTGACGGAGGGGCACAATGAACCTTGAGGTAGCAGTGCAACGTTATCCCCTACAACAATATACAATATACTCTCGTCTCGTGTGGAGCCCGAGTCCGTCGTATCGTATATTATTGTGTAAAAAATTTCAAACTGTCATCTACTTCTTCCGAAATTTCAACTCATGTAAATCTCAGAATAGCAAACACACCTCGATAGTCTAGAGATTAGCTGCCTCGACTGCTGCGCAGGTGATACGGGTTCGAAACGCCGCTGAGTAAGTTCACTATTTTATTTATTTTCAGAATTTTAGTTCAGTTGCAATGCAGTTTTCACGCGTTAACGCTGAAAAGACGGATTGAAGGTTGATACAGTATTTCGTGAGCGTGAATAGACAATAGAACATACGCGCAAAATGTCGTGACTTCAAGTCGGTGCTTTTCTCGAGTTGTTCAAATAAGTCTTATTTCAACGGGTCTTTGACTATAAGAAATTTGATTATCCTTGATTATAACCGGCTATACTTCATTCGAAAGAAAATATTCCTTTGAAACTTTTTCCTCGTATCATGTAACTAAAGAATGCTTTTCTTTTTTCAGGAACCTTCTTGGTTTTCAAGGAATATCAACCAATCTACGTACCAGCTGAGTCTCCAGCTTACTGCAACCGTGTAGTTTATCTTTTCTCGTTTTGGTGGTTGATTCTGCAATATACCTTATTTGGATTTTTTCTATTATTGGGACTTTGTCATATGCTTATGAGGAATGATTTCAATAAAAAATAAAGTTAATAATTTCCACTTCCACTCTACAATATAGAATTAAATAATAGACCGGTTTCGTCCTCGTTTGCACTAATCATTGTAACGTATACCTTAACGATGATGAACAATATGACGAGGAAGGGGGGACGGTTTTATTTGAAGCCAACGAGCACTTCTGAGTACTAAGTAAACAGATGTGACACCTGGCGTTCAAGCAACCAAGCTCACTCGACTATGGTACCTCGTAACTATAGATTTGAGTATACTCAATTTCCCTACTTCTGTGATTCGCAAGTACTCATTTGGAGTCTCAGGCTATCCACCGGGGGGAGCAAAAACGCCCAGGTAACAAGCAAAGCGGAAATAGTTGAGACATAAAATAGACATAACCCTTAATGAGAAAGCGACCAGTAATCATAACTCAAAATTGATGATGACACTCTGTGGTTTACTCTTAACGTGGATCCATTAAAGGTTATCTCCATTTTATATTTTCGTAGCCATTTTGTATTTGAATGAATCCCATAATGTTTAAGATATTGGGTTTAAATTAATTCCAGGTGTATTCCATATAATCATAAAAGTAGTGACAACTATATATCTAAGCCCATAGACATTTTTTTGAGAATTGTCATCAAAAATTAAAAATTCGACTCACCTTCTTTAGATCCTTTTTAGAGAGTTCGTCATCAGCTCTCCGCTTTTCTGTGAAGTTTTTTGTTAAGTCTTGCTCTGTGCCACATTTCTGAAAATAAAATTTGTTTTGAAATAATAAACTTTTTCCAAGTATATTACAATATCTCGGAAACTGACATCCCGAATAAAGGAATTTTGAAAAAATTGGGCGAAGCCCTGTGGCCAGGAGCTTTGGCGCTCTTGTTCAAACTTTGACAAATCATATCTCCGAAATAATTGGTCTCTGGAAAAGATATAAATGGAATCTTACGATAGAACTGCATCATGAAAGAAATTAAATTCAAACAGCCCGATTCTCCCCAATACCTAACGAACTTATCCGAGATATTCATTCCTCAAATCTACTCAGAAAATTATATTATATCAATTAAAACTTAGACAACATTGCAGTTTGGTTTTTACTGGAGATATTCTGAACCCAATTTGATTATGTATGTCATTTTGCATTCAATCATACTTTGTTTTATAGAACAGGATTAACAAGGAAGGGTATTTTATATCAAGAATAACGAATCAGAAATAATTTTGACAATTATCTCTCATAAGAAAATAAGATGACATGTAAAAACACAGACCATATAATAATTCATAGATAGAAAAATTGAGTACATCATTCTGTGAAAATATAGAAGTAGGTACGATTCATTATTGAAATTTCGAAAACTCATATCTCCGAAAGTATTAGCTTGTTAGAGTTGAAAATGATATCAATGGATTTTTATGGTGCAACTGCATCTTAAAAAAAATTGAATTTGAAATTTGTAATGTAAAAAAAAAATTTTTTTTTCGGTACTTTTTAATCATCAGGCCAATTTTGCCCAATAACGAACTTAACCAAGATACTTATCTCCCAAACCTACTCTGAAAAAACTCCGAAACCGCTTGACGGATTTTGCCCGTTAACGAACTCGTCCGAGATATTTACGCTCCAAACCAACCCTGCGAATTTCTACCCTCTAACTACTTTCGTTCGAGAGTTATCGTGTTAACGGCCGGACGGACGGCCGACTGAACATAATCGATTTCGACCACGGATTCTTGATCAGTGAGTCGAACCAAATCGTTTAAGACCATTTTCAGCCAAAAATTAGAAAATTACAGACATTTGGGCAAATTGATAAGCACTCTGTTCCGAGGAACAAGAGCGCCAAAAATATTATTTATATCACCATAACCTGAGAACAGAAAGAGATAGCGACTTGAAATTTTCGGGTAAGGTTGTGCATCTGAATGGGAAAAGTGAGTTTGTTTAAAGGTATTCTCGGCCAAACGGTTTGGGAGTTATACACATCTGAAAATTGGTTGTTATTTCGTCAATAACTCGAAAAATATAAAACTAATCCAATTGAAACATGGTTGTCACTTGTAGAATGCCAACGCGAAAATTTCATGAGGATCGTATAACTCGAAAATTTTTAAAAAATCATTGAAATAAATTCTATATATCAGAAACTATTCGTCCGACCTCGCTGAAATTTTGCGAGAGCCTTCATAACCTAACTCTACTGAAAGTTCTTAAAGTCCAGTAGTTGGATGGGTGACCGTTGCCTCTAAAACTTTCGAACAAAAGGAGATAGGGACTTGCAATTTTCAGGGTAGGTTGTACATCCCAATGGCAGATATAAGTTCATTTTTGGGTATAATCAGTCCATCGGTTTCGGAGTTATACCCACCTGGAATATTATTTTCCGATAATTCAAAAAATATATAGACTCGATCGAATTGAAGCTTTGTAACTAGTTGTATGATATCGAAATAAAGGAGTGTGTAAAATTTTGTGAGAAGCGTAGGTACACCTAGAAAATTTTTCAAAATTACAAAAAAAAAACTGGTTCAAGCACTGACGGGAAGTCAGGAGCTTTTGCGCGTATGTTCTATTGTCCATTCTCCTTTATTGGACACTCTTAATTCGAATTTATCATGGTGAATTTCAAATCGATCGGATGTGCAGAATGAAAAATATTCCGAAACTTTTTTTTTCTATCCAAGAAACATTGTTGGGCGAGTTCAGTAACTGCAAAATGCAAAAGTTCCTGACTTCATGTCGATGTTTTTCTCGATTTTTTTTGTTTCAATATTTCGGTTCGTGCCTAGAAGAACATATTCAAACCTTTCAGTTGAGTTTAGGACGACTTAAATGTTGTGCGTATCCAAAGAACGAAATCGAATAAAGCACACAGCCTCAGCTCGGATCTCCTCGTATTATTTTTCCACACAAAGCGGTATTTCAAAGACGGTTCCGTGTATTCATTACATCCGAACCCTCAGAATCCATTACATTGCCACTCGAAAGAAAAGGTGACTGTGGCGCGGAGCCACTATCACTTGCTGAAAAGGCCTTTCTTACACATAAAACATTTGCCGTATATAAACAGCCCTTATCTCAGAAATATGAAATTAAATACGCTCGTGACAAAAATGACTTCGAGAAGGGCGTGAAAGGACTGCCATCCATATAAACTTCGGACAAACATCTTCCGCAAACATTATCAAGTTTCAACAACGTGTAATCATTTTCCCCCAGGAATTTTCCGGGATAGAGTAACTTTGAACGGTGGAAATCCTATCGTTTTATCTACGGCGGCGTAGGAAAGGAGAAATTAGCGCACAGATTTATATCCAGTAATCAGAGAACAGAGAAATGTCCCCAAAATCACTATACTGTGAATATAAAATTGATGGGTTGAATTTGTCGTACTTCAAACGCAACCATACTGTTTATTTGAATACGACAAACTTTGTCTATTATACAGGGTGAGTCTTTGACCACTGCATTAATTTTAACCAAAGATTCCTCTCATCAACTGAAACACTTTTTTCATTTAACATTTTTCCAAATTCAGCTCAGGTAAAAAGATACAGGCTGTTGAAATTTTGAAAAAATATCAGTTTTTATTTTGTAGCTTTGACATCCTTTTTTCTAATAAAATAAATGTGGCGTAAAGTTTCCTATAACTATGATACATATTTTCCAAATATTAGTTATTTTCTACTTCTACTGGTTTTCTAGTTATGGACTCGTGGATTCATAAAACTAAACGAAATTAGCATAAAGAAAGCATATAAAGTTTTTCTTGAGTCATTACAAGAATATTCCATCGTTTTAGAACATTATATTATTCTTCATCATTTCTCCTTAAACGCACCGTTTTCGAGATGTTCTTCATTGAATGTTTTAAAATGGAAAGCTCCAGAAATTTCACTACTTTTATGGATCCGTCCCTGAGCGTTGGAATCCCGAATCAAGCTGTAAACCACGTTACCATGCCTTATTCTCGTCCGCCAACAATGTCATAGATAATTTATATGCGGGAGTGTATTAGCACATTGTGAAATCTTTAAACGCTTGTAACTTTTTACCTGGGCTGAATCTGGAAAAAATGGTAAATGAAAAAAGTGTTTCATTTGATGAGAGGAATCTTTGGTTAAAATTAATGCAGTGGTCAAAGACTCACCCTGTATACTAAATGACAAAGAAACTGCAACACCCAGAAGGAGCTTTAAATTTTAATTTTTTTGTGGTAAAACATAGATAGTATAGCAAGGAGTAAAAGTTTGAAGAAAAAACCGCAGGGATTACCATTTTTTTTAATAAATTTGTTAATAATGTGTTTGTCCACATGATTATCTATACACTCCCCAACAAGTCATGGCATTGATGCAATAAGATGGTCTATTTCTTTTTGAGGGATACTATACAAAGATACACTCTAAAAAAAATCTCAGTGTGAATGTTGATTTCATACTATCAAGAATATTGTCGATGCAATTTACCACTAGAATGTCACATTCATATCAATATTTTCGTTATTATGATCATATTGTGTTCAGTAGTGTAATTTATGACAGAAAATATCACAAACAGATCCAGTATCAAGAATTAATAAAATTTATTTGAAATTTCACAGTTTACATCAAGTTTTAATGCCAATTCTTCATACAAAAGTCAGATAGGTGATATCTTGGGTGAAAATGAGCACTGCATGGTGAAATGTGAAAGAACGATTTCAGAGATTTAATCCTATTACCAAATTTTACACTCAGTTATCAATTTTATGTATATCCAAGTATAACTTTTAAAACACGTGAAATCATCGAAAGTACCAACAAGTGCTTTTCGACCTACAAACTATCCAAATTCGCACCAGGAATATCAAAAGAACGTTATACTTTATTTCGTCAACTTATTCATTGCTACATAGTTGCCAAGTATTCTTTATCGAAAGACAGATATCCCTGCTGAGTCTTTTAAATATAAAGAAATCGCCGATAGTTGTGAAGAATTAATAATTATAAGATGACAGGAAGAATTGTACCCTTCCATGGGGAATTCTCACAAACAATATTGATGTTATTTCGGAACACTCGAATCAATAATGGAAATATCACTGTATCCCTTTCTTGACTATGAAAATCAATTCTTCCACGCTCTCAATGATTCACAAATTTATTTTCTGCTATTTAATGATTTCGGAGTACAACAATAGTTGAATATTTGTAGTTACCAATCAATCAAGAGATATATTTAGTCACGAAAAATAAACATATGGATTGTTGTGGTAAGTATATCATGAATAGTCTGATAAATAATGACTTCAAAGTGAGTATGCAGTATGAAATAATTGTACATTGCAGGTTTGAACAAATCGCTACTCATTGCACCATTCCATAAAAAAATCGTCTCAACTACACAAAATTGGAAACATCGAATTTTGGAAAATGGATATTTGCGAAACCAAAGGATTGTTTTTAAAATATCAGAATATAATTATATCCGGCAACAATGTGCAGGGATTGGTTATGTCGCAATACTTCTGACTCTGACTAGTTCTAATACAACACGTAATTCCTTGGGAGACTACAGTGTGTTGTATAGGGTTGATTTTGTGCCTTGGAGACGATAAGTTGGTTCATTATGCATTATGAAGTGAGAATCTGGAAAAACGAAGTGCATCAAGAATATTCGTTATGACTTATGAGAATAATGAGAAATTTGTTTTGGCCGTCGAAGGAAGTTTGGAAATAATACTGTTTGCAAGTGAGTACATATGAACGTTCAATTTAATTTTTTTGGGTGCCTACGTAATTGGGTATCATCATTTCATCAATTTTTCCCGAAAATTTTGATGAGATATTTGTGTTGGTTGGTCGATTGGATTTACAAATTCGTCCATCGCCGACTTTGAAATTTTACATTTGTCAGTGAAAAATATTTCACTCAATTTTCTTTATTTGAAAAGTGCAATTATCTGAATTAGATCAAATTTCATATTTATTTTTAATGTGATTACAGTTTCTTTATTGAAATTCATTTTCGTAATGTTCTTCAAACAAATGGGGCTTATTCATCTAACCTTTTGTGAACTATCAATAAGATTTATTAAGAAGCACTTGCAGGTGAGTGTTTTTTGTAGTAGGTAGTCTAAGGGAACATATTTTTTTCAGAATATTGCGTATCTTAATTGTATATCACACTGTCGCAAAAACCTATTCTCCAGGATATTTTATTTCAGATAAGAGTGAATTCTTGATATCTATTTCGAATAAAACCAGCGTTGATAGTCAATTATCGGTCCAAAGCACGTTGAAAAGTTACAACTTTCAATTATATAAAGACCTGCCAGCTTCACATTATTTTGTAGGCACCAATTCGAATTGTATGATTATATATGATTAATATATAAATGTTTTAATTTCAGTAACCCTCACCATCAGAAGAAACAATTGGCGAAATTGAAGAAACTGCCAGCGCTATATCATTGACACCTGATCTGGAAGAATTTTGTGTCGTGTTGGACCAGAAAGTGCTGCCTCAAAAGTTCGATTGGTTTGTCAACAGTTTTGATTATCTCTTTAAGCTTCAGTAATCACTAAATATTTCTATAAAAATTTATTTTTTATTGTATTTTCACAAATTATATGTAAAAAATTAAACTGTGTATTAAATAATCTTTGAAATAATAAATTCATATGTACTAAAGAGTTTTTTCAATACCTATACCCTTTTCATATCCTTTCGGTGATTTATATGATATTGAGTTTCAAATTATAAAACGAACAATATCATATAAAACACCGAAAATGGTGTAAATTTCAACTAAATAATACCTACACCCCGAGGGTTTAAAACACATCTGATTCGGTGTTAAATAACACTGAACAAGATATTGCACAAGCACTAGGTCAGTGCAAATTCACACTGCACTAAAGTTAAATCACACTAAACCTGTGCTAAATGCACTACGGTATTTGTGCAAATTCACACCGAACTAGTGCTAAACCCCATTGATCTAGTGCTACCTCACACTCATCCGAATGATAAATCTCAATCGGTCTGGTGTGAAAGCTGATTACTTATTATGGCAGAAAATACACCTGAAAGTCGGTGTTATTTCGGATGGTGCGAAATAACACTGAAAAGATCAGGACCTCTAAGGAAATCAGGCCGGTGTTAGCGGGTGTTGGCCGGTGTTGTAAAATTTCTTAGAGTGTACCTGTAGTTCGTGTCTCAGAGCCGCCAAAGTCCGTGGGGGCTGGGTAAATTTCCATGCCTTCTACCCATGATATCCCACACATGCTTGGCGACCATGGCAAAATATTGACATGGGTCGCATCAAAAAAGGTCAAACTAACTCTGGCAACATGAGGTCGAGCTTTATCTTGCTGAAATATTGGATTCTCGAGCCGGTTAAGGTAATGGAGAAGATATGGCTCCACTATTTCTTGAAAGTAACGCAGCGCTGTCATGTTACCTCGATTAAGGACTAAAGGTGACCTACTTGCATGTGCAATAGCACCCCATACCATAACGCCCAGTGTCCGGTGTACATGACGCTCAATATCAAACTGAGGTTCACGTATTTCTCCCCGACGTCGTCTAAACCCTCTTCGGCCATCATGTGCACCCAAGGAGAATCAATATTCATCAGAAAATACGACCTGATGCCATTCCACATTCGAGTGTTGACGTTCTCTGCACCACTGTAACCGTCAGAGGTAACACAAGATGGGGTCGATAATGCTGCAGTCCAAAAGACCTTATCCGGCGTTAAACCGTTCGGACAGTTACAGGATGGCCTTGTTCTCCTAACCACTCATCAGCCAATGATCGAGTTGTCGCAAATCGGTCTCTAATAGCCGTAGGTCTTGGACGTTGAACTTCATTTGTGCCCCATTAGTGCAGTGCTTACTCTTCTTTGGTTTTGGGCATTATCAAACCACGCTTGACAACATCTCATAACAGTAGTTGGATTTCTGTTCGTACGGTTAGCGATTTCTCGAAATGATAACCCCGCCTCCCGTAGATCAATAATTCGGCCTCTTTCAAATTCACTTAGCTGGCGATAAATTCCGCGTACACGTGCTCTAGGTATTTTAACAACAACTAAACATTGACTTTGGATCCCCTCGAACAGCTGGTTTGTTGTAAAATTGAAAAACATTGGAAAAAACGACTACAATATGTAAGTAAGAAAAAATGTTTACATGAAAAAACCTTCACGATTTTTTTCTCCAAACTTTAATCATGTACTCCTTGCTAAACTATCTATGTTTTACCAAAAAAAAATTAAGATTCAAACAGCTCCTTCTGGGTGTTGCAGTTTCTTTGTCAGTTAGTACCTATATGTTTGTACTTGTGGGTAGATTATAAGCATAGTATAATTAACCCACTCGTGTTTCACTGTTATAGCCAGCCAATATTGGAGTAGGAAGGTATACACGCGATATTGCAAATAGGCGGAGGCGCCGGGCATGTGAGTTATACTTAATTTGTGTGAGTACCTATATGGTTGGCATCCAAGTTAAGTGTGTCTATACTCCATTCACTTTTACAAAGTCTCCCGGATGGCCATGACATTTTGACACATTTCACCGTGTACATTTTGAAAATGTTAGGTTATGCTTGTTTTCCTATCAGATAACTACGCAACGTTGTCCTCTCTACATAGAAGTCGTAGTTATAACGTATTTTTCACAATGTGAATGTGAAAAATAATGAAATAAAGAAATTGGCAACGTCTCGGCGAAATGTTTTGACCTTGACGATATTTCAACAGTGTCAACCTGCCTTAGTTTGAGTTACAAAAACGTGATAGATCTAAATTCTAAATCATGGCCAACCGGGAGGCTTTATAGAAGTGAATGGAGTATATGTGGGTAACGGAATTTCGGAACGTGATTTTCATCCCCTCAAAGACGTCGGATTAATTTGAAACGTTCCACATTCATCAAAGGACGGAAGACAATGCAATAATTCAAATAGTTTGTCCCATTGTCCTTAACACTCTTTTGTAGGGATTGTGCATTCGCCATTTTGTAACAACCCTAACCTGGTTTTTCATATCTACGTCTTCTAGATCCTGAATACTTTCTGATCTAGATAGTACTAAAAAGATAATGGCTCTTTCTCTATCAAAAAAAAAAGTTCGAAGTCAAATTTGATTTTGTCTGGCCGGACGTTGCCACGATAACTTGAGAACGGAAAGAGATAGTGACTTGAAATTTTCAGGATAGGTGGCGCTTCCAAATACGACGGACAAGTTCGTCAATGGGTATAATCGCCCCAACGGTTTCTGAGTAATAATTTTGCCATCAACCAATACAGATCCGTTCGGATTGAAACTTGATGAGTAGTTGTAGAATACAAACCTAAGGACATTTGTGGAATTTTGTGACAATCGTATGAAACAAAAAAATTTGTGAGAGATGAACCCTTCGAAATTTTTTAAAGAATTACGGAAAAAAAAATTGGTTCAAGCACTGACGTGAAGTCAGGAGCTTTTGCACGTATGTTCTATTGTCCATTCTAATTTATCCTGAAAAGCAACCCACGATTTTTTACAACCATATATAATTTTTGTTTATCTCACCATTCTTGATTTTAATTAATTGAATTGTTTTCTAATTTTTTTGGGTTATCTGTATTCAGACAAAATTGGCTAATTATACGAAATTATTCTTCCTTTTTTGTGGGTTATGAGAGTATTTTCTAAAATTTTACTATGTTCTAATTAAAGAAGATAACAACAATTACGTCTTGGCTTCGTAAATATTTATTATAACAGGTCCGCCAAATAACTTTTTTTTTTTAAATGCAATAAAAAAAAAGTTACTGAATATTTTCTCAAATTTCTTTAATTATTTGTAAGTAAAATCCTTCCTGTTAATAATGGAAAATAATTTCATTCAAATGGCTGCCTCGGCTGGCCATGCAGTAGCCTACACGATCGGTCCAATTTTTAAGCACATTATCGATTGCGTGCAGCTGTATTCCACCAATGGCTTCACGAATATTGGCCTTTAAAGCGTCAATTGTCTCTGGCTTGTTGGCGTAACACTTATCTTTGACGGCACCCCACAAATAATAGTCCAACGGTTCAAACATCAGCTCTGCGCAATGCGATCTTCAAAAACAGGGCAACTCCTGAACCAATTGGACTTTGTATGGCGTCATACCAAGGTCTCTATGCAAAATTCGTCTCAATGATGTCTCCGAAATGTTCAATTCTTGAGAACGACGGCGAATTGATGTTGATAACGCTTCACGCACACTTTCTGCCACAGCAGCAATATTCTCGGGTGTACGCACTGTTTTTGGCTTTTCACGCTTTGCTTTATCGATGAGGATGCCAGTTTCTTTCACTTTTTTCACAAGATAACGAACATACGGAGCTGACGGTGTTTCTCTTCTTCCAAAATCCGTACGCAATTACCGCACACATTCTGCAATATTACCATGATTTTCAAAGTAATGTCGCAATATTTCCCAGCGTTGTTCAAGCGTATAAACAACCATATTCGTTCAGCGGAAGGATAAAACTAATTATCTGTCAAATCAGACATGAGCTAAGTGTTACCATTCACGAAATAAGCACTAGTTGAAAAAAGAAAACGTTAGATGGCGGACCTTTATTAACTCATTTGTGATTGATTTCTTGAGTGAAATAGCAGAAATGGTGGCAAAAACTCGAGTCTCAGCTTATATTCTTGATAATTATTATACAGGGTGAGTTATGCTTACAAGAACTTAATATGAAAAAAAAAAGATTATTCCGGTCCTGATATTTGTTTGGTTCAAAAGACTACTTGTTAAGACCTTTTAGTTAAATTCATGTAACAAATTTAAACCATATTGGATGATCCTTATATTCAATATGGCGAATTGAATTGTTTGCCTAAATTCTCAAATCACTCTGTGTGTCAGTAACGAAGAGACTTTACTTTTCACTCCTAGTAGCAGTCCCTGTAACCCCATAAGTTTTGTCGGTTTCATCTCCGGACACCCTGTATATTTAAGGGGGAGCAATGTTTCCGCTAGCCAAGGGGCGGCGAACATCTTAGGACAACCCTGCTCAAATGCGTTAATTCTTTTTGTCTTCATGTAAAAAACAATTATTCAAACGAAAACATTAGCAAATTCTCAACGTCCTGTTGAATGGCGCTTAAAACTTGATTTATGGAAAGCATTCAACCAAGTGCTAAAACGAAGACGGGGAAACAGAAAGAAACGGCAAGAAGTAATTATTCGTCAAAATACCATCTCTAATGAGGTGGTAATAAATAAAGTGGGCATTACATTCGGACATCTGCCGCGCAGAAAGTTTGTCGGCTGAAATTCAGCAATTGCTGAAAACGTCTAAGGGCACTGGATGAATATCGCCATGAATGAATCCGTTTACATGACTTGTTTGTTGAAGAAACGACCTGAACGACGTCGTTTTCTCGTCTGCCTCAATTATCGCAAGCATAAAAATTCTCCGCCTTCGGTTTTCGTTTCTACGCCTTTTTGGCGCTCTAGTTCCTCGGAACTGAGTGCTTATCAATTTGCCCAAATGTCTGTTATTTTCGAATTATTCGATGAAAATGGTCTTAAGCGATTTGGTTCGACTCACTGATCAAGAATCCGTGGTCGAAATTCATTCTGTCCGGCCGTAGGCACGATAACTCTCGAACGGAATGAGCTAGACAGTTGAAATTTTCAGAGTAGGTTTGGGAGATAAATATCTCGGCTAAGTTCGTTATTGGGCAAAATAGGACAGATGGTTTCGGAGTAACAAAAAAAAATTTTTTTTTTACATAACAAATTCCAAATTAATTTTTTTGTCAATAAGCAGTTTTACCATAAGAATCCAATGATATCATTTTTAACTCTAAGAAGCTAATACTTTCGGAGAAATGATTTTTCAAAATTTCAATAAAAAATCGTTTTTCTACGTTTTCACAGAATTATATAATTATTCTATGTATGAATTGTCATAATGTCAACTTATTTTCCTGAGACATGAAATTGTCTAACTCCTTGCTAATAGTTGGTTCGAGAAACCTCAAAATCGACTTAGAGAGACAAGGGTAAAAAACCGTCAAATAAACCCCCATGTGGCGATTTTATGTCGAAAAGTGAAAATTAAGAATATATATCCCAGGTAAGTACCGACGTTTTATTCTATTACCGGAGATCGACAAGATCGTACGAGAAGCCCGATAGCCGGTGTGTCTACGCAGTCGGGTTTTCGGTTTCGGAACGAGAGAAGGCGGGCTCAAATCCCCGAAAGGGAATTACACTTTTTGGCGCTCTAGTTCCTCGGAACTGAGTGCTTATCAATTTGCCCAAATGTCTGTAATTTTTATTTAAGATGCAGTTTCACCATTAAAATCCATCGATATCATTTTCAACTCCAAAAAGCTAATACTTTCGGAAATATGATTTTTCTAAATTTCAATAATGAATCGTACGTACTTCTATGTTTTCACAGAATGCTATAATTATTATATCTAAGCTTTATTATATGATCTGTGTTCATACTCGTACATGTCATCCTGTTCTATAAGAGAGAGTCAAATTCATTTCAGCTATTTTTTTATTATATATTTTTTCAGAACATTTGATAATTTATGTAACTTCATCAATAGTAATAAATCAATCATTATTGAAATAAAAATAACAAAGATAAATTTGGAGTCTACAAGGCAACCTCTAATCGTGTGTAAGTAATTGAACCTTTCGATTATTGAAGCCTCTCGAAATTCACCAGAATAAAAATTATTAATCTGCCGTTTTTAAGTTGACAGTTAACCAGAAACCTTCGATGGTGCGTTAGAATTCAAACATGTTAAGTTCCTATTATGTTAAGGTTGATTTCTCCGCATGTTACAAATAATTGCTAGGAATTTGTTTGAGGAGGGTTCTTCCCAGTTAAACACTCAATTCAATATTGTCTTCTCTGTAAATGAGGCCCTTGATGTACTTACACTTCAATCGACGAGAAACTTGACAGCAAACTGTTTGAGAACTTCATCAATTTGAGGTTCGTGTTCATCGAATATTAATTTCCTTAAGATGGAGATGTTCCGCCGAAGTTAGACACTGAAGAACGTTTGAAGATTAATCTGTCGCTTAATTGTGTTGTGATATAAAGGGTGATTCGTTGGGAAATGCGCATACAGTAAGGGTAGATGGAGGACACCGAGGTGCCTCTAAATAACATATATTTTATGGGTCTATTGTTCTTTATAACCAAGATATAGGATGATTTATTAATTTTCTCCATTTTTTCAATTAACCAAAACTTATAAAACAACCTACTTATATATTTGGTTTGTATGTTCTTTGTCCATACTGGTGTCGATTAACATAAGAAAATTAGTCTTATCCCTTAAAAAATGTGGGAAAGCCCTGTGGACAGGAGCTTTGGCGCTCTTGTTCAAACATTGACAAATTATATATTTTGCGCAGTCGGGTTTTTCGTTTTCTTTTGTTAATATTTGTATTTATCTAATTCAATCCAGATTTTCAGAGAGCACTGCATATAAATTTATGTGGTTTTTTTATTCGCAATTATTACAGACATAAATGGGGTCGCTAAAACTCCCTTCAGTACTTCTATACTTTTTCCGAGTGTAACCTCCTAAGGCTCTATACGATACCATTCATATTTTTGTATTTACCCGAATACAAAATGAATAATTCAAGAGTTACCGCAGTATAAATACAACCTTGATGTGTATTTTTCCTATAAATATGAAAATCGTTACCTTGTACGGTTTTATCTTATCATCCCAACGTAATGCATGGCTCCTGAAGGATCCGCAGATATTTCTCGAATAAAACGGTCGGCCGAATAAGAATCTACAACGTTGCCGCTCTCCGATGCTCGTAGAGCATATTTAACGAAGTGTGAAGGTGTTCAAGTTGAAATATACCCATGAGTGAATAATGCAAAAATTCTACGTGATGTGAGAGTCGTTAGGTGAGGTCAGGTGTCGATTTTTAATGAGGATGCTGAGAATTTCGGTGCTTCTTTGTAATTGGTGCTTGATGTGAGGGGTTGGATGTCGATGTGTAATTTTTTCTGGAGTTGGGAGGAAAAACACGACGAATTTCACAAGTAGATTCATTATATTGTCATTCAAATTCTTCGTTTTCCTCAATTCTATATCTATCGAGTTCTTCAATATGCACATAACTACACTACTGAAATATATTGAGGGAACAAAAATAAAATCTGAATTTTTCAGTGATTTTTTATGGGCTGTATCTCGGTGAAATATAAAAAATTGGTTCAAGCAATGACGTGAAGTCAGGAGCAGTCGAATTTACCATGGTGATTTCGATTAAGAGTGTCCAATATAGGAGAATAGACAATAGAATTCACCATGGTAAATTCGATTAAAGGTGTCCAATACAGGAGAATGGACAATAGAACATACACGCAAAAGCTCGTAACTTCACGTCAGTGCTTGAACCAATTTTTTATCTCGTGAAGTCAGGATAGAAAGCAATGATGAAAAACTTAACACATTATTGTCTACCTTCAATTCTTCTTAAGGAGAAGAATACATAATTATTCTAGAAAAATATTACTGGAATTAATGTCATATTTAAATAATCAAAGTAAAGAAAATTATAAGTTTAGTTACAAACATATTGAATGAAATTAAATTGAATTCCAGTAATATTCAATTACTTATTCATAACCAATAAATGCCCATTGATAGATCTAAAGGTGTTGTGGTGAAACATAAAGATATATTCTCATTAGTGATAGAAAAACTGGCCTAAAATTCCTCTCTACCCATCACGAGATTTAATATCGACAAATGAGCCTCTCACCTACCAAGATCAGAAAGTGTGGTTAATTCAAAGTTAAGTTTTGAAACCTTCAGCAAAATTTCAGCGATATCATATTAAAAATAATACATAACCTTTCAAAAGTCCCCTCTCACAAATATACTCCTCTGAAGGCACATGGATCTCTTGAAGAAGAATTGCCTTCTCTATTTCTCAAAGATATTCGCTCTTGTTCATAGAAATCCCTTCAATATTTAGTTGCCTCCTCCTAAGGAGGATCTCTATCAAAACCAGGTCTGACCGCTAATGTAGGGCTATCATCTTCCATAGATTTGTGATGAAATAACACGATTTTCCCAAGAACATTTGCGCAAAAATTTGTCATCATGACATTCATGCTTTTGAAGGTTCTCGCAAAAATACGACGATTCCCATCCAGCTACCGAATTCACAAAGGCTGCTCGGTTCTCCAACAATATGGATCCGATCGTGTTCAAACTTGGAACTCTGCAGTAGAGGTAGGTTCTGAAGGCTCTTCCAAAATTTCAGCCATGCCGGACGAATAGTTTATGATATATAGAATTTTTTTCAATTATTTTCAATAATTTTTTTGAAATTTTCTAGTTATACCATCCTCACGAAATTCCGCAAGAATTTTCGCGTTGCCATTCCACAACTAATAACCATGTTTGAATTATATCGGTTTCGTATTCTTCGAGTTATTGAGGAAATAACAACCAAATTTCAGATGGGTATAATTCCAAAACCATTTGGCCGATTATATCTATAGACAAATTCAAATGTCGCATTCAGATGCACAACCTAACTTGAAAATTTCAAACCACTATCTCCTTCCGTTCTCAGGTTATCGTGTCATCAATTATATTTTTTAATAATTTTTTTAAAATTTTCTAGTGACACGATTCTCACAAAATTCCACAAACGTGCTTAGGTTTACATTCTTCAACTATTCACCAAGTTTAAATTCGATCGGATTTATTTTGGTTGAAAACAAAATTATTACTCGGAAACCATTGGGACGATTATACCCATTAACGAACTTGTCCGTCGTATTGGGATGCGCCACCTACCCTGAAAATTTCAAGGCTTTAGCTCTTTCCGTTCTCGAGTTATCGTGGCAAGGACCGGGCGGCACCACAGAATTAAATTCCACATTTGGGCAGAATGATAACACGATGTCCCCCAGAACATACGCGCAAAAAAACATTGATGATCCCGCTGGTAGCAGGTAATCCAACGTTAGAGAAGGACAACGTATTTCCATCTGCAGGTTGTTCTGTATTTTTGGCCGAATATTCCATAAGTTTCCTGAGTGAAGACATTCACAGTGAGATCACATACGAAACACAACCTTCTTGCCAAATCTGAAATAACAAATACCGTTCGAGATGTCAACCAATCACATAAAATTACGATATTGCGAGTCCATCGAGACTAACAGAATGGCCTCTTACATCTTACACAAATTAATGTTAAATGTGGCCGAGCCTTTTGTTAGAAACACCGCAGACAGCCATGTTCCAAAAATACAGCGGAATTAATCAGATAGTTGTTGTGAGATTAAGGATTTGCCAACAGCTGATACATCGAACAGAGTCGGAGATCAAACAGACAATACTGCGGTTTTAGGTAGGCGAGAGCACGACTGGGCCGGATGACAAAGGTTTTTATAAATTCCCGGGTGTAAAAACGTTAATAGATTACGAAGGAGCCTCAAATGGGTCAGCATAAAGCTTAATTTATCCTGAGAAGACAACGTATTTCGGTTCTATTTCCACGTGTAAATTAGATAGAAGTGATTATTGTGCGTATGTTCTGGGGAACATCGCGTTATCATTTTGCCCAAATGTCTGTTACTTTCGAATTTTTTGACGGAAATGGTCTCAAACGATTTAGTTCGACTCCCCAATGAAGAATTCGAGGTCAAATTTGATTCTGTCCGGCCGTTGCCACGATAACTTGAGAACGGAAAGTGCTAGCGACTTGAAATTTTCAGGGTAGGTGGCGCATCCCAATACGACGGACTAGTTCGTAAATGGGCATAATCGGCCCAATGGTTTCCGAGTAATAATTTTGTTTTCATCCAATATAAATCCGATCGAATTGAAACTTGGTGAGTAGTTGTAGAATATGAACCTAAGCACGTTTGTGAAATTTTGTGCGAATCGTATGGCTAGAAAATTTTAAAAAAATTATTAAAAAATATTTTTGTTGTCACGATAATTCGAGAACGGAAAGAGATAGCGGCTTGAAGTTTTCAGGTTAAGATGTGCATCAGAACGCGACATTTGAGTTTGATTATAAGCATCATCGGCAAAATGGTTTTAGAGTTATAGCCATCTGAAATTTGGTTGTTTTTGTTCCTCATTAACTCGAAAAATTCTAAACCGATTGAACTGTCATTAGTTGTAGAATAGTAACGCCAAAATTCTTGCAAAATTTCGTGAGGATAGTATTAGTAGAAAATTTTTAAGAAATCATTGAAAAAAAAAAAAATTCTATCTATCAGTAACTATTAGTCTGAAATTGCTGAAACTTTGCAATAGCCTTTGGAATCCAACTCTACTGCCAAGTTTTAAGTTTTAAAACGATCGGTTAAAAATTGTTAGAGATTCGAGCAATCTTGTGTGAGTTCAGTAGATGGGTGACCGTTGCCTCGATAACTTCCGAACAAAAGGAGATAGGGACTTGCGATTTTCAGGGTAGGTTGCGTATCCGAATGGGAGAGTAGGGTTCGTTTTTGGGCATAATCGGTTTAACGGTTTCCGAGTTATACCAAACTGGAATATTATTTCCTCGAAAACTCAAAAAAGAATCGATCGAATTGAAGCTTGCTAACTATTAGTAGAAAATCAACATGAAGATGTGTTTCAAATTTTTTAAGAACCGTACCCCTAGAAAATTTGAAATAAAAGACGAAAAAAAAAAAATTTGTAAGAACCGTACCCCTAGAAAATTTCAAAAAATTTACGAAAAAAAAATTGGTTCAAGTACTGACGTGAAGTCCGGAGCTTGTTTTTAAAGTATTCGTTAGTTTCAAAATCATTCAGCATTATTTGAGGTTAGATTATTGAGCTTTATCTTGATTGTGAAAAACATAACAAATATTAGACAAGCCTTTATGTTTTCACCAGCAAAAAAAATGGTTCAAGCCCTGTGGACAGAGCGTTGGCGCTCTTGTTGAAACTTTGACAAATGATATATCCGAAATTATTGGTCTCTGGGAATGATATAAATGGATTCTTACGATAGAACTGCATCATGAAAGAAATTAAATTCAAAAAGACCGCTTCTCCCCAATAACGAACTTATCCGAGATATTCATTCCTCAAATCGACTCTGAAAATTATATTATATCAATTAAAACTTACACAATATTGCAGTTTTGTTTTTACTGGAGATATTCGGAACCCAATTTGATTATGCATCTTACGAAAGTATATATTTTCATCATCATATGGATTATCCACGGGCATTCTTTTATCACCTTAAAAGTATAAGATCATATCATCATCATAATTCTGAGTTAGCTGAGGTTATTTAATTGGTCATTCTGCATTCAATCATAATATGTTTTCTAGAACAGAAGGTGTATTTATATCAAGAATGACGAACCAGAAATATTAATGACATTTTTCTCTTATAGGAAAATATGATGACATGTAAGAACACAGGTCATATAATAATTCATAGATAGAATAATCGAGTACAGCATTCTGTGAAAACATAGAAGTACGAATCATTATTGAAATTTCGAAAAATCATATCTCCGAAAGTATCAGCTTGTTAGAGTTGAAAATGATATCAATGGATGTTTATGGTGAAACTGCATCTTGAAAAAAATTGAATTGAATTTGAAATTTGTAATGTAAAAAAAAATTGGTTTCGTTACTCCGAAATCAATTGGCCGATTTCGCCCAATAACAAACTCAACCAAGATATTTATCTCCCAAATCTACTCTGAAAATTACAATTGCCTAAATCATTCTGTTCGAGAGTTATTGTAGAAACAAAATTTGAAAATTTAAAAATTTTTATTTTTACACCTCACGGCAACCCGATCAATACAAAGCTTCGCATGCATATAGAGATCATTATTCTACAATTTGTTGCTAAATTTCACATAGATCGAGGGATCGGTTTCGGAAATATGCTTAAAAAATATTTTTACTAAAAACGGCCATAACTCCGAAACCGCTTCATGGATTTCCCCCATTAACGAACCTATCCTGCAAATTTCAATCCTCTAACTCCTTTCATCGAGAGTTATCGTGTTAACGGCCAGACGGACGACTGGCAGGACAGAATCGATTTCGACCACGGAGTCTTGATCAGTGAGTCGAACCAAATCGTTTGAGACCATTTTCAGCCAAAAATTCGAAAATTACAGACATTTGGGCAAATTGATAAGCACTCTGTTCCGAGGGACAAGAGCGCCAAAAATGAGGTACTACGAGATGACTATTCCCTATACCACACCAAACATTCAAAGAGAATTTGTATTGCGAATTTTTTTTCTCAGACAATGATGGTTAATTTCTGACCATAAATGATAACTTCTCGAATTGAACCCTCTTTAGCGAATAAGGATTCATCCGTGAAAATGATTGAATAAATGGTTCATGGATTATTCATTACCCATCGGCAAAATGTACTTCGATGAACATTATTCCCGGCTTCGAGTTTCTGGACTTTTTGTAAATCATATAAATTCGCTTTATGTAATGTTTTCCAAACAGTTGATTTTAGAACCCCTAAAGCTGCATTTATTCTCCTATATTACTTGTAGATGGGTCTTCCTCCACTTGTTAGAGAATCTCATTTTGTACGTTCATATGTTGAGCTTGGATTATGCTCCTGGCGAGATACAGCACTCGGATGTTTTCCATACTGCCGAGAAAAATTTTAAACTCCGGAGAAAGTATATTTTTGCGGTATTCGAAGATTGGGAAAACGAGGTCTGTATTATCTCATTGCAGCTCGTGCATTATCATCGCAAAAACCATAAACAAAAACTATATCAGCATATTCTGTATGGTAATTTCTACAGCATCTTTAGTATTTATTTTTTCGCGTTCTGGGGATCAGCGTGCTAAAGGGGGGGGGGGGGGGTTAAACCTCCGAACACCCCCCCCCCCCTGGCTACGCCCTTGGGACAAGTTAGTTATGTGAATAATAAAACCCGTGCACGTCACTCAAGAACCGCTGAGAATATTACTGCTGTAGCCGAAAGTGTCGAAGAAAACCCAGGATTGTCCATTCCTCGTCGTTCTTTGGAATTAGGCATTCCACAAACGTCATTACACCGTATTTTGCATAAAGATTTGTGTCTTAAGGCTTATAAAGTTCAGTTAACACAAGAACTCAAGCCGGCCGATCATCAACAACGTCGTCTCTTTGCTGATTGGGTCGTTGAAATGCTTTTATTTTTTTTAAACGACACTTTTTTAAATTAAATTCCTTTCATGATGCAGTTCTATCATAAGAATCCATTGCTATAAGTCCCAACTCTGAGAAACCAATACTTTCGTAGATATAATTTGTCTGTTTGAACAAGAGCGCCGAAAAGCTCCTGTCCACAGGGCTTGAACCAATTTTTATATTTTCAAGTCCACGAGATTGGTCCTTCACGTTAGTGAACTATGGCCTACTAGGTTCTCAAAAATTCAAACGCAGAATATTGCGGTGAAACTTTTAGTAATCATTAAAGGACACTGTGGGAGGTACACCCATTATTGAAAGGTTCCTTTCTGGGTTTTCTCTCCCAAACTCTGAAAAATATCTATAAAATAAAAATTTAATTTTTGTGATTTGCTTCTGCGTAAGAAACACAAGATATTTGTCAGAAGCAATCAATTGAACAATGTTGCCTAACAAACAACAACGAAACAACATCAACGAAGAAACAACTATATCGTAACTTTTCGGAGTATATATCAGACTCCTTCGTCAGACGCTTAATGAAAATCTTTAGAATTATTCTGTTGATAGTTATTTTGTGAAATTCAAGAATTGTCACATTGACAGTATTTAAAAATCATAGTTAACATAGTTTTACTTCGCATAGAAATTTCCAAGTTCCAACTCCTTTTTTAATAAATTTAGCCAAATATGGTCAATACCAATTGAGCAATTTGCAAAATTGCATTCTCTGTTCAATAAAATACAAGTTGACTCCTTAAGTTTCCTTTTAATATAATCAGGTTCTGTCATTAGAATATTTGTATTACTCCAATCCATCATGTGATCACCTTGGATTGTACATACATGTTCTGCTATTTTTGATTTCTGTATGTCTCTATTTCTCAAGTTATTTTTATGCTCTGACTTTCTCACTTCTAGTGGTCTTGATGTTTCTCCTGGGTATGATTTACCACAAATACAAGGAATAGTATATACACCCTCACTACTGGTCGGCACCTTGACGTGGTGTGGGGGCTTAAGTAGCTGCGAGAATACCTGGAGCGGTGTCGACCCAGGTCGACGGGGTCCAGGTTGAGCAGTGAAAACTAAGACTGACCCCCAAGCCACGGTGGAAGAAATCGTGCCAAGGGCTGAATGGCACCTGGGTCAAGTGTGTTACGAACGATTCCCTGAGGACACCGGGTCACCTCCTCTTGTAAAAAGACCTTCCCTCAGTATCGAAGCTCTGCTGAAGGGTGACTGAATATTTCTTCGTTACTCGTGGGAACTATATGAATAATAGCTCGACGAAAATACAAAAAACCCTACGGGTTGCAGTGCAACCTGACACCCAGGGACCGTCTTCGGACGGATCTCAGGGAAAAAACTTGGCGAGGACGGAGAATGAGGGTCCAGCAGCTCCTGCTGCAGGAAACTCGCAATCGAAATCCTTGCCCAAGTTACACACCAGACGGAATCGTTCTGGTGCGGAAAAAAGAAGGGCTCGGAAGGCTCGTGAAGGCTTAGCCGGTCATCAGGCCGGAGAGTCTTCGGACGGGAATTCCCCCCGTAAACAGGAGAGCAGCTCAAAAAGAGATGCTCCTGACAACAACACTCCGCCCTCATGTGAGCGGCCAGCGAAGAAGGCAAAAAACCTTCAGAGTGGGCTCTCCTATAATGAGGTAGTGAAAGTGCCCATGAAGCTAGTCCTAGTACATAAGGACTGGCCAGAAAAGGCGCTCTCCAAGGAGGAGTTCTATGCCGTAGAGCGGGCGGTTGCTGCTGCGATGGACAAGATCCAGTCGGGGCAGTACTTCCCGAGGCTCGAAGACATGGACCTCAACCCGCAAGGGGCGATCATCGCATCTTGTCAGGACAAAACAAGCAGGGACTGGTTGCAAAACAACCTATCCAGGCTTGTTCTTCCAAAGGGCCTAAGTCTCAAGACAATTGGGATGGGGGACCTGGAAAGACCGACGAGAGTCAGCCTGATGGTGAAGGGTGCGCAATGCACTGCACCGACAGGTCTGATTCTCAGAAGGATAGAGATGTCCACTCCGGCCCTGAAAACAAGGAGCTGGAGGATTTACAACCGGTGTGACAGGCCCGACTCGGTGCAGGTCATACTGGGTGTTGACAGGGCATCTTTGGAGGTTCTAAAGGCCTCCAATTACACGGTCCAGGTTGCAACGAGGAAGGGCACCTTCAAGCTCATCCAAGCTGCAGGACCGGGAAAGAATGCAGTCTCCGCGGCTGTATCGGCCGCTCCAGGAATGGGGCCCGCTGCTGTGGCGGAGAGCATTCTAGTTCGGAAGGTAACACCTTCCAATGCGACTGAAAAGTCGCAAAGCGAGATTGAGGTGGTGCCTGCGGAGGCTCCCTCAGTCGGTGCGCCTCTCGCCCTTCCGCAGGTCTCAGGTGGGACATTCGGGAGGGGGGATGGTGCGGTGGCTGTGGGGCCCGGGCGGTGCCCCATTCCATCTAGCCCGCCGGCATTAACTCTGGAGATGCCATCATCTCCGGAGGGCGTGCTGGCAAGACGTGACAGTCGTTCGACTGAGAGCAGTGTTTAACTGTCCTCATGGCGGCCGATATTCATGTCACGCAGATAAACTTGCACCACTGTATAGCGGCAACCGATATTCTTCGGTTGCGGCTGTCGAAGGTGCAGACATTTATAGCTCTGATTCAGGAGCCCTGGGTCAAGGGGGGTGAAGTGAGGGGCCTCTCCTTTAGGGGAGGTGTGCTCTTCTGCGCGCCTAAGGACACCAGTCCAAGGGCGAGTATAATCACCTCCACTGATTTAGGTGCTCAATTATTAAACAACTTTTGTTTCAGAGACCTGGTAGCGGTCCAGATCAAAGACAGCAGGAGACCGCTAGATAACCTGGTGATATGTTCTGCATATCTCCCGTATGACTCACCAAGCCCACCACCAACGAGGGAAATGGAGGAGTTAATAGAATACTGTGAGCGGAAGAGCTGGCCTCTGCTCATAGGATGTGATGCGAATGCACATCACACTCTGTGGGGTAGTAGAGATATTAACTCAAGGGGTGAAGCGCTGGCAGAATTTTTATTCTCCACGAACTTGAACCTGCTTAACCAGGGTACGGAACCGACCTTCGTCACAACGACAAGAAGGGAGGTGCTAGATATCACATTGGGCAGCAGATCAATCGCCAATTCCATAAAGGACTGGCGAGTGGCGAAGGAGGTGGTCTCTATATCGGACCACCGACACATCTGCTTCTCTATATTCCGAAGCAAGAAAAAGGAGGATCCTGAGATCTACAGGAATCCGAAAAAAACGGATTGGACCAGATACCTGGCATACCTTTCTGACAATCTGGAACAGGGAAACCTAAAACCCAAGAACATGAGAGAATTGGACACGGCAGCAGCCATGCTTCAGGAGTCCATAATCTCAGCTTATCACAGCAGTTGTAGACCCCAAGTCCGAAGACTTAAAAGTCAGACGAAATGGTGGACGACTGAACTGAACGACACCAGACGCGAAACAAGGCGTCTTTTCAATAGGGCCATGAGATCAGGCCTAGCGAAGGACTGGGATGATTATAAATTATCCCTGAAAAAATACAAAGGACTGATTAGGCGGTCCAAGCGCGAATCCTGGAGAAGCTTCTGCAGTGGTATAGAGGAAGCACCAGAGGCCAATAGGCTTAGGAAGGTCCTCTCTGTGGGAGGCCCTCCAAGGATTGACTACTTGACTCTTCCTAGTGGGGAGAAGACCTCCTCAGAGGAAGATAGTCTAAGACTACTCCTGAAGGCACATTTTCCGGGATTTAGAGAGAATGACAACACACAGGGTGAAGACCACAGACGAGCTTCAAGTGAGGATTGGAAGTTGGCTTCACTTGTGGTAACACACTCTCGAATTCGCTGGGCTGTCAGAGAATTCGAGCCTTATAAAGCAGCGGGGGAAGATAGCATATTTCCGGCACTTTTGATTAAGGGCTTGGAGCTGCTGACACCCCCACTGCTTCATATACTCCGAGCGAGTCTAGCCCTAGGACACATACCAAAGTCCTGGAGAAAGGTGAGGGTTGTGTTCATACCCAAGCCTGGAAAGACGTCATATACTCAGACGAAAAACTTCCGACCAATAAGCCTCTCCTCCTTTTTAGTCAAAACGCTGGAGAGATTGGTTGAAAGATATATCAGAGATGGAACCTTAGTGGCTAGCCCACTACATCCAACTCAGCATGCCTATCAGATGGGCAAATCAGTAGATTCTGCTCTTCATTCAGTGGTCAGCTGCATCGAGAGCGGACTACATTATCGAGAGTGCACTCTTGCTGTGTTTCTGGACATAGAGGGTGCATTCAATAATACTGCATTTGGAGCTATGCATAATGCACTAACCAAACATGGGGTTCCTTTTGCAGTCTGTCGATGGGCAGGATCCCTTTTAAGGGACCGCAGCATAGTGGCTCGTCTAGGCAGCTCAACCATTAGGGGAACACCAGGCAGGGGATGCCCACAGGGTGGTGTTCTATCACCTCTTCTGTGGAATCTGGTCCTGGATGGGCTCCTGGTTGAGCTGGCGGGGGCTGGCCTAAAGGTTGTAGCCTATGCAGATGATCTCGTAATACTAATCAGAGGAAAACATCCAAATGTCGTCGCTGATCTTATGCAGGATGCTCTGTGTAGGATTGAGCGATGGTGTTTGAATAATGATCTTACGGTTAATCCTGAAAAAACAGAGATGGTTCTCTTCGACAGGAAGAGGGGGCCCTGTAACATAAGACTACCAAGTCTATTTGGAGTAGGGCTCAATCTAACAGAGCAAGTTCGATATCTGGGTGTGATACTGGACCACAAACTACTGTGGAACAATCACATTGAGAAACAAACAAAAAAGGCCGAGATGATCTTTTGGTCTACTCGGAGAGTAGTGGGAAATGGATGGGGCTTTAAACCACACATTATTCACTGGTTGTATACTGTGGTGGTGAGGCCTATCCTAACCTACGCATCATTGGTGTGGTGGACTTCTTTGAAGAAGTCATATATCCGCAACAAATTGACAAGAACTCAGAGAAAAGCTTGTTTAAGCATCACAGGTGCTCTGAGATCTACTCCAACAACAGCTATGGAGTGCCTGCTGGGGCTACCTCCCCTGCATCTTGTAGTTGAGGAGGGGGCTATGAAGACAGCTTTAAGAATCTGGGAACAGGGACAGTGGCGTGACAGCGGAATGTTCAGGGGACACGCGTGGGCACTCAAGAAGGTGGAGGATGATGATGCATCTCTCCTCCGGAGGAGTGACCGTGCGGGCTCCTTATTCTGCTTTAACGAACCCTATAGGGTGATTGTTCCTGATAGAGACCAATGGGATACAAGGAGTGATCTCCTTAAACCAGAGGGGCCCACATGGTTCACAGATGGCTCTGTAACGACTACAGGGACAGGTGCAGGCATTGTGGGACCTCGAGTGAGCATGTCCATCCCTCTCGGGAAGAACTGCTCGATAATACAGGCAGAACTATACTCTGTTCTTGTCTGCGCGCTGGAAAACATCCGACTAGGATACTCTGGCAAGTACATATATATATGTTGTGACAGTCAAGGAACGTTAAAATCCCTATCTGATGTGAAGATAAACTCCTACTTAGTAGGCGAATGCAGGAAGGCTCTGCGAAGGCTGGGCGCTGGTAACGTTGTAAAACTCATCTGGTGTCCGGCTCACTCGGAGATTTCAGGTAATGTTAAGGCAGATAAGCTGGCGAAGCAGGGGGCTCGGATACCATATATAGGTCCTGAGCCTTCACTTCCAGTATGTCGTACCTATGTTAAAACATTCTTCAAGAATCGTTTGGACAAGAATTTCTCCAGTCTATGGAACATGGGAGCAGGACTCAGGCAGTCAAGGCTTCTCATTAAGAAACCATCGTCAAAGTCTGAAGTAAAGAAACTTCTTTCACTCGAAAGAAGAGAACTGAGCCTGGTGACTGGATTACTAACTGGTCACCAGTTCAACAAACATCTGAATAGGATGGGATTGGCCGATAGCGCTCTGTGTCGCTGGTGCAAGAGCATGGAAGAAACAGCTGAACATATTCTGTTCGACTGTAACAACCTTAAAGAATTGAGGGTCATACACCTAGGCAACCCAACACCTACGATTCCTATGGTGAGAGGGACTTCTCCTTTTAAGCTCGCGGCATTCCTGTCAGCGTGCTTTTTGGAATGAGTCTCACGAGTCTGTCAAGCGGAAGAACAATGGGCCAGAAGGCCTCAGTTCAGCCTGAGACGGCACCGCGGAAGAAGAAGAAGAAGAAGATATACACAGTTTTTTTATTTTTGTTTTTCATTATTGGGTTTTGTCTTCGTTAATAAAGACCTAAGATCATTTTGTGTTTTGAAGACGGTTCTTATATTGAACTTAGAACCGATTCTTCTAATTTTTTCAGAAAGGCCACGAACATAAGGGATCACATTCAACAGATTGGGTTGCTGTTCTTGTTGATTATTCTGTTGTACTTGTTTATTATTTTGTTCTTCTTGATTATTTGCTCTCCTATCTAAATTCATGATACATGTATTTATAAATTGCCTCGGATATCCATTTTCTTCAAGAAATTTTTTGATAAAATCAATTTCATTATTTCGAATTTCAAGAGTAGAACACATTAGGTTCGCTCTATCATAAAGTGTTTTAATAACACCTCTTTTCACAATAAGCTGATGGTTTTTTCTTCGTTGATGTTGTTTCGTTGTTGTTTGTTAGGCAACATTGTTCAATTGATTGCTACTGACAAATATCTTGTGTTTCTTGCACAGAAGCAAATCACAAAATAATTATTTTTTTATTTTATAGATATTTTTCAGAGTTTGGGAGAGAAAATCCAGAAAAACCTTTCAATAAACTTTTAGTATTCACCGATACGGGTTGTACGTACCTGCTGACGAAGTATACATAGCTACCTGACCACCAACGTGGACGCATTCAATCCATATATCATTGTTCGCAAAAATCATTAAGCTCGATATCAGAGAGGGCCATCGACAAACACGTCGTATCGGTGACGACCGGGCTCACTTTGTACGAACCCTTTCATTGGGGGGCTTGTTATCTGTTTCCACGATTGTGGACATTTGAATTATAAACGGCGAAATCCATCTGCCAGCTGGTGCGGAATATACCAGAAACATCCCAATATGAATTACGGATCGGGGAGAGCCATTTTCGTATTAGGGGATTGAAATATGAATTTCTATTCGACGGAAAATCATTTCGAGCCTTTCAACGTAACAGCTAATGGCTCTGGTTCGAACCTAATAGTTTGGTCTACATAGGCGGAAAATACAGGGTGAGTCTTTGACCACTGCATTAATTTTAACCAAAGATTCCTCTCATCAAATGAAATACTTTTTTCATTTAACATTTTTCCAAATTAGGCTCAGGTAAAAAGATACAGGCTGTTGAAATTTTGAAAAAAAAATCAGTTTTTATTTTGTAGCTTTGACATCCTTTTTTCGAATAAAATGAATGTTGGCGTAAAGTTTCCTATAACTATGATACATATTTTCCAAATATTAATTATTTTCTACTTCTACTGGTTTTCTAGTTATGGACTAGTGAATTCATAAAATTAAACGAAATTAGCATAAAGAAAGCATATGAAGTTTTTCTTGAGTCATTTCAAGAATATTCCATCGTTTTAGAACATTATATTATTCTTCATCATTTCTCCTTAAACGCACCGTTTTCGAGATATTCTTCATTGAATGTTTTAAAATGGAAAACTCCAGAAATTTCACTACTTTTATGGATCCGTTCCTGAGCGTTGGAATCCCGAATCAAGCTGTAAACCACGTTACCATGCCTTATTCTCGTCCGCCAACAATGTCAAAGATAATTGATATGCAGGAGTGTATTAGCATATTGTGAAATCTTTAAACGCTTGTAACTTTTTACCTGAGCCGAATCTGGAAAAATGGTAAATGAAAAAAGTGTTTCATTTGATGAGAGGAATCTTTGGTTAAAATTAATGCAGTGGTCAAAGACTCACCCTGTATAATCCAGGCGATAATGATGTATTATTTACCTGGAAATTCTGGAGTGTGTTACGTGTCATGACGTCCCATTTTGGGAAAAGTAGATTTGTTTTTCCAAACAAAGGAGCTCGGGTGAATATTTGTTTATTGCGTTAGCTGATGGGTTTTAGTTTACCATGTGTGGTCTCACCCTTGAAAATAATACTTTTACGAAGAGATACATGCGAGTAGAATTCCTTGTTAAGCATCGACCTTTGCTGAGCGATCTATTGCCTATTTCCTGTAGAAGAATGCTAAAGTGCATTCTTTTACTGAAGTGGTAAGAAAACTTATCACTTCTCTAACACTCGATCAGCTGTTGTTGATAGATTATATGCAGAAGGCAAGTAAAGTTAGTTCCCGATAGTGGGAGCAATTCGAGATTTCGAATTCCTAAGATTAAAACACCTTATAAGTTCACTCATTGGTGCTGGCATCGAAAATTTAGTAAGCATTCCCACAATTTTTCATAAACGATAAATGAGAGTATTGTTGTAACATATCAGGGCGGTTTCAAGATCGAAACCCCAATCATTGTTGATATTTCCCCCGATTTTCCCAGATGAAGGAACCTCCTATTTTTCTGTTCTTTTGAATACATTTCATACTGAAATAATTCACTACTACAGTTACAACTACTACAAGTACTGTTACATCTCTTAGTGCCAGAGACATTAATCATATTTTATTCGGTCGCGAAACTAATACTCATTTAGTTCTCCTTCCAAAAATGTAGTCACTTCTTCCTTCAAGATTCAAATAGAGGAGGAAATTTCATAAAAAAGTCCCAACTGCCGAAACTGTAGGACCAATATTTATAATTTTCCTAGAGGGTTGAAAATACGGCCGAAAACGGGTACTCCGGCTTGCGTAAGCCTCGCCCCCTTCGTACCTTTGATGAATAGATATTATTTAAACATATTAAATATGAAAATAAAAAATTGAAAACATTCAGGCACCAGCAGGATAAATCAATGAACCATAATCCGTGGTATAAAAATGTTTATCACGATTTTTCAATTAGTTATCCATTAGTTAATTGACAATGTTTTGTAGCACGAACATTAACATTGCAAGTACGATAATTGTTAAACTATTAATCTCAAATTGTTTTCCTTTCGTGGAGTTATTATTCAAAGGTGTTTGAATAAATTCCTGTTGGAAAATTTCAAAAATTATTAATTTTTGTTTTGTTATGAACAATTTAGTTAAGTGAAAAATTATAAAGCTTCAATTTATAATATTACTATTGATCCGTTTTCTGATGATCAGAAACAACTTAAAAGTAATTTTTAATAATTATTATCTCCTATTGTTTGAAGATTTGTTATAAACCAATACGTTGTTTATGAGATAATTCAAAATTTTCTTTTGAAAACATAATTGAAGCTTAAAATTATTCACTTAACTAAATTGTTAATAATAAAACGAAAATTAACAATTTTTCAAAGTTTCCAACGCGAATCTATTCCATGACCATTGAAAAGTAGTCCCTAGGAAGGAAAAAATTATCAGATTAATATTTTAACAATTATCGCACTTGCAATGTTAATGTTCGTGCTACAAAAAATTGTTATATAACTAATGGATAACTAATTGAAAAGTCGCGATAAACATTTGTGTACCACGGGTTATTGTTCATTGGTCTATTCTGCAGGTGCCTGAATTTTTTCAATTTTTTATTTTCATAATTAATAAGTTTAAATAATATTTATTCATGAAAGGTCCGAAGGGGGCGAGGCTTACGCCGGACTACCCGTTTTCGGGAGTATTTTGAAACCTCCAGGAAAATTATAGATATCGATCCGAGTTCTGGGAGTTGTGACTTTAGGAAATTTCTTCCTCTTCTTGAATCTTTTATCAAATTTGAATTATCTCAGACAATTTTTGAGATATCAGCGAAAAACCAACACCCCTTCTTTTTTTTCCCTTAATTGTTTATAACTATTGCAATTTTTGCGCAAGCTGCCTTAGCATTTTCTCAAAAACTATCTACACACCATTCCGAATCGAATGACACCTCAATCATAATTTTCGGAGAATACGCGAAAATTTTGACCTAAAAAGCACTTGTTCACTAGACAAGGATCTCTTCGGCCATTCAGGTATCTAAGTCGATCCGTTTATTCAAAATGGATGAACAAATAAAATATTCATTAATTCAGAAAATCATCGAAGTATGAAATATCGTTGTAGCTCCGGTTATTTATATTCCGGATTTTCCTGGACCGTGTAATTCGTCCTCGACAATGCCGAACTAATTAAAATGTTGCTTTCGAAGCTTCCTTTCTCATAAAGTGATGAATTCTTCTCTATTATTAATGTGGCTGGGATGTTCATGTGCCAAAACGTCAATCAGATCCCTCATTTTTATCGGTAAAAATACACTTTCAAACTGCTTTCTATGTGTTACTGTTAGGCCGACGCTAATTGAAATTGGGTCTGCTGCGACCATTTCGGTTCTAAGATTCCCAGAGAACAAAGGTTGTTTGGATTTTCGACATGTTTCTGCAAATGCTCGAATTGCACAAACTGCAAATGTAAAGCTTCGAGCGAAAACAATTATTGCATCGATCCTGTCAGTAATTCCTGAAATAACTCGGTGTTAATTTACTCAGCTGTAATCGACTTGCTTATGTTATGATGTCGAAATAATTGTTTGATGTACAAGGTGGGCCAAATTGGACACTTTTGAATTAGAAATCCTATTTCTGTACTAGATAGACAAAAACTGTTGTCGATGTCTGAGGGCTAATTTTCATGAGAAACTCATAGGTGAAAACCGCATGAGGTTATCTATCACCGTTATACAGAGTAAGTCTTTGACCACTGCATTAATTTTAACCAAAGATTCCTCTCAACAAATGAAACACTTTTTTCATTTACCATTTTTCTAGATTCGGCTCAGGTAAAAAGTTACAAGCGTTTAAAGATTTCACAATGTGCTAATACACTCCCGCATATAAATTATCTATGACATTGTTGGCGGACGAGAATAAGGCATGTAACGTGGTTTACAGCTTGATTCGGGATTCCAACGCTCAGGGACGGATCCATAAAAGTAGTGAAATTTCTGGAGTTTTCCATTTTAAAACATTCAATGAAGAATATCTCGAAAACGGTGCGTTTAAGGAGAAATGATGAAGAATAATATAATGTTCTAAAACGATGGAATATTCTTGAAATGACTCAAGAAAAACTTTATATGCTTTCTTTATGCTAATTTCGTTTAGTTTAATGAATCCACGAGTCCATAACTAGAAAACCAGTAGAAGTAGAAAATAACTAATATTTGAAAATATGTATCATAGTTATAGGAAACTTTACGCCAACGTTCATTTTATTCGAAAAAAGGATGTCAAAGCTACAAAATAAAAACTGATTTTTTTTTCAAAATTCCAACAGCCTGTATCTTTTTACCTGAGCTGAATTTGAAAAAATGTTAAATGAAAAAAGTGTTTCATTTGATGAGAGGAATCTTTGGTTAAAATTAATGCAGTGGTCAAAGACTCACCCTGTATAGTTACAGGATGTATAATAGCTGCAACTTTTCCATTTCTGTAAAAACATTTCTGTATACTACATTCAGTTTTATAAAGAGTCTCGGTTGGCCATGATTTAGGTCTATCACGTTTTCGTAACAAAAACTGAGGCAGGCTGGCACTCCTGAAATATCGTCAATGTGAAAACAATTCTCTGAGACTCTGTCAATTTCTACTATCAACAATCAACATAATGTTCCATCTAAGACTAGATATTTTCACAGATCGTTATCTAATAATGAGGAACTGTTCGCTTTGAAATTGAAAATGCCGAAAGCAATTTCGATGAAGCAGAGACAAAGTATTAGGAAGTGCTATACAAAACTGAAATTAGCAATAAAAAAACTTCTGTCTCCGGGCATGTAGAACTCTCGAATGAAATTACTTAGTTTCCGATCCTATCACTATATTTTACTGAGGTTTTACAGTGGCTCGTGTTTCGTAGTACTACTACATTTTGAAACTGGTGTGTTTCAAGTTGTGCTACAAGGTATTTAAATGACTTCTGTGGGCTTATTTTTTGAGAATTTCGAAAAATGGGGAATTCCATAGATATGTCTCTTCGTTTAGAAGTTTTCCTGTCGGGTTATTCAGGTACCTTTATTCTTTTTGGCGCTCTAGTTCCTCGGAACTGAGTGCTTATCAATTTGCCCAAATGTCTGTAATTTTCGAATTTTTCGATGAAAATGGTCTAACACGATTTGGTTCGACTCACTGATCAAGAATCCGTGGTCGAAATTCATTCTGTCCGGCCGGCCGTAGGCACGATAACTCTCGAACGGAATGAGCTAGAGGGTTGAAATTTTCAGAGTAGGTTTCGCAGATAAATATCTCGGCCAAGTTCGTTATTGGGCAAAATCAGAGAGATGGTTTCGGAGTAACAAAAAAAAATAATGTTTTTTACATAACAAATTCCAAATTAATTTTTTTTCAATAAGCAATTTTACCATAATAATCCAATGATATCATTTTTAACTCTAAGAAGCTAATACTTTCGGAGATATGATTTTTCAAAATTTAAATATAAAATCGTATTTCTACGTTTTCACAGAATTATATAATTATTCTATGTATGAATTGTCATAATGTCAACTTATTTTCCTGAGACATGACATTGTCTAATTCCTTGCTAATAGTTGGTTCGAGAAACGTCAAAATCGACTTAGAGAGACAAGGGTAAAAAACCGTCAAATAAACCCCCATGTGGCGATTTTATGTCGAAAAGTGAAAATTGAGAATATATATCCCAGGTAAGTACCGACGTTTTATTCTAATACCGGAGATCGACAAGATTGACGAGGAGCCCAATAGCCGTTTCGTCTAGTCAGTCCGTTTTCGGTTTCGGAACGAGAGAAGGCGGGCTCAAGTCCCGGAAAGGGAATTACACTTTTTGGCGCTCTAGTTCCTTGGAACTGAGTTCTTATCAATTTGCTCAAATGTCAGTAATTTTTATTTAAGATGCAGTTTCACCATTAAAATCCATCGATATCATTTTCAACTCCAACAAGCTGATACTTTCGGAGATATGATTTTTCTAAATTTCAATAATGAATCGTACGTACTTCTATGTTTTCAAAAAATGCTATAATTATTCTATCTGAGCTTTATTCTAATTTGATTTCTTCCATGGTGCAGTTCTCATTCTCAGATTGCTCATTTAATCTTGATAAATAAAGTATTATTTGAATTTAATTTCCTTTATGATGCAGTTCTTTCATGAGAATACATTGATTTAATTCCCAAATCTGAGAAACCAATACTTTCGGAGATATAATTTGTCTGTTTGAACTAGAGCGCTAGAAAGCTCCTGTCCACAGGGCTTGAACCCATTTTTCTGTAATACCTGTACAAAATATCTTTAGATATTATATTATTATTCAACGTATAAATTACATTTATCATGTAAGGCTCATTTAAATTGAGCATTCCGTTTATTATTTTCAATGTATAATTTGAAACTGCGTCAAAACATTCTCATGTAACAGCATTTTTTCAAACTTAACCAATAAAGTAGCCACGATAACTTGACAACGGAAAGAGATAGCGACTTGAAATTTTCAGGGTAGGTGGCGCATTCCAATACGACGGACAAGTTCGTTAATAATAATTTTGTTTTCAACCAAAACAAATCCGATCAAATTGAAACATAGTGAGTAGTTGTAGAATACAAACCTAAGGACGTAACGAATCTTCATGCGTGAATCATATTAAACGTATAATAATCGGTGTAAAAAATTAACACAAACTTGTTTCTTAAGGATGGAAAAATTCGCATAAACAAAAAAGTTATAGATCAAATGGTATTTTTTTGGAAAAATAGCAATCAGCCCCTATCTCGAAAACGATCAGCGATATTGAAATAAAGTTCGCGGCACTTGATTCGTCTTCAAAATCGAGATCGAGAAAGTGCACTTCGTTTTCTTCTAACGTTTGTAGATTCCGAGATTTCATCTATGGACATCAAATTTGGGACACCCTGTACATTGAGAGTTTTTATAGAAGGTAGATTGAGAAAATTCATCAAACCTTTTTCCTCTGCTCCAAGGATTTCTCATTTGAAAAGAGTACACTCGAATTCAGAAGGATCAGATCAGTTCTCTACGTCATAATACATTCCATAAAAGGCCAACAATTCATTTCAACAATGGAGTGATTACCAATGTTCAAACCTAACCATTGTATATTTTCGGGTTACTAAACAAGATTTAACAGATATTTTTTTCATTTCCATATCTTTTGTAATTGTGCGAGGTCAGGAAAGTACGAAACGATAACATATGGAAATGAAGGTTATTCAGGTACTGTCCGACTATAATAACATATTTTGCACTTCCTCAAAGGTAACAATGAACAATAATTGTATTTCATCGAGATATATCTCAGTCACGCAGATTCAGTTAGATTTTTTTCCTCGCATTGCCTTACATAAGATGAACCCAATTTATTATACAAGTTTTTCAATATAAGGACATACAAATTTTATATTAAGATGAAACACAGAATAATTGAATGCTACCCACCACTCGTTGGGATGTTCAAGATTGGGGCAACTAGGTATATTTTTTCTGACTAATCATGACTTCGTTTGTATACGTATTATTCACGAATTTTTTTATGACGCCAACCATCATACAAAATCTTCACAATTATTTGTTGTTGCTCACTTATTCTGAAATATATTTCTGTCAAACATGTGTTCCTCATAAGTTGTACGATAAATTTAACCACAGATTAGTCTCATCAAATAAAACACTGTTTGCATTCACAATTTTTCCAAATTCGGCTAAGGTAAAAAGATGCAGGTTGATGGAATTTAAAACTACTTCCACTTGTTTCCCAGTTGAAGACTCGCGAATTCATAAATCTATAAGAAATTAGCGTAAAGGAAGCAGGTGAAGTTTACCTCAAGTTGTTTTCATCATTTCTCATAAAATGCACCGTGTTCAAGAAATTCCATTAAATCTTATGAAATCCGATTAAAATTCCACCAATTTAACTGCATTTATGAATCCGGCCCTGAACGAGAATCACAGATAATCGTGGTAGAATCCGCAAATAAAGGCATTATTCAAACAACTTGAATTGTAGGTTAGTTATCTTTTGGGAAATAGATGAATAGGCTCACCATGATCTGTATTAATCTATGAATTTTTCTCTATTTATCTCCAATAGTGAATATAAAACTTTTAAATTATTTGTTATCCACATCATCCATAAATTTATTTTCATACTGTTTTGATTCTGCAGAATAATTCTGAGGATTTCGTTCATATATGGAACATAATTTTATCATGCAACACATTCAATTTGCAACGATTTGAGTCTAGTGAACCACGGTCCAAAAGTCTATGGTTACTCAAGATATAATTGATATTTCGACTTCTTTAAAGTTTTTCGACTTACTATCGAAAACAATTAATTTTGTGGAAACTACTCAACACTGAAAATAGAAGTAAGCTGGTGAAATGAGGATTATCTACCAAAAATTTGAATAACCTGAAAAATAAAGAGTCTGAAGTGGCATCAATTGTTTTTCCCATCAAATTTTCATGAAATAATTGCGTATTTCCCGAAAAATTATAATTAACTCTACGTAAAGAGTTTTCCAATAAGAGGTGTTATTTTGATATTCGAAGAAAAACGCCATTTTTCAATATAAATGATCGGATGTTTATTTCGTTATAAAGAAGAAGCTATGCCGTTAATAGTGGAAAATAACATCAGGCAAATGACCACCACGACCACGCTTACAGGACCATATCCTTTTAATGAAATTTTCCATAACGAAATCGCAAAGTGGCCGCCCTTTGTCCTCGATAGCCTCACCAATTCCATCTTTGAGGTCTTGAATCGACGCTGGGCTATTGGCGTAGACCTTCTCTTTCACGTGGCCCCAAAGGAAGAAGTCGCAAGGTGTTAAATCACAAGATCTCGGTGGCCAATTGTCCGGAAACTTTTCCCGCAAAAAAAATCAATGGTTTCGTTGCTTGTGTGGCACGTAGCGCCGTCTTGATGAAAGTAAACGTTGTCCAGATCAATACCATCCAATTCCGGCCATAAAAAATCATTAATCATCTCTCGATAGCACAATCCATTCACCGTAACTGTTGCTCCAGCCTCATTTTCGAAAAAGTAAGGTCCAATGACTCCGCCGTACCATAAACTACACCAAACAGTCACACGTTGAGGATAGAGAGGCTTTTCAACAATAACTCTTGGGTTTTCCGAGCCCCAGATGCGACAATTTTGCTTGTTGACGAAGCCACCGAGGTGGAAATGGGCCTCATCACTCAAGATGATTCTTCGATGGAATTCCAGATCATTTTCATGCATTTCAACGACCCAATCAGCAAAGAAAGTTGTTGATGACCGGCCGGCTTGAGTTCTTGTGTTAACTGAACTTTATAAGCCTTAAGACCCAAATGCAAAATAAGGTGTAATGACGTTTGTGGAATGCCTAATTCCAAAGAACGACGAGGAATGGACAAACCTGGGTTTTCTTCAACACTTTCGGCTACAGCAGCAATATTCTCGCCTGTTCTTGAGCGACGTGCACGGGTTTTATTCTTCACATAACTAACTTGTCCCAACAGCTCAAATTTTTCCACCAATTTCTTTATTGCCTTCCAACAAGGTGCTTCACGACTACCCAAAAATGTTCGAGTTTTACGAACCGTCTCTGCCAAATTTTCACCATTTTTATAGTGAATTTTAAAAATTTCAATGCGTTCTTGAAGCGTGTATCGTTCCATTTTCATTAATGGCGTAGTTTCTACTTTTCAAATGTCAAAAAATGACAGCTTCAAAAGTGACATCTACCGAAATAGCGGGCTATTCAAAATTACACCTCTTATTGGAAAACCCTTTACAAATAAGGGAAAAAACTTCCTTGGTTGATGATCTTTCCAAAAAAGTAATAAATTTTCTCACGAAATCAAAAAATTTAGCAGGTAACAGCCTTTTGCGATACGTGGTTATCCCCCTTATCTTCTCGTTTACTTTTGATGAATATGATTATTGGTTGCTTGTTACGAGTAGGACTAGAAGGAATACAAAAAATTAAAGTATTTCTTCAATGAAAATTGAAATAATCCTCAATTAACTGAAAGTAACTGAAAAGAACTTCAATTAGGGGATAATAACTTTCAAAAAGAAAAAATGCTGATATTTCATCGTGTTAGGGCTTGTGACTCTGGAATAAAATACATTGGAGCGGTTTTACGGTAATATTTTTCTATTTCGTGGAGGAATTATTGACATATGTACCTTTTTGAAAAGCTAATGGAACAAGGAAGTATTTTTACTGAATTTGTACACCAAGTTCATAATACTTTTTTCGAGTAATTCTCAATTGTTTCATCAAGATTGTATGAGGACAACAGTTGAGCCATTTATGACCCCTTATATCTCAGGTTATAAATTTTTTTACTGAATTCTTTTTCGCACGAAATGATAACCATCTCTTCTGCTTTAAAAAAAATATCCATTGAATATTTAGAGTCAAGTTGTTTTAACAAAATTAATTATTTTCTATAACAAAGCGAAAAATTTCCAAAGAGTTGAAAAATCGTTGCAAATGACGTCTAGTATACGTCCTTCGAAGGATTACGTCGAATTACTAAACACCCTGTATATGGAATATTGTACTCTGTTTTCGATTTCACACTAAACCAAAGGAGCTCATTAAATAGAATGACAACACGATATTACTGTCCTTGAACTCATTTACTTCATTCTTGTTAAATATATTCAACCACAACTCTGCTAGAAATACACGTAATTTCATTATCCTTTGTCATCCTGCCTATTCGTTCCTGAAACTATTCTTGGGTTATTCACACATTTAACAGCGATCTTTTTTTAGATAGTTTCTCCTGAGCATCCGATCAGCGTGTGATAATAGTGATCGGCCAGGTTCAACGAAATAAATATTTTTTGACGGCGTTCGCTGAAATCTAAGGACGGCTTAGTGTTGTCGCCGCAATAAATAAAAATTAATATAGAAACGTCAATTATGAACTACTTGGAAAGGTATCATCATAAAAGAGTCGGTTATTTCTAGAATTTTCAGCTTTGAGCTAGTAAGTTTAGTTCTAGATATTTATTCATTGCTTTGATTTTGGAGTTCTAATAAACCATTTCTGACTACCATATTCTGTTTAGAAATTGGAATTTTTAATAAATTTAAAATTCTGTTGAAATTTAAGGAAATTAGGAATTATCTTCAGGTTGTTGCGCGCTTGTTGGAGAGTAACCCTTATGTCCAAATTTTCAATATAGAGACGAAAAGGGTGTCAAACGATTCCATGTAATAGACTACATTAGTTAGGTTAGGCGGGAATTTTGAATTATGATTCATCCGTGGATCCGAGCACTGAATTCCCCATGCATTTATTATGGGACTAAAATTTACGCAAATTTCTCGCCTGTTTCTAGATACTTTGGCTAATTTCTTAATGTTTATTTCGGTTGAAACAGATTCATTGAACCTTTCTCAACGATCTAGATTTAAGTTTTCATAACAAAATTGCATATTTCCAAAATAATTGATGAAAATAGAAGTGTTGAGCAAATTCGATTGACGTATGTCTTAGATCACTCGAAATCAGTCAATAATAATAACATAACCCTAAATCGGCCTTTTAATGACGCACAACAGAAGTCATCTTCGACATACGGAAATTTTTCGAACTACACTGGTTTAAATTTTGTTTTAAGGATAAATAGAAGTAGATTTTGATGTGGAAAGAACATGAAAATATCCACTAATGATGAAGGTACAAAATATTTGATGTTTCTGTACTAACATTATCTTTTAAATAGGGTGGTTTCATCTCAAAGATGAACCTCCTTAAGACTACCATGTTAAACATTTTTAATATGGATCTCCCGCCAAGAGAATGATTCTAACCTAACTAATGCGGTCTATTCTCTGAAGAATAATTCATGGTCGAATCTAATTCTGTCCGAAGCACTATACTAAGGAAATTAAACTTTACAGGGCAGCTTTAATGTCGAAATGTGGCGTATGGGATCGTGAATGGACAGAATACGCCTAATGTAGTTGGAATTACCATGGTAAATTCGAATTAAGAGTGTCCAATACAGGAGAATGGACAACATAATTCACCATGGTAAATTCGATTAAGGGTGTCCAATACAGAAGAATGGACAATAGAACATACGCGCAAAAGCTTTTGTTGTCCAATACAGGAGAATGGACAACATAATTCACCATGGTAAATTCGATTAAGGGTGTCTAATACAGAAGAATGGACAATAGAACATACGCGCGAAAGCTTCTGACTTCACGTCAGTGCTTGAACCAATTTTTTCTTTCGTTATTTTTGGCGCTCTAGTTCCTCGGAACTGAGTGCTTATCAATTTGCCCAAATGTCTGTAATTTTGGAATATTTCGATGAAAATGGTCTTAAACGATTTGGTTCGACTCACTGATCAAGAATCCGTGGTCGGAATTCATTCTGTCCGGCCGGTCCGGCCGGCCGGCCGTCCGTAAGCACGATAACTCTCGAACGGAATGAGCTAGAGAGTTGAAATTTTCAGAGTAGGTTTGGGGGATGAATATCTCGGCTAAGTTCGTTATTGGGCAAAATCGGACAGATGGTTTCGGAGTAACAAAAAAAAAATTTTTTTTTACGAAACAAATTCCAAATCAAATTTTTTTTAATAAGCAGTTTTATCAGAAGAATCCATTCATATCATTTTCAACTCTAACAAGCTAATACTTTCGGAGATATGATTTTTTAAAATTTCAATGTAAATCGTATTTCACAGATTGATATAATTATTATTCTATGTATGAATTCTCATAATGTCAACTTGACAGAAGGGAATATTGTAACTTCAAAAATATTGGGGTTGAAATACTCGTATTTTAGCGATGCAACGGGGACCTCACCCGAAAATGTTTGAAAATATTACGTAAATATTGAAAGCATAGTTCTGTAGTTTGGTGAACGTAGATCAGGAAATTTTTGATCGATTACAAGGTAATTTATTATTACTTATCTAATAAACTATTATTTGAATTGAATTTCCTTTATGATGCAGTGATATCATATGAATACATTGATATAATTCCCAACTCTGAGAAACCAATACCAGATATAATTTGTCTGTTTGAACTAGAGCGCCAGAAAGCTCCTGTCCACAGGGCTTGAACCCATTTTTAAATATTACATGCATATTTACTTGCCCGGAAGTAACTCATAATGGGCGCTAGTAAAATGAGTTTTATATCACTTACACGCAGATAACTTACCCACCTTACCGACTCCGTATAAACATTGGCTTGATTTCAAGTCGTAAATCAAGTCTGAATGGGTATTGCAATTTAATATACAAATACACATCAGAAATTCGTACAAACGTTAATAATCAAGGTTGGACGACAGACCCACATAACTCTAGGAATTTTCTCTGGAAAAATCCGGTATACGAGATACGAGAGTTCTGACACATATTATCTGGTATAGCTGCTGACAATTTTCAGTGAGTTCTCATTCGAGGTTTGCGAATTCGCAGTCGTATGCTGTTGACAATTTTATGGATCGTTTATTAGGAAACGTCATCCTGGGTTGATATGAAATGTGGGAAGCACGTGTAATAATTATTGTACATCTATCCGAATATATCATATCGAAAGTTATTGGGCATGTTCGTAAATTCGAAGAGACATAATTTGTTGTGTGAAACTGAATATTATCGTTAACTGTGTCGTGGTTTATGTTATGTGGATATTCTTCGAAGTTTCGTTGAATTCAAGTAATCATTAAAGGATACTGTGGGAGGTATACTCATTATTGAAAGGTTTTTTTTTCAATAATTTTTTTCAACAAAATAATTCTAAAGATTTTCATTAAGCGTCTGACGAAGGAGTCTGATATAGATTCCGAAACGTTACGATATAGTTGTTTCTTCGTTGATGTTGTTTCGTTGTTGTTTGTTAGGCAACATTGTTCAATTGATTGCTTCTGACAAATATCTTGTGTTTCTTACGCAGAAGCAAATCACAAAATGATTAATTTTTATTTTATAGATATTTTACAGAGTTTGGGAGAGAAAACCCAAAAAAAGAACCTTTCAATAATTCGTTGAATTCGTCGGACGTTATGTCGAAAATGGTCTCAAACGAATAGGTTCGACTCACGAATGATGAATCCGTGGTCAAATGCGATTCTGTGCGGCCGTTGAAAAATAATGTTCTCAATAACTCAAGAAATACATATCCGATCGATTTGTAACGTGGTAATTAGTTGTAGAATGCCAACACGCAAATTTCTGCAAAATTTCCTGAGGATCATGAACTCATTAGGTGGCGCTGATGTGTTCGGTTAAAAGCGACTCGAAAATGGCTCGAGATATTTCGTGAATGGGTCTCAGAGTCAGAATCACAACAGGACCTGTCAGGTGGCGTCGAACTACCAGTTCAATTGATCTACCGATTATATTGATCTACTAAACAATTGGTTCAAGCCCTGTGGATATAGGAGCTTTTTGGCGCTTTTGTTCAAACAGACAAATTATTTCTCCGGAAGTATTGGTTTCTCAGAGGGAATTATATCAATGGATTTCTATGATAGAACTGCATCATGAAAGAAATAAAATTAAAAAAAAAGTGTCGTTAAAAAAAAATGCTTCAATAATTATCTTTAAAAAAAAGAGCAATCTACAATGCTTCAAAAATTGTTATTAAATTTATTTATCAAGATTAAATGAGCAATCTCCAATGATTCAACCTCGTGGAATGGATTGTTGCAACTTACACTCGGTGCATAGTTTTCACAACTCGAAATACCTAAGGAAAGTATCATCGAAATGTCTAGAATCCTAGCAGATTGTCGGAGCAATGACGAAAAAAGTCGCAATTTCTGGCCCTACCTCCGGAAAATGGACTAATTAGTCGTATTTTTCGCCATATTACCAAAATTAATCGAGATACGGAAAAACCAATTACAGATTCGGAATCTACGCCCTCGATTTAGTGAACAGCCAAAGCCGTGGCGATCTAATCGGAAAATTTTAGATTTTCGTATGGGTTAGATACTAGAGAAAACTTTTTGCCGTTTGACGGATTCACTCATTTCCTAATATTTTCCGAACGGATAGAGATACAGAGGAGATAGATACATAAATCTAAACGTCGTCCACCGACCAATAATCGTAGAAATCGTTTATCGAGATGTGAAAATCATAGATTTCGGACGGGAAAGAAGAATTTTCCTTCGATTCCGGGTCAAAAATATTTCTAAGTGCCGACCCAAAAAAATTTTTTCATGGTATATCGACACGGAGCTCGTGTCTAATTAAATCGAGGTCGCTGATCACGAATATGCAATTAGTTTTTCCCTAAGTGGCGTACTTTGGGAAAATTTTCACTAAGAGTGAAAAAATGGACGAAAATAGATCAATTTTGGAAGTTCACACCGCCCAAAAAAATCGGAGTAGGGTGTTGTTGATTTTTGCCGTCATATATGGATCCTTTGTCTACTGAATAATCCGAACAGAAAATGTCCAGGCCGTACTATTCGGAAATTATGATTTTTTTCCCAAGGGTCTGGTTTTCGGAAAATTCATTCCGCGGTATTTCCGCGGAAAATTCTCTAATGAAAAATCCGATCATATATTCGTAATCTACGGCCCCGAATTAGTAAATGACGTAATTTGCATCGAAATCGGAGACCGGTCGAATTTTGGCAATTTTTTAATACATTAGCCTTGAAAAAATTCCATTTTTCGAGAAAAATTTTTTGACGCAAAACTATGAAGCGGGTACTCATTCTTATAGATTCGGGGCCGTAGATTCCGAATCTACGATCAGATATTTATTACAAAAATTTTCCGAGGAAATATCGCGGAAAGAATTTTCCGAAAAATAGACCCTCGGGAAAAAAACCATAATTTCCGAAGCGTACGACCTGGACATTTATTGTTCGGATTATTCGATAGATAAAGAATCCAAATATGACTTAAAAAATCAGAAACACTTTACTCCGATTTTTTTGGGAGGTGGAAAGTTCCAAAATTGACCTATTTTCGTCAATTTTTCCACATTAAGTGAAAATTTTCCCAAAGTACGCCACTTAGGGAAAAACTAATTACATATTCGTGATCAGCGACCTCGATTTAATTAGACACGAGCCCCGTATCGATATACCATGAAAAAAATATTTTGGGTCGGCACTTAGAAATATTTTTGACCCGGAATCGAAGGAAAATTCTTCTTTCCCTTCCCAAACCTATGATTTTCACATCTCAATAACCGGATTTTCCCCGATTATTGTTCGGTGGACGACGTTTAGATTTATATATCTATTTTTTCTGTATCTCTATCCGTTCGGAAAATATCAGGAAATGAGCGAATCCGTCAAACGCCAAAAAGTCTTCTCTAGTATCCAACACATACGAAAATCTACAATTTTCCGATTAGATCGACGCGGCTTCGGTTATTCACTAAATGAATATCTCGGTTAAGTTCGTAATTGGGCAAAATTGGCCAGATTTAATTTGATTTCTTCCATGGTGCAGTTCTCATTCTCATGATTGCTCATTTAATCTTGATAAATAAACTATTATTTGAATTGAATTTCCTTTATATGATGCGGTTATATCATATGAATACATTGATATAATTCCCAACTCTGAGAAACCAATACTTTCGGAGATATAATTTGTCTGTTTGAACAAGAGCGCCAGAAAGCTTTTGTCCACAGGGCTTGAACCAATTTTTTTTATATGTTCTAGTCATACAATCCTCACCAAATTTTGGTAGGTCTTCGTCTTAATCTTTTTCAACTTACTAATCCGACCAGATAAGTTTTTTCCGAGTTATTGGGAACACAATACTCGACGCAAACATAATCGATTTCTTATTTAAATGCAGAAATTGAGTAAGAACTCTTGAGCGTGTGTCATCAACACATAAATAAGTTATTTTATGTGGTGTTTTCCTCAAACCATGACTGGCTAATAGGATGCCAATTAGTCAGTCGACAAGAAATATTGATAAAGATCCTATCTTATGTGTTCATCGATTTTCTGAAGATGATTTTATCATTTAGCTATAATCAGTATCTATCTTCTTGAGATGATATCAGAAGTGATGAATTATTCATCAAGGATTTACGAACAGGATTAAGACAATAGATATTATACATCAAAGAATGGTGCTACTTTTCATTCGATTTATAAATAGTTTGAAGAAAATATCTGCTGTGGATTTGTTAGATTTGCGGAGGTAAAGGCTAGTAATAAGTAGAGCAGAGTAGGTCCAAAATATCTTGTTGAATCCTGATTGATTTACCAGGATATCCGGTTCGGAGGACCAATGTTGGATCCGGATTCTTTTATCTGGATTAATGTTATTTCGAAGCACCAGAATTGTACACCCTGATTGTTTTATCAGGGGGATGAGTAAAGGGGTATAGTTAACCTTAAGCACCCAGTAGTAATCTCGTTGATTACGGCAAGTTGTTACTTGCAATAAGATAACAATTATGAGGATAGGAAGTGGTGAAATATTCGAACGCACTTTAAACACAACAACAAACTGAATTTTCTTACCGAAAATGTAATAGCAAGCACGCAATAATTATACAAATGTAATATTTATACAATTTAAAATCTTCCTTCTATATGAAAATGTAAAGCAAGGAAGAAGTGACTAGTTGGTTGCTACGACAACAAGGCAATAGTATTATTTCGCGACAGATCAAGAATAGTGATGAATTCCTACAGTGTAATTGTATATAAAAGACCAGATAGAAGGAAAATAGGAGGTTCTTTCATCTGCGAAATTCGGGGGAAATATTAACAATGATCGGGGTTTCGCTCTTGAAATCGCCCCTCGTATGTTACAACAATACTCTCATATGTCGTTTACGAAAAAGAGTGGGAATGCATACTAAATTTCCGATGCCAGCACCAATGAGTGAACTTCTAGGGTGTCTAATCTTAGGAATTCGAAATCTCGAATTTCTCCTACTATCTAGAGTAACTTTACTTGCTTTCTGCATATAATCTATCAGCAAAAGCTGATAAATAACTTTCACAGATTAGGGGTTTCCATAGCGTCTAGACAAAAAGATTACCAGCACTGGGCAATGTGCTAGAAATCTGATAAGTTTCTTAGTACTTCAGTTGTTGAATGCATTTCAGCATTCTTTTACAGGAAATAGGCAATAAATCGCTCTACAAAGGTCGAAGCTCAACTAGAAATCGTACTAGCAGTTATCTTTTCGTAAAAGTATTATTGAGACCACACATGGTAAACTAAAACCCAGTTAACTCAATAGACAAATATTCACGTTTTACAAGCGAGCTCCTTTTCTGAGAAAAACAAACCTACGTTTCCCAAAATATGACGTCATGAGACGTAACACAGTTTATTTGGGGCGCTCTTAATGAAAGACGCGTTAGAAGCCACGGCAGTAACTCTATTTTCACCGATTTATCACATAAAATGTGATAAATGCTTCCAATGAAAAATCCATCTATACGTCGATTGCTCCGAAAGCTTCAATCAAATTATAAGGAAACCCCAAATATCCACTCTGACCCTCGGTCGAACCCCACACAGTCATCAAAGCAAACCGAGCGTCTGTTTTGAGACCTTAAGAGCATGAAAAGAATCTAAAAATAGAAAACTATTCATATCGTCTTTACTAACGAGAAGATTTCGTCGGTATTGGCGTACATCCTGGACAATATAAATCCGATCGAATTAAAACTTGGTAAGTAGTTGTAGAATATAAACCTGTGCACGTCTGTGAAATTTTGTGAGAATCGTAAAGCTAGAAAATTTTAAAAAAATTATTAAAAAATATTTTTTTTGTCACGATAACTTGAGAACGGAAAGAGATAGCAATTTGAAATTTTCAGGTTAGGTTGTGCATCTGAATGTGACATTTCATTTTGTTTATAAGCATAATCAGCCAAACGGTTTAAGAGTTGTACCCATCTGAAATTTGGTTGTTATTTCCTCAATAACTCGAAAATTATAGAACCGATTCAATTCAAACATGGTTATTAGTCGTACAATGCCAACGCGAAAGTTCTTGCAAAATTTCGTGAGGATCGTATCACTAGAAAACTTTTAAAAATCATTGAAAATAATTATATACAGGGTGAGTCTTTGACCACTGCATTAATTTTAACCAAAGATTCCTCTCATCAAATGAAACACTTTTTTCATTTGACATTTTTCCAAATTCAGCTCAGGTAAAAAGATACAGGCTGTTGAAATTTTGAAAAAAAATCAGTTTTTATTTTGTAGCTTTGACATCCTTTTTTCGAATAAAATGAATGTTGGCGTAAAGTTTCCTATAACCATGATACATATTCTCCAAATATTAGTTATTTTCTACTTCTACTGGTTTTCTAGTTATGGACTCGTGGATTCATAAAACTAAACGAAATTAGCATAAAGAAAGCATATAAAGTTTTTCTTGAGTCATTTCAAGAATATTCCATCGTTTTAGAACATTATATTATTCTTCATCATTTCTTCTTAAACGCACCGTTTTCGAGATATTCTTCATTGAATGTTTTAAAATGGAAAACTCCAGAAATTTCACTACTTTTATGGATCCGTCCCTGAGCGTTGGAATCCCGAATCAAGCTGTAAACCACGTTACCATGCCTTATTCTCGTCCGCCAACAATGTCATAGATAATTTATATGCGGGAGTGTATTAGCACATTGTGAAATCTTGTAACTTTTTACCTGAGCCGAATCTGGAAAAATGGTAAATGAAAAAATCGGTTCAAGCCCTGTGGACAGGAGCTATTGGGCGCATGTTCATCTTCCTTGTGGCCCGTACTGACCAGTAAAGAAAAAAAGCAGTATCATGTTGAATACCTTAATATTATTGATTATTATATAATAATCGATGAAAATACTGAGAGAGACCCAGGAAATTTGACACATTTTGTCTTATATCTCCAGGAATTGAAATCGTATAGAGCCAAAATTTTGCACAATGTTGCAAAATACTACAATTGACGTTAGTACAAGTTTTTGTTGCAATCTGATGAATAGTTCACGAAAAAAAAATTTTTTTTTCGAAAAAATTAAAAGAAATATTTTTTTGGGCGCATGTTCTAGGGGAACATCGTCCTATCATTTCGTCCAAATGTCTGTAATTTTCGAATTTCGAGCTGAAAATTGGCTAATAGACTAATTCGGACTCCCTGATCACGAATCCGGTGTCAGTTTTTTGGGTGCCGTCCGGCCGTCCGGCCGGCCGGCCGTAGGCACGATAACAGGAGCACCGAAGGTCCTATCGACTTCAAACTTTCAGGGTAGGTTTCTGATCAAAATGCGACGGTTAAGTTCGTTAACGGGCAAAATCGGCCGGACGGTTTAGGAGTTATAGACATTTAAAATTTTGAGGTTATTTCCCTGATATTTCAGGAACTAAAGAAGATGTTGAATCGAAACTTGGTAGTCAGTTCGTGGATATAAACGCGCAACTTTTGGCAAAATTCTGTTATGATCGAAATGTTGGTAATTTTTAAAAAAAATATTTCTTTTAATTTTTTCGAAAAAAAAATTTTTTTTTCGTGAACTATTCATCAGATTGCAACAAAAACTTGTACTAACGTCAATTGTAGTATTTTGCAACATTGTGCAAAATTTTGGCTCTATACGATTTCAATTTCTGGAGATATAAGACAAAATGTGTCAAATTTCCTGGGTCTCTCTCAGTATTTTCATCGATTATTCTATGAACTCTTTGAATTCCACCGAAAACAAATTCAAAGACATAAACATAAAGAATCAAGTCATAGTTTAGACGTCGAAAGAAGGACGATGTTGATCGACTTGAAAAGGTACCTATTTCAAGAAATGCAATAATGAAATGCTTAATTTATGGATATAATATTATCTAAGTATTGTTGGGATCGGGCAGTTGGAAAATTTTTTAATAAAAAAATTTGTACCGACGTTAAATCAAGCATTCTACACGAGTGTGCAAAATTTCAGTTCGATACGATCTCAATTCCAGAAGATATTGCTTAAAATTCACATTCCAGCGTGTTTTGACGTTCTATGGTCACAGAAAATCGTCACAAAAATCTATTTACCTCATTTGACGGCTGTTTGTCAAATCAATTAATTCCAATAATTGATGTCAGATTTCCTACATACCAAGTTCAAACACATTTTATTATATGGAAAACACTTATTATGATCACGTTCTACAGGAATTGATACTAAATAGAAGCTAGATGAAGATTATTGTAATGGAAAATTTGTGTTCCAGAATAATATTAAGGTATTCAACATGATACTGCTTTTTTTCTTTACTGGTCAGTACGGGCCACAAGGAAGATGAACATGCGCCCAATAGCTCCTGTCCACAGGGCTTGAACCAATTTTTAAAAATTACCAACATTTCGATCATAACAGAATTTTGCCAAAAGTTGCGCGTTTATATCCTCGAACTGACTACCAAGTTTCGATTCAACATCTTCTTTAGTTCCTGAAATATCAGGGAAATAACCTCAAAATTTTAAATGTCTATAACTCCTAAACCGTCCGGCCGATTTTGCCCGTTAACGAACTTAACCGTCGCATTTTGATCAGAAACCTACCCTGAAAGTTTGAAGTCGATAGGACCTTCGGTGCTCCTGTTATCGTGCCTACGGCCGGAAAACCGGCCGGCCTGCCGGCCGGCCGGCCGGGCGGCACCCAAAAATCTGACACCGGATTCGTGATCAGGGAGTCCGAATTAGTCTATTAGCCAATTTTCAGCTCGAAATTCGAAAATTACAGACATTTGGACGAAATGATAGGACGATGTTCCCCTAGAACATGCGCCCAAAAAGTGTTTCATTTGATGAGAGGACTCTTTGGTTGAAATTAATGCAGTGGTCAAAGATTCACCCTGTATATACGTCGATTGCTCCGAAAGCTTCAATCAAATTATAAGGAAACCCCAAATATCCACTCTGACCCTCGATCGAACCCCCCACAGTCATCATAACGAACCGAGCGTCTGTTTTGCTATCGAGACCTTAAGAACATGAAAAGAATCTTAAAATAGAAAACTATTCATGTCGTCATTACAAACCAGAAGATTTCGTCGCTATCGGCGTACATCCTGGACCAATAGGAAATATACGATCGGCACCTGTTGAAACTTTCGCCGGTGCGTGAAATTTCCAATGTGGCGATGTGGCCAGTTTTATTTTGTTACGAATCCCTCGGGACATTTCGCAGTCGAAATTTTTCCAATCCGTCCTGAAGCTCCGCCCAGACGGTCTGGCTTCGGGCTGGCAACCTCCCAGCAAACATTTTAACCAATTCTCTATCCTTTTGTGATACGAAAATAGATCAAGCCGGGAATATGCCAAATTCATTAACGTTTTTCCGGACCCCCGTCTCAACACGTGTTCGCCTTTTTTATCGGATGTTCACGTTACTGATGGTTTCTCGGTCGGATAAACACCATAGATCGTTCGTGAGGGGTCAGGAGCAGGCCCTTCGTCCATACTGGACACAATGTGCACGCGCCCAGGGCCCCCATCGAATTTACCATGGTAAATTCGAATTAAGAGTGTCCAATACAGGAGAATGGACAACATAATTTACCATGGTAAATTCGATTAAGGGTGTCCAATACAGAAGCATGGACAACAGAACATACGCGCAAAAGCTTCTGACTTCACGTCAGTGATTGAACCAATTTTTGGGCGCATGTTCTAGGGGAACATCGTCCTATCATTTCGTCCAAATGTCTGTAATTTTCGAATTTCGAGCTGAAAATTGGCTAATAGACTAATTCGGACTCCCTGATCACGAATCCGGTGTCAGATTTTTGGGTGCCGTCCAGCCGGCCGGCCGTAGGCACGATAACAGGAGCACCGAAGGTCCTATCGACTTCAAACTTTCAGGGTAGGTTTCTGATCAAAATGCGACGGTTAAGTTCGTTAACGGGCAAAATCGGCCGGACGGTTTAGGAGTTATAGACATTTAAAATTTTGAGGTTATTTCCCTGATATTTCAGGAACTGAAGAAGATGTTGAATCGAAATTTGGTAGTCAGTTCGAGGATATAAACGCGCAACTGTTGGCAAAATTCTGTTATGATAGAAATGTTGGTAATTTTTAAAAAAATATTTCTTTTAATTTTTTCGAAAAAAAAATTTTTTTTTCGTGAACTATCCATCAGATTGCAACAAAAACTGGTACTAACGTCAATTGTAGTATTTTGCAACATTGTGCAAAATTTTGGCTCTATACGATTTCAATTTCTGGAGATATAAGACAAAATGTGTCAAATTTCCTGGGTCTCTCTCAGTATTTTCATCGATTATTCTATGAACTCTTTGAATTCCACCGAAAACAAATTCAAAGACATAAACATAAAGAATCAAGTCATAGTTTAGACGTCGAAAGAAGGACGATGTTGATCGACTTGAAAAGGTACCTATTTCAAGAAATGCAATAATGAAATGCTTAATTTATGGATATAATATTATCTAAGTATTGTTGGAATCGGGCAGTTGGAAAATTTTTTAATAAAAAAATTTGTACCGACGTTAAATCAAGCATTCTACACGAGTGTGCAAAATTTCAGTTCGATACGATCTCAATTCCAGAAGATATTGCTTAAAATTCACATTCCAGCGTGATTTGACGTTCTATGGTCACAGAAAATCGTCACAAAAATCTATTTACCTCATTTGACGGCTGTTTGTCAAATCAATTAATTCCAATAATTGATGTCAGATTTCCTACATACCAAGTTCAAACACATTTTATTATATGGAAAACACTTATTATGATCACGTTCTACAGGAATTGATACTAAATAGAAGCTAGATGAAGATTATTGTAATGGAAAATTTGAGTTCCAGAATAATATTAAGGTATTCAACATGATACTGCTTTTTTTCTTTACTGGTCAGTACGGGCCACAGGGAAGATGAACATGCGCCCAATAGCTCCTGTCCACAGGGCTTGAACCAATTTTTAAATTTTCTAGTGATACGATCCTCACGAAATTTTGCAGGAATTTTCGCGTTGGCATTCTACAACTAATAATCATGTTTGAATAGGATCAGTTTTGAATTTTTCGAGTTATTGAGGAAATAACAACCAAATTTCAGATGGGTATAACTCCAAAACCTTTTGGCCGATTATGCCTATAAATAAACTGAAATGTCGCATTCAGATGCATAACCTAACCTGGAAATTTCAAGTTGCTATCTCTTTCTATTCTCAGGTTATTGTGACATAAGCGATACGATTCTTACAAAATTTCACAAACGTCCTTAGAATTATATTCTACAACTACTCACCAAGTTTCAATTCAATCCGTTCAGTAATGGTTGAAAATAAAATTATCTCTCGGAAACCGTTGGGCCGATTATGCCCATTAACGAACTTGTCCGACGTATTGGGTTTGGACGCTCCACCTAAAACGAAAATTTCAAGTCGCTATCTCTTTCCGTTCTCAAGTAAACGTGGCAACGGCCGGCCAGCCGGACAGAATCAAATTTGACCCCGAATTCTTCATCAGTGAGTTGAACCTAGTCGCATCACCATTCTCGGCAAAAAATTAAAAAATTACAGACATTTGGGCAAAATGATAACGCGATATTCCCCAGAACATACGCGCAAAAATGTTTAAATAATGTTTTTCCTAAGAGCCACCGTTTTTGAGATATAACGACTCAAAAAGTTTGAAGAGTTGTAATGGTCATAATATAATGTGACGTTTCCACGCCACCCTTGAGGTTGTGTACACATCGCATGCAAGAGCATTATTGTATCACCAAAAATCATTAAATCCTCATAATTCTACAATTGCTAAGCTTATTTCATTGGTCATTGCATTCAATCGCATACTTTGTATTCTAGAACAGAAGGTCTTTTTATATAATGAGAAACGAACCAGAAATAAATATGACATGTCTCTTATAGGAAAATAAGATGACATGTATGAGCACAGATCATATAGTAATTCATAGATAGAATAATTACAGCATTCTGTGAAAACATAGTACGAGTTATGGACATTTTTAAAAATCATATCTCTGAAAGCGTTAACTTGTTAGAGTTGAAAATGATATCAATGGATTCCTAGGGTGAAACTGCATCTTAAAAAAATGAATTTGAGACCGTTTTCGGCGAACTATTATTTTTTTGCGCACTTGTTCCATGCAAAGCTTTGTATTGTTATATTTAATCAAAATTGAGCCACTCTTATACTGGGTGTTGAAATTTTCTTGAAGGTTCGATCTCATGCCCGAACGTCTCATAATTACATTCATTTTATGACCATCGTTAAAAAAAGACATAATCCGAGCTTTGAAGTCATCTGGTTAACGTTGCGGTAATTTATTTTTTCCCATAATCAATTGTGTTCAACAGAAACATAAAATCGACGATTTAATTTTATTGTGAATTGTTGTTTTCAAGCCTCTGAGACAGTGGTCGCCAACCCATCGAGCTATCAGGGGCTCTCACGAGCAGATACTTCATATTTTAACTGGTTGGAAAGCACTGTGGCCGGGAGAGTTGACAGGCTTGTTCTAATTTATAGCCAGAGTTTTCTCCCATGTAAGTAGGTACTGAATTCGCCCTAATATCTTCAACAATATAAATCCGATCGAATTGAAACTTGGTAAATAGTTGTAAAATATAAACCTAAGCCCGTTTGTGAAATTTTGTGAGAATCGTATAGCTGAAAATTTTTAAAAAATTAATAAAAAATATTTTTTATATCACGATAACTTGAGAACACCGTATTTTGCATAAAGATTTGGGTCTTAAGGATTATAAAGTTCAGTTAACACAAGAATTCAAGCCGGCCGATCATCAACAACGTCGTGTCTTTGCTGATTGGGTCGTTGAAATGCATGAAAATGATCCGGAATTCCATCGAAAAATCATCTTGAGTGATGAGGCCCAATTCCACCTCGGTGGCTTCGTCAACAAGCACAATTGTCGCATCTGGGGCTCGGAAAACCTAAGAGTTATTGTTGAAAAGCCTCTCTATCCTCAACGTGTGACTGTTTAGTGCGGTTTATGGTCCGGTGGAGTCATTGGACCTTACTTTTTCGAAAATGAGACTGGAGCAACAGTTACGATGAATGTATTGCGCTATCGAGAGATGATTAATGATTTTTTATGGCCGGAATTGGATGGTATTGATCTGGACAACGTTTACTTTCAACAAGACGGCGCTACGTGCTACACAAGCAACGAAACCATTGATCTTTTGCGGGAAAAGTTTCCGGACCGTGTTATCTCTCGAAGACGTGATCACAATTGGCCACCGAGATCTTGTGATTTAACACCTTGCGACTTCTTCCTTTGGGGCCACGTGAAAGAGAAGGTCTACGCCAATATCCCAGCGTCGATTCAAGACCTCAAAGATGGATTTCGTGAGGCTATCGAGGACATAGGGCAGCCACTTTGCGATTTGGTTATGGAAAATTTCATTAAAAGGATATGGTCCTGTAAGCGTGGTGATCATTTGCCTGATGTTATTTTCCACTATTAACGGCATAGCTTCTTCTTTATAATGAAATAAACATCCGATCATTTATATTGAAAAATGGCCTTTTCATTGAATATCAAAATAACACCTCTTCTTTGAAAACCCTTTATTACTGAAATTCACTGGCGATGCTTACTGTCACTAAAGAGCGTTCCGAAATTACTTACCGCGGCAAGGATAATTTCCTTGCCATTTCTTTATTGGGCGTAATCATTCTTGTAACTCAAATAAGGTGGTTCGTCGTTATCCAAGTTATGCGAACGAGTCGAGAAAGTTGAACACATCATCGAAAGTAAAAGTATTCTTGGTAGAATAGACGGACATCGAGAATAACTGGTCAGTCAGTGGGTCAGTTCAACACAATGTCTTACGTAACTGTTGATCTTGACTTATAATTTACAATCGAGCAAATTTCTCTGTACTTCATGAGTGAATGAATAGTCGTTGCGAGAATGCGAGAATTACTAAGGCTTTTGATTTACAGTTCCAAAAATTGAGTTGTATCTAATAGAGAAAATAGTATATTATGCAATGCATATTGTCGCAACGATGAGGTTGCTTTAAAATACCTTTACACGTGTTTCGTATGTTATTTCTTATTATATTAGGTGCATATGGTAATTACATCACTGAGCCGATAAGAAAGAGCGGATTTTATGATCACGTGATTTTCGAGCCTTTCGAGCGTCATTTTGATTACTCCGTGTACTCGATTTGTAAATAACAAACACTATTGAGCGATCCGAGCGCTCAGATGTATTTACCATATGTGACTATTGTATATTGTTGTAGGGGTAACGTTGCACTGCAACCTTAAGGTCTATTGTGCCCCCTTCAGAACTGTCGATGTCAGTATCTGGGATGGCTTCAAGGGGGCTACGTCTTCGCTCCTGCTTGCCCAAAGCATTCCTTGCGTTGGTTTGAGATGGCGAGGCATTCCGTTGTCAGGTGATCAGGAGTTTCATCCTCCTCCCAACAGAATCTGCACTCGTCAGTTTCTGCTAGCCCTAATCTCATCATATGCTTCCTGAGGCCGCAGTGCCCTGTGAGGAAACCAGTAGCTTGTATTCGATAGCATGGGAGCTCAGAGTTTTAGCACCTTGACTGTCAGAGTGGATTGCTATATCACATCTCTGATAGTTTATTTCTAGGTTCAATCATCTGCTCGGATTGGAGCCTAGCGATAGTGAGCATTTGGTGCTGGTCCCATATACTCCAGCCCCAGCTCTTGTAGTGGTTTTTGAACTGTCTGTGTAGCATTTAATGGCATTTCTTTTCAGAACTTGGGTGGTGGATTCCCTGTCCCAGTCTTTTTTCCCACCGAGCATCGTAGTGAAGTTTTGTTCAAGGCTGACTTTGTTAATCATTCCGTCACTGGGAGGATTGGCTGATGAAAAGTGGTTTTTAATACTCTCATTACCTGTTCCTTTGCTAGATATTCTGAGAATGGCTTCATGGGCCATTTTCTCTATCACTAGATGAAGTGGTGTGAGATTTGTTATAATCTCAAGTGCCCTGGTAGGACAGGTTCCCATAGCTCTAGTGATACACACACAGGCCAGCCTTTGTACTTTGTCGAGGATTTTCCTCGTACTATTCTGGCTTGTTTTTGAGTACCAAACTACAGCCCCATACGTAATTATGGGTCTCACAATCATGAAGAACATCCATCGCAGTATCTTAGGGTAACCGGCTAGATTCTGCCATTAAAGCCTTTGTTGCTTTAATGGCAGTGATGTCAACATGCCGATTCCACAGAAGTTTACTATCTAGTGTTACCCCCAGATATTTAACTTCAGGCTACCATTCTATAATATCTTCGTTCAAAAATAGGGATCTCACAGTTTCCTTCTCCGAGTAAACAGAATCACTGTGGTCTTGTTTGGGCTTATGCTGAGCCCCACTGATAAGCAACACTGCTCGGTAACTCTAAGGCCCTCTTGTAGTAAGTTACACAAGGTGCCCTCGAATTTACCTCTGACCATTAGGACTATGTCAGCATAGCCTATACACCCGAAGCCAAGCTCCGTTAGCCTGAGGAGGAGCTCGTCCACTACTAGGCTCCAAAGAAGGGGAGACGTTACTCCCCCTTGAGGTGTTCCACGAGTGGCTTTGACAAAACTGGTGTTATTGCCCATATTTTTTATATATCTCATATCTGAATATATAAAAATCAGAGCCACTTTTCATTGTAATTTTATAACTCAAGAACGGGCTCACCTATCCAAACCAAATTACTAGGCTTTGTTCAGACTATTTAGAAGATGGTTTGTGTGAAGTTTGCACAAAATCGTTCGAGCAGTTCTTCATTTATCAAAGGAAACTTTTTGAAAATGTTACTATAAACGTGATGTTTTTTTGGATGTTAGGAGGGGGGTTTGGTGGAAATTTCGAAGGGGGTTATGGAGGAAAAATACGGAAGTTTCGTAGAGTTTCGCGTTTTCGGAGCGAAAAGATGGGGGTGTATTTTAAACAAAACCGCGAAAAGGCGAAAAAACGCCGATTTTGGCAATCGGAGCGAAATTGTGGAAAGGATTTCGGAGGAACGGTGGCGTTCGGAACGACCGTATTTGCGGGAACGCGAAGACGAGATTCGAAATTAGTCCGTAACGGAGCTCTTTTTTCGATCCTCTCTTTCGTTTTCTCGGAAGAACGATAGGAAAATGTGACTTTTCGCGAAAATCGACGAAATTCAGACGTTTCACGTATTTCTGTGGCGAATTTTAACGCGGCTCCTTCACGGTCGACGTTTACGGTCAGAAAGAGCGACGAGAAATGTCGAATCGAATTTGGATTTCGAACGGAATAACTCGAAAATCTTGGAATCGTCTAGAAAAACTGCGAGAAATATGAACGAGTAACCGATTTCGAACGATCGCTTGACAGGATTGACGATATTCTGAAAATCGAAAGACGAAAATCATCCGATTACTAAAAATCTTCATTTGGTACATAATTGGAGTTGATTCACTTAAGCAACGTGGCCGAGTGAGCTGAGGCGTTGGAATTGGGAATGTATAGCTTCCGAGCCTCGCGGGGCGGCGGGATCACATCTCGGAGCGTCCGAAATAGCTTTCTCTCAATTTCTTTTCATTTTTACCCAATGAAAAACGTTACTCCAGTAAATGTATCTTGGGATTTGAATCTTTTCGTTAAGTTACGAAATCTATAATGAATAACCGTTCGATCGGACGGATTTTTGCATTAAAAATACTCAAAATATCCAAACATCAAGCAGAAAATTAACCGCCGTTTGTTTATTCATGCTCAAAATGGAAAAACAAAAAATATTACTTATCTAAATGTTTTGGATTAAGTTTTAAAATAGCTGGCAATTAATAAGATATTTTTTTGTTCCAATAAATTAATTTGATTTTCCAATTAAAATTTTTTTATTATTTCACTTTATACGTAGCGAATCACGTACCAGGCCACTAGTATTTTATGTATTTTTGATTACGACAACGATGAGAGGTTGAGTTCTGTAAATAAACCTGAACATATTAGCATACAGCGTTCAGTTTATATACCCAAGAGTGTAGGCAAGAATTATTATACCTCTAGACAACGATAAAACCCTACAAACATATTTTAAAAGGAAATAAATAAATAAATTCAATATCCTCAACTTTTGAGAAGTTCATTTATTATTGAATGACGGGGCGTTAAAGTTCTTGACGTCAAGTCATCGTGAGTGCTTTTATAATATTTTCTAATACACTGATAAATTACGGCCGTATCGGAAACACCCATTATTCCTTATTATTCATGAGATGTTCACAGTTTTCCGTTTGTTGACCTCATCTAGCATTACGATATCAAATTTGGCAGGTCCACGTAAAGAGTAAATGAAGCATAAAAAAATGTGTTCTTTAACGAGTTACTTGCATATCTCGACTGATTGCCACTAAAAAGTCCAGTTTACAACGCTGTGTTTTACGATTTTACACCTCCACATGAAATGATATTTCTGGCGACAATTGAACTCTGAACAGATGAAGTTATTCGGTCTCAACAAAGGACACTGGCTCGTAGTGCCAACCACAATAAAAGTGATATCCAGACATTATTCGTTCAACATTATAGTCCGGTCAATTTAGACCAAAAAATGAGAGTGAAGGTACATAAATTCCCAACAAGCTGAAAATGAGTAAAATTGTTCAAAACATAATTATAAACAATACCTGAAATTTCCCCATCATTCCCGTGTAAGGAAAAAATTTTATTCAAGGTCAATGGTCAATAAAATGAGTTTTTCGCGATTTTCAGCCAAACGATAAGTTTTATCATAAAAGTAACTCAGACAAAAATTGTAGATTATAAAATTATCTATAAAAAATATATCGATAGTTTTTTTCCTACGAGCCACTGTTTCTGAAATATACCGATTCAAAAAGTTATTATCGTCATAATATGTACACGCTTAGCGCGTTTTTTTTATGTGGTTTCCCCATTAGGCCTACCCCACGGGTCAGTTGTGATCCTATTTAATGTGAAATTATTGCAAACTATTGGAAATTTTCAATGATTGGAAAAGATAAAAGCGGTATAATTTAAAAAAAAAGTGATGGAGTTCATTCGCCTGATTCGTAATTTTCAAATTCTTGTTCTTCTTCTTGTTCTTGTTCTTCTTCTCCTGCTTCTTCTTCATCTTCACTTTGGACGCAAGTGAATTGCGTCAATATCGATGTATCGCATGACACTTCGGAATCAAACGAATCCTCCATCGTTTGTGGTTGAACATTAGAGCACGACCGGCCTTGACAATTTGTGCATGCTAGAGAACAAAACAGACCAACTTTTTTGCAACTACATTAGCACTGCATCACTTTTTGCAGTTGCAAAAAATTGTGTTCAGCAATTTTGTCCGGCGCAGGTGGGAGTAAAGTTTGAACTGGCTCTAATAAATTGTTGACCAACTTCCAACCCCATTCCACCAAGCCACACCTGTGCCACAAGTGTGGCTTGGTTATCAGCTAGACCCTACAGACTGGGGTTGGAAGTTGGTCAACAATTTATTAGAGCCAGTTCAAACTTTACTCCCACCTGCGCCGGAAAAACTGTTGAACACAATTTTTTCAACTGCAAAAAGGGATGCAGTGCTAAATGTAGTTGCAAAAAAGTTCGACTGTTTTGTTCTCTAGCATGCACAAATTGTCCGTTTGACCGATTATGCTCATGCACAAACTCAAATGTCGCATTCAGATGCACAACCTAACCTGAAAATTTCAAATCGCTATCTCTTTCCTTTCTCAGGTTATCGTGACATAAAAAAATATTTTTTTTAATTTTCTAGCGATACGGTTCACACAAAATTCTACACACGTCTTCAAGTCGATATTCTACAACTAATTGGCAAGCTTCAATTCGATCGAGTCTATATTTCTTGAGTTATCGAGGAAATAATATTCCAGGTGGGTATAACTCGGAAACCGTTAAACCGATTATGCCCAAAAACGAACTAAACTCTCCCATTCGGATACGCAACCTACCCTGAAAATTGCAAGTCCCTATCTCCTTTCGTTCGAAACTTATCGAGGCAACGGTCACCCATCTACTGAACTCGCACAAGAATGCTCGAATCTCCAACAATATTTAACCGATCGTATTAAAACTTGAAACTTGGAAGTAGAGTTAGGTTATGAAGGCTCTTGCAAAATTTCAGCAATTTCAAACGAATAGTTACGGATATATAGAATTTTTTTTTCCAATTTTCAATGATTTTATAAAAATTTTCTACAAATACTATCCACACGAAATTTTGCAAGAATTTTCGCGTTGGCATTCTACAACTAATTACCATGTTTGAATTCAATCGGTTTAGTATTTTTCGAGTTAATGAGGAACAAAAAACAACCAAATTTCAGATGGCTTTAACTCTAAAACCGTTAAAACGATTATGCTCATAAACAAACTGAAATGTCGCGTCCTGGTGCACATCCTAACCTGAAAACTATCTCTTTCCGTTCTCAAGTTATCGTGACAACAAAAATATTTTTTAATAATTTTTTTAAAATTTTCTAGCAATACGATTCGCACAAAATTTCACAAAAGTGCTTAGGTTCATATCCTACAACTACTCACCAAGCTTCAATTCGATCGGATTCATATTGGTTGAAAACAAAATTATTACTCGGAAACCACTGGGCCGATTATGCCCATTAACGAACTTGTCCGTCGTATTGGGATGCGCAACCCACCCTGAAAATTTCAAGTCGCTAGCTCTTTTCGTTCTCAAGTTATCGTGGCAACGACCGGCCGGACGGCCGGACGGACAAAATCAAATTTGACCTCGAATTCTTCATTGGGGAGTCGAATTAAATCGTTTGAGACCATTTTCGTCAAAAATTCGAAAGTTACAGACGTTTGGGCAAAACTATAACGCGATGTTCCCCAGAACATACGCGCAAAAATTACACCATACCCAGCTGGATTCCTTGTCGCACCTGTTTAGTAGGCAATCGAACTCTCTCTTCCTTCTATTTCTCTATGGGCATAGCTTAATAAGGGTATAAGAGTTGCGACGAAAATCATGGTGAGAAAGAGAACCGTTCCATTTTGATCAGGGACTAATCTCGGGACTGATAAACTTTCGTGCGAAATTCGTCAAAATAACGGTAACTGTGTTTAATTCGAAATGAAAATGTTCCGCTCTCCTTCGGATACCCCTCACCGTTCCGTAGAGGGTTGAGATGAACCATTTAGCATTTCCCGATTCCGGCACAGAGATGATAAGGGTATACCTACCTCCATGAGATTCTAACTCCATTCCATTTATGGATATTGCAGTGCTCGTCCTTGAGAGGTAAATGGAACTATAATTTAATTTTCATTTTCGTCGAGTTGGGGAGTTCCATTTCGAATTCATTCGCATCTTGATGAAAACTCTTCTCATCTGACGACGTTCCTTGCATCCGGTTAGATTACGCAAGACAATGAGAACGAGAACAATAATTGCGACTTATACGCAGTAATCCGTTTGGAGTATCAGATGATCTGATCCAGGATTTTATTCGAATAAGAGTGATAAGGAAGTTTGGCGGTCTGAATGAATTTCTTGCGATTTATTCAAAAAAGTTTTAATTTCTGATCCTTCAAATAGAGTTCCGGGGTTTAATCTTCCAAGGAAAATATGATCTAGTTTGAATCGTCTAAGAACCGGTCATGGTCGATGCAACAGCATGCTTTTCAGATGGAACTCAGTTGAGAGACCTAGTTGTGAATGCGGGGAAGCCGAGGAAACCACCATAGATCATTTAGTTAATAATTGTCGCATATATAGATTCAAGGATGGTTTCAGGGATATTCATAATGGGTAGAATCTATTTGACTAAATATAGAATATTCCATTTTAAATTGGTTCGTTTTCTCCTTTTGTCTTTTCCTTTTCCAGATTGAGTTTCGGGTACCTTGGAGAAACCTCTCAGCTTATTCAAGAAATAATCAATAGTGATGAAAAAGATGCCCTTCAATATTTAATATTTCAGCATATTTGGTTAACAATTTCCTTTTTCATAAATCACAACACTAACGGGGAGATAGGGTTTTTTTGCTGAGGTTTTTCACTAATCTCTAGTATCATATATCAAATTATATGGTACCCCGTTACACTAACCTCTGCTAACACTTTTTTCATACACATGCTTTATTTTTAGTTAAACAACAACTGTAATGCTCGAAGTTCAAAAGAATATATTTATACAGGGTGAGTCTTTTACCGCTGCAGTAATTTTAACCAAAGATTCCTCTAATCAAATGAAACACTTTTTTCATTGAACATTTTTCCAAATTCAGCTCAGGTAAAAAGATACAGGCAGTTGAAATTTTGAAAAAAAATTTGTTTTTATTTTGTAGCTTTGACAGCCTTTTTTCGAATAAAATGAATGTTGGCGTAAAGTTTCCTATAACTATGATACATATTTTCCAAATATTAGTTATTTTCTACTTCTACTGGTTTTCTAGTTATGGACTCGTGGATTCATAAAACTAAACGAAATTAGCATAAAGAAAGCATATAAAGTTTTTCTTGAGTCATTTCAAGAATATTCCATCGTTTTGGAACATTAAATTATTCTTCATCATTTCTCCTTAAACGCACCGTTTTCGAGATATTCTTCATTGAATGTTTTAAAATGGAAAACTCCAGAAATTTCACTACTTTTATGGATCCGTCCCTGAGCGTTGGAATCCCGAATCAAGCTGTAAACCACGTTACCATGCCTTATTTTCGTCCGCCAACAATGTCATAGATAATTTATATGCGGGAGTGTATTAGCACATTGTGAAATCTTTAAACGCTTGTAACTTTTTACCTGAGCCGAATCTGGAAAAATGGTAAATGAAAAAAGTGTATCATTTGATGAGAGGAATCTTAAAATTAATGCAGTGGTCAAAGACTCAACCTGTATATATATATCTACTTAAAAATCATGTTATTGTATAGTCTAGTCAACAAGTGCTTTTTAGGTCAAAATTTTTGCTTATTCTTCGAAAATTATGATTGAGGAGTCATTCGATTCGGAATGACATGTTGATAGTTTTTGAGAAAATGCTAAGGCCGGTCGCAAAAATTGCAATAGTTATAAACAATTAAGTGGAGAAAAAAGGAGACGGTTTGTTTTTCCGCTAATATCTCGAAAAATATTTGAGATAATTCAAATTTGAAAAAAGATTCAAATAGAGGAGGAAATTTTCTAAAAAAAGTTCCAACTGCCAACGGGCTCACCTATCCAAACCAAATGTTTAGGCTTTGTCCGGACTATTTAGTAGATGGTTTATGTGAAGTTTGGACAAAATTGGTCGAGCGGTTCTTCATTTATCAAAGGAAACTTTTTGAAAATGTTATTATAAACGTGATGTTTTTTTGGAGGGGGGTTTGGGGGAAATTTCAAAGGGATTTATCGAGGAAAAATACGGAAGTTTGGTAGAGTTTCATGTTTTCGGAGCGAAAAGATGGGGGTGTATTAAAAAAAAATCGCGAAAAGGCGAGTAAAAAAGCCGATTTTGGCAAAAGGACCAAGATTGTGGCAAGGAATTTGGAGGAAGGGTGGCGTTCGGAACGACGGTATTTGCGGGAACGCGAAGACGAGATCCAAAATTAGTCCGTAACGTAGCCCTTTTTTGATCCTCTCCTTCGTTTGCCCGGAAGAGCGATAGGAAAATGTGACTTTTCGCGAAAATCGACAAAATTCTGACGTTTCACGTATTTCTGTGGCGAATTTTAACGCGGCTTTCTCAAGGTCGACGTTTACGGTCTGAACGGGCGTAGAGAAATGTCAAATCGAATTTGAATTTCGAACGGATTTACTCGAAAATCTTGGAATCGTCTAGAAAAACTGCGAGAAATATGAACGAGTAACCGATTTCGATCAATCGCTTCACAGGATTGACATATTCTGAAAATCGAAAGACGGAAATCATCCGAGTACTAAAAATCTTTATTTGGTACATAATTGGAGTTGTTTCACGTAGGCAACGTGGCCGAGTGAGCTGAGGCGTTGGACTGAGAATTTTTAGCTCCCGAGCCACGCGGGGCGGCGGGATCGAACTCGTAGCGTTCGAAATAGCTTTCAATTAATTTTTTTTCATTTTTACCCAATGAAAAACTCAAAGGAGCGTTACTCCAGTAAACGGATCTTGGGACTTGGATCTTTTCGTTGAGTTACGAAATCTATAATGAATATTCGTTCTATCGGACGGATTTTTGCATTAAAATTACTCAAAATATTCGAAAATTAAGCAGAAAATTATCGGTCGAAAATGAAAAACCCCCAACCGTTTGTTTATTCATGCTCAAAATGGAAAAACAAAAAATATTGTTCATCCAAATGTTTTGGATTATGTTTTTAAATAGCTAGCAATTAATAAAATATTTTTTTGTGTGAATAAATAAATTTGATGTTCCAATTATTTTTTTTTATTATTTCACTTCATACGTAGCGAAGCACGTACCGTTTTGCTAGCCCTGAATATTATTATTATTCTATAGTAATTGTGTCAAACGATATTATACACTCTCCCACAGATGAGAACAATTTATTACCAAAAATTCCACAATCGCGCTTTCGTGATGTTATTGAAATCGGAAAGAGCTAACCCAAACCGGAACGAACCGGTGTGTTTCCGTTTCAAGCCATAAAGAAGCACGGCAACAGCGGTAGCACATGGCGGCGCTCAAAACAAACGATTTCACCGAAGAAACCCCCCAAACTTTGCATATTTGATGAAGGAAAAGCAGATGAATTCCGTGTCTTCCGGATGGTCTCATTCATCTAATGGTCCTCGGCGTGCTGCAGAAAAGTTGATGATAGTTACTTCGAACTCTCTTGGGTACAATGCTATCCAGGAAATATTCGGGCTGGGTTCGAAAAGGAATATGAAAGAATATATCCTCGAGAAAATTATATTCATCTCATTCAATGAAAATAATATTATTAAAAGGATTTTTCTGGGTTTTCTGTCCCAAACTCCGAAAAATATGTATAAAATAAAAAATTAATTATTTTGTGATTTGCTTCTGCGTAAGAAACACAAGATATTTGTCAGAAGAAATCAATTGAACAATGTTGCCTAACAAACAACTACGAAACTACATCAACGAAGAAACAACTATATCGTAACGTTTCGGAGTCTATATCAGACTCCTTCGTCTTCGTCGACACTTAATGAAAATCTTTAGAATTATTTTGTTGATAGTTATTGTGAAACTCAAGAATTGTCACATTGACAGTATTTGAAAATCATAGGTAACATAGTTATACTTTGCATAGAAATTTCCAAGATCCAACTGCTTTTTCAATAAATTCAGCCAAATATGGTCAATACCAATTGAGCAATTTGCAAATTGCATTCTCTGTTCAATAAAATACCAGTTGACTCCCTAAGTTTCCTTTTAATATAATCAGGTTCTGTCATTAGAATCTTTGTATTACTCCAATCCATCATGTGATCTCCTTGGATTGTACATACATATTCTGCTATTTTTGATTTCTGTTTGCCTCTATTTCTCAAGTTATTCTTATGCTCTGACTTTCTTACTCCTAGTGGTCTTGATGTCTCTCCTGTGTATGAATTACCACAAATACAAGGAATATTATATAGACAGTTTTTTTATTTTTGTTTTTCATTTATGGGTTGTGTTTTCGTTAATAAAGATTTAAGATCATTTTGTGTTTTGAAGACGGTTCTTATATTGAACTTAGAACCGAATCTTAAATTTTTTTCAGAAAGGCCACGAACATAAGGGATTATTGAACGGTTTTTTTGGGGTTTTCTCTCCCAAACTCTGAAAAATATCTATAAAATAAAAATTAATTATTTTGTGATTTGCTTCTGCGTAAGAAACACAGGATATTTGTCAGAAGCAATCAATTGAACAATGTTGCCTAACAAACAACAACGAAACAACATCAACGAAGAAACAACTATATCGATACGTTTCGGAGTCTATATCAGACTCCTTCGTCAGACGCTCAATGAAAATCGTTAGAATTATTTTGTTGATAGTTATTTTGTGAAATTCAAGAATTGTCACATTGACAGTATTTAAAAATCATAGCTAACATAGTTTAACTTCGCATAGAAATTTCCAAGTTCCAACTCCTTTTTCAATAAACTTAGCCAAATATGGTCAATACCAATTGAGCAATTTGCAAAATTGCATTCTCTGTTCAATAAAATACAAGTTGACTCCTTAAGTTTCCTTTTCATAATGAGTATACCTCCCACAGTATCCTTTAATGATTAACATAAGGGATCACATTCATCAGATTGGGTTGCTGTTCTTGTTGATTATTCTCATGTACTTGTTGATTATATTTATTATGTTGTTGTTTATTATTTTGTTCTTCTTGATTATTTGCTCTCCTATCTAAATTCATGATACATGTATTTATAAATTGCCTCGGATATCCATTTTCTTCAAGAAATTTTTGTTGAAATCAGTTTCATTATTTCGAATTTTAAGGGTAGAACAAATTAGGTTAGCTCTATCATAAAGTGTTTTAATAACACCTCTTTTGACACTAAGCTGATGGTTTGAATAGAAATTTAAATATCTATTTGTATGTGTCTGCTTCCTGAAGACACTCGTTTCGAAAATTCTTAAATTTCACAATAACTATCAACAAAATAATTCTAAAGATTTTCATTAAGCGTCTGACAAAGGATATATACTCCGAAACGTTACGATATAGTTGTTTCTTCGTTGATGTTGTTTCGTTGTTGTTTGTTAGGCAACATTATTCAATTGATTGCTTCTGAAAAATATCTTGTGTTTCTTACGCAGAATCAAATCACAAAATAATTAACTTTCATTTTATAGATATTTTTCAGAGTTTGGGAGAGAAAACCCAGAAAAAAAATCTTTAAATAATGAGTATACCTCCCACAATATCCTTTAATGATTACTGAAAATAATATTGGTTTAAATAATAAATATCTGAGCTGGATTAAATTAATGGGATTCGAAGGAGAGGGTGAACGAAAATATCTACTCCGAAATCGTCTGAATTATCGATGAAATAAGCTCTTGAGCGGCTTATTTATAGATGGAATTGAAATTAGCTTTTTCAGATGAAGTATTGTTAAATTCTTTGGGGGGCTTCCGGATTAATCATTATAGGAATGACACACAAACAAGGCTGTTCAAGAAATAATAGGTCCCTTGCATGATTTTTTTTTATTATAGGAATCGATTATTATATCCATAAGAATACTGAAAAAGTTCAACCCCCGTCAAAAATTTTAATTTTCAACGAGAAAGCGATCATTCAAATTTGGTCGCACTTAATGATCGAAACTTGGCGCTCCCGCGTGACGTAACCCGTCATATCTACTCTCACTCTCTTCTCGTGTCCGTTTCACTCTTTATTCCAATGTAAAACAGCACCCTATAAAGGGCTCGTTGTTGGCATTGGCTGTAACAAGCAGATGGTACATTTTGATTACGTCAGCCGTCATAGCAACGATTCAGAAGCGTTTCACCTCATTTGAATTTGCTTCTTGATATACCGATTTTCAATACCGAAATATTCAAATTTTATGAGTTATGAAAGTGGATGAGGGCATACATGATGATCTGGTGTTGAAGTAGATTCAGAAAAACATAAACATATGGGATTTCGTGTTACATGCAATAGACCTATCATGGAAACATTGATGCGTCGTCAGGAGCTTTAGGGAGCTTGTAAATTTAAGAAACTGGCCATTACAGACAAAACATGCGACAAAATTCGGGCACGACAATAATTGATAGTTATACCGTGAGCGTCAAAAGTAAAGAATAACGGATTTATTTCCTTCCCTTGCAGGAATATCGCTCTTGTTCCTCGGAACAGAGTGCTTATAAATTTGCCCAAATGTTAGAGTTGAAAAGTATAACAATGGATTTTTATAGTGAAATTGCATCTTAAAAAAAATTGAATTTGAAATTTCTAATTTTTTTTTTCGTTACTCTGAAACCATGAGGCCGATTTCGTCCAATAACGAACTCAACCAGGATATTTATCTCCCAAATCTACTCTGAAAATTTCAACTGCCTAGCTCATTCTGTTCGAGAGTTATTGTAGAAACAAAATTTTAAAATTTAATTTTTTTCTTGAGACTTGACGGCAACCCTATCAATACAAAACTTCGCACGCATATAACGGTCATTATTCTACAATTTGATGCTGAATTTCAGAAGGATCGAGTGATCGATTTCGGAAATATTCATAAAAAATGTTTTTACTAAAAACGGCCATAACTCCGACACCGCTTGGTGGATTTCACCCGTTAACAAACTCGTCCGAGATATTTACGCTCCAAACCAACCCTGCAAATTTCAATCCTCTAACTCTTTTCGTTCGAGAGTTATCGTGTTAACGACCGGACGGACAGCCGGCCGGACAGAATCGATTTCGACCACGGATTCTTGATCAGTGAGTCGAACCAAATCGTCTAAGACCATACTCAGCCAAAAATTCTAAAATTACAGACATCTGGGCAAATTGATAAGCACTCTGTTCCGAGGAACAAGAACGCTAAAAACATTGAAAATGATCTTAAAAATAATGCAAAATTATTCATTGATCGCAAATTTCATGTATCTTGTATATTGAGCTATTTCCAAGACTTTTCTATTATTAAACTATAGTCTGTGTCGATGCCAAGCACTGCAACAGAAGTCTCGATTTTAGTTGCACATACTTTTCATTTTCTGAGAATATGAGAATGTTTTCGCTTTTACAGGTGGCTGGTTGAGGACATCTGTTACACTAATCTATCAAAATTATCACTCCATCAACCTAACCTCCACCTTGTACGAGGTTGTAGAAAATATTATCTGTGAACTGTTAGTCCAGTTTACGTCAACATATAACATCATACCACGGGAACAACATGGGTTTATTCGGTGACACCGAAAGAATTTCGGTGTTAACGGTTTATTCCTGGTCGTTCCGCAATCAGCAACTTACTAAGTTGTCTAAATGATTGGACTCATTCCCTGGACCTCAATGATCCTGTGGATTTTGTACACTAGGGCAGTCGACAGGCAACCACATCTTCGTCGTGTATCTAAACTGCACCAGCTAGGCATAGGAAGTAGTCTGGTCTCGTGGGGCAAGGCGTTTCTAGTCTAGTCAACAAGTGCTTTGATGTAGGCATGTAGATAGTTTTTGAGAAAATGCTAAGGCCACTCGCAAAAATTGCAATAGTTATAAACAATTAAGTGAAAAAAAAGAAGGAGAAGAAATTGGACGAAAAAAAATAAATAGCATGAAAATGTTTGCTTTTGTATTTAGGAGACCGATTGAAAGATATTTTTCAAAATTTGTGGTTTGAATTATCCATTAAAGATTAAACTATTTAAGTAAACATTTTTATTAAGTTTCAATATCAATATAAGTTACAAAAAATTGGTTCAAGCACTGACGTGAAGTCAGGAGCTTTTGCGCGTATGGTCTATTGTCCATTCTCCTGTATTGGACACTTTTAATCGAATTTACCATGGTAAATTCTATTGTCTATTCTCCTGTATTGGACAGCCTTAATCGAATTCACCATGGTTAATTCGATTAAGAGTGTCTAATACAGGAGAACAGACAATAGAATTCACCATGGTAAATTCGATTAAAAGTGTCCAATACAGGAGAATGGACAATAGAACATACGCGCGAAAGCTCCTGACTTCACGTCAGTGCTTGAACCAATTTATTTTTCGCGAAGTCAGGATAGAAAGCAATGATGAAAAAATTAACACATTATTGTCTACCTTCAATTCTTCTTTAGGAGAAGAATACATAATTATTCTTGAAAAATATTACTGGAATTGATGTCATATTTAAATAATCAAAGTAAAGAAAATTATAAGTTTAGTTACTAACATATTGAATGAAATTCAATTGAATTCCAGAAATATTCAAATACTTATTCTTAACCAATAAATGTCCATTGATAGATCTAAAGGTGATGAGGTGGAACATAAAGATATATTCTCATTAGTGATAGAAAAACTGGCCTAAAATTCCTCTCTACCCATCACGAGATTTAATATCCACAAATGAGCCTCTCACCTTACAAGATCAGAAGCCTTCAGCAAAATTTCAGCGATATAATATTAAAAATAATACATAACCTTTCAAAAGTCCCCTCTCGCAAATATACTCCTCTGAAGGCACATGGATCTCTTGAAGAAGAATCGCCTTCTCTATTTCTCAAAGATATTCACTATTGTTCATAGAAATCCCTTCAATATTTAGTTGCCTCCTCCTAAGGAGGATCTCTTTCAAAACCAGGTCTGACCGCTAATGTAGGGCTATCATCTCCCATAGATTTGTGATGAAATAACACGATTTTCCCATAACATACGCGCAAAATGATGTAATCATGACATTCATTCTGAAGGTTTTTGAAGGTTCTCGCGAAAATACGACCATAGACAACATATCATAAGACGATTCGCATCCAGCTACCGAACTCACAAAAGGCTGCTCGGTTCTCCAACAATATAGATCCGATCGTGTTCAAACTTGGAACTCTGCAGTAGAGTTAAGTTCTGAAGGCTCTTCCAAAATTTCAGCCATGCCTGACGAATAGTTTATGATATATAGAATTTTTTTCAATTATTTTTAAGTATTTTTTTTTTTAATTTTCTAGTTATACCATCCTCACGAAATTCTGCAAGAATTTTCGCGTTGGCATTCTACAACTAATAACCATGTTTGAATTCAATCGGTTTTGTATTCTTCGAGTTAATGAGGAACAAAAAACAAACAAATTTCAGATGGCTATAACTCTAAAACCGTTTGGACGATTATGCTCATAAACAAATTCAAATGTCGCATTCAGATGCACAACCTAACCTGAAATTCTCAAGCCGCTATCTCTTTCCGTTCTCAGGTTATCGTGACAACAAATATATGATTACATAATTTTTTAATAATCTTCTAGCGATACGATTCTCACAAAATTTCACAAACGTGCTTAGGTCTATATTCTACAACTATTCACCAAGTTTAACTTCGATCGGATTCATTTTGGTTGAAAACAAAATTATTACTCCGAAACCATTGGGCCGATTATACCCATTAACGAACTCGTCTGTCGTATTGGGATGCGCCACCTACCCTGAAAATTTCAAGTCGCTAGCTCTTTCCGTTCTCAAGTTATCGTGGCAACGGCCGGACGGCACCACAGAATTAAATTTCACATTTGGGCAAAACTATAACGCGATGTTCCCCAGAACATACGCGCAAAAATGTGATGTTTCTACTGGAGAATGTTAGAGATCTTGTTTCAACAGAAATCTGGGACAATATAGTAATAACAAAATTTTCTGGTTCGAAAATCATCGCTGATTGGTTAATGACTTCGTCAAGACAAATCCGATCTTATCGAGATCCTTGAGCCAAAAAATAACAGCGTTGATGTCAGTCGATGTTTCGTATAATTAAAACATCAATCATCTCGACATTTACTGAAGCAGTTTCCATCAATTATGTTTCTACCAGAAATGTCAGTGAAGATTAGATTGTTCCAAAAATATTCTACACAGTTCGGTAACTATACTGAATTTTTTTAACTTCGAAATGAAACTGAGAACAGAGATGAAGTCGATGAATAGTTATAACGAGGGAAATCTGACCCGTGCTGATTTTGAAGTGATAGAAAACAAAAGTATTGTTGCGCAGCCAAAGTCTTGTCACTCCATCACTTCATTCGAAAGACTAATTAGAATTATTGTTTAGAAAATATGTCGTTTAAATGTGGCCCATAACAATGTTTTTGGGGATCTATACTAACTTACAAAGAAGCTGCAACACCCAGAACGAGCTGTTTAAATTTGAATTTTTTTGTGGTAAAACATAGATAGTATAGAAAGGCGTAAATGATTAAAATTTGGAGAAAAAAATCGTGAAGGTTTTTTCATATAAACATTTATTGTTACTTACATATTGTAGTCGTTTTCTGCAAACTTTTTAAATTTTACAACAAACCAGGTCGAGGAGATCCAAAGTCGATCAGCCGTAGGCACGATAACTCTCGAACGAATGGAGTTAGAGGATTGAATTTTGTAAGGTGGGTTCGGAGCGTAAATATCTTGGACGAGTTCGTTAATGGGCGAAATCCATCGAGCGGTTTCGGAGTTATGGCCAATTTTAGTAAAAACATTTTTTATGAATATTTCCGAAACAGATCCCTCGATCTATCTGAAATTTATCATCAAATTGAAGAGTCATGACCTTTATACGCATGTGATGTTTTGTATTGACCAGGTTACCGCAAAGTGTAAAAAAAAATTTTTTAAATAAAAAAAAAATGTTCTACAACAACTCTCGAACGGAATGAGCTAGGCAGTTGGAATTTTCAGAGTAGGTTAGGGAGATGAATATCTCGGTTGATTTCGTTATTGGGCAAAATAGGCCAGATGGTTTCGGAGTAACGAAAAAATTTTTTTTTAAGTAACAAATTTCAAATTCAATTTTATTTAAGATGCAGTTTCACCATAAAATCCATTGATCTCATTTTCCACTCCAACAAGCTAATACTTTCGGAGATATGATTTTTCGAAATTTCAATAATGAATCGTACTTCTGTTTTCACAGAATGCTATAATTATTCTATCTGGGCTTCATTATATGATCTGTGTTCATACTCGTACATGTCATTCTGTTCTATAAGAGAGAGTCAAATTCATTTCAGCTATTTTAATTTGATTTCTTCCATGGTGCAGTTCTCATTCTCAGATTGCTCATTTAATCTTGATAAATAAACTATTATTTGAATTGAATTTCCTTTATGATGCAGTTCTATCATAAGAATACATTGATATAATTCCCAACTCTGAGAAACCAATACTTTCGGAGATATAATTTGTCTGTTTGAACAAGAGCGTCAGAAAGCTCCTGTCCACAGGGCTTGAACCAATTTTTACAACAAGTATCCAAACATTTTCTAAAACGTATTATGGGCAAAAATGGGTCTATTCTAGTGATACCCATTTCAATAGAATAGCCCACATACACGCAAAAGCTCCTGACGTCACGTAAGCGCTTTTTGATAATTCATAATTCCTTTCCTATGAACATAGGTCCAGAAATACAATCATTTGAAAATTATTGACATATGGGCAAAATGATAGCACGCTGTTCCCCACAACATGCGCGCAAAAATGTTTATATTAGCACAGCTATAATTTCCCAAAGGTTACATAGAGCTTGCAGAACACCCAACACGTGGTAGAAATTAAACATGAAAAGTTAGTGCTTCTAAATATTCTGTATATCGTAGACGCAAACTCCTGATTCTTAAATTTCAAATCTCAACCTCGAAAATGGCAACGATACCGATCCCAAAGTCCGATAGGTTCTTAAAACTTGTCAACACTTCGCCTTCCACATCATTAGCGTAAAACTGGTAGTCAATTAAATTAATAATTCAACAGATCGATGAAATAACAGTGTAAACATAAACGAAGAACTATTAACCTCTCAACATAAACATAAATATGAGAATACTCATAGTCAACGTATGCATCGTATAGGGATATTCAAATGAGATGTTTCCTTACCTTGAGGAAACAATAGTCTATTTCTATTATTAGCTAACGTGAACCAAACAGTGGGCGCCACAATGCATGAAATCCGAGTAACTTTACAATCACCGTGAATGAAATATACTGTCGCTTACACCTAATTTAAGAACGGTATGTGTTTGAGAGTTGAACTATATGGGAAGTAGGCATAAACAAGGATAAATGGATTTTTTTTCGTTTCTCGGATATTTCTGTCAATGTAAGATAGGAGTAGTTTTTAGATGCAAAGGGTCCGCCATATAACTTTTTTTTTTTTGAAAATGCAATAAAAAAAAAACTTCTGAATATTTTCTCAAATTTCTTTTTTCATCTGGAAGTAAAATCGTTCCGGTTAATAATGGAAAATAATTTCATTCAAATGGCTGCCTCGGCTGGCCATGCAGTAGCCTACACGATCGGTCCAATATTTAAGCACATTATCGATTGTGTGCAGCTGTATTTCACCAATAGCTTCACGAATATTGTCCTTTAAAGCGTCAATTGTCTCTGGCTTGTTGGCGTAACACTTATCTTTGACGGAACCACACAAATAATAGTCAAACGGTGTCAAATCGTAGCTCCGAGGTGGCCAAACGACATCAGCTCTGCGGCTGATAATGCGATCTTCAAAAACAGGGCGCAAAACATCGAGTGTAGCTTCGGCTGTGTGACACGAAGCGCTTCCTGTTGTAGCCAAATATTGCCAATATCCTCCTCTTCAATTTTTGTGAACAAAAATTCGTTCAACATGGCCCGATAACGATCGCCATTGACTGTAACGGCCACTCCTTGCTCATTTTCGAAAAAAAATGGCCCAATTATGCCTCTGGACCAAAATCCGCACCAAACAGGGACTCGTTTTGGGTGTATCGACTTTTCAATGTATGAGTGCGTGTTTGCTGTGCCCCAACTGCGACAATTTTGCTTGTTTGCATACCCGCCAAGATCAAAATGAGCTTCGTCTGAAAAGATGATTTTTTTAGCAAAATCGGCATCTTCTGTAAGTCGATCGCAGGCCCACTTAGCGAAGCGAAAAAGCATTGGATGGTCAGTTGGCTTCAACTCCTGAACCAATTGGACTTTGTATGGCGTCATACCAAGGTCTTTATGCAAAATTCGTATCAAATAATATCTCCGAAATGTTCAGTTCTTGAGAACGACGGTGAATTGATGTTGATGGCGCTTCACGCACACTTTCTGCCACAGCAGCAATATTCTCGGGTGTACGCACTGTTTTTGGCTTTTCACGCTCTGGTTTATCGATGAGGATGCCAGTTTCTTTCACTTTTTTCACAAGATAACGAACATACGGAGCTGACGGTGCTTCTCTTCTTCCAAAATCCGTACGCAATTTTCGCACACATTCTGCAACATTACCATGATTTTCAAAGTAATATCGCAATATTTCCCCGCGTTGTTCAAGCGTATACACAACCATATTCGTTCAGCGGAAGGATAAAACTAATTATCTGTCAAATCAGACATGAGCTGAGTGTTACCATTCACGAAATAAGCAATAGTTGAAAAAAAACGTTAGATGGCTGACCCTTTCTATTTATGTTCCATGGAGAACTGGGACAAGTTCGCTCTTTACTTGATGTAATTCAATTTTTAATAAATACTACATTGATTAAAAAGTTTCCGGACCAGCACATAGATGGCGCCATAAGTGCAAAATTGATGACGGCATTCGAAAGCACCATCCTTTAGAAGGTTATATGTCGAAATTTCATGATAATCGGACCACGCTTTCTCAAGTTATAGCTGTTTGTGTCAAGCAACTTTGGTATCTTAAGTTGTATAAGAAAGAATTTCGTGTGTTGATGAAGCATTGTTTTTGGGCGCATGTTCTAGGGGAACATCGTCCTATCATTTCGTCCAAATGTCTGTAATTTTCGAATTTCGAGCTGAAAATTGGCTAATAGACTAATTCGGACTCCCTGATCACGAATCCGGTGTCAGATTTTTGGGTGCCGTCCGGCCGGCCGTACTTCCGGCCGTAGGCACGATAACAGGAGCACCGAAGGTCCTATCGACTTCAAACTTTCAGGGTAGGTTTCTGATCAAAATGCGACGGTTAAGTTCGTTAACGGGCAAAATCGGCCGGACGGTTTAGGAGTTATAGACATTTAAAATTTTGAGGTTATTTCCCTGATATTTCAGGAACTAAAGAAGATGTTGAATCGAAACTTGGTAGTCAGTTCGAGGATATAAACGCGCAACTTTTGGCAAAATTCTGTTATGATCGAAATGTTGGTAATTTTTAAAAAAATATTTCTTTTAATTTTTTCGAAAAAATTTTTTTTTCGTGAACTATTCATCAGATTGCAACAAAAACTGGTACTAACGTCAATTGTAGTATTTTGCAGCATTGTGCAAAATTTTGGCTCTATACGATTTCAATTTCTGGAGATATAAGACAAAATGTGTCAAATTTCCTGGGTCTCTCTCAGTATTTTCATCGATTATTCTATGAACTCTTTGAATTCCACCGAAAACAAATTCAAAGACATAAACATAAAGAATCAAGTCATAGTTTAGACGTCGAAAGAAGGACGATGTTGATCGACTTGAAAAGGTACCTATTTCAAGAAATGCAATAATGAAATGCTTAATTTATGGATATAATATTATCTAAGTATTGTTGGGATCGGGCAGTTGGAAAATTTTTTAATAAAAAAATTTGTACCGACGTTAAATCAAGCATTCTACACGAGTGTGCAAAATTTCAGTTCGATACGATCTCAATTCCAGAAGATATTGCTTAAAATTCACATTCCAGCGTGTTTTGACGTTCTATGGTCACAGAAAATCGTCACAAAAATCTATTTACCTCATTTGACGGCTGTTTGTCAAATCAATTAATTCCAATAATTGATGTCAGATTTCCTACATACCAAGTTCAAACACATTTTATTATATGGAAAACACTTATTATGATCACGTTCTACAGGAATTGATACTAAATAGAAGCTAGATGAAGATTATTGTAATGGAAAATTTGTGTTCCAGAATAATATTAAGGTATTCAACATGATACTGCTTTTTTTCTTTACTGGTCAGTACGGGCCACAAGGAAGATGAACATGCGCCCAATAGCTCCTGTCCACAGGGCTTGAACCAATTTTTTTTTTTTTGATCGGTAAAAAATAGGAAAGAGTGGCGTGATAAGCATTATTCGGACCCTAGGTAAATCAATCGTCTGCGAATGGTTTAATGAATTTAAACGTGGTGATTATAAACTATTATTTCCATCAGAAAAACACCACTTTATGTAATGGCTCAGCAAGTTAAGTCCTTGGAAAAAATCAGAGTACGCCTCTGGATCGCTATAAAAAAGTGTCTGTAATAGTTATTTATGCATCAAGGACGAAAAACTGTCTATTATAGTCGAGTCTGCAAATTGCTATCCGAGGCGGCGTCGAGGATAGCAAGCAGGACACGAGCGAACGATCTGCATAACAATTTTCACGTACTCTAATTAGTCGGTTTTTCTCAGGAACCGGGGAGTGCAATATTATCCTTACATATTATAAAATAAAGTCGCTTCCCGATGTCTGTTTGTTCGTATGTATGCTTAGATCTTTAAAACTAAGTGAAGGATTTTAATGCGGTGTTTTTTTTAAAGATGGAGTGATTCAATAGGAAGGTTTACATATATAATACATGCATAATATATTAGAGAAACACTGATAATTTCAGAGGTTTCTAATGTGATGTCGTAAATAAACACATTTTGTTGCGCTTACATTGCAAACGCTGGCTGAACCCTACGAGATAGATCCAAATAATGTGGTAAAGTGTGGTACACCTTACAATGGTCTGATGTACTGATCCAATTTAAACGCCTAAAATTTTCGCTAATGATATATTTTGTAATGACCGTTAATAAATTGCAGGGTCCAACTTTCAATAATTTTCAGCGCAGAATCTAACGCAATCATAAAAAATTGGTTCAAGCCCTGTGGACAGGAGCTTTTGGGCGCATGTTCATCTTCCTTGTGGCCCGTACTGACCAGTAAAGAAAAAAAGCAGTATCATGTTGAATACCTTAATATTATTCTGGAACACAAATTTTCCATTACAATAATCTTCATCTAGCTTCTATTTAGTATCAATTCCTGTAGAACGTGATCATAATAAGTGTTTTCCATATAATAAAATGTGTTTGAACTTGGTATGTAGGAAATCTGACATCAATTATTGGAATTAATTGATTTGACAAACAGCCGTCAAATGAGGTAAATAGATTTTTGTGACGATTTTCTGTGACCATAGAACGTCAAAACACGCTGGAATGTGAATTTTAAGCAATATCTTCTGGAATTGAGATCGTATCGAACTGAAATTTTGCACACTCTTGTAGAATGCTTGATTTAACGTCGGTACAAATTTTTTTATTAAAAAATTTTCCAACTGCCCGATCCCAACAATACTTAGATAATATTATATCCATAAATTAAGCATTTCATTATTGCATTTCTTGAAATAGGTACCTTTTCAAGTCGATCAACATCGTCCTTCTTTCGACGTCTAAACTATGACTTGATTCTTTATGTTTATGTCTTTGAATTTGTTTTCGGTGGAATTCAAAGAGTTCATAGAATAATCGATGAAAATAATGAGAGAGACCCAGGAAATTTGACACATTTTGTCTTATATCTCCAGAAATTGAAATCGTATAGAGCCAAAATTTTGCACAATGTTGCAAAATACTACAATTGACGTTAGTACAAGTTTTTGTTGCAATCTGATGAATAGTTCACGAAAAAAAAATTTTTTTTTCGAAAAAATTAAAAGAAATATTTTTTTAAAAATTACCAACATTTCGATCATAACAGAATTTTGCCAAAAGTTGCGCGTTTATATCCTCGAACTGACTACCAAGTTTCGATTCAACATCTTCTTTAGTTCCTGAAATATCAGGGAAATAACCTCAAAATTTGAAATGTCTATAACTTCTAAACCGTTCGGCCGATTTTGCCCGTTAACGAACTTAACCGTCGCATTTTGATCAGAAACCTACCCTGAAAGTTTGAAGTCTATAGGACCTTCGGTGCTCCTGTTATCGTGCCTACGGCCGGCCTGCCGGCCGGCCGGCCGGACGGCACCCAAAAATCTGACACCGGATTCGTGATCAGGGAGTCCGAATTAGTCTATTAGCCAATTTTCAGCTCGAAATTCGAAAATTACAGACATTTGGACGAAATGATAGGACGATGTTCCCCTAGAACATGCGCCCAAAAATAGGGTTCTAATTTGAATAACAGAAGTTATGGCCAATTTTTGATCACAATTTTCGACACAAAATTTGAAATACCCTGTGATGATATTTCAGAAATTCAAAAGATACATGATCTTTCACATTCTTCCTCTTCGATGTTGTAAAAACGCTCAGGATGTTTAAAACAAGAATAATGAACATAATACTGACTAAACATATTTGACTTTTTTCCGGTTTTTTTCGATATTTTGAAAACCATTCGAATGAATACAATGGTTTTAACAGAAATGTATTCAGCATTGAATACTTGATCATACCAGGAATGCAAAACTTGAAAAAAATTTTTTTTTATCAAATTTATTTTCACTCCCTGTTCAACCGGAAGTGATTGGGCTTGGAAAATATTTTAGCTCTGTAGGGAATTTCAAGCAATATCATAATCCCAATTTTCAGATTTCAAATATGTCCAGTTCTCCAAAATCGTCTAATAGGCACTCGAACTTGGGACACCCTGCATATCAGAACGACCAGATATTTAGAGAGGCTTCAATAATCGAGAGGTACGCTTATTTTCACTGAAGAGTTCCCCTCTCTAACGCCTGTATTCGATAGTCGAATCCTTCAAATACATATTCGAATATTTTAAGAGGTTGAATATTATGCCTTCAAAGATTATTCGAATTAATCTACCCCACAAATTTCAAGTCCCAAATTAATTTCTTCCGAACGTTATCTCGCCTACAAACTGTCGGCCGGACGGCCGCCCTTTGGGCAACATGATAACGTCCCGTAACGAGCTCCCAAAAAATTAAAATTCCACCCATACAACCACAATGTCATAATCAACAAAGGTGCGAACGTTCTGCATAACAATTTTCACGTACTCTAATTAGTCGGTTTTTCTCTGGACCCGGAGAGTGCAATTATAAAGAAATAAATCGCTGATATTCTCATGCTCCGTGCAATTAACGAATTATAGGTGATCATTAAAAGGAATCGAGACAAGGTCCTGGCACCATATTTTATTGCTCAATTATAGCTAGGAATACATGTAATGCGCCGCGTTGAGTAATGATATATCTAATTTTTTTTTATTTATTTATGTTTCGTGTGAAAATCTACGACTGGCTATTTTCACTTCAAGCGGACGATGAGTTTACCCACCGTTATTGGTTATCGACGTACAAGTTGAAGGTTGAACACGTTAGATTCTTCCAGGATTGAGTTTTTATTTGCTGACGAACTGATTGGATCATAAACTTCCTTGTTGAGTGGATCGCTTCGTTTGCAGCTGTCTGATTGATTTTTGAACAGGGGGTACGGGGCACCGCGATCTAAGGTATATTGTCCCCCCTTTATAATGCTGAGCAGGTGTTTCACAGGCTACATCGTTCTTATACCCCTATTACACCATGAGTTTTACAGGATCGTCCACCGACCAATAATCGGGGAAAATTTGGTTATTGAGATGTGAAAATCATAGATTAAGGACGGGAAGTGCTGACCCAAAAAATTTTTTTCATGCTATATCGATACGGAGCTCGTGTCTAACTTAATCGACGTCGCTGATCACGAATATGTAATTAGTTTTTCCTTAAGTGGCGTACTTTGGGAAAATTTTCACTTAGAGTGAAAAAATGGACGAAAATAGGTCAATTTTGGAAGTTCACACCGCCCAAAAAAATCGGAGTAGGGTGTTGCTGATTTTTTTCGTCATATATGGATCCTTTATCTACTGAATAATCCGAACAATAAATGTCCAGGTCGTACGCTTCGGAAATTATGATTTTTTTCCCAAGGGTCTAATTTTCGGAAAATTCTTTCCGCGATATTTCCTCGGAAATTTTTTTTAATAAATATCTGATCGTAGATTCGGAATCTACGGCCCCGAATCTATAGGAATAAGTACCCGCTTTATAGTTTTGCGTCAAAAAACTTTTCTCGAAAAATGGAAGTTTTCTAAGGCTAATGTATTAAAAAATTGCCAAAATTCGACCGGTCTCCGATTTCGATGCAAATTACGTCATTTACTAATTCGGGGCCGTAGATTACGAATATATGATCGGATTTTTCATTAGAGAATTTTCCGCGGAAATATCGCGAATTGAATTTTCCGAAAAACAGACCCTTGGGAAAAAAATCATAATTTCCGAATAGTACGGCCTGGACATTTTCTGTTTGGATTATTCAGTAGACAAAGGATCCATATATGACGAAAAAAATCAACAACACCCTACTCCGATGTTTTTGGGCGGTGTAAACTTCCAAAATTTACCTATTCTCGTCCATTTTTTCACTCTAAGTAAAAATGTTCCCAAAGTACGCCACTTAGGGAAGAACTAATTACATATTCGTGATCAGCGATCTCGATTTAATTAGACACGAGCTCCGTATCGATATACCATGAAAAAAATTTTTTGGGTCGGCGCTTAGAAATATTTTTGACCCGGAATCGAAGGAAAATTCATCTTTCCCGTCTCAAATCCCAAATGATTTTCACATCTCAATAACCAAATTTTCCCCGATTATTGGTCGGTGGACGACGTTTAGATTTATGTATATATTTCCTCTGTATCTCTATCCGTTCGGAAAATATTAGGAAATGAGTGAATCCGTCAAACGCCAAAAAGTTTTCGCTAGTATCTAACCCATACAAAAATCTAGAATCGTGCCTATTTGTCAGCCTGACTGACTGCTGCCGATATTTTGAAGAAATACGCATGCGCTTGGGACTATTTTGTAGACTGTTTCAGGCTTGAAAATAAATAGAACTGGTTCTATTTGTTCCCCCTGAATCGTGGAGATTTCAAGCCTTTTTGTCAAAATGTCATGTCTACCAACACAATATTTATCTGTCTGACTTGACGTCTTCTTAACATAACCTAGTTTATTCTATCCTTTGAATCGCAGACTTCGTGAATTCAATGATAAATTTATGTTTATTACTCTGAGGACGTAAACTAACTAAACTTGCGAAAGCAAGATAATCTGTGATGGCTATCCCCGAGTGATATGAATCAATTTTTCGCCTAGTATCGCAAAGTAATTATTAATTTCGTTTTTGGAGCAATGCTTTCTGGAATTACAGTGTCTTTTTTGGCGCTCTAGTTCCTCGGAACTGAGTGCTTATCAATTTGCCCAAATGTCTGTAATTTTCGAATTTTTTGATGAAAATGGTCTTTAACGATTTGGTTCGATTCACTGATCAAGAATCCGTGGTCGAAATTATTCTGTCCGGCCGGTCCGGCCGGCCGGCCGGCCGTAGGCACGATAACTCTCGAACGGAATGAGCTAGACAGTTCAAATTTTCAGAGTAGGTTTGGGAGTTAAATATCTCGGCTAAGTTCGTTATTGGGCAAAATCGGACAGATGGTTTCGGAGTAACAAAAAAAAAATTTTTTTTTTACAAAACAAATTCAAAATTAAATTTTTTTCAATAAGCAGTTTTACCATAAGAATCCAATGATATCATTTTTAACTCTAACAAGCTAACACTTTCTGAGATATGATTTATCAAAATTTCAATGATAAATCGTATTCCAACGTTGTCACAGAATGATATTATTCTATGTATGAATTGTCATAATGTCAAATGATGTTCCTGAGTCATGTCATTATCTTATCAATCGAAGAATTGTGAACGAAGTGAGAAAAATCTCAGTTGTTTGCTCCGAAATTAGGTTTTCTCAAAAAATACTTGCATTTCGGAAGGAAAAATGAAGTAAGAGATCTGAGAGTAGTGAGACTGCTTTTCATCCATAGACATAGATATAACTCTCGAACGGAATGAGGTAGGTAGTTGAAATTTTCAGAGTAGTTTAGGGAGATGAATATCTCGGTTAAGTTCGTTATTGGGCAAAATTGGCCAGATTTAATTTGATTTCTTCCATGGTGCAGTTCTCATTCTCATGATTGCTCATTTAATCTTGATAAATAAACTATTATTTGAATTGAATTTCCTTTATGATGCAGTTCTATCATATGAATACATTGATATAATTCCCAACTCTGAGAAACCAATACTTTCGGAGATATAATTTGTCTGTTTGAACTAGAGCGCCAAAAAGCTCCTGTCCACAGGGCTTGAACCCATTTTTCTGTATTTGAATCTCCACCCTATGTAGTAGCTTATTAAACGTTTCTTCAGACATTCTTCAGACACTATGGTATTGTTTTAAAAATATACGAACAAAACACGAACTTATGGTAAATATGTGAATTTCTTCAATGTTTGCAGCTCTGAAAATACTGCTTGAAACAAGCGTGAAAAAAGCGCGGTGTAATAGTGCCTCTCATTTGGGGGGAATTTCACCTAACAAATAGCCATGAAAATAGGCGCAAATATAGACGTGAAAAAGGCATAGTGTAAAAATTAAACAAGCACTGACGTGAAGTCAGGAGCTTTTGCGCGTATGTTCTATTGTCCATTCTCCTGTATTGGACACTCTTAATCGAATTTACCATGATAAATTCGATTAAGGGAGTGTCCAATACAGGAGAACGGACAATAGAACATACGCGCAAAAGCTCCTGACTTCACGTCAGTGCTTGAACCAATTTTTTATTATTTCAATTTATACGTAGCGAAGCACGTACCGGGCCGCTAGTAGTAATCTTTAAATATTAAAGTATATCGATCGTTATATCGTCTCAAATAAGAATTCCATACATTTTTCTGAATTTTATGTGTTTTTTTCAAATCGAATCCAAAAGCTCTCAAAAAATCACCCGTTATTACATAAAGATATATTCTCATTAGTGATAGAAAAACTGGCCTAGAATTCCTTTCTACCCATCACGAGATTTAATATCCACAAATGAGCCTCTCACCTTACAAGATCAGAAGCCTTCTGCAAAATTCAAAGGTCCCCTCTCGCAAATATACTCCTCTGAAGGCACATGGATCTCTTGAAGAAGAATCGCCTCTCTATTCCTCAAAGATATTCACTCTTGTTCATAGAAATCCCTTCAATATTTAGTTGCCTCCTCCTAAGGAGGATCTCTTTCAAAACCAGGTCTGACCACTAATGTAGGGCTATCATCTAATCTCCTATAGATTTGTGATGAAATAACACGATTTTACCATGAATATATATGTATAATAATATGTCATCATGACATTCATATTTTATTTTTGGAGGTTCTCGCAAAAATACGACCATAGACAACATATCATACGACGATTCGCATCCACCTACCGAACTCACAAAAGGCTGCTCGGTTCTCCAACAATATAGATCCGATCGTGTTCAAACTTGGAATTCTGCAGTAGAGTTAGGTTCTGCAGGCTCTCCCAAAATGTCAGCCATGCCGGACGAATAGTTTATGATATATAGAATTTTTTTCAATTATTTTTTTTTAAATTTTCTAGTTATACCATCCTCACGAAATTCTGCAAATATTTTCGCGTTGGCATTCTACAACTAATAACCATGTTTGAATCCAATCGGTTTTGTATTCTTCGAGTTAATGAGGAACAAAAAACATCCAAATTTCAGAAAATTTCAGATGGCTATAACTCTAAAACCGTTTGGACGATTATGCTCATAAACAAACTCAAATGTCGCATTCAGATGCACAACCTAACCTGAAATTTTCAAGCCGCTATCTCTTTCCGTTCTCAGGTTATCGTGACAACAAAAATATTTTTTAATAATTTTTTGATAATTTTCTAGCGATACGATTCTCACAAAATTTCATAAACGTGCTTACGTCTATATTCTACAACTATTCACCAAGTTTAAATTCGATCGGATTTATTTTGGTTGAAAACAAAATTATTACTCGGAAACCATTGGGTCGATTCTACCCATTGACGAACTTGTCCGTCGTATTGGGATGCGCCACCTACCCTGAAAATTTCAAGTCGCTAGCTCTTTCCGTTCTCAAGTTATCGTGGCAACGGACGGCACCACAGAATTAAATTTCACATTTGGGCAAAACTATAACGCGTATGTTCCCCAGAACATACGCGCAATAAGGGTATTATGATAATAAATAAAATAATAAATCGTTTGAAAGGTCGCGCCATTCATGTTTATTGCAAAATAAAATTACGAAATAATAAAATCAAGTGAGTAGCAAAATTTGGTACAATATAAGAAACTAAAATGTAATACAAAAAAGTGGGAAAGCCCTGTGGACAGGAGCTTTGGCGCTCTTGTTCAAACTTTGACGAATCATATCTCAGGAAGTATTGGTTTCTCAGAGTTGGGAATGATAACAATGGATTCTCATAATAAAACTGCACCATAAAAGAAATTTAATTCAAATAATAGTTTATTCATCAAGATAAAATGAGCAATCCGCAATGATTTAACCTCGTGGAATGTGTTGTTGCAACTTACACTCGGTGCATAGTTTTCATAACTCGAAATATCTAAGGAAAGTATTTTCTAAAGCAAGACTGGAGACAATCATAGCAGATTGTCCATTTATTCCTGATATTTGAGTAGGTAGTGGATTACGAACAAATTAATTTAATAGTTCAAAATATATTAATAAAATACTATCCTCTTTTCATAATTTGAAATTTAATAGTTCATACCACTAACACATTCTTTTCTGTATCATGAACCTTAACTCAAGAAAAAGTGATTGATACACAAATGTAGATCCATATTCCAGTATTTTTTGCAAGCAACTTTATGAAAATACTGTATATAGGAACATGTCTCACTACCACTACTTAAGGAAGTAAAAGGTAATATTAACCTCAGTGGTCAACGAACAGTAATTTCGTTTGATGATTCCATTATGTTCTTCTTTCCTATTGCCTCCATAAACTACATCCAAACAGTCTTGTATATATTCACAAATTCAAGAATCGAATACTTGCTTTCCAATAGAAAATATACGAATTTACAATCTCTAATAGCTAGAGAAGATGACATATATGAATAGTCACACAGACAGATTCTGTGTTCACATTCTGTGAATAGATAGAACTTACGATGTAATATTGAAACTTTGAAACATCATATCTCCGAAGGTATTAGCTTGTTAGAGTTGAAAATGATAACAATGGATTCTTATGATGAAACTACATCTTAAAAAAATTTGAATTCAAAAGTTGTAATGTATAAAAAAAATGTTTTTCGGTACTCCGATAATATCAGACCGATTTTGCCCAGTAACGAACTTAACCGAGATATTTATCCCTCAAACCTATTCTGAAAATTTCAACTTTCTAGCTCATTCCGTTCGAGAGTCATCGTGTTAACGGCCGGCCGGACAGAATCGATTCCGACCACGGATTCTGGATCAGTGTCGAACCAAATCGTTTAAGACCATTTTCAGACATTTGGGCAAATTGATAAGCACTCTGTTCCGAGGAACAAGAGCGCCAAAAAGGAAAATGTTGCTCGTAAGGCCAGGAGGGTCTCTTTCAAAACCAGGTCTGACCAGTCCAAGCGATGATTATTCAGAACTTCAGATGTTCCAAGACAGCTACAGGGCCCTTATGTAGGGCTATTATCTGCCATAGATACATGTTTTACTTTGTATTTTGTAAAAGAATGAAAAAATGGGCCGGGGAATTTAAGTTATAATTTAATATGTCATCATGACATGATTTCGAAACGCATACAAATTATCCGATAAAAAAGCTTTTGTGTTTTCACTGTTGATAAAACAATCTGAGTACCAACACCCACGACAAACAAATTCATTCAATTAAACAACCAATATTCTCATCATCAGTTTCAGAATTGCATTCAGTCGAATTATTTGCTCTTCAAGTTTCGCGAACGAAGTGGTCGGTTGAATCAACAAATGATGGAATTCGCGATCCAACTGTGCAACCAACCCCTCGTTCCGCTAACATGTACTCGACACTCCAAGACTAATTTGCGCTTATTGAGCAAGATCCATCGACTTCGATATCCTTCGATTTAACTGGGGAAGTTATCGAAACGTCTGAGGTAATGGCGTATAAATTGGAAAATGAAGTAACGAGGGTGACCTTCGAAGAACATCAACTTCGAAGGAGATAAATCGATGAAAGCGCAATTCCACTTTAGTTGCGTCATCGAGTCAAAGCCTATATGAGGTGATAACAAAGGATGACTCTTATTTTCGGCTGTGATTGGTAGTATTGGAATATCTGCATGCGTCCTCTACATAAAAAAACTCTCGCCTTGACTTAATCACGGAGGAAAATCATCCTGGATATATTCAATTAAAGTGTAATCACGTCATTAATCGCATCTTTGTTGAGTGAGGCGTGTTCAATGTTATCAGCCTGAACAATGCTATATTTAGTTATGCATGAAGATGCAACTTCTGTTCAATAGACGGAATCGTTCATCGTGAAAATCAGAATTGACACGAATAATGTTAAGCAAGAAACGTTCAACCAACAAATTGTGAAATAGTTATTAAATCAACTAGTTTATTAATGACAGCGATTAATGGTCGAGATAAATTTAATTAGTTTGAGACCATTAATCGCTAGATTGATAAACGAGTTGATTACAAGATTTTTCAGTCGACCTTATTATAAATAGAGAATAAATACTATATATATATATATATACAAAATAATCATTTATTTTGCATAATAGATACATTTATCATAATATATTATGATATAAATTTCTATGTTCATTTCGATATATTTATATTTATACTCCCGATAGAACAATTCGAGAAATTCATAGAGGGAATATTAGGCATGTGACACTCTGAATAGTTCATATTGATATCATTACCTACAATTTAAGTCCGGTTGCCCATGACAACCATAGGAGAATTCAAACATTAAAAAGGGTCATTATTGATCAATTTCGTGTACGTTAAACTGAGCTTTTATTTAGAGGTCGACGGAAAAATCAGTTTTATATACGATCTGTTGTAAAATCAACTTTTTGAACATTTGCAGAAAACTCCCAATGAAGTCCCAGCCCAGTTTGAATACATTTGATGCATTGCTAAGTCACATATGGATATTTATTTGTATACTAGCTGACCCACGCCTGCGCCAAATCGGTTATTGCGGTTGCAATTTTATTTCCAAATGCGAAAAAAAAAAAAATCTAGAACCCCATTGAAACGCCTCCTACCGGGACAATTGAATTTTCAAGTTATCCAGGGACCCACTCAAACACGTAATTCTAAAAAATACCTAGAACTCGAGTGTGGCGCCACCTACCGGGTTCAATTGCGAATACGAACTACCCACTCAAACGTATCTGGTTAAGAAAAGTGAGAAAAGGTGAGAAAGACAGGAGACCGGCTTCGTTCTCATCCCTACTCCGTGCTGTTTACTGGGACGTGACACCGGTATAGTCTGGCAAATGAGTGTTGATCCAGAAAGACGCGGAAATTAAAAAAAATCTAGCACTAAGTATAGCAGGAATAAACTGCTTTGATTTGTACAAAAATTTTAGCTTTGCCATAAGCTCAGGGAAATTTTAATCGACATAGAGTGAAAAACATTCACAAAAAATACGGCGACTTGGTTTTAATTAACTCTTTCTCTGGGATAACTTACCAAGTGATAATTGATCAGTTATCGAGCGGGATGAAAAATGATTAATTACTAAAATGACTATCAAAAAATAGAGGTTGGTGATAGAAGGGTGAAAATTTAGGGTTGTATGTATTTTGTAATGCCACATTATAAAAAAATAAAAACAGAAAATTTCGTCCAAAAATTAAAAAAAAAAATTTAAGGGTGAACAACCCTTATCACTTAGGGGTATGAAAAATAGATAGTAGCCGATTCTCAAATCTACTGAATACGCATATAAAATTTGGTAAAAATCGGTAAAGCTGTTTCGGAGAAGTACGGTAACTAACATTGTGACATGGTAATTTTATATATTAGAAGATAACGTTAAAGTAATTTGAATGGCTTCCATGAAAAATGTACCTTAGCTAATAATAAATGATTGAACAGTCTCTAGTAGTCTAGTCAAGAAGTGCTTTTTAGTTCAAATCAAATTATACGAGGCGTTTTAAACAATTATTTAAAGTGAACACCAAATTTAATCAAAAACGGACCAGTGATTCCCAAGTTATAGATATCGGAAATTCAGGCCAACATTCATGAATCACCTTGTATCTCCGAAACTAACTGCCTTTGGACACAAAAGTATATGTATATTTGAAACTAGTGCATGCTAATTTAGGGGTAAGTAATAACAAACATTCTGAAGCAACAATATTCAAGTAACATGAGTTTTCTAGTGGAGAAAGTTTAATCTAACATAACTCACCAACTCGGATCCTCACACCACGCTTAAGATAACTCACCTGAAATAGAAATAAAATTAATAGCATCAAAGGGTTAAGTTTACAGCGGAGACAAATTTGGAGATAATTAACAGGAATCACGATAAATTTAACCGAAAATTTCTTACGGTCGATCAAACAAGGGTTCATCACTTTCATCCAGAATCCAAAAAGGTAAGGAATGGCGGTATAGTGGTTCCCCTCCCCATCGAATGAATGGATGGAGAATTTTCTTCAAAAGGATATGAAATACCTTAACACCGCTATACCAAGGGTATAAACATTGCAGGGGTTTACGTTGAATAATAGTAGTTTAAAAAGTGGGAAAGCCCTGTGGACAGGAGCTTTGGCGCTCTTGTTCAATCTTTGACAAATCATACCTCCGAAAGTATTGGTTTTTCAGAGTTGGGAATCATATCAATGGATTATTATGAGAGAACTAAAATCCCTTTGCATCTTATCTTCATATGACGGTCCAATTTTGGATACAAGTGTTTCAAAACTATGAGGAGTTATTCTTGAGTAAATGTTCTAAATCTTCCATAATTAGACATTGACTCGTAAATTATGCTCGACTTCCTTGCATCATTATTTTCCGACTCACTAACCAAAAAACTCTGCCTATGGACTTAGCGAGTTCAAATTTCAAATTGTTTACATGCCTACATCAACCAAACTCTTCAGAAATACACTTTCAGTTTGAAATTAATGACATTTATCTTTCAAATTGAACCAAATGGCGGCTACCGCAAACATAGAGGACATAGATAGATAGAATTCGCATTCTGTGAAAACTTAGAAGTACGATATATTATTGAAATTTTAAAAAATCATATCTCCGAAAGTATTAGCTTGTTGGAGTTAAAAGTGATATCAATGGATTCTTTTGCTGAAATTGAATTTTTAAAAAAATTTAATTTGAAAATGTACTGTAAAAAAATGTTTTCTTTTTCGTTACTCCGAAACCATCAGGCCGATTTTGCCCAATAACAAACTTAACCGAGATATTTATCCCCTAAACCTACTCTGAAAATTTCAACTGTCTAGCTCATTCCGTTCGAGAGTAATTATGTTAACGGAGGGCCGGCCGGACAGAATTTATTTTGACCACGGATTCTTGATCAGTGAGTCGAACCAAATCGTTTAAGACCATTTTAATCCAAAAATTAGAAAATTACAGACATTTGGGCAAATTGAGAAGCAAGGAACAAGAGCCCCAAAAACTAAAAAAAACATGCTTTAATGATAAATCGAACTAAAAAGTATAAAACAAATTTTGAGCATATAAACAAAATGATCAGTCCGATCGAATATTTTCAAGAACTGAAATTATTCAGCATCCTACGCTTTCCTCTGAATAAGATTCACATTTTTCGTCGATTATTTTGTTTAAATGCTCGATATTTATTTTATACTTTATAGTTCGATTTATCATTAAAGCGTGTTTTTTATTTTTTTTAAACTATTATTTATTTTCTAGTTTTTGGTTCGATTTATCAGCGATTGATAATAATGGAATTAAATTATTTTACACGCGAGCACTATAGTTCTAATAATGAAAGTTCAAATTCTGGAAAAAAAAATTCTTCACTACTATTCAGTGGAAAAAAACATTCTACAACTTTCACATTTATCTCATCATGCTAACATTGAGCACTCTGAACGATTTTTCAACTACATATAAGGTTCTATGTTCGTTATATTCAACCCAGTTTTCTCTATTTTGATCAAAAGCATGACATACCAGCTGTCAAAAATATTAGAGCATTCTCAGTAACTGCTAGAGTTTTATTTGAAAAAGTTGTTCATATTCCATTGCTATGATCAATATTGGCGTTCATATGATAGTAGTTCTACATGGCTATTATTTTTCACGGCAAAATAGCTTAATTAGTGGTTTTAGTCCCATTTCCCACAATGAGTTACGTCACTTTGCGATGATACACAACGTACCCCGTTGCTTTGCGCTTGAGCTGAGGCTCAAAGAGAATTCACTTTTGTAGGTGTATCTACCAACCCCACAGTAGGGTTCCGGGCCGATAAAGGGGGCTTGTGCTCCTTTCTTGGCAAGTGTGACCACATGACCAGGAAACCAGACCAAGGAGACGCTGTTGTTCTTGCCTACTCTATTGAGTTTCCTTCAGCACTCCCATATTAGCTTGGACTCGATAACATGGGAGCTCAGAGCTTTAATGTCGGAGTGGATTGCTATATCACATCTCTGATAATTTATTCCTAGGTTCATTTCCACGCATCTTTCTATTGCAAGTACTTCTGCCTGAAAGATGCTCGGATTGGAGCCTAGCGATGGTGAACATTTGGTGCCTGGCCCATATACTCCAGCGCCAGCTCCTGTGGTGGTTTTTTAACCATCCGTGTAACATTTAATGGCATTTCTTTTAGGAACTTGGTTGACCTGTCCCAGCCTTTTTTCCTACCGAGCATCATAGTGAAGTTCTTTCCGATGCTTACCCTCCCCATTCTTCAATCTACAAATTTTACTGGCCCTTTTGTCTCCAAACCTACCTTGCAAAATTCAACCCTCTAACTAATTTCGTTTTCTTACGGCAGGAAAGGCCTGATTTGGCGCTGTTATCCCAATAAACTTCGCCCATAGAACACCCGTTAACATTGCGGCACATATCAAACATGCAGAACCCGTTTACCCCCCATTCTTCCATGCACAAATTTCACCGGCGGCGCTAAATGGTCTAATGTCAGCGTCAATGGCGCTGTTATATCGTATTCACCAGCAATTAATCCGCAGTTTGAATGGGCCTGTTTGAAGAGAACTAGGAGAACGGCCAGCGCTGCAGTAAAATATCAATTTAGAGGCTGTACTGTAAAGTCTATTTATCTACGACGAACGACTGGGTAGGTATACGAGACTGATATATCTGGATACGGCCCTTATGTGCGTCCATTTAATTTGAATATATTACTATGCGAAGCTGGGCTTTGTCACGAATGAAGTTAGTTTCAGCTTGTTTACTTTCGTCGAAGTTGGTCTGAGTTGACACAGGTTACATGCGTTGTCCGGAGTGTAATTAAACTGTACGAGGATGGTCCAATGAATAGATTAAGTGCAGTGTTGCTCTTTCCGTTATTGGAACGAATGCCTGGCAGGCTGACGCATCCTCAAATCTCACGGTAGAACATCTCGGAAGAATACGATTGTTTGATGTGAACTGAATAGTATCATACCCAAACACATTTCATGTAAAGGGTTTTCCAATAAGAGGTGTTATTTTGATATTCAAAGGAAAATGTAATTTTTCAATATAAATGATCGGATGTTTATTTCATTATAAAGAAGAAGCTATGCCGTTAATAGTGGAAAATAACATCAGGCAAATGACCACCACGACCACGCTTACAGGACCATATCCTTTTAATGAAATTTTCCATAACCAAATCGCAAAGTGGCTGCCCTATGTCCTCGATAGCCTCACGAATTCCATCTTTGAGGTTTTGAATCGACGCTGGGCTATTGGCTTAGACCTTCTCTTTCACGTGGCCCCAAAGGAAGAAGTCGCAAGGTGTTAAATCACAAGATCTCGGTGGCCAATTGTGATCACCTCTTCGAGAGATAACACGGTCCGGAAACTTTTCCCGCAAAAGATCAATGGTTTCGTTGCTTGTGTGGCACGTAGCGCCGTCTTGTTGAAAGTAAACGTTGTCCAGATCAATACCATCCAATTCCGGCCATGAAAAATCATTAATCATCTCTCGATATCGCAATCCATTCACCGTAACTGTTGCTCCAGCCTCATTTTCGAAAAAGTAAGGTCCAATGACTCCGCCGGACCATAAACCGCACCAAACAGTCACACGTTGAGGATAGAGAGGCTTTTCAACAATAACTCTTGGGTTTTCCGAGCCCCAGATGCGACAATTTTGCTTGTTGACGAAGCCACCGAGGTGGAAATGGGCCTCATCACTCAAGATGATTTATCGATGGAATTCCGGATCATTTTCATGCATTTCAACGACCCAATCAGCAAAGACACGACGGTGTTGATGATTGGCCGACTTGAGTTCTTGTGTTAACTGAACTTTATAAGCCTTAAGACCCAAATTTTTATGAAAAATACGGTGTAATGACGTTTGTGGAATGCCTAATTCCAAATAACGACGAGGAATGGACAGACCTGGGTTTTCTTCAACACTTTCGGCTACAGCAGCAATATTCTCGGCTGTTCTTGAGTGACGTGCACGGGTTTTATTCTTCACATAACTAACTTGTCCCAACAGCTCGAATTTTTCCACCAATTTCTGTATTGCGGTCCGACAAGGTGTTCCACGACGACCCAAAAATGTTCGAGTATTACGAACCGTCTCTGCCAAATTTTCACCATCTAGTGACATCTACCGAAATAGCGGGCTATTCAAAATAACACCTCTTATTGGAAAACCCTTTAATATGTGTTGCTAAGACTCGCAAGAAGCTTTCACAGTGATCTTATCAAAATCCAAGCCAATTACTGTACAAGGCCAATCTCGGTAAGCCATAATTCAACAAATCCTATAAGTAGGTACGGCTTGGCTGTTTCATAGAATATTCTTATACTGAAAGTACAACAGCCAAGCCATACATTCAGAATAAAGGTAGACGCTCACTTAGGCGAAGTGTGGCGAACGGAAAACCACTAGAAAATGTTCAAAAAATTACGAAAGAATGTTATGTATCTCATGATTCCTTGAGTAGGGCTTCACACGAGGCAAGAGTAGGCGAGAGTATAATAAATCTCGTCTCGCTAATTCCCAAAAAATTAAGTCTCGTTTAAATCTTGTTCTCGTCTCCTTATCAGTTGTCTCGTCTCGTCTCGCTCAATTCTGAATAATGATAATAAATATTATAATATATGAACGAAATGGTATACAATAATGAATTGGTTTGTGAGGCTATATATTAGGCTCTTATACAAAAATATTTGTACATGTACTTGTACATATTATTTTTAATTTTAAACAATTTCAACTTTTAAATTACTCGATGACCAAGAATTCAAACATAATCACGCTCGCATCACATAATTTTTCAAGGATGTACGTGTTTTTGCCATGATCATACCTGCTGTGGAAAATAATCTTTCAACAGGTACGGATGTAGCCATTAATAAATCATCGGCCATCTTGGAATGTGTAGGAAGAACTTTTTCATCACTCTCCACCACTGTAAAATATTTTGATTCCTATTTGCTCTTTCTAACAGCGAATATTCTTCAAATTCAGCTTTCCAATATTTCGAAAGTTTTGTTGTTGTTTTAAATAGGCTATCGATGTCGATACATTTTTTAATAGAATTGAACAATTTGGTATAGTTTTCAAAGAATACCTTCCTAGAGGGTATATCATTGAGGGTGTTCTTGGCGTATTCCTCATAACACTTTTTGAAATATTGAATAGCTTCATTTTTTGCCAGTTTTATTATACGTAGTTCCACAGATGTATACAATAATGGTTCACATCTTCACTACAAGGAGCACAAGAGAATATATTTCTCCAGATGTTCAGATGGAGACGAAATTTTCAAAGCATTGGGATTTAGGGGCAATGAAAGTTGGCCGTTAAGTATTGAATTCATAATGGCATCCGTGTTTATGGTTGTGAAAAATAATCTCAATTATAGCACGGTCATAACGACTTAATAATCTTCTAAAAAATCGTGTATTTCTAGAACGATCGATGCATAATATAGACAAAATATATTGGTAATTGTAGTGGAAACTCTTCATATTCAATTGTTTTCTGTGGGTGTTGAAAAAAGTCGAGCCGTATATAAAACTTCATACAACAAATTTAACGAGACCAAAAACGAGACTCTCGTGTTGCGCTGTATGTGGTCTCGGTATCGCCTAGCTTTTACGAGACGAGAACGAGACGAGACGAGAAAAATCTCGCTCTCGCGTGAAGCCCTATCCTTGAGAACGGAAAAAAATAGCGACTTGCAGTTTCAGGGTAGATTGCACATCTGAATGCGACATTTAAGTTCATTAACTAGCATAATCGGCCGAATGGTTTTGGAGTTATATCGATCTGAAATTTGGTTGTTATTTCATCAATAACTGAAAAAATACAAATCCGATCCAATTCAAATATGGTTATTAGTTGTAGAATGCCAACGCAAAAATTCTTGCAAAATTTCGTGAGAATCGTAGCACTAGAATTTTTTTTTTAAATTTTTGAAAAAAAAATTGGCTCAATCACTGACGTGAAGTCAGAAGCTTTTTCGCGTATGTTCTCTTGTCCATTTCCTGTATTGGACACTCTTAATCGAATTTACCATGGTGAATTATATTGTCTGTTCTCCTGTTTCGGACACTCTTAATCGAATTTACCATGGTATATTCGATTAAGAGTGTGTTTGAAACTTCCTTAACTTTTGTGCTAGACTATATGTATAGATTAGAGTAGGCCTCACCAACACACTATTAAACCAGTGCATAATGTGCAGTTTGCATTCCCATCATTGGCCTTGTTCGTTTGGATCTGGATGTGAAATTATGGTAAAATCAGTAGGTATACGTAAAGTAATAAAATCAATACACGTACAATTTGAAATATGAAATGTATTCCGATTCAGAACCTATAAACGAGAGAAAATTTAATGAAAACAGTTTATATCGGTTGAATTTCGCTTCGATCTTTCGATACATAAATGCTGAAATAATTTCGTGAATGTTTCGTTTATCGGTCGTAAATCGAGATAAATTAAATCGAACCTTTTACATGTTCTTGCAATAGCTTGATCACATTTACCATAAAAAAGTTACAATCTCATAAATTTCCAAATTAAATTTTCGATAATTAACGTGCATATATGTTATATTTTGTCATAGGGTAAAATATTCATTGATTTTAACCATCAACAAATATGTTTGATTGTATCGGTCGCTACTAGACAGAAATTCATTATGAACGATTAAAATAAACACTTTATCTCCGCTGAAATTTGATTATTTTCACAACAATTGTTTCGTCAATTACATCTTGACTTCTTCAAGTGAGTATGGTAACTAACCAATTCTATAACATCGTTTTCCCTAAATACAAAATATACAGGTTCATGAGATTTGGACCATTTTTGCGGGAATTCCAGATTTTTTTTTGAAAAAGGCTAAGTAAGGGGGATCGGTTTAGGTCTGTTTGGCCATTTAGCAAAATGTGCTTTTTATTGTGCCTATTTATTTCAAGGGCTTCTAGAGGGTTCAATTTGTTGGATTTCTTCTCGATATGGAGAACTTTGAAATTATTGTTAAATTCATGTCCTATTTCTAACAGATGGTTGGCATAGGTAGAATTCTAATTGTTCTTGACATATGAAATCTGGTGTTCAATGAACCAATTTTCAAAAACTCCGCCTGTTTTTCCAATATATACATATGGGCATGAACCACAGTTTAACCTATAAACTCCTGATCTCTTGTTTTTATTGACGACTTCTTTATTTGATTTTATGGATTGGCCTATGGTATTTATAGTTCTATAGGCAAAGTTAACATCATAGTTTTTTTTTAAATATCTAGCTATCTGTTTAGATTTTTGTCCTATATAAGGAAGACAAATATAAATTGAATTAATTTGTTTCGTGTGTGGGTAAATTAATGATAAATATAGTTTGTTTTTTTCAATTCTCATCACAAGTTTTTCTATCATCAAGGGATTGTAACCATTATTGACGGCAATTTGTTTGATTGTATTTAACTCTATTTCAAAATTCTCATGTGTCATGGGTATGTTGACTAGTCTGTGAAGCATACTATTGTATGCTGCTAATTTGTGCGATACGAGATGATTCGAGGTAGAATGTATAGTGCAGTCTGTATATGTCGGTTTGCAGTAAATCGAAAAATCGTGTTTGTTGTTGATTTTGGATATTTTCAAATCTAAAAAATTGATAAAGAACAAAACAATAAAATTTTTTGCATTCGAAAATATCCAAAATCAACAACATGATTTTTCGATTTACCGCAATACGACATATACAGACTGCGCAATACATTTAATTTTTGACCCGACAGTGAATGATGTCCACTACCCTATGACTAGATATCCGGCTCGCTCTATCCACTGAGCTTGAAACCTTCATCATTCAATTCAAATTAGCCAACGTGAACAAGCGCGCCAAAGAGTATTGACTTTACGTCAGTGCTTTTTTATAATTTTTCAAGTTTTTTTGACAATTCTGGTGCTCTAGTTCAAACAGATAAATTATATCTCCGAAATTATTGGTTTCTCAGAGTTGGGAATTATATCAATGTATTCATATGATAGAACTGCATCCTAAAGGAAATTCAATTCAAATAATAGTTTATTTATCAAGATTAAATGAGCAATCATGAGAATGAGAACTGCACCATGGAAGAAATCAAATTAAATCTGGCCAATTTTGCCCAATAACGAACTCAACTGAGATATTCAATTCCCTAACCTACTCTGAAAATTTCAACTACCTACCTCATTCCGTTCGAGAGTTATATCTATGTCTATGGATGAAAAGCAGTCTCACTACTCTGAGATCTCTTACTTCATGTTCCGTTCCGAAATGTAAGAATTTTCTGAGAAATCCTAATTTCGGGGCAAACAACTGAGATTATTCTCACTTCGCTCACAATTCTTCGATTGATTAGATAATGTCATGTCTCAGGAACATCATTTGACATTATGACAATTCATACATAGAATAATATCATTCTGTGACAACGTTGAAATACGATTTATTATTGAAATTTTGAAAAATCATATCTCCGAAAGTATTAGCTTGTTAGAGTTAAAAATGATATCATTGGATTCTTATGGTAAAACAGCTTATTGAAAAAAAATTAATTTGGAATTTGCCTTGTTAAAAATTTTTTTTTTTGTTACCCCGAAACTATCTGTTCGATTTTGCCCAATGAAGAACTTAGCCGAGATATTCATTTCCCAAACCTACTCTGAAAATTTCAACTGTCTAGCTCATTCCGTTCGAGAGTTATCGTGCCTACGGCCGGCCGGCCAGCCGGACCGGCCGGACGGCCGGACAGAATGAATTTCGACCACGGATTCTTGATCAGTGAGTCGAACCAAATCGTTTAAGGCCATTTTCATCGAAAAATTCGAAAATTACAGACATTTGGGCCAATTGATAAGCACTCAGTTCCGAGGAACTAGGCGCCAAAAAGATTGCCCCCGCTAGGAACGCAATTGCTTGCGCCTATTCTTCAAATCAGGGTAAAATGATAGCACGCTGTTCCTTGCGGAACAAACGCGCAATAAGTCAAAATTCCATGAACATTCTGCTGATCGACTATATTTTTCCCCAATATCTCCAGCAATACGACAGATCCCATCGAGTTCAAATCTAGATTTTAAAGGCTTTACAAAACTTAGCAATATCTGACGGATAGTTTTCGCGAAAGAGATTTTTTTTCTTGTCATACGATCCCCATGAAATTTTGCATAAACCTTTTTGCAACTACCGACCAATTAGATCAGATCATTATTTTTCTACTTATTAGGAAAACAAAATTTCTGTGAAACCACTAGGCACATTAACGAACTCACCCGGCGCATTTAGACTTCAAACCTACCCTGCAAATTTGAAACTCATTCCTTTCGAGTATCCATGCTTACGGCCGGACCGAATCAACTTTGATCTCGAATTCTCCATCAGTATCGAAACTAAACGTTTGAGACCATTTTCGGCCAAAAATTCGAAAATTACAAGCATTTGGGCAAATTGATTAGCATTTTATTCAGGAGAACAAGCGCGCCTACAATATTGATGCTTCATCAATCTGAATTTTTTAACCTCTTAAAAAAACAACCTGTATATGTCATAAATGAAATTTGATGCTTTTTTACTCTTTACGACGAAAAAAGCAATTAGGAAATATTCGAATATCCGGCTCGATTTTATCATCTAATCTGAAAAATGTCAATCATTTCAGCTGCAGTTCTCTGAAACTTGTTTCACATGTTTGTTTCATGCATACAAATGGATTATGTTACTACTGTCGTGATTAATTCAGGTTTAATTGCGTTACCGCAGAGTAATTTCCTTTTTTTTTTCATGAAAAATTTGAATTTGAATTCGGTGCACGAAGTTGCAATCATTTCTTCATGGTACGACGAGATGTTGGACATTTTGTGAAATAAAATCAAGAGATCAATCAACGTTGTTGATTTATTTGTACTTCGTGCTTAAGGAATATAAAACTTGAAAATGTATAAGGTGCTTCCGTGAAGTAGAATTGAATTTACTGAATATTCCGATATATTTTGGAAGAAATCGATGGAAATTTCTCAATAAGGATTGTTATTGCCTTCAGAAATGCTCATACTCTGATTTTTCCACATTGCATCTTGATGTTCCGGTTTATTACATTCAAACGATACATTTTTAACAACCACTTAACTTTTACAATTCGCGTTTTGAAGCGTGCATTGTCCTGGTTATTATCATTCTATAATAATATACTGAATACTGGAAATATTCCAACAGAATTCCGCAAAGCGAAAGTCATAGGAATTTTAAAACGTGGAAAGAATGCTTCTGATCCTAGCAGTTATCGACCCATTAGTCTATTGTGTTCCTTTTAAAATTTTAGAAAGATTCATTCTTTTTAGGATTGAATCATCTGTAGAAGACGTTCTACAGAATTGTCAGGGGGGTTCAGGAAAAATAGGAATTGTTGTGATCAGGTTCTTAGTCTTATTACTTTTATCGAAACAGGTTTCAATAATTACATGAAAACAGGAACAGCATTTATGGATTTGTCGGCAGCATATGACACGGTACGAAAAGATGGTGTGATTTTAAAACACTATACTCATTTAAGGTGTGGAAAAATGGTTCTTTTACTCGAAAATATGCTGACAAATAGAAAGTTTTGTGTTTTTGTTGATAATTACAGTAGTAATTTACAAAATTTGAATAATGGTCTCGTACAAGGTTCAGTTTTAGCACCCCTTTTTTTTTGATTTATATCTGTGTGATATTCTTGCTACTTCCTCTGAGAAATTCATATACGCTGTTGACATTGCCCTTGCAATTCGCCATTCCAAAGTAAAGAAAATAATCTAACTGCAGATTTAGAAATCCTGAAGAATTACCAATTTCAGTGGCGTTTGTGTCCGAATCCAAATAAAACTGAGGTTTCTTACTTTCATTCGAATAATCAAAATATAAAACATTGAGTGTAACTTTCGGTGATTCTTTCTTGAGACATTATTTTAATCCTAAATACCTAGGAGTGAAACCAGATTCCTCTTTGAATTTCAAAGCTCATTTGGATGACATAAGTCTGAATTTGACAAGAAATAATATTCTGAAGAAATTAGCTGGTACTTCATGGTGTGCTGAGGCAGCCACTCTTTGAACAGCAGCCTTAGCCTTGGTTTTTTCTGCCGCTGAACTATTATATCTACACTTATTCATTGGTAGCCAGTTCTTTCAAACATTGTCCCGCCCCACATTCGTAGGCAGTCTGTTGTTTCAAATTATTTTTCAAATTCCTTCCCGATTTTCTCTTTTATTCCAGGCAATAATATTCCCAGATTGAAGTCACGTGACTCTTTATGGCCCAACTGTATTCTCAATGTGAATAAAAGTGACAAGGGAGTTTGGCGGTCTGAATGGATTTCTTGCGATTTATTCAACAAAGATAGGCGGAGAACATTTTGAACATTTGAAGTCTAATAATTTTGTCATCAACCAATACATTGAATTGAAACTTAGTAGCTGGTTGTAGAATACCGAAATAAAGACGTTTGTGAAATGTTGTGAGAATCATATCACTAAAAAAATTAAAAAAAAATTATTAAGAAATATTATTTATCTCATGAACGGAAAGAGATAGCGACTTTCTTTTTATATGGTAGGTTGCGCTTCCGAATGCAACATTTTAGTAAATAGGCCTAATCAGCCAAACGGTTTTGGAGTTATACCCATCTTAAATTTCGTTGTTATTTCCTCAATAACTCGAAAAATACGAAACCGATATAATTCAAACATGGTTATTAGTTGTAGAATGTCGACGCGAAAATTCTTGCAAAATTTCGTGCAGATCACATCTCTAGAAAATTTTAAAAAAATCATTGAAAAAAATTCTATATATCACAAACAATTCGTCCGACATCGCTGAAATTCTGCGAGAGCATTCAAAACCTAACTTAATAGCCAAGTTCCAAGATTGAACATGATGGGTTCTATATATATTCTAGTAGTGTGGTTGGCTCAGTGGTAGAGCAATTGACTTGGGAGCGGAAGCCCCAAGTTCAATTCCGAGGCTAGGAAAGAAATTTTCTAGTCACGGTAATCGTCACCATTCACTGTTGGGTCAAAAATTAACAGTGCTGTGCCTAAGGTGGCGTAAGTACACAGTAACAAAGCCTACACAGAACACGAACTGGTTCTCCTTACTCGCTCAAGCTCTTCGAGAGCTTATGAGGGCTTGGGGAAGACCTAGGAAGGATCAGTATAATCAATATACAATACAATACAATATACAATATTGTTGGAGATCGGAGCACCCTTGTGTGAGTTCAGTAGTTGAATGGGTGACCGTTTGCTCAATAAATTTCGAATGGAAAGAGATAGGGACTTTCAGGGTAGGTTGCACATCCGAATGCGACATCTAAGTTAATTGGCATAATCGGCCAAATGGTTTAGGAGTTATACTCATCTGAAATTTTGTTGTTTTTTCCTCTATAACTCAAAATATACCAACCAGATTCAATTAAAACTCGGTAATTACTTGTTGAATGGTACCGCGCTAATTTACGAGGAATTTAGTGAATATCATATCCTGGAGTTACTTGAGGCGTAAGTTTTTTCGTATTTCAATTGCAATAGAATACATATGTCAGAATTAAAAATTCTGCGATCATAAACGAATCTCTCGATACTGGATCTGTCAAAAATAGTATGAAATGTATTGATATATTATGAAAGCGATATTATATAGATAATAAATTCGATCAAGAGTGTCCAACAGAGGTGAGTATAGGGAATAGAACATACGCGCAAAACTCCTGTCTACAAGTCAGTGCTTGAACCAATTTTTACAAATTATTTCCACTAATCTTAGTATGTACCAATTCGAAATAACAAGAGAAGGATACAGGGTGTCCCATATAAATTAAAAAAAAGTCGAGAGTATTTCCGGTAAAACCGAAGGTACAACATTAACAAATCTGGGATCAGATATCACATGCGTCATTATACTTGTCTCAAACGTTTCATAGATGTATCCTTATCGTTTCAAAGACATTTACTCGGTTCCATACTGTATAACAACCCTGTATATTGAGCATTTAACGAACGAGAGCCCTAAACCTCCAGACGTCACGTGAGTGCCTATGAACCTATAGCGTGTAATCCTTCCCTTCATACGCTCACGAAGCATTCGACAATAATTTGAATTCATGCGAAAACAAAATGTCTATAAATAATAATATGCTTCACAAAAAATCACCTAAATCCGGAAGTAATGAATCATTTCAAACCGTTCATAATACGGGTAAATAAATCAGTAACGATGCAGCGTCGACCCAGATTCGGAACCTCTGCTGATATAATGAATTTCATAGTTTGATCAATATTTGCATGTACAATGATTCTAATTTCCTAGAAACATGTCCGTTTTTATGTCTTCGCAATAAGTCTTCGTTCGCGTTATGTCCCGATGCCTCGACGTTCCGCATTTGACTTGCTAATTGTCCGCTGCAGTCCGAATATACAGAACACAGTTTTGGCATTCTATCCGAAAACGGAATTTATATTACGTTCGCGTTTATGAGTTGTGCAGTTTTTTTCGGCGCATATTAAACGATTAGTCTGAAATGCTATAAGCTCCTGTATCTACACTTGCGAGCGAAATATTGGTTCAAGCCCTGTGGACAGGAGCTTTTTGGCGCTCTTGTTCGAACTTTGACAAATTATATCTCCGAACGTATTGGTTTCTCAGAGTTGGGAAATGTATCAATGGATTTCTATGATGGAACTGCATCATGGAAGAAATTAAATTTAAAAAAAGTGTCGTTTAAAAAAAATGCTTCAAAAATTATCATTAAAAAAAAGAGCAATCTAAAATACTTTAATGCTTCAAAAATTGTCATTAAATTTATTTATCGAGATTAAATGAGCAATCTGCAATGATTCAACCTCGTGGAACGGGTTGTTGCAACTTACACTTGGTGCATAGTTTTCACAACTCGAAATACCTAAGGAAAATATCATCGAAATGTCTAGAGCGAGGCTCCATTTATTCCTGATATTTCAGTAGGTAGAGGCTGACGAACAAGTTATTTTAATAGTTCAAAATATATTAATAAAATACTATCCTCTTTTCATAATTTTAAATTTAATAGTTCATACCACTTATACATTCTTTTCTGTATTATGGACCTCAACTCAAAAAAAATGTTTGATACACAATTGTAGATCCACATTTCAGTATTTTTTTGCTAGCAATATTATGAAATTACTGTATATAGGAACATGTCTCACTACTTAAGGAAGTAAAAGGTAATATTAAACCTCAGTGGTCAACGAACAGTAATTTCTTTTGATGATTCCATTATGTTCTTCTTTCCATGTTCTTCTTTCCTTTTGCCTTCATAAACTATACATCATTAAAATGATCCAATTCTAAATCTTCTGAAATATCATCCCCAATATTTATACATAAATTATTCAATATTATTTTCAGTTTCAAAACAGTCTTGTATATATGTTCACAAATTCAAGAATCGAATACTTGTTTTCCAACAGAAAATATTTTCAAACTACGAATTGACAATCTCTAATAGCTAGATAAGATAGAGATAAAGATAATACATTTATGAACAGTGAACACAGATGGATTCTGTGTCCCGCCGTTGCCTCGTCAACTTGAGAACGGAAAGAGATAGCGACTTGAAGTTGTCAAAGTTTGAACAAGAGCGCTAAAGCTCCTGTCCACAGGGCTTTCCCACTTTTTCAATTTGGCTTCTGTGCTTCGATTCTCAATAATTTCCGTAATTAAATTCCAAACGTAGGTCTATGACTCATTTTATGTTGGATTTATATACATCAGGAAATTATAATTACAGTATTCTATGAAAAATATCTTGCGTTTCTTACGCAGAAGCAAATCACAAAATAATTAATTTTTATTTGATAGATATTTTTCAGAGTTTGGGAGAGAAAACCTAGAAAGAAACCATTTAAGGAATAAATATACCTCCCACAGTATCCTCTTATACATAAATCATAAAGAATAATTATTGCAATTTTGGAAAAGCATATCTCCGAAAGTATTGGTTTGTTAGAGTTGAGAATGACATCAATGGATTTTTATGATGAAACCGCATGTTAAAAAAAATGTAATTTAAAATTTGTAATGTAAAAAAAAATTGTTTTCGTCACTCACCACCAGGCCGATTTTGCCCAATAGCAAACCTAGATATTTACCTCCTAAACCTACTCTGAAAATTTCAACTGTCCAGCTCATTCCGTTCGAGAGTTATCGTGTTAACTGCTGGACGGACGGCCGGTCGGACAGAATCAATTTTAACCATGGATTCTTGAACAGTGAGTCAAACCAAATCGTTTAAGACCATTTTCAGTCAACAATTCCAAAATTACAGGCATTTGGGCAAATTGATAAGCACTCTGTTCCGAGGGAAATGAGCGCCAAAAACAGTTTGAATTATAATTGAAGATTGAAGGAAAGAAGAAAGAGCATCCTCCTGAGATTGGCGATGGTCAACCCTGCATCCTCCCGTCGTACTGGGTCTTGAATGAATTGAAAGAGGAGGCCTCCACAATGGCAGATTACAAAGAGAAAACCTCACCCTGTTGACAGGAAATATTCCCTCTGAATTGTCTTGAAATTTTCTCTCCGCAACTTGTAATTATCTGTGGCCACGTAATAGTTCGTCGCTGTTTAGAGTGAAAATTCCACCCAGATCCACGTTGAGAAGTCCGATGAGTATTTTGTACTATTTTCGGCAAATTACAGACATTTGAGCAAAATGATAGCACCCTGTTCCCCAGAACACGCGCTCAAAAACCCTCAGGGTGAGCCTTTACGGTTTCCATGTGTTCCATTAGTCGATACTAAGAACAGGTCCTGTTATTGCCGATTTTGATGAATTAGTTTCCGTGCCAAACGGTCCATTAATCCCCTATTGCCTCGAACGTAGGCCTTAATCACAACTCACCCCCGCCAACATATCGCATGTGTACACCTAACACTATTCTCGCCCTTCATCTCTCGCAATCGCAGGATTAACACAAAATTGCCGTTTTCTAATTTCGCGTAGTCGGTATCCTGACTCCCAATTTGTTCACGCTATCAATTCTCCACCGTCTAATTCAATTTTAAGTAGACCCAGACACGCATAAGTCCATCTCTCTTGTCCGTAGTTATGCGGCAAAGTTCACTAGGAAGCCCGTACTTTATTTTAAAGTTAATGTCTGCAGTTGGTTTATCGATTATTCAAATGTATGCGAATATATCACGTGGACGTAAACTGGATAAATGAGAAAGAGACTTATGGATCAGTTTTAGCCGAATGCATGACTTGTCGGATTTGCTGCAAGTCGGTGGTTGCTCGCGGCGTCTCTGTGGTTCGAAACGTGAGGTTATAATTTGTAACGAAGCTTCCGTCTTACGTTTATTATTCGCTACTTTTATTTCTTCCTTTTTCAGGTCGAGTTTCGGGTACCTTGGAGAAACATCTCTTCTTGTTGAAGAAAGGATCGATATTGAAGAAATAAAGGGTTTTCCAATAAGAGGTGTTATTTTGATATTAAAAAAAAAATTCCATTTTTCAAAATAAATGATCGGATGTTTATTTCATTATAAAGAAGAAGCTATGCCATTAATAGTGGAAAATATAATCAGGCAAATGACCACCACGACCACGCTTACAGGACCATATCCTTTTAATGAAATTTTCCATAACCAAATCGCAAAGTGGCCGCCTTATGTCCTCGATAGCCTCACGAAGTCCATCTTTGAGGTCTTGAATCGATGCTGGGCTATTGGCGTAGACCTTATCTTTCACGTGGCCCCAAAGGAAGAAGTCGCAAGGTGTTAAATCACAAGGTCTTGGTGGCCAATTGTGATCGCCTCTTCGAGAGATAACACGGTCCGGAAACTTTTCCCGCAAAAGATCAATGGTTTCGTTGCTTGTGTGGCACGCCGTCTTGTTGAAAGTAAACGTTGTCCAGATCAATACCATCCAATTCCGGCCATAAAAAATCATTAATCATCTCTCGATAGCGCAATTCATTTACCGTAACTGTTGATCCAACCTCATTTTCGAAAAAGTAAGGTCCAATGACTCCGCCGGACCATAAACCGCACCAAACAGTCACACGTTGAGGATATAGAGGTTTTTCAACAATAACTCTTGGGATTTCCGAGCCCCAGATGCGACAATTTTGCTTGTTGACGATGCCACCGAGGTGGAAATGGGCCTCATCACTCAAGATGAATTTTGAAAGGAATTCCGGATCATTTTCATGCATTTCAACGACCCAATCAGCAAAGACACGACGTTGTTGATGATCAGCCGGCTTGAGTTCTTGTGTTAACTGAACTTTATAAGCCTTAAGAAAATCTTTAAGAAAAATACGGTGTAATGGCGTTTGTGGAATGCCTAATTACAAAGAACGACGAGGAATGGACAAACCTGGGTTTTCTTCAACACTTTCGGCTACAGCAGCAATATTCTCGGCTGTTCTTGCACGACGTGCACGGGATTTATGCTTCACATAACTAACTTGTCCCAACAGCTCGAATTTTTCCACCAATTTCTGTATTGCGGTCCGACAAGGTGTTTCACGACGACCCAAAAATGTTCGAGTTTTACGAACCGTCTCTGCCAAATTTTCACCATTTTTATAGAGAATTTTAATAATTTCAATGCGTTCTTGAAGCGTGTATCGTTCCATTTTTATTAATGGCGTAGTTTCTACTTGTCAAATGTCAAAAAATGACAGCTTCAAAAGTGACATCTACCGAAGTAGCGGGCTATTCAAAATAACACCTCTTATTGGAAAACCCTTTAGATGCTCCTCAATATTCAATATTTAATAATAATAATGGTCTTTATTTCCATAGAAATCGCAAGGGGAAGTTAACCCAGAGGTGTTCTACCGCTTATCCCTTGTTACAAATTATAAATTGGGCATGAGCCATAAAAAAATAACAAAAATAATAGAACATTGGTGAGCATACTAAATAAAACACATATACATTCTATCATCGGAGACTGATTTTTGAGAGAAAAAAAAAACAGAAACAATCCAAAACAATTAGAGGCAGCTAAGAAGATGTTTTTTTATTTCCGTCCTGAAACGATTTTGAGTGAGCTGTTTCAGGTGTTCAGGTATATTGTTGTAGAGTCTATAAATATTGTATCTGAAACTTCTCTGGAAAATAGATGTTCTGTGATGAGGACACGACAGCAAATTCCTATGTCTTATGTTGACACTATGAACATCAGCTCTATACCTTAACTTTCCAAAGAGATAAGTTGGACATCTATCGACTATGATTTTATGATAGGAACAGATAGCATAATATTCAAAACGAAACTTCATTGGAAGCCAACCCAACTCCCTCAGTCTGTGAGACACATGATCAAACTTTCGGATCCCAAAGATAAACCTCACGCAACTGTTCTGTACACGTTGAATTCTGCTGAGCGATTCCCGATCCAAGCAAAAAGCATAGACAGTAGAGCAGTAATTAAATTTTGATAGGACCAAAGACTCGCAAAGCAGTCTCTTCGTTTCGACTGGCAAGTAGGATCTATGAGGGAACATCATTCTAAGAGCCCCATAAGCACCACAAATCAATCCCTGGATATGTTCCCGGAACCTCAGTGAATCGTCAAGGACTAAGCCCAAATCCCGCGCACTTTCCACAAAATTAATAACACTACCAGAAACAGAAAGTTTTAGACTATTCCTGACAATATGCTTATCGTTTCTGGACCCAAAAGCAAGTGCAAAAGACTTCCGCGCATTGAGATTCAAACCATGCTTGCTCGCTATATCCCATAAATCACCCAAGTCCTCGTTCAGTCTAACGTTCGCATCAGCCAATTCATCAATGGAGAAATCTAAGAACAGTTGGAAGTCATCGGCATACATGTGCACCTTGCAGTGATGAATGAACTTAATAAGTTGACTTGTATAAACAATGAACAGCAAGGGTTTCAGATTATTTTATTCAATTTTCACAAACCGCAACACTAACAGGGCGACAGGGTCATACATAGAATTCTATGGCACCCCGTTACACTTACACTTATTTATGTTCCATACACATGCTTTATTCTTAGATCCATAAAATTTAAAGCTCGATGTTCGAAAGAATGTATACCTGCAATGTGAGTTTTTAAGGTATATATTAATTTTAAGCATATATTCCTCTCATCAAATGAATCACCTTTTTCATTCACCATTTTTCTAGATTCGGCTCAGGTAAAGAGCTATAAGCGTGTAAAGTTTTCACAATGTGCTAATCCACACCTGCACTTTCTGTTAAACACAAACATTTCCTTGATTCAATATTTTATAATTATTTAGAATATTTATCATCGGATGCTCGAAATTGTTTAGGAAAACTCATTTACTCACTCAAGTCTTATGAACTGGTTTTTAATAATGCTTATTTAGCATTTGTGAAAAAAATTTCCACTTTTCCTGAGTATTGAAACACTGACTGCAACTTAATTTGCATTCAATATCCACTATAAGATTATTCACAATTACAGCACCGCCTATTCTCACATTTATTCTTATTCGCAACCTATGAATGCATAGAATGAATCATTCAACTACAACGTCATTCACTAAAATTTTGGTAATGGAAATGAGGGAATCCGTCAAACGGCAAAAAGTTTTCTCTAGTATCTAACCCATACGAAAATCTACAATTTTCCGATTAGATCGACGCGGCTTTGGTTATTCACTAAATCGGGCACGCAGATCACGAATCTGCAATTAGATTTTCCGTATCTCGATTAGTTTCGGAGCAATGACGAAAAAAGTCGCAATTTCTGGCCCTACCTCCGGAAAATGGACAAATTAGTCATATTTTTCGCCATATTACCAAAATTAATCGAGATACGGAAAAACTAATTATAGATTCGGAATCTACGCCCTCGATTTAGTGAATAGCCAAAGCCTAATCGGAAAACTTTAGATTTTCGTATGGGTTAGATACTAGAGAAAACTTTTTGCCGTTTGACGGATTCACTCATTTCCTAATATTTTCCCAACGGATAGAGATAGGAAATAGATACATAAATCTAAACGTCGTCCACCGACCAATAATCGTAGAAAATTCGTTTATCGAGATGTGAAAATCATAGATTTCGGACGGGAAAGAAGAATTTTCCTTCGATTCCGGGTCAAAAATATTTCTAAGTGCCGACCCAAAAAATTTTTTTCATGGTATATCGATACGGAGCTCGTGTCTAATTAAATCGAGGTCGCTGATCACGAATATGCAATTGGTTTTTTCCTAAGTGGCGTAGTTTGGGAAAATTTTCACTTAGAGTGAAAAAATGGACGAAAATAGGTCAATTTTGGAAGTTTACACCACCCAAAAAAATCGGAGTAGGGTGTTGTTGATTTTTGCCGTCATATACGGATCCTTTATCTACTGAATAATCCAAACAGAAAATGTCCAGGCCATACTATTCGGAAATTATGATTTTTTTCCCGAGGGTCTGGTTTTCGGAAAATTCATTTCGCGGTATTTCCGCGGAAAATTCTCTAATGAAAAATCCGATCATATATTCGTAATCTACGCCCCCGAATTAGTAAATGACGTAATTTGCATCGAAATCGGAGACCGGTCGAATTTTGGCAATTTTTTAATACATTAGCCTTAAAAAAATCCCATTTTTCGAGAAAAATTTTTTGACGCACAACTATGAAGCGGGTACTTATTCTTATAGATTCGGGGCCGTAGATTCCGAATATACGATCAGATATTTATTACAAAAATTTTCCGAGGAAATATCGCGGAAAGAATTTTCCGAAAAATAGACCCTCGGAAAAAAAACCATAATTTCCGAAGCGTACGACCTGGACATTTATTGTTCGGATTATTCGATAGATAAAGGATCCAAATATGACGTAAAAAATCAGAAACAATGTACTCCGATTTTTTTGGGCGGTGGAAAGTTCCAAATCTGACCTATTTTCGTCAATTTTTTCACTTTAAGTGAAAATTTTCCCAAAGTACGCCACTTAGGGAAGAACTAATTACATATTCGTGATCAGCGACCTCGATTTAATTAGACACGAGCTCCGTATCGATATACCATGAAGAAAATTTTTTCGGTCGACCCGGAATCGAAGGAAAATTCTTCTTTCCCGTCCCAAATCTATAAATTTCACATCTCGATAAACGAATTTTCTACGATTATTGGTCGGTGGACGACGTTTAGATTTATGTATCTATTTTTTCTGTATCTCTATCCGTTCGGAAAATTTTTGGAAATGAGCGATTCCGTCAAACGGCAAAAATTTTTCTCTAGTACCAACACATACGAAAATCTACAATTTTCCGATTAGATCGACGCGGCTTTGGTTATTCACTTAATCAGGCACGCAGATCACGAATCTGCAATTAGATTTTCCGTATCTCGATTAGTTTCGGAGCAATGACGAAAAAAGTCGGATACCACAACTATGAACTCTATCAGTCAATGACCGAACTTATAGATAGCATAGAGCCTTGACATATTATATTTGCGATAGGTTTCAGGAAGTTTAATTCACAATTTAAAAAGTTCTGTAAAATTTGACAAGCCGATTAACCAAATTGGGGTTCACAGAGCTTTTCGATTATATCAAAAACCAAGTTTCTTAGATAAGAAAAACCTTGATCAAAAGCATCGATTACTCAATCGGGGAAATCAATCTGATCACCTCGCATTTACTCTGATTTTATGGAAGCACAGTATAATAAAATTCTTGTACTGTGACAGGGGCAGGCACAGAAATATAATAATCATTAGGATGACAGGTTATATTCTATTTTATCTGGTATTTCTATCTGAAAGCATCCGTTTGTTCAGGTTCACACAGTTCCATAGTTAAATAAAATTTCTCGTGAACAATAATTGGGTTGAATAGGTGGAATAATACGTACAATTGGTTTTTCACAAAGAAGTGTTGAATTTATTTATCGTTTGATGAAAATACTGAATTTTGATTGCGGATACACACGGATGCACACAAACGGCGATTTTATGATTCAACTAGTTGGAATGAAATAATTAGAAGTGACGTGAGTCATATCTGTCGAAATTTATCAATTGAATTTGTATTGAAAGATGAAATTATGTTCCAAATATGAGAGAAGCAGTATGAAAATAAATGTATTGATGATATGGATAACAGATAATGTAAAAGTTTATGTTCACTATTGGGGATAAATAGACATCATGGTAAGCCTATTCATGTATTGCCCAAAAGATAACTACCCTGCAATTCAAGTTCTTCCAATTTGTTCCACGCTGACCACTTAAAGACTCAGCCTGTATAGTCATTATGGTGCCAAAAAATCAAGTTGGAAATAGGGCTTCACGCGAGAGCGATATTTTTCTCGTCTCGTCTCGTTCTCGTCTCGTAAAAGAGAGACGAGACGAGACGTTTTCAAAAATAGTATAGGCGATAACGAGACCACATATACAGCACAACACGAGAGTCTCGTTTAAGTTTTTGTATGAAGATTTATATACGACTCGACTATTGCAACACTCACAGAAAACAACTGAATATGAAGAGTTTCCACTATAATTACCAATATAATATATTGTCTATATTATGCATGGGTCGTTCTAGAAATACAGGAATATTTGAAAAATTATTAATTCGTTATGACCTTGCGATAGTTGAGATTATTTTTCAAGAAAAAATAGAATTCACAACAATAAACACGGATGCCATTATGAATTCAATACTTAACGGAGTAACGGACAACTTTTATTGCCCCTAAATCCCAATGCTTTGAAAATTTCGTCTCTATCTGAACATCTGGAGAAATTTATTCTCTTGTGCTCCTTGTGAAGATGTGAACAATTATTGTATACAGCTGTGGAACTACGTATAATAAAACTGGTAAAGAAATGAAACTATTCAATGTTTCGAAAAGTGTTGTGAGGAATACGCCAAGAACACCCTCAATGATCTACCCACTGGGAAGGTATTCTTTGAAAACTATACCAAATAATTCAATTCTATTAAAAAATGTATCGACATCGATTTAAAACATCAACAAAACTTTCGGAATATTGGAAAGCTGAGTTTCAAGAATATTTGCTGTTAGAAAGAGCAAATAGGAATCAAAATATTTTACAGTGGTGGAGAGTGATGAAAAAGTTCGTCCTACACTTTCCAAGATGATTTATTAATGCCTACATCCGTACCTGTTGAAAGATTATTTTCCACAGCAGGTATGATCATGGCAAAAACACGTACATCATTGAAACATGATGTGATGCAAGCGTGATTATGTTTGAATTCTGGGCCACCGAGTAATTTAAAAGTTGAAATTATCAGTGTTTCAAATTGAAAATAATATGTACATGTACAAATATTTTTGTTTAAGAGCGTGGTGTGATTCTCACTAAAGATATTAATGAGAAAGTTACACTGCTCACGATTCCTGTTGGCCGTATATTTGAAACCGACTACTACTATATCTTTTACTATCCATTCAGATCCTTTTAAGGATCCTTTAACGTGGCATGATTCTCAATACAGATATTACTGTAGAAGTTACGTTTACGAATCATTCAACGTGGCATGATTCTCAATAAAGATATTACTGAAAAAGTTCCACTGCCAATGCGTCCCTGATGGACCGATAATTGAAACCGAGTATTATAATATCTGTTTACAAAATTATTCATTATTGTATACCATTTCGTTTATATATTATAATATGTATTTATTATCGTTATTCAGAATTAAGCGAGACGAGACGAGACAACTGATAACGAGACGAGAACGAGACTTAAACGAGAATTAATTTTTTGGGAATTGGCGAGAGCGAGACGAGATTTTTTATACTCTCGCCTACTCTCGTCTCGTGTGAAGCACTAGTTGGAAAATGGGTTCAAGCCCTGTGGACAGGAGCTTTCTGGCGCTCTAGTTCAAACAGACAAATTATATCTCCGAAAGTATTGGTTTCTCAGAGTTGGGAATTATATCAATGTATTCATATAATAGAACTGCATCCTAAAGGAAATTCAATTCAAATAATAGTTTATTTATCAAGATTAAATGAGCAATCATGAGAATGAGAAAAGCACCATGGAAGAAATCAAATTAAATCTGGCCAATTTTGCCCAATAACGAACTTAACCGAGATATTCATCTCCCTAAACTACTCTGAAAATTTCAACTACCTACCTCATTCCGTTCGAGAGTTATATCTATGTCTATGGATGAAAAGCAGTCTCACTACTCTCAGATCTCTTACTTCATGTTCAGTTCCGAAATGTAAGAATTTTCTGAGAAAAACTAATATCGGAGCAAACAACTGAGATTTAACTCACTTCGCTCACAATTCTTCGATTGATTAGTCTCAGGAACATCATTTGACATTATGACAATTCATATTCATACATAGAATAATATCATTCTGTGACAACGTTGAAATACGATTTATTATTGAAATTTTGAAAAATCATATCTCCGAAAGTATTAGCTTGTTAGAGTTAAAAATGATATGATTGGATTCTCATGATAAAACTTTTTATTAAAAAAAATTTAATTTGGAATTTGTTCCGCAAAAAAAAAATTTTTTTTTTGTTACTCCGAAACCATTTGTCCGATTTTGCCCAATAACGAACTTAGCCGAGATATTTATCCCCCAAACCTACTCTGAAAATTTCAACTCTCTAGCTCATTCCGTTCGAGAGTTATCGTGCCTACGGCCGGCCGGACCGGCCGGCCGGACCGGCCGGACAGAATGAATTTCGACCACGGATTCTTGATCAGTGAGTCAAACCAAATCGTTTAAGACCATTTTCATCGAAATATTCGAAAATTAGAGACATTTGGGCAAATTGATAAGCACTCAGTTCCGAGGAACTAGAGCGCCAAAAAATGATCCCTTCTGGGTGTACCACTTCTGGAGTCACAGAGTATGCATAGAAAATGGGAGAATTTGTGAATTTCGACATGAAAATCCGCCGCGTTTTGATTGTGGTAACGTCGAGGTGCATTCAAGCGCGCCGCCGCTGTCTGGAGTTATTTCGCATCCGAAGCAGAACTATGTGTATTGAGTATGAGCAGAGGGCGCAATCAACGTCTCTTTCTGCCTTTCCGAATGTGGGGATAGGAATTTATTTCTCGTTTGCTTTATTGTTCTGTTGATTGAACCGTTCGTGAATGATGTATCCATAAGCGGTGAAACGGAAATGTTTTCGATGTGAATCCGTTTTCATATTTGCGACCGTTTTTACCGCGCGCTTGTTCCGCCAGGAACAGCGTGCTATCATTTTGCCCAGACGTATGCCGTTTTGGAATTTTTGGCTTAAAATGATCCCGAAGGTTTGGGTTCGGGGTCAAATCCAATTCTGTACGTCCAGCACGATAACTCTCGAACGAAATGAGTTAGTGAGTTGAAATTTTCAAGATATATATATATTCTTTTGACTGAGAGCTGTAAATGTGTTAGCAGAGGTTGGTGTAACGGGGTACCATACAATTCGACGTATGATACAAGAGCTTAGGGAAAAACCTCAGCAAAAAACCCTTTCTCCCCGTGAGTGTGGTGATTTGTAACTATTGTTTACAACATTTGCTGAAATTTAAAAATATTGATGGGGATATATTTCTTCAATGTGGATTCCCTCGTCAAAAAACGGATAGGTTTCTCCAAGGTACCCGAAACTAAACCTGAAAAATGAAAAGACAAGAGGAGGAAACGAACAAATTAAAAATAATACATAACCTTTCAAAAGTCTCCTCTCACAAAAATACTTCTCTGTCGGCGAATGGGATCTCGTGGAGAAGAATCGCCTCCGCTAGTTTTCGAAGATATTCACTCCTGAAATCCCTTCAATATTTGAATTCAAAAATGAAAATGTTGCTCGTAAGGCCAGGAGGGTCTCTTTCAAAACCAGGTCTGACCGGTCCAAGTCCAAGCGATGATTATTCAGAACTTCAGATGTTCGAAGCCCGCTACAGGGCCCTTAAGAAGGGCTATCATCTCCCATAGATATATATTTTACTTTATATTGTATAAAAGAATGAAAAAATGCGCCGGACAAATTACGACTTTTTTTTTCAAGATATGATTGCGGCATAAGTATCTCGTGTAAGTTAATTAATGGGCGGAATCCGCCGAGTAGTTTCGGCCTTATGGCCATTTTTGGCGCTCTAGTTCCTCGGAACAGAGTGCTTATCAATTTGCCCAAATGTCTGTAATTTTCGAATTTTTGGCTGAAAATGGTCTAAAACGATTTGGTTCGACTCACTGATCAAGAATCCGAGGTCGAAATCGATTCTGTCCGGCCGGTTCGGCCGTAGGCACGATAACTCTCGAACGAAAGGAGTTAGAGGATTGAGATTTGCAAGGTGGGTTTGGAGCATAAATATCTCGGACGAGTTCGTTAATGGGCGACATCCATAGAGCGGTTTCGGAGTTATGGCCGGTTTTAGTAATAACATTTTTTATGAATATTTCCGAAACCGATCACTCGATCTATCTGAAATTTAGCATCAAATTGTAGAATCATGACCTTTATACGCATATGAAGTTTTGTATTGACCAGGTTACCGCAAAGTGTCAAAAAAAAAAATTGAAAAATTAAAAAGAAATTTCTACAATAACTCTCGAACGGAATGAGCTAGGCAGTTGAAATTGTCAGAGTAGGTTAGGGAGATGAATATCTCGGTTAAGTTCGTTATTGGGCAAAATAGGCCAGATTTAATTTGATTTCTTCCATGGTGCAGTTCTCATTCTCAAGATTGCTCATTTAATCTTGATAAATAAACTATTATTTGAATTGAATTTCCTTTATGATGCAGTTCTATCATAAGAATACATTGATATAATTCCCAACTCAGAGAAACCAATACTTTCGGAGATATAATTTGTCTGTTTGAACTAGAGCGCCAGAAAGCTCCTGTCCACAGGGCTTGAACCCATTTTTTTTTTGATAAGGAATCACCCCCTGAATTTTTTCGCAATTATTCATATACACACTGTATAATGAACCAGCGCACTGAATATCCAGACATCGCATGAGTGCTGCTTAAATTCGTATTTATTTATTTATACCCATTTGTTACCATAACCCGAACCTGACAGCGGACCTGCTTTCAATTCTAAATTCCTACAGGAATTTATATGATTTCATCGAAACTCGACAGATCGCGCCATCAATCAACGCAACGAATCCATCGCCATCGATAGCTGCACAAAGGCGCGGGTCCTCTTTTGCCCCTCTAGTCCGAAATATTATTCCGGAAGAACGAGAACGTACGTGACGGATGGCCGTTTTCTGCGGTATTCTATTCGTTTTCCACCCCCCCATCCACAGCCGACTTCATTAAATTTGTCAGTCCCCCTTCTGTTCCGCCGAAATGCGATTAATAGTTCTCCGACTGAGGTTGGTAATTTTGGGAGTTCAGGTTTTACCGATTAATCGAGTTTGCGAATGAGTCCCCGCGAGCTCGAATTGCTGTTGTGGGATTTGATGTAACGACCGGACGGATTAAGCCTTCATCTCCGTGTTCGAGGAGGTCTTGGTAGCTGCCTCGGAAGCATCAACTGGTCTTTAAACTACTGCTAGCAATGCTAGCAACAACAGGAACATTATGTTGGAATACGCAGATTCAAACTGAGGTTCATTATTGGTTCGACTGAAAAGACTGTTATTAAATGGTTCCTTTATGGAAAATATGTATAAAATTTAAAAAAATATTGGTTCAAGCCCTGTGGACAGGAGCTTTGGCGCTCTTGTTTAAACTTCATCTCCGAAATTGTTGGTTTCTCAGAGTTGGGAATGATTGAAAGGTTTTTTTTCTGGGTTTTCTCTCCCAAACTCTGAAAAATATCTATAAAATAAAAACGGAGAATGGACAATAGAACATACGAGCAAAACTTCGTCACATCACGTCATTGCTTAAATCAATTATTTTTTTGATGATTTTTTTTTATTTTTTAGTAATACGATCTTCACGAAATTCTGTAAAAATTTTTGCGTCGGCATTCTAGAACTGATTCCCATGGTTTGAGCCTTATAACAAGAATATAAAGGGTCCGCCATCTAACGTTTTTTTTTTCAAATAGTGCTTATTTCGTGAATGCTAACACTTACCTCATGTCTGATTTGACAGATAATTAGTTTTATCCTTCCGCTGAACGAATATGGTTGTGTATACGCTTGAACAACGCTGGGAAATATTGCGATATTACTTTGAAAATCATGGTAATGTTGCAGAATGTGTGCGAAAATTGAGTACGGATTTTGGAAGAAGAGAAGCACCGTCAGCTCCGTATGTTCGTTATCTTGTGAAAAAGGTGAAATAAACTGGCATCCTCATCAATAAACCAAAGCGTGAAAAGCCAAAAACAGTGCGTACAACCGAGAATATTGCTGCTGTGGCAGAAAATGTGCGTGAAGCGCCATCAACATCAATTCACCGTCGTTCTCAAGAATTGAGCATTTCGGAGACATCATTGAGACGAATTTTGCATAAAGACCTTGGTATGACGCCATACAAAGTCCAATTGGTTCAGGAGTTGCCCTGTTTTTGAAGATCGCATTATCAGCCGAAGAGCTGATGTCGTTTGGCCACCTCGGAGCTGCGATTTGACACCGTTGGACTATTATTTCTGGGGTACCGTCAAAGATGAGTGTTACGCCAACAACCCAGAGACAATTGACGCTTCAAAGGACAATATTCGTGAAGCCATTGGTGAAATACAGCTGCACACAATCGATAATGTGCTTAAAAATTGGACCGATCGTGTAGGCTACTGCATGGCCAGCCGAGGCAGCCATTTGAATGAAATTATTTTCCATTATTAACCGGAAGGATTGTACTTTAAAATAAAAAAAGAAATTTGAGAAAATAATCAGTAGCTTTTTTTTATTGCATTTTCAAAAAAAAAAGTTATTTGACGGACCCGTTACATTTTCAATTCCACATAAATCCGTTGGCCACTTCTTAACAATTTTCTTCATCAGAATCACCAATTTTCAACCTTGAGTTCCAAACGATCCGAATGAAAACCTAGGAGGACAATTCTTGAATTTCACAAAATAACTATCAACAAAATAATTCTAAAGATTTTCATTGAGCGTCTGACGAAGGAGTCTGATATAGACTCTGAAACGTTACGATATAGTTGTTCCTTCGTTCATGTTGTTTCGTTGTCGTTTGTTAGGCAACATTGTTCAATTGATTGCTTCTGACAAATATCTTGTGTTTCTTACGCAGAAGCAAATCGCAAAATAATTAATTTTTATTTTATAGATATTTTTCAGATTTTGGGAGAGAAAATCCAGAAAAAAACCTCTCAATAATGAGTATACCTCCCACAGTATCCTTTAATGATTACTTAGGAGGATCACTTCTAAATAATACTAATCTTATCAAGGGAGGTTACAGCTTCTCCGAATACTTCACCCTGTCGACTGACGTTCCCATTTGACTAATCAAGCAATAAATCGTCCGAATAATTAAACAAATCCGTGGGAAGTGAACTAATTCGATATAACAAGGAGATTTAATCGCATTATACTCCACCAACTTCTATATAGGAGTCTACATACATCATCAGACTTTTTATCAAGAGTTACTCGCAATATGAAGGTTTCTAGGCATGCATACCGAATGTAGTGTGAGGGCTGTGAGGCTGATAAAGAGTGTTGTATCGATTTATGACTATGGACTTTGCTGAAATAGCAATAGTTTCGAGGGTTCCCTTCACAAACCGAAACAATTCCGAGATTAATAATGTTGAAGGGCTTAGTTCGTGGGGTATTTCATGCTTCATCTGTGATGCGGTAGGCATTTTCGAACTGGTTGGTATCGTTCGGTATTCAACAATGTGACCAAAGTAGGCGGAAAATCTGAATTTCGAGAAAAATACACCTTTTCGAAGGTTGATTCGTTAGAGCTTTAGCATATTAAATTATGGGTTGCGCTATCGAGAGATGATTAATGATTTTATATGGCCGGAATTGGATGGTATTGATCTGGACAACGTTTACTTTCAACAAGACGGCGCTACGTGCCACACAAGCAACGAAACCATTGATCTTTTGCGGGAAAAGTTTCCGGACCGCGTTATCTCTCGAATAGGTGATCACAATTGGCCACCGAGATCTTGTGATTTAACACCTTGCGACTTCTTCCAATGGGGCCACGTGAAAGAGAAGGTGTACGCCAATAGCCCAGCGTCGATTCAAGACCTCGAAGATGGAATTCGTGAGGCTATCGAGGACATAGGGCAGCCACTTTGCGATTTGGTTATGGAAAATTTCATTAAAAGGATATGGTCCTGTAAGCGTGGTCGTGGTGGTCATTTGCCTGATGTTATTATCCACTATTAACGGCATAGCTTCTTCTTTATAATGAAATAAACACCCGATCATTTATATTGAAAAATGGCATTTTTCTTTGAATATCAAAATTACACCTCTTATTGGAAAACCCTATACAATATATTCAATTTGCCACTGCGGTGTTTCACAAGAACTCCGTTTGGAGTCACATGCTGTCCACCGGGGGGAGCAAAAATTCTCAGGTTATACGCAAGAGCACAGAGTGGAACGTTCGTTCAAGATCATTTTTGGTCACAAACTCGTCAACTAGATAGAAGCTCCGCTCAATGGAACTTTCGCGTCAAATAAACCCATCTTAAGATATTAAATTAATTAAGAAATACATTTCTACCCTGGTCCAGAATTTTCGTCATTATAATTCAACAATGAAACGAGGTTATCTTTAGAGGATGGCTACCCAGCAGGATAGACCAGAGAAAACACAGGAGTCAAAGGTGGGCAATTCAATTGCTTCAGAGCGCTCCTACTTTGCCAGTCTGTACTGAAGAATGTGCGTCTCTTTGAAGTTCTTCCGGAATTTTTGTACCGGTCTTGTAGAACTCAAATTCCGGCCGTCGGCAGAGAGAGCGACGGATTGCAATCGCGATAAAGATAATTTAATGTGGAAATTGAAAAAGGGGGGTCTGACCTCGTTTTCGAAAAGTCATTTCCCTTTCGCATAAAATACGGTTGTATAGTTTGGGAACAGACGGATTTGCTGTTGATGTTTCTGATTCTTCGATATCAGGAAATTCTGTGCCGTATACACGGTGGTCCACGTATAAAACTGTACGTATTTTAATGGAAATAGTAACGGGTCACCCAAATAACTTTTTTTTTTTTTGAAAATGCAATAAAAAAAAGCTACTGAATATTCTCTCAAATTTCTTTTTTTATTTGGAAGTACAATCCTTCGGGTTAATAATGGAAAACAATTTCATTCAAATGGCTGCCTCGGCTGCCATGCAGTAGCCTACACGATCGGTCCAATTTTTAAGTACATTATCGATTGTGCGCAGCTGTATTTCACCAATGGCTTCACGAATATTGTTCTTTAAAGCGTCAATTGTCTCTGGCTTGTCGGCGTAACACTTATCTTTGACGGCACCCCACAAATAATAGTCCAACGGTGTCAAATCGCAGCTCCGAGGTGGCCAAACGACACCAGCTCTGCGGCTGATACTGCGATCTTCAAAAACAGGGCAACTCCTGAACCAATTGGACTTTGTATGGCGTCATACCAAGGTCTTTATGCAAAATTCGTCTCAATGATGTCTCCGAAATGTTCAATTCTTTTGAAAGACGGTGAATTGATGTTGATGGCGCTTCACGCACACTTTCTGCCACAGCAGCAATATTCACGGGAGTAAGCATTGTTTTTGGCTTTTCACGCTTTGGTTTATCGATGAGGAAGCCAGTTTCTTTCACTTTTTTCACAAGATAACGAACATACGGAGCTGACGGTGCTTCTCTTCTTCCAAAATCCGTACGCAATTTTCGCACACATACTGCAACATTACCATGATTTTCAAAGTATTGTCGCAATATTTCCCAGCGTTGTTCAAGCGTATACACAACCATATTCGTTCAGCGGAAGGATAAAACTAATTATCTGTAAAATCAGACATGAGCTAAGTGTTTCCATTCACGAAATAAGCTATAGTTGAAAAAAAAAACGTTAGATGGCGGACACTTTACACTGATTCTAACAAGACAGTGGCGAAAATGGATTGTCTCATTTTTGATTGGATACTGAACTTACGTCATATATGCCTTTAAATTGCTAATTTCATTTGCTTATGTGTGTACAAACGTTTGTAGAGAATATTTGTGAGAGCAAACTAGACATTTGAAACAGACTTTTGGTTCCACATATCTGTTTTTGTGCTGTGTAATAATTTTCAAAGATTTGTGCAGACCTCTTTTTGCACGAATGTTTGCAGTGTTGCAGGATAGTATTTTATTAATATATTTTGAACTATTGAAATAATTTCTTCGTAAGCCTCTACCTACTCAAATATTAGGAATAAATGGACAATCTGCTATGATTGTCTCCAGCCTCGCTCTAGACATTTCGATGATATTTTGGTATTTCGGGAGGTGAAAACTATACCTCGAGTGTAAGTTGCAACAACCCATTCCACAAGGTTGAATCATTGCAGATTGCACATTTAATCTTGATAAATAAATTCAATGACAATTTTTGAAGCATTAAAGCATTGAAAATTGCTTTTTTTTTAATGATAATTTTTGAAGCATTTTTTTTAAAGGACACTTTTTTTAAATTTACTTTCTTTCATGATGCAGTTCTATCATAAGAAACCATTGGTGTCATTCCCAACTCTGAGAAACCAATACTTTCGGAGATATAATTTGTCTGTTTGAACAAGAGCGCCAAAAAGCTCCTATCCACAGGGCTTAAACCAATTTTTATCAAATAGTGTTGAAGTTTCGAAAACCTTTTCAATACAAATATTCTTCCAAGTTTCTATTCTCTAGTTGCAACATTATTCCATAAATTGTATACCTGTTGACAATCAACAATATTTGACAAATAGTGTTGCCTTGCAACTTTGGCCATAGCCGACTATCTGCACAACCTATTTTCTACATCACTCTGTTCTTAGAATGTTACAAAAAACAAATATATAAAAATTATGAAAAATAATAAATTCTGGATACTTTCTCCACGATCTATAGTTTATTTCGACTGGAAAATCGAATTAATGAAATAAAATTCAGCACCTCTTTTAATTCAGAGTAAAAACGACCTGCTACCGTGAAGCTGAAGACAGGACTAATGCACTAATGTGCTTAATAAATATCAACTACACGTAATATGAGTATTCAGTCCCACCTACGCAAATGTCTGGTCAGGTACGTAAATAAAAATTAAACGATCGTCGCGATAAGTAATTTGACAAATCGATGTGTAAATAAACCTTCACGGATTTAATTTGCTATTAGGACATGAAAAATTTCGTTCGATGCAAGTTGAGAGTGATTTATTTGCCTTATGAATATTATGGATGTATGTAATTGTTGGAAAATTACGAGAAAGATTTCACGTCGACGAATATGATGGGATGATTTTGAATGAAGAGTTCGAAATGAGAAAGTGGAAAAGCCCTGTGGACAGGAGCTTTGGCGCTCTTGTTCAAACTTTGATAAATCATTTCCGAAAGTATTGGTTTCTCAGAGTTGGGAATGATAGAACTGCATCATGAAAGAAATTAAAATCAAACAAGAGCGCCAAAATCCACGAATTTACCCGAGATGTTCATTCCTCAAATCCGCTCTGAAAATTATATTATATCAATTGAAACTTAGCCAATATTTCAGTTTTGTTTTTACTGCAGCTATTCTGAACCCATTCTGACTTACCAAAGTATATATTTCCGTCATCATATGGATTATCCACGGGCATTAAAATATCACTAAAAAGTATAATATCATATTATAATCCTCATAATTCTACGACAACTGAAATCAATTTGACTCTCTCTAATAGGAAAACAAGATGACATATACGAGTATGAACACAGATCATATAATAATTCATGGACAGAATAATTATAGCATTCTGTCAAAACATAGAAGAACGATTTATTATTGTAATTTTGAAAAATCATATCTCCTAAACTATTAGCTTGTTAGAGTTGAAAATGAAATCAATGGATTTTCATGGTGAAACTGCATTTAAAAAAAATAAATTTTAAATTAGAAGTACATATAAAAGAAAACATTTTTTTTCGTTACTCCGTAACCATTTTGCCGAATTACGATCTTAACCGAGATATTTATCGCCCAAACCTACTATATACATTTCAACTGTCTAGCTCATTCCGTTCGTGTTATGACATCGGATTCTTGATCAGTGAGTCGAACTAAATCGTTTAAGACCATTTTCATCCAAAAATTCGAAAATTACAGACATTTGGGCAAACTGATAAGCACTCTGTTCCGAGGAACAAGAGCGCCAAAAATTATAGAAGCACTGACGTGGGATCAGGGGGCTCGTTGATCAAACGCTCCATAATATACAGGGTGATTCCAAATTAGACGTGAACCTTGGAGGAGGCGTTAGCCTGACTTTTTCTGTAGTTTGAGCCATTTTCATTGATGACCGAAAATCAACAGTTTCCGAGATATTTGATTTCGGGTGATTTTTGAATGATTTCTCACCTTAGTTAATTTTTCGTCGATTTTTTCTACGTTGACCAAATTTGACTATAATTTTGTTTTATTTTTTTCAGAAAAGGATTCCTATGATATGTATGAAGAAATCAAAACTATGCAGTATTAGATGTTGAAAAAGAATTAGTATTATTTGCTTGCAAATTTCGAATTCCACAATTTAAGTTTGCCAAAATAATTTTAAAAACATTCCAGATTCCTTCTATATTTCCTGAACAAGTATTGGTTAGAATGCATTCACCAGTTTTGTTTTGAAAGATTTGTTATAAGCAACCTTTTGAACCGGCATAAAAAAAGTGCATGCTTGGGGCAGATTAAAAGAAATGGTATATGAAAGAGAAATAAACAATGTGCCCAACATGTGGAGAGAATAGACGAAGCAGCGAGAAGATTGAGATTAAATTTCAGGCAGAAAGTAACAATTGAAGAAATTAGAGAAACAGCACTTGTAAAGGGTGTCAGCAAGTACTGGAATTTTAAAAATTAAAAAATATATACATATTTATTTAATATTTTATTATCATTTTTCTCTACATATGTATGAAGGTAATGATGACATTCACACATGAAATAAAATTTCGGTTGAATGGCCACCGTTGCTGTGTTGGCAGGTATGCACTCTTTTGATGAAATTTTGCAGTAAGGGCTGCTGGATTTGAGGAATTTGACGTGCAATTTCAGCTTTGAGTTCCTCAGTTGTCTCAAGATGTTTCGCATAGACCTTACTTTAAAAAAAAAACCAGAGAAAATAGTCCAAACAAGTTAAATCTCAACTTCTTGGCGGCCAGTTTTGGTCTCCGAAACGAGAAATTACTCGACCTGAAAACTTGGTTTGTAACAAAGTCATTGTTTCCCTTGCCGTGTGTTAGGTAGCGCCATCCTGTTGAAACCACATGTCACTTAAGTCCATTTCGTCTAATTCTTGCCAAAAAAAGTCTGCTGTCAACATGGCCCGATAAACGTTCTTCCATGCAAGAAACGGTTTTTTTTTTAATCATAATTTTCATCAACGATTATATTATCGAAAAATATTTCAAATGATCCCATAAACAACGCATTTGTTTATATCAATTTTTAAACAATAAGAGATAAAAATTATTAACAATCATTTTTATGTAGCTTCTGATCATAAGAAAACGGATCAATAGCAATATTATAAAAAAAATTTTTTTAATGTTCAATGAAGCTTTATAATTCTTCACCTAAGTAAATTGATAATTAACGATTTCTTAATATTTCCAACGGGAATCTATTCTAAGACATTTTAAAAATAGCTTCACGGAAGGAAAAAATTCTCAGAATAATAGTTTAACAATTATCGCACTCGCAATGTTAATGTTCGTGCTAATTAACTAATGGATAACTGATTGAAAAATCGCGATAAACATTTTTGGACCACGGATTATTGTTCATTGATCTATCCCACATGCAATACGCAAAAATTTTGACCTAAGAAGCACTTGTTGACTAGACTAATGTCCTAATATTATAATTCACTAATAAATATTTTCGTTTATATCGGTGAAATATATTGATCATTACATGAACGAGCGCGCTAAACGTCCTGACTATACGTCAATACTTTCATCATTTTCTCCAGTAGGATATCCTTCTCACGGTCGAGCAAGAAGAATTAAATTTTACCATAATTTTGTTAACAGATGCTACAAAGTTAAAAATTCGATACATCCAGACAGATCAAAAATAGAGAAATTTGAATATTTCAAAAATGAAATATTGAATCTCACATTCGAACCTCAACCAGCACAATATTCCCACACACTCGGATGAGATTTTTTTCAATTATTTATTAATGGTTCATCGAGATACTTAATTATAGGTAATGTAGCCTGTTGTTTTCGTCGACCTCGGTCAAAATGATGGATGCGAAGGTCGGAAACACCATGAAAACAGGAAACTGCAGGTTTTTTGCTCCGAAGACGGTCCGATAATTCCTTGTTAGACAACTGCGGGACCATAGAACACTCGACAAAAAACTTCAGGCGCGTGGTTTTATTGGAATTCCACTAACTCAGGTATTCCGTTTCGGAGAAGAATATTTCTCGGAAAATAGCGATTTCAGATTTCGTTTGTTCTCGTTTTTTTTCTTTATTTTCTTCTTCAGGGATGTCCAAAGTTTTACTTACTGTCGCGGTTGGACTAAACATTGAGGGATATAAAACAAAATTCCACATTCTTGGGCTATTTTCAACAGGCTATAACCCGGAGGAAAAGACAGCAGAATAAAATGTATTCTCTAACAATGTGGTACATCCACCAAAATGGAAAAATCAATTTTTCTTCGACTCAAAACTCAGCATAAATCACTTGGTAAAGATTGGAAAAAAAAATACGAAATTCTTCAAAACTAGAGTTTTGTCAAAAATTTTTTTTTACCTTCAGCAAGTGTTTTGAGTAGTATACGGGGTGAGTCTTTGATTGGTACATTAATTTCAACCATAGATCCCACTTAATAAATAAAACACTTTTTCCGTTTACCATGTTTCTATATTCGACTCAGATAGATATATACAGGCTGTTGAAATATTTTCTAGTGTATTCAGAATGAAATGAAGTGAAATTTTCTATATCTACGACACATATTGTCCGATTAACAGTCAAATAATCAAATGAAGTTCCTCTTGAATTATCATAAGAATCTTCAATTATTATAGGAAATTAAATTATTGCTCATCATTTCTACTACAACGCATCCTTTTTGAGATATTCAATGTTGAATGTTATTGAATCTGATAAGAATTTGGGTATTTGCCTTATTTTGGTTGATCCGCTCCAGACCTAGGATGGCCTTGAATCGATGTATCTCTAAGTTGCTTCTTTTCGCAAGATTTAGATAATCCATGCTCCTCGATTAAATATAATATACCAATGCCTGGTACACAGATTGACAATGCCGCATGCGAACGACGAACGGAGACATATATATAAAGTCTATGATCCAATGAGTTTCTGTGAACGTTGTCTACTAATTATTATGTTCATTCTGTCAGTTTAAATCACATCTAAACTATTCGATTCGAGATTTTCTTGGAAATGAATGGATTAATGAAATTTTCAATTATAATAATATTTCAAGAATGCGAGATGATCAAATTATGTATAATCTTATAGTGGAAACTATTGATGGATATTGAATGAGAGTAAAGTTGAAATTTATTGTTTCAATAGTGGGATATTATTTAAGGCTGCATTATAAGAATTGAGTGAGTAAATAAGTTTTCTCAAAAAATTTTATTGTATTTCAAGTATCAAATGATTAAGTTTTCGTGTTGTTCTACAATAGATATCAGTAACAGTTTCCTATATAGTGCGGTGCAGTGCAGGATCGTATTAGCACATTATGAAATCTTTAAACGCTTGTAACTTTTTACCTGAGCTGAATCTGGAAAAATGGTAAAAAAAGTGTTTAGCTTGATGGAAGGAATCTATGGTTAAAATTAATGAACAACTCAAAGACTCACTCTGTATATTGAATCAAGCTGCAAGACTATTTCAGATCAGACAAAGCAAGTGATGCTAACCTCTCTCGTCTGACGCATAGCCGGCTGAGTACCAAAGCTACCCATGGTCGTGAGCGGAGTCGGGGGCAACCTCGTCAGTATAATCTGCGGGAACGGCTGCAAGGACCCCGGGTGATAATGAACCGCCATCATCTTCTGCACGGGCACCCCCCAAGGCAGGTACCACGGTCTGGGATGGTGTTGCATGGCTGCACTGTTTTATCAGATCCTTTGACCGCTATCACACCTCGGATTTAAAAACAAATTCAGTATCGCGTTACGTGCCGCACACTTGCATACCGCGAGACACCAACTCGTAAAATACACTCGTTCGATTTCAAGATGGCCGACGGGTTTCAAGATGGCGGATCACGATGGTGACCTGCTGGTTGGATATTGATCCATATCCTGAGAAAGAAGTGGTTACGATGGTGGACCTGGAAATTGACGGGTATAATTAGAAAAGGTGATGGTTTGTTTCGTCAAGCCTGATTGTCCTCGAGTTGTTATATCCCGTGATGTAAATAAACAACAATAATTTCTATTTTCATATAATAACCATAATTAAAGTAGATACCGTGATTCCTATGTTCATAGGTTCTGTGCTTGTTCGATGGTTCCGGTTTAAAGGGACGCCAACTGACGTGGTGTTTTCAGGGGCTTCAAGTGGATCTCAAGTGGATCTCAAGTGCTTAGCGTCGCTTGGTTTCGGAAAATATAAAAGGAAGACTAGGGCTTTACACGAGGGCGAGATTTTTCGAAACCACTGCACCATGAGATAAAAAATCATCCACGTTTCATGTCATTTTATTGTAATATCGACTTCAGTAAATACAACAACAAATAAAATAGTTCACGTTGAAAAGCTATAAAATCCAAAATCTCAGCAAATGACATTAAATAAGACCAAAAAACCCATAAAGTATTAATTCGCTTGTTTGTTACTCTCTTGACATTGAATTGTTTATTTCTTCACGCCGATGACGACATTTTTCAAACTGATGTAAAATTATTTATATGGATTTAGAAGTTTGAAAGAAAAACCTCGATATTCTGAGTACTGCCATGAATATAATCAAATTGCACGAGTAGTTTTGAAGAATAGTTGAAAGTGAACAACCCTACCAAATTTAATCAAAATCGGACCACTGATTCCCAAGTTATGGATATCGGAAATCAGGCCGACATTCATGAATAACCCTGTATCTCCGAAACTAACTCCCCTTGGATACAAACGAAGCTATTTTTCTGGAAGGCCTGGATTGTAACATCCAGTATATAATCGGATATCATGTAAGATGAAGGTATTTGGTTCATTTTGAAAGAAAAATAATGAACTTTCGAGTATATGCATTTGGAATCAACATAACACAGTTGTACGAATAAAAGTAAAACATCGCATACTAAATAATGATGATTAAATTATGATAGTCATGAATTTTCACTCATTTAATTCCAAAACGTAACAATATATTCCAATTTGCCTCTATTTGTGCAGCTAAATCTCCAAATACGATCGTTCCGTATAAAATATATAACCAAAAATCAAACATAATTGCCAATCATTGCCGAATAAATCCTCGAACAGACCGGCATCGAATATTTTGGTCAATAAATCAGGTAATAATCAGGGAAATCGAACAATAAATACAAAGCCATACTAATTGGCACTAGGATGTCGCTCATTGCATGTGTGATGTAACTGATGATATTTTATCTCCAGGAAAACAAACAGTTTTCGGTTGTGTACAGGGTGATTGATTGCGAATGCCCTCCTCCAACCATTTTTGTGACACTTTACAGAATTTTCGTAATAATGGATCGGATTAACTATTATTCAATCTTATATGGGACCCATCAAAAAACCCAAAAAAAAACGATATTAAGAGAAAATTGAAGTATTTTGCTTCGATCCTTACCTTTTGAAACCTTAAGAATTGATATCGGAAATTTCCCTACTTCCAAAAATCATGGATCCAGGCATTGTTAATTATTCAGTAAACACGAAGGGTGCTTTCACAATGAGTGAAATAACAGCGTACAAGAGCTTGGAAGACTATAAGTTGTAGATAGATCAAACATATATGTGAAGCACATAAATGTTCGTATTTTAGTCATTGAAATCATACCCAAAGCATTTTTGGCGCTCTGGTTCCTTGGAACAGAGTGCTTATCAATTTGCCCAAATATCTGTAATTTTCGAATTTTTAGATGAAAATGGTCTTAAGCGATTTGGTTCGACTCACCGATCAAGAATCCGTGATCGAAATCGATTCTGTCCGGCCGGCCGTTAACACGTTACTCTCGAACGAAAGGAGTTAGAGGATTGAAATTTGCAGGGTAGGTTTGGAGCGTAATTGTCTCAGACGAGTTCGTAAACGGGCCAAATGCACCTAGCGGTTTCGGCCGTTTTTAGTAAAAATATTTTTTATGAATATTTCCGAATCCGATCACTCGATCTATCTGAAATTCATCATCAAATTGTAGAATAACGACCTTTATATGCATACGAAGTTTTGTATTGATCGGGTTGCAGTAAAGTGTCAAAAAAAATATTCAAAAATGTTTAAATTTTGTTTCTATAATAACTCTCGAACAGAATGAGCTAGGCAGTTTTCAGAGTAGATTTGAGAGATGAATATCTCGGCTAATTTCGTTATTGGGCAAAATCGGCTTGACGGTTTCGGAGTAACAAAACAAAATTTTTTTTACGTTATAAATTTCGAATTCAATTTGTTTCAAGATGCAGTTTGACCATTAAAATCCACTGATATTATTTTCAACTCTAACAAGATAATACTTTCGGAGATATGATTTTTCAAAATTTCAATAGTGAATTGTACTTCTATGATTTTACAGAATGCAGTACTTAATTATTCTATCTATGACTGATTATATGATCTGTGTTCTTCATGCCATCTTATTTTCCTATGAGAGATAAATGTCAAAATTATTTCTGGTTCGTTATTCTTGATATAAAATACACCTCCTGTTTTAGAAAACAAAGTATGATTGAACGCAAAACGACCAATGAAATAACCTCAGCTATCGTAGAATTATGATGATGGAAATATATTCTTTGGTAAGATACATAATCTAATTGGGTTCAGAATATCTCCAGTAAAAACAAAACTGCAATATTGTCTACATTCTAATTGATATAATATAATTTTCAGAGTAGACTTGAGGAATGAATATCTCGGATAAGTTCGTTATTGAGTAGAATCGGTCTTCTCTCCCAAACTCTGAAAAATATCTATAAAATAAAAATTAATTATTTTGTGATTTGCTGCTGCGTAAGAAACACAGGATATTTGTCAGAAGCAATCAATTGAACAATGTTGCCTAACAAACAACAACGAAACAACATCAACGAAGAAACAACTATAGCGTAACGTTTCGGAGTCTATATCAGACCCCTTCTTTCATGATGCAGTTCTATCGTAAGAATCCATTTATATCATTCCCAGAGACCAATAATTTCGAAAATATGATTTGTCAAAGTTTGAACAAGAGCGGCAAAGCTCCTGCCCACAAGGTTTGAACCAATTTTGATTAATAATTTCTGATATTGTAATGCTTTCAGAAAGAGCAAATAAAAAATTATAAACACCATGGGTAATCAGCCTTGAATATGGCACTGTTGTTAGCGCTCACTGCGATTGAATAGCAGGTATAGGGGAGGTTTATTCTTAAGTTGCTCAATAGACCACATTAGTTAGGCTAGTATCATTCTCTTGGCGGGAGATCCATATTCAAATTTTTTAACATGGAATTTCAACTTTAAGATGAAACCACCCCAATTAAAAGAGAATGTTAGTACAGAGACATAGTGTATTGGGTACCTTCATCATTAGTGCATGTTTTCATGTTCTTTCCACATTAAAATCTACTTCTATTTATCCTTAAATCAAAATTGAAACCAGTGTAGTTCGAAAGATTTCCGTATGTCGTAGATGACTTCTGTTGTGCGTCATTACAAGGCCGATTTAGGGTTATGTTATTATTTTTGACTGATTTCGAGTGAGCTAAGACATACGTCAATCGATTTTGGTGAACATTTTTATATTATTAATTATTTTGGAAATATACAATTTTGTTATGAAAACTTGATTATAGATTGTTGAGAAAGGTTTACTGGATCTATTTCAACCGAAATGAACCTTAAGAAATTAGCCAAAGTAACTAAAAACAGGCGAGAAATTCGCGTAAATTTTAGGTCCATTAGAAATGCATGGGGAATTCAGTGCTCGGATCCACCGATGGAGCGTAATTCAAATTTCCCGCCTAACCTAACTAATGTGGTCTATAGACGATGGATTTCGAAAACCACAGGAAATTACATTGATGTCGAGAACCTTTGTGTGTGCATTTTTATGAGCATATCACTTTTACTTTCCCAAATAATGCTCATTGCCCCTTTAAAATAATTACCCTGTATACATTATCATCTTTTGTCATCAGTTTCGATTTCAAATTTGATGAGAATTATCCACTTCGATTGCTGAGCACCGCATATTCACATTTGAACGGAATTAATACCGTTGACGTGCAATCAAACGCATCATCCGAAAACATCCCCTTACCAACCTAACCACCCGATTATCCCATCTGCAGACCTGATTTAAGCCCTTCGGATGAGAAATAATCCCATACAACCAATTCGACGTCCGATACGAAATTGACGCCTCCGCCACTTTCGCCTCGTCCGGGGCGAATTAGGCCCCTACAAAGGGACGATATTAAAAATTCGACGGTTTTAATGCGGGCGAAGTACCCTTCTTTCTCCCCGGAGGCGACTTTTTATGTTTCAATTTAGAATTTAGTGTGTACGAGGTTTATTGGTAGGTGCGGCCGGGATGCCATTCAGCCATTTCTCAGACACCCCCCCAACCCCTAACTCGTCGGAAACGACTTTATTTTTCGAGACGGGTGGGATCAGGTATGAATGAAATTTGAGACGAAGGGAACGCTACAGTCATTTTGGATTGTAATGAATATCACAATCAACTTTTGGATATTATTAATGATAAGAACAAATACACCAAAATCAATAAAGATTTCACTTCTATAACACAAATAAAAGTCAAGAACATTAACATTCGAAAACCCTGAATAATGGACAAACAAGTGAAAAAACTCTGTGGTTCGAATTTATAGCAAGAACGGCCACCCATCCAGGTACTGAACTCGTCTAAACCTGCTTAGTTCCAGAAAAAAAATATAATATCTTCTAAATATTTCCAGTAATATAGATTCGATCGAGTTTAAATCTAGAACTTGGCTGTAAAATAAGCTGAAATATCGAGGGGCTATCCTCAATATCGATTCTTTTTTCAAATGAGAAATAATGAGTTGACAGTTCATAACAAAAATTCAGTATAGCCGTAATTTTCACATCTAATACTCAAGTTTCACGTAATTTTGAGAAAAAATCAACCCAAACTCATTCGATAACCGTTTCCTCGGAGTTATAGTTTCAATAGAATTGAAAACAAATGTAACCATCATTCGGTAGAGAACAATCAAATTTTCTTAAGGATCTGTGATCATTTTTTCTTGAGTTAAGGTTCATAATACAGAAAAGAATGTATTAGTGGTATGAACTATTAAACTTAAAATTATGAGATCAGGATAGTATTTGATTAATATATTTTGAACTATTGAAATAATTTGTTCGTAATCCACTATCTACTCAAATATCAGGAATAAATGGACAATCTGCTATGATTGTCTCCAGCCTTGCTCGAGACATTTCGATGATACTTTCCTTAGGTATTTCGAGTTGTGAAAACTATTCACCAAGTGTAAGTTGCAACAATCCATTCCACGAGGTTGAATCATTGCAGATTGCTCGTTTAATCTTTATAAATAAATTTAATGACAATTTTTAAAACATTGTAGATTGCTCTTTTTTTTAAGGATAATTTTTGAAGCATTTTTCTTAAACGACACTTTTTTCGAATTTAATTTCTTTCATGATGCAGTTCTATCATAGGAATCCATTGATATAACTCCCAACTCTGAGAAATCAATACTTTTGGAGATATAATTTGTCTGTTTGAACAAGTGCGCCAAAAAGCTCCTGTCCACAGGGCTTGAACCAATTTCCAACATCCTCTGAAACTGACACTGATTTTCTCATATTGAAAAATTATCGAAGAATAAATGAATAAGCAATATTTGATTTTATTATTTAACGAATTTATATTATATGAATTTCTTCGGAAATGCTCTGGATAATTGGCAGTATACCGGGTGTCCCAGCATACATGTTCCAATGGATTATCTCCGCCATTTCAAAAGATAAAAATTAATAATGAAAAATGGCGATACCGTTGTTAATGAATCAACAAGTCCAGAGAGTTCCTGCCAATAGGGTGTTCATAATGGCTTCATATAATTAATATACTTATGCATATATTTCACAAGTCAAATAAACCCCAGGCGTCTGCACTTGCTTCTCAACAAATCAATGAAATCCCCTGGGGTTTATTTGACTTGTGAAATAGATGCATAAGTATATTAATTATACGAAGCCTACTGCAATTTCTTCAATTTGAAATTTCGATTGATGTTCTCTCCCTCGAATCAAATGTAAAATATACAGTGTGGTACATCGCTGAAAAGGTAATTTCGAGTAGAAATAAAAAAATTGCCTAAAATATATAGGGCGCTATTTGAGATAAAAAAGTCAATAGACCATCTTATTGCATCAATGTCAAAGCGTGTTGCGAAGTGTATATATAATCGCGGTGGACAAACACATTATTAACAAATTTATTAAATAAAATTGTAAACCCTTCGTTTTTTGGCGCTCTAGTTCCTCGGAACTGAGTGCTTATCAATTTGCCCAAATGTCTGTAATTTTCGAATATTTCGATGAAAATGGTCTTAAACGATTTGGTTCGACTCACTGATCAAGAATCCGTGGTCGAAATTCATTCTGTCCGGCCGGTCCGGCCGGCCGTAGGCACGATAACTCTCGAACGGAATGAGCTAGAGTTGAAATTTTCAGAGTAGGTTTGGGGGATAAATATCTCGGCTAAGTTCGTTATTGGGCAAAATCGGACAAATGGTTTCGGAGTAACAAAAAAAAAATTTTTTTTTTACGAAACAAATTCCAAATTAAATTTTTTTTAATAAAAAGTTTTATCATGAGAATCCAATCATATCATTTTTAACTCTAACAAGCTAATACTTTCGGAGATATGATTTTTCAAAATTTCAATAATAAATCGTATTTCAACGTTGTCACAGAATGATATTATTCTATGTATGAATATGAATTGTCATAATGTCAAATGATGTTCCTGAGACTAATCAATCGAAGAATTGTAAGCGAAGTGAGTTAAATCTCAGTTGTTTGCTCCGATATTAGTTTTTCTCAGAAAATTCTTACATTTCGGAACTGAACATGAAGTAAGAGATCTGAGAGTAGTGAGACTGCTTTTCATCCATAGACATAGATATAACTCTCGAACGGAATGAGGTAGGTAGTTGAAATTTTCAGAGTAGTTTAGGGAGATGAATATCTCGGTTAAGTTCGTTATTGGGCAAAATTGGCCAGATTTAATTTGATTTCTTCCATGGTGCTTTTCTCATTCTCATGATTGCTCATTTAATCTTGATAAATAAACTATTATTTGAATTGAATTTCCTTTAGGATGCAGTTCTATTATATGAATACATTGATATAATTCCCAACTCTGAGAAACCAATACTTTCGGAGATATAATTTGTCTGTTTGAACTAGAGCGCCAGAAAGCTCCTGTCCACAGGGCTTGAACCCATTTTTGCGCGTATGTTCTGGGGAACATCGCGTTATAGTTTTGCCCAAATGTCTGTAACTTTCGAATTTTTTGAAAAAAATGGTCTCAAACGATTAAGTTCGACTCCCCAATGAAGAATTCGAGGTCAAATTTGATTCTGTCCGGCCGGCCGGCCGGCCGTTGCCACGATAACTTGAGAACGAAAAGAGCTAGCGACTTGAAATTTTCAGGGTAGGTGGCGCATCCCAATACGACGGACAAGTTCGTTAATGGGCATAATCGGCCCAGTGGTTTCCGAGTAATAATTTTGTTTTCAACCAATATGAATCCGATCAAATTGAAACTTGGTGGGTAGTTGTAGAATATGACCCTAAGCACGTTTGTGAAATTTTGTGCGAATCGTATGGCTAGAAAATTTTAAAAAAATTATTAAAAAATATTTTTGTTGTCACGATAACTTGCGAACGGAATGAGATAGCGGCTTGAAATTTTCAGGTTAGGATGTGCACCAGAACGCGACATTTCAGTTTGTTTATGAGCATAATCGACCAAACGGTTATAGAGTTATAGCAATCTGAAATTTTCTGAAATTTGGTGGTTTTTGTTCCTCATTAACTCGAAAAATACTGAACCGATGGAATTCAAACATTGTTATTAGTTGTAGAATGGCAACGCGAAAATGTTTGCAAAATTTGGTGAGGATAGCATTTGTAGAAAATTTTTAATAAATCATTAAAAATAAAAAAAAAAAATTCTATATATCAGTAACTATTCGTTTGAAATTCATGAAATTTTGCAAGAGCCTTCATAACCTAACTCTACTGCCAAGTTTCAAGTTTTAATATGATCGGTTAAATATTGTTGGAGATTCGAGCATTCTTGTGCGAGTTCAGTAGTACCGATTTGGTGTAGCGTAAGGCTCCGAAGAAACGATCGCTCGACCCGGAGTTTTGCCGTCGAGTCGAAGAAGACGAATCGATTTGTGTTTTTCCCAAATTTCGTTCTTCTAGGTTGAGCCTAAATATACTAATTCGATACAAGTTTCGGAGGTTTTGAGTCCGACGATTTTCCATTCAAAAAGTCAATCCGAGAAACGTCAGAATTAATTCGAGAGACGGGGTCGGAAATTTTCGAAAGCGAAACTGACGATTTAGGCCTTTTTGGGGCGTGAAACTTGAAGAAAATGATTGATAGCTTTTGCGCGTATGTTCTATTTTCCATTCTTCTGTATTGGACACCCTTAATCGAATTTACCATGGTAAATTATGTTGTCCATTCTCCTGTATTGGACACTTATTTTATATTTAAAACTGTAATTAGATCTTTGAAATACCATTGAATGAAGAAATTCTTGTAAGTTAACAAAATATCTTTATTTGAACAATAAAAATGCATCATTTTATTAAAATGATAGTTAGACTATCCAATTGCTTCTTTTCTTTATAATATTTTAGCTGTAAGTCAGTATAGCTTAGAAATTTTAAAGTAACGTCCTACAATATTAATTTAAATGATATTATAAATAAAAAAAGAAATTCGAATTTACCATGGTAAATTCGAATTAAGTGTCCAATACAGGAGAATGGACAACTTAATTAACCATGGTAAATTCGATTAAGGGTGTCCAATACAGAAGAATGGACAATAGAACATACGCGCAAAAGCTTCTGACTTCACGTCAGTGCTTGAACCAATTTTTTTTAAATTTCAATAATTTATTCCTTGCTATACTATCAATGTTTTACCAAAAAAAAAATTAAACAGCTCCTTATGGGTGTTGCAGTTTCTTTGTCAGTCCGTATATTTTTATCCTGGAGCCCAGCAGCCTTGGGTGAGTTCTGAACCTGGATGGGTGACCCCACTGGCTATAAATTTGAACAGCGCTCCAAAGCTCCTGGCCACAGTGCTTATCCAACCTGTTATCATAAGCTTGTTTCTTTCAGGAAGCGAACGAACTGCAATCGTATCGATTCATACCTGTCCCCCCCGCGACCCCGAAACCCTCGTCACTACATCTACGTGCAACTCGGCTCGAGAATTCATGCGGCTTTCGATACCGCATACACGAGAGCCACTAAATACCCAATATTCCAAGCCCACACTAGTCTGAAGGCTTAAGACTCAAGTCCCCCATTCTTCCCTTCTGCTCGCGAAGTATCTCCTCCGGTTTTTACGCCGTATCAAAGTTTTCCGCGCTGAATATCGAAGCAGGTTCCGCATTTCCTTCCTGTCCGATGGCTTCCGAATGGCCAGCAATGGCGTTCCGAGAACGAGATTGTGAAAGTTTAATGCAGAGGGATCAGGGTGTAACTAATATAGAAGTTTGGAGATTCTCGAAGTTTATGAAATACTTTGCAGTTAACATTCTCCGAGATATCAGGTGCTTCCTTCCGCCTTCTATATGATTGCTTCGTTCTGGAAGGACTACGTGTTCATGATGAATTTGGAGGGTCTGAAAGTAGGCTGATCTTTGGGATGGAATTACCCTATTAGACCGGGGTCGAGCCTTTAAAAATGGTAAAAAGTGAAAACAAACTATTGTAGAATGAAACCCATTGGAAAAGGAAGAGAATATAACAAAAATGATAGGAAAAATAATTTACGGACGATCTGAGGTCGGAAAGGGGAAGGGGGTGAGTTTTTAAGGGTAAAAAATTGGTTCAAGCACTGACGTGAAGTCAGGAGCTTTGGCGCGTATGTTCTATTGTCCATTCTCCTGTATTGGACACCCTTAATCGAATTTACCATGGAAAATACGAATTAAGAGTGCCCAATACAGGAGAATGGACAACATAATTTGCCATGGTAAATTCGATTAAGGCTGTCCAATACAGGAGAATGGACAATAGAACATACGCACCAAAGCTACTGACTTCACGTCAGTTCTTGAACCAATTTTTTTTTCGTAATTTTTTTGAAATGTTCTAGGGGTACGGTTCCTGCGAAATTTTTTTTTCGTAATTTTTTTCAAATTTTCTAGGGGTACGGTTCCTAAAAAAATTTAAACACGTCTTTATGTTGATTTTCTACTAATAGTTACCAAGCTTCAATTCGATCGAATCTTTATTTTTTGAGTTATCGAGGAAATAATATTCCAGGTGGGTATAACTCGGAAACCGTTAAACCGATTATGCCCAAACTTAACTCTCCCATTCGGATACGCAACCTACCCTGAAAATTGTAAGTCCCTATCTCCACCCATCTACTGAACTCACAAGGCTGCTCGAATCTCCAACAATATTTAACCGATCGTGTTAAAACTTGAAACTTGGCAGTAGAGTTAGGTTAAGAAGGCTCTTGCAAAATTTCAGCAATTTCAAACGAATAGTTACTGATATATAGAATTTTTTTTTTCAATTTTCAATGATTTTTTAAAAATTTTCTACAAATACTATCCTCACGAAATTTTGCAAGAATTTTCGCGTTGGCATTCTACAACTAATAACCATGTTTGAATTCAATCGGTTCAGTATTTTTCGAGTTACGGAGGAACAAAAACAACCAAATTTCAGATGGCTTTAACTCTAAAACCGTTCGGCCTATTATGCCCATAAACAAACTGAAATGTCGCGTTCTGATGCACATCCTATCCTGAAAACTTCAAGCCGCTATCTCTTTCCGTTCTCAAGTTATCGTGAAAACAAGAATATTTTTTAATATTTTTTAATAATTTTCTAGCCATACGATTCGCACAAAATTTCACAAACGTGCTTAGGTTCATATTCTACAACTACTCACCAAGTTTCAATTCGATCGGAGTTATATTGATTGAAAACAAAATTATTACTCGGAAACCACTTGGCCGATTATGCCCATTAACGAACTTGTCCGTCGTATTGGGATGCGCCACCCACCCTGAAAATTTCAAATCGCTAGCTCTTTTCGTTCTCAAGTTATCGTGGCAACGGCCGGACGTCCGGACAGAATCAAATTTGACCTCGAATTCTTCATTGGGGAGTCGAACTAAATCGTTTGAGACCATTTTCGCCAAAAAATTCGAAAGTTACAGACATTTGGGCAAAACTATAACGCGATGTTCCCCAGAACATACGCGCAAAAAATAGGAGCTTGCAATTAAAAAAAATCGATGCCATCACTGATTGGTGATAACGGAAATGGTAGAAAACTAAGAATTACAGGAAAATGTTCCTTGGAAAATAAATTACTCTGAACTATTTTCAGAAATTCCTGAAATGGGAGAAAATAAATCCATTAATTCATACTTTTGACGCTCTAAGTATATGAAATATTTCAAGAAACGAAAGTCTAACAATATAAATATAGGAAAAGGAGCAACGAATGATTTAGTTACATGTCCATTCAACCAGCATTCTCATTTTCCGGATCAGAGTTCTCTAGGGACATTAATATTCAGAAACCAATTCATTCCGCACAAGATATGTTTCTGCAAAGACGTTTTCTGTTACATATTCAGATGTTTAATCTGAATTGAGAATTTAGTCAAAGAGAACGGATTTTTTGCGCCAAATTTTCCACTCTTCTTACGAAGCGAGATGCTCGTAAGAAAAATGTATTTGAATCCATAAAAAATCCTTTTACATATGCATACATAAGTTATGCTTCATTTCGAATATACAGGGTGTCCCAAGTTCGAGTGCCTATTAGACGTTTCTGGAGAAATGGACATATTTGAAATCTGAAAATTGGCTTTATGATATTGCTTGAAATTATCTACAGAGCTAAAATATTTTCGAAGCCCAATCACTTCCGGTTACACAGGCAGTGAAATTAAATTTGATGGAAACATTTTTTTTCCAGTTTTGCATTCCTGGTATGATCAAGTATTCAATGCTGAATACATTTCTGTTAAAACCATTGTATTCATTCGGATAGTTTTCAAAATATCGAAAAAAAAACCGGAAAAAAAGTCAAATATGTTTAGTCAGTATTATGTTCATTATTCTTGTTTTAAACATCCTGAGCGTGAACCGTTTTTGGAATATCGAAGAGGAAGAATGTGAAAAAGTCATGCATCTTTTGAATTTCAGAAATATCATCACAGGGTGTTTCAAATTTAGTGTCGAAAATTGTGATCAAAAATTGGCCATAACTTCTGTTTTTCAAATTAGAACCCTATTTTTGTCGCTTTTGTTCCTCGGAACAGAGTGCTTATCAATTTGCCCAAAAGTCTGTAATTTTCGAATTTTTCGATGAAAATGGTCTTAAACGATTTGGTTCGACTCACTGATCAAGAATCCGTGGTCAAAATTCATTCTGTCCGGCCGGTCCGGCCTTAGGCACGATAACTCTCGAACGGAATGAGCTAGAGAGTTGAAATTTTCAGAGTAGGTTTGGGGGATGAATATCTCGGCTAAGTTCGTTATTGGGCAAAATCGGACAGATGGTTTCGGAGTAACAAAAAAAAAATTTTTTTTTACGAAACAAATTCCAAATCAAATTTTTTTCAATATGCAGTTTTACCATAAGAATCCATTGATATCATTTTCAACTCTAACAGCTAATACACAGAATGATATAATTATTCTATGTATAAATTGTTATAATGTCAACTTATTTTCCTGAGACATGACATTGTCTAATTCATTTCAACAATCGTAGAATTATGAGAATTATAATATTGTATATTGTATATTGTATATTGTCTATTGTATATTATTATACTGATATCATACTTTTTGTTGGTTGATATTTTCATGCCGATGGTCAATCCATATTATGATGGGAATGGTAATGGTAAGTTAATAATATTGAGTTCAGAATATCTCCAGTAAAAACAAAACTGGAATATTGGTGTATTGGAGTATTGGAGTGGATTTGAGGAAAGAATATATATTATCGTTCATCATAGAATTGAGGAATGAATATCTCGGATGAGTTCGTTGTTGGGTAGAATTTGTCTATTGGTTTTGGATTTATAAGTTTTGGCACTCTTGTTGAATTTAAATTCTTCTATGATGTTTGAATTCAATTTATGCTAAGATGAAGTTCTTTCATAAGAATCCATTGATAAAATTCCCAACTCTGAGAAACCAATACTTTCGGAGATATAATTTGTCTGTTTGAACAAGAGCGCCAGAAAGCTCCTGTCCACAGAGCTTGAACCAATTTTTCATTCTCCATTTTTCCAAAGTCGGCAAAGAACAAAGAAACAGATTGCTAAATACAGATCTCATGTATAGCAAATTGTTTCTGGCACATCGTAAAGAAGTCATTGTGAAATCTGATACCGCATCTTAAAATGCAACGTTTAAATTTCATTAATACATTCTCGAGCTGAACTAACAAACTAGAAAGAAAACTCCACCACAGATGATAATAAAAATAATCATAATTCTCGACTTAATACAGCGGTAAATGAAGTTATGCGGAACGAAAGTGCACTATACTACGGCAAAACATATTCGAGTTGGCAGTTGTTCTAAAATATACACACACAAACAGGCCAGTGCAAGGTTCATCGATATTTCTTATTTGGAAGTAAAATGGTAAATGAAAATATGAACTTATGAGCGCTTGAATTATCTTATGTTGAATAAATAAAATGTTTCAGGCGAGTATAGATTATTATATTTTATATTAATCATTATTTCATATTGAAATTGATTAGAGCTGAATTTTACGTTAACAGATTTTGATACTCCACTGGAGGAAATTCCGAAGAATGCTGTGTTGGATAATTTCCAATTCGGTGTGAGCTGTTCGACATTTTTCCAAATCAGAACACACCAGAGTTGGACGACTTTGCACAGGTGTCATGCAATGGATTGAATCTCTTTTTGCCAAGAATTTGAATAAAGTTTCGTACCACGAATGGTTTACCGTGGTGTTTTTGTCAATTCATCCTGAGATTAATCCTGTTGTGACCAATAACTGGAATCACAACTGTTCACTTGATCGATGTGAAAACCGTACGCCGATCTGAACTGATTCTTATGATATTGTAGGGTTTTGTTGTTTATCTGTATTCGGAAATAGGTTTGTACTTGAAACACTATTTAACGGACAGAATGAATTTCGACCACGGATTCTTGATCAGTGGGTCGAACCAAAACGTTCAAGACCATTTCCAGCCAAAAATTCGAAAATTACAGATATTTGGGCAAATTGATAAGCACTCTGTTCCGAGGTACAAGAGCGCCAAAAGTTGGTATCATTTCCGGTGAAACCGGAAGTCAAACGAATCTGCCGCGAAATTTTTTCCAAGAATTCATCTCTCTAACAAAGCTTAACTATAAAATTTCAAGTGTCTTTCTTTGAAATATTCTAACGAATGGTCTTCGTGAATCACCCTGTATATATTTGTATTATATTATTAGTAATATGAGAATGTATTTCAGAAAGGCTACTTATAAATGTAGATATTTTTCAGAGTTTGGGGGAGAAAACCCAGAAAAAAACATTGAATGAATAAAGTTTGATTTAATTTGATATGATATAGACTACTGGCCCATGCTGAAAAAATTATGGGTCATTTGAACCACCAGGTGACCTATCTAGAACGATATAAGAGCATAAAATAATAAGATTCAGCACTATGCCGTCACTTGTAAGCTGTCCAACTGAGTGCAGGTGAGAATTCGAAAGTACAGGTAGAGTGAGTACATTTTGGTCACATATTTTTGTACGGCATTCTTACCACCGATAGATCCATGAAAAATAATAAGAAAACGCGCAGTGCCGTACAAAAATGGTGGTCCACAAAGTCGAATTTTTTTTTTTATTTTCTGACAATTACCAGGGTAAATTTGGTCATTTGATCTTGTACGGCATCTGTGTCATACTATTTCAATACTGCTTCTAATCCATTATTCCGCAACGCCGTACAAAAATCATGCGACAAGGGGAAAAAATCGAGGGTTGTAATCCCCTCTCTTTCCGTAGTCCAGGGGGTGATTTGAAAAAGTACGGCTTCGGTTCCAAAACATTATCTAGCACTCAAAAGTACTATTAAAAATAATGCCGTCAAAAATTGATTGTTCATTTGAATGTAAATCAATAATTACCTTAATTGCATCGTATCCTTGATTTTTAGAGCTGTAAAGTCATTTGATCCTGTACGGGAACTTTTTTTTTAACATGATATTGTAAAATACAATTGTTATATAGTATTGCCGTTCAAAAAAAACCGTTCTAAAAAAAATTATAGAGAAATACAAAAACTGGAATTTTGCGAATTATTGTAAAAGTTTAAATATCATAGATTAATGAAATATAGCAGTTTTCTACATTTTATCCCTTGTTTTAAATAGTATTAACATATATAAATTAGGAAAAAATGATGCCGTACATTTTTATGCACACCATATCTTTTAGGCTGATGAAAGTGACGCTACAATTTTGAGGGTACTTTATGGCCATCTGATACAGTACGGTATCAACATAATTTTGAAGAGAACAATTGATAATATGATAAAATCACTATGACGTCTAACTGAACTGAAACGGTGTGTATATTATGTCCAAGAATTGAAACTGTCAATCCCAGTATCAACAGTTTTGTATACTTTTTGGTTCAATATATACTTCAAACCTTATTGATACATACATATAATTGATTTGTTTCATTGTAATGATGTGAATAAATAAAACAATCATGTTTTAGAAAAATTCGAAATATTTAATGATAATAATAAAAAAAATGGTCATTTCATAAAAAAAATTCATAAATTTAATGATGATAATAAGAAATATGGTTTTTGTTTGAATTATTCTGTATCGGAATCCGTTGCTGAGTTGTTATCAGAATCAACGTCTTCATCGACGTCCGAATTATCTTCTCTCGGGTCCAAGCCGAGTACATCCGAATAAAATACGATATTCCCTACAAATGCTAAACGTCGTAACAGAACGTCGCTCCAAAAATGTGCGAGTACTTATGATACTGAAATTAGCAGAATTATTTTTGAAAAATTAAAAATAAAATTGCACATCTACATAATTCAAGTATAAATCGATAGTAAACAAACCCATAGATGACATAGTTTCTAACTAGGAACCTAGAATCACGAAAAGACTGAAAATTTGTACAAATAAACTATCTAAATGCCGTATAAAATAAATTTCACCTTACATTTCGTTATTTAGATTTTTTCTTTTTGATTTTTTCTATTTAATTTTTTTTTCCCTTTGAACCAACGAAAATGTACGGCATATGAAAAAATATTATCTATGCATAAAATACTTTCAAAATAAATTTATTTCATGTTGTATCAAATCACCTGCTGGACTACCGAAAGAGAGGGGATTACAACCCTCGATTTTTTCCCCTTGTCGCATGATTTTTGTACGGCGTTGCGGAATAATGGATTAGAAGCAGTATTGAAATAGTATGACACAGATGCCGTACAAGATCAAATGACCAAATTTACCCTGGAAATTGTCAGAAAATAAAAAAAAAAATCGACTTTGTGGACCACCATTTTTGTACGGCACTGCGCGTTTTCTTATTATTTTTCATGGATCTATCGGTGGTAAGAATGCCGTACAAAAATATGTGACCAAAATGTACTCACTCTACCTGTACTTTCGAATTCTCACCTGCACTCAGTTGGACAGCTTACAAGTGACGGCATAGTGCTGAATCTTATTATTGTATGCTCTTATATCGTTCTAGATAGGTCACCTGGTGGTTCAAATGACCCATAATTTTTTCAGCATGGGCCAGTAGTCTAATATTAATGACAGTTCAAACCTCTCACAACTACAAAATACCGGAATACTCTCGTGGATATTTCAAATTACCCTAATACGAATGATACTATTTAACTGACTTACTAGTACGAATTTCTAAGCATGTCCCCATTCACCAAAGTTATCGCAAATTCCATAAACTTTCAACCCTCTAACCCCAGTCGAACATGCTCGTATTGAGGCTAGAATAAAGTGTTACTCTGTAGGACCCCAGACATTTCATCTGCCGTTTAATTGTTACAGAAAAGGCAAATTTCCTCAGTCTTCCCATTTTCTCAGATTGCCATAGATTTAATCAAGGATATCCGGTCGAATTGCGAGCATAGACATTAAAATTCATCGTCGGCAGATATACGAAGATAACGTTCCAGATTTGGGCTAGAAATAGAATTCGCGAATACCTGTAGGTGAGTTTACCTACGAAGGTATCATGTAATTAGTTCAGATTACGAACTTCGTTTATTCCTCGAATGTTATTAGAGTTTGTAAGACTACGTCAATAGCAAAGAAACCTTTGCCTGGTTGTGCTTGAGTTAAATTCGAAGTGTAGATAAATAGGAATGATATTTAGTTTTCAAATATAAGTTTATGACGAACATTCCTGATTCATCACTTGGAGACAACTCCTTGGAAAATTCAGAAAAACTAAGGTAATTAAAAATCATTTATGCACTCACCGTCGTTCGCAAGAAATAAAATTCTATGAAAGATTTATTCACCCTGTAAAATATGTCGGAAATATATAGAGATTTATAACTCTGAAGATCATTGATGGATGTCGTTCAGCAGAAAAAGAATAATGGAATTGTATCTGCATTAGTTAAAAAGTAATAGTAAAATTGAACATAAAAAACCAGGTGAGAATAATGAAATGAAAGAGAACAGACAATAAAAAGTTCAATAAAAAATATAATTTTTTTTTAAATACATTATTGTTTTTGTTTTCTTAAGTAGAAATAAATAAAAATACAGAGAGACAATTCATTCTTTTATAACATATCGTTTATTAAATAAACAATGAAAATTTGAATAACAATCGATTTTTTTTAATATCAAAGGGCAAGATAAATAATGATTTAAAAAAAATGATTCCTCAATATTAATTTTCAGTGTTCAAATTTTTAATTAAAAAATCCATTTTCAAGCAATAAAATTTTTTTTTAAGAAACAGTTATTTTTTATAAATCATAATTTGGTTATGTTTCCAAACAAAATTCAAATTATCGTATAAACAACTTATTAGATACGAAAATTAAGAATACCAACTCCAAAATTCTTGCAGAATTTCGTGAGGATCATAGGACTCCAAAATTTAAAAAAAATCAGTGAAAATTATTGAAAAAAATTCTATATATCAGAAACTATTCTTCCAACATAGCTGCGAGAGCCTTCAAAACCTAACTCTACTGTCAAGTTCCAAGTTTGAACACAATCGGATCTATATTGTTGGAGATCCGAGCAGCCTTATGTGAGTTCAGTAGCTGGATGGGTGACCGTTGCCTCGATAACTTTCGAACGAAAGGAGGTAGGGACTTGCAATTTTCAGGGTAGGTTGCATATCCCAATGGGATAGATAAGTTCGTTTTTGGGCATAATCGGTCCATCGGCTCCGGAGTTATACCCACCTAGAATATTATTTCCTCGATAACTCAAAAAATATAGACTCGATCGAATTGAAGCTTGGTAACTAGTTAGAATAGTAGAATATTGACATAAAGGCGTGTGTAAAATTTTGTGATAACCGTACTCCTAGACAAATTTTTCAAAATTACGAAAAAAAAATTGGTTCAAGCATTGACGTAAGGTAAGGAGCTTTTGCGCGTATGTTCTATTGTCCATTCTCCTGTATTGGACACTCTAAATCGAATTTACCATGGTAAATTCGATTAAGACTGTCCAATACATCAGAATGGACAATATAATTTACCATGGTAAATTCGATTGAGAGTGTCCAATACAGGAGAATGGACAACATAATTTACCATGGTAAATTCGATTAAGGGTGTCCAATACAGGAGAATGGACAATAGAACATACGCGCAAAAGCTCCTGACTTCACCTCAATCATAAGTTTTGACCTAAAATGCACTTCTTGACTAGACTAATAGGTATCCTTACTGCCATTTCAAACGCTCGTTGATGGTGTTAGTATTCCAAACTTTTTTTCAATTAGATATTGTCCATTTGTACTTTTGTTTTCTTGATATAACGGATCTCTAATATCTATAAATTTCAGTATTGTTCGGTGTAACAAATAAGCTAAATATTGACCATTAACCAAGCGCTGAATCTCCTAGCGCCACGTGAGTGCTCGTACGAAATATTTTCCAAGTCGGTTAACAATTTGAATTTTTCAATCTGTTTGAAACACCCTTCCCGTCGGCAAAAAACAGATGGTGTTGTATAATCCGAAAAAATACGTATGAAAATTCAACTGTACCGTGAAATTATTTCCTCTATGTCGACATTAATACAAAATTTATTCCCTGGAGCCGCGGGCATTTCAATTCAACTCTGTCAGGATAAGGGACTTAATGAACTATTCCTCATTTCGGAATTTTATTCAGAATTCGGGTTCTGAAGAACGCTAGTTTTCTCTGCAGACTTTCTGTTCCCGAACATGATTATGTGCGGTCTAGAATAAAATTGCAGGACTTGACGGGAAAGAGCTATAAGAATTCGAGATTTCCAAGCCAAAATTAGCAATTGGAATAATTGCGATAAGCTCTTATATTGTTCCATGAATTTCTAGAAAACTTCATTTCAGGATCTCTTGTTACTCGGAACAGAGTGCTTATCAATTTTCCCAAATGTCCGTAACTTTCGAATTTTTTGACGAAAATGGTCTCAAACGATTTAGTTCGACTCCCCAATGAAGAATTCGAGGTCAATTTTGATTCTGTCCGGCCAGCCGACCGGCCGTTGCCACGATAACTTGAGAACGGAAAGAGCTAGAGACTTGAAATTTTCAGGGTAGGTGGCGCATCACAATAGAACGGACAAGTTCGTTAATGGGCATAATCGGCCCAATGGTTTCCGAGTAATAATTTTGTTTTCATCCAATATAAATCCGATCGAATTGAAACTTGGTGAGTAGTTGTAGAATATGAACCTTAGCACGTCTGTGAAATTTTGTGCGAATCGTATGACTAGAAAATTATTAAAAAATTATTAAAAAATATTTTTGTTGTCACGATAACTTGAGAACGGAAAGAGATAGCGGCTTGAAGTTTTCAGGTTAGGATGTGCATCTGAACACGACATTTGAGTTTGTTTATAAGCATAATCGGCAAACGGTTTTAGAGTTATAGCCTTCTGAAATTTGTTTGTTTTTCGTTCCTCATTAACTCGAAAAATACTAAACCGATTGAATTGAAACATGGTCATTAGTTGTAGAATGCTAGCGCCAAAATTCTTGCAAAATTTCGTGAGGATAGTATTTGTAGAAAATGTTTAAGAAATAATTGAAAATTTAAAAAAAAATTCTATATATCAGTAACCATTCGTCTGAAATTGCTGAAATTTTGCAAGAGCCTGTAGAACCCAACTCTACTGCTAAGTTTTAAGTTTGAACACGATCGGTTAAATATTGTTGGAGATTCGAGCAGCCTTGTGTGAGTTCAGTAGATGGGTGATCGTTGCCTCGAATACTTTCGAACAAAAAGAGATAGGGTCTTGCAATTTTCCGAGTAGGTTGCCTATCCGAATGGAAGAGTTAAGTTCGTTTTTGGGCATAATCGGTTTAACGGTTTCCGAGTTATACCCACCTGGAATATTATTTCCTCGATAACTCAAAAAATAAAGATTCGATCGAATTGAAGCTTGGTAACTATTAGTAGAAAATCAACATAAAGACGTGTTTAGAATTTTTTAAGAACCGTACCCATAGAAAATTTTTAAAAAATGACGAAAAAAAAATTTTGTGAGAACCGCACCCCTGGAAAATTTCAAAAAAATTACGAAAAAAAAAATTGGTTCAAGCACTGAAGTGAAGTCAGGAGCTTTTGCGCGTATGTTCTATTGTCCATTCGAATTAAGAGTGTCCAATACAGGAGAATGGAGAACATAATTTAACATGGTAAATTCGATTAAGGGTGTCCAATACAGGAGAATGGACAATAGAACATACGCGCAAAAGCTCCTGACTTCACGTTAGTGCTTGAACCAATTTTTAAGGGTGACTATAGACAAATCGGAGGTGTGTGAGGCGTGAATAGACAGAAGAACTTGTGCGCAAAAGCTCCTGACTTCACGCCAGTGCTTTTCCCGATTTTTTTCTGAACTAATTGAGACATGAAATACATACCTAACCTAACCTAACCTTATTTATAGGAACTGAAGAAGTGTCTTTATAGGACATCTGAGTTTCTGATACCTATGTAATTTCTCAGCAAATTCTACCCAATTTCTTAGCATCACCCGAAAAATTTTATTCTCTGATACCTACCCAATTTCGCAGCATCTCTCAGAAAATTTCATTTTTCGATACCAATCCAATATCTTCACAAAATTGGCTATCTGAGATGTAGCTCTAAATTCCATGCACTCAAGCATGTTGATTTTTCGTGGAAAAGGTTCCTCAGAATAAAAATTCAAACACCCCTCAGAAAATGTAAATTTTTTTTCGAATAGTGGTATTTTTTAACGAATAGAAGCGATAACTCATTCAAGGTCCTAGTGTGGACTGATTTCCAGTCGTGAATTGTTTATTTGCGCTCATGCCAACGGAAAATCGTGAGGACTAACAAAAATAACGATTTAAATGATTTGAACTCACGGCAGTATTTGCAACCCTCTCTTGTTTACTTGTCCTTCGCAATTTATACTAGACAAATATTATTCACATTTCAGTGTTGAGGTGTCTTCTGTGAATTCTGATTGTTCAGTTACGCTGTAGAGAAAATATTTTCATATCATATTTTCCTCAAATTCGAACTGTGGCATATTTTGCTCGAGCCGAATAAAAAGTCAGCCTCACGTTGAATATTAATACGATGAATTAGAAAATATTCAAGGAATCTTTCTCATTTTTCGGATCCGAGTTTTCTAGAGGAGGGGTCCCAAACATCCCGGCCTTAGAGACATATTGATTACTCCAGGTAGATCCAGGGCCAAAACTATTCTAATTTTCTAGCAAGTAGATAAAACACCGAAATATTATTATCCTATTTTTTTGGTCCAACCTATGACAATTTTAATAAAAATATGTAAGCAAAAGCATGGATCAAAAAGTTTCCGGGCTAAGTAAGAAAAATTCTTGAAAGGCACTGACCTGAAGTAGGAGCTTTTGCACACGTACATGTTCTATTATATTTTCAAGCCTCAAACGGCCTCACGAAATACTGCAGGATGTTGAGTATGAATAAAGGAAGCGGTAACAGCGATGTCGGACAAATAGTTTCTGATATATAGAATTTTTTTCAATGATTTAAAATTTGAAATTTTTTAGGGATACGATCCTCACGAAATTTCGCAAGAATTTTAGCGTTGGCATTCTACAACTAATAAACATGTTTGAATTGGATCGGTTTTGTATTTTCCGAGTTATTGAGGAATTTCAGTAGGGTATAACTCCAAAACCGGTTGGCCGATTTTTTACAAACGTCCTCAAGTATGTAAAAATTGCAATAGTTATAACAATTAAGTGAAAAAAAAAGAAGGGGGTTTGGTTTTTCGCCAATATCTCAAAAACTGTCTGAGATAATTCAAATTTGGAAGAAGATTCGCGAAGGACCAAAATTTATAATTTTCCCAGAGGGTTCAAAATAGTACCGAAAATGGGTACTCCAGCTTGCATAATCCTCGCCTCTTTCGGACCTTTCATGAATTAACTGATTAAATATCAAAATAAAAATAGAAAAAATTCAGGCGTCTGCAGGATAGATCAATGAACAATAATCCGTGGTCCAAAAATATTTGTCCCGACTTTTCAATTAGTTATCCACTAGTTAATTGACAATTTTTTGTAGCACAAACATTAACATTGCAATTGCGATAATTGTTAAACTGTTAATCTAAAAATGTTTTCCTTTCGTCGAGCTATTTTTCAAAGGTCCTGGAATAGATTCCCGTTGGAAAATTTGTAAAATTGTTAATTTTCGTTTTGTTATTAACAATTTACTTAAGCGAAAAATTACAAAGTTTCAATTATGTTCTCAAAAGAAAATTTTAAATTATCTCATAAACAACGCATTGGACTATAACTATTTTTTTAAACAATAGGAGATAATAATTTTTAAAAATCATTTTTAAGTAGTTTCTGATCATGAGAAAACGTATCAATACTAATATTATAAATTGAAGCTCTATAATTTTTCACTTGAGTAAATTGTTCATAACAAAACGAAAATTAACAATTTTTGAAATTTTCCAACAGGAATCTATTCTAAGACCTTTGAGAAATAGCTCCACGAAAGGAATAAATTCTCCGATTAATAGTTTAACAATTATCGTACTTGCAATGTTAATGTTCGTGCTAAAAAAAAATGTCAATTAACTAATGGATAACTAATTGAAAAATCGCGATAAACATTTTTGGACCACGGATTATTGTTCATAGATCCATCCTGCATGCGCCTGAAATTTTTCAATTTTCATTTTCATATTTAATAAGTTTAAACAATATTTATTCATCAAAAGTACGAAGGGGGCGAGGCTTGCGCAAGCCGGAGTACCTGTTTTCGGGCGTATTTTCAACCTTCTAGGAAAATTATAAATATTGATTCTACAGTTCCGGCAGTCGGGACTTTTTTTCAGGAAATTTCCTACACTAATGGAATCTTTTTTCAAATTTCAATTACCTTAAATAGTTTTTGAGATATTGGCGAAAAACTAAACTCCTTATTTTTTTTTCACTTAATAGTTTATATCTATTTGCGAGTGACCTTAGCATTTTCTCAAAAACAATCTCCATGCCATTCCGAATCCAATGACGCCTCGATCATAATTTTCGGAGAATACGCAAAAATTTTGACCAAAAGATCCCTTCAATATTGAAATTTAAAAATATCATGATGTTATATTGAATTGTAACGTAAATTTTCTGGCTCATTTTGTCGTTCTTTTATACAATAGAAAGTGGAGCATCTATGGGAGATGATAGCTCTACATTAGGGTCCTACCTGGTTTTGAAAAAACCCTTCTGGCCTTACGAGCAACGACATTTTTTTAAATTTTCTAGTGATACAATCCTGTTGATTTTTCATCATTTTGTTAATGAAACTTATTAAAAAGACCTAAAAATTATTTCTATGTTTACATTATGCTCAAGGACCATAAAGTATTTAGATTATACAAGTGTATAATGTACCCAATAATGACACTGGTAACTAAGCAATAAAGTCAAATTAATAAACTGGTAAGACATAGAGTAGCTAAGATAAATGTTGCAAACTTTTCTTTATAATGTCGCTTAAAAAAATTACGTATTTTAAAATACTGAAACTACCCAACCTTCCGCTCTAATAAATCCAACTTACCATCATCCACATATGACCAATCACCATTCGTCCTTATATTTTCGGCAAAATTCGTAATAGTTTCTTTCAACGTTCACGTATGAAGCAACCTCAATGATAATTTTCTCCGACATCTTCGCGTGAATAATCATCGAGCTCACGTGAATCCTCTCTAATTATTTGAAGATGCATTTCAACAGTGAATTTCGTTGAATAAGTCGTAGATTGTGTAATACTACATTTCAGCGAGGTTGCATCAAAATAATGATGGACTTGGTTATTAAAATTTCATTATTTGTTTCTTATTGAATCGAATATGTGAGGATAAACTGTTCTAATACTCGAAATGAGCCTCTAATTTGGAAGACGTAACGGTATGAAATTATATTCGATTCTTCAATTGTTCTTCGGTTATGTAAGAACATAACTGTGTCAGATGCTCATTTTTGATTATGTCTTTATTTCTAGATGGTATCAAAAGATTTCATTCGAGTTACTATTGAAAAATCGGTAATCAAATTTATGTTTATTTCAGTTCGTTAATAGCGTATCCTTTGAAAGTCTGTAATGTTCGAATTTTTTACCGAAAATGGTCTCAAACGATTAGGTTCTATTCACTGATGAAGAATTCGAGGTGAAAATTTGATTATGCCATTCGAATTGATTTCCAATTTATTTTTTCTTTTCTACACGAAACTGACAACAACATTTTTTTCCATGTACAGAGTGATGTTTTGGTTCCCGTTCGTAAAGATTTAATGTCCTGTTATTTTTTCATTTTTCGCTTTCGGATTCTTCGGAAGTGTATCAAAGACAATAAGCTCGCAAAATATTATAAAAATCAATTCGACAGTTTTGAACTCATAGCGGTTTGAAAATTATATGTTTTTCTTTATCTTAGAAACTAGTATAGGCATAGGAGATGTTCGATTGTCTATTTCTGACTCCTCATTTGTTCCTCTATTACCCCCTGCCGATGTGTCATTGGTCAGAAACAGAAACCAATCTGTGTATGGAAGAATATTCATTGAAATATAACCTTCACTTAATTAATTTTCCACGTCCTCAGCAATTCATGATAATTTACACCTTCGATAGCCATAAATTATATTATATACATATATGATTCACAGAAATATTTCAATTATTTTTAATTGACAATAATACAAGCGACATCATAGCATAAGCTCTTACAACCTGAAATCCATGTAATTAATATAAATTAAGCAGTTGAATCTTTCTTCATATCACTTGTGAAAGCAGATATAAAATGATTACGAATTTCACTACACATAATTCTTGCGAATAATTACATTAATTAGAGATATCATGGTAAGAACAATATCGACAAAGTTAAAATTTCAACATACATCTCCATTGCATTTTTCCCAAATATGAAAATTTCATATTGAACAATTAAGGAACATAAAATCCTGAAATATCCTTTACAATAGATAGTATATTTTGGATATATATAAGCTGGGTTCTAATTGAATGTAGATTGAAAAAATTGGTTCAAGCCCTGTGGACAAGAGCTTCTGTGCGCTCTTGTTCAAACAGACGAAAGACGGAAATCATCAAAGTACTGAAAATATTTATTTGGTACATAATCGGAGTTGATACACGCAGGCAACGTGGCAGAGTGAACTGAGGCGTTGGATTGGGAATTTATAGCTCCCTCGCCATCCAAACCTCGCGAGACGGCGGGATCGAATCTCGGAGCATCCGAAATAGCTTTCTTTTGAATTTTGTTCATTTTTACCCAATGAAAAACTTAAAGGAGCGTTACTTCAGTAAACGTATCTTGGGATTTGGATCTTTTCGTTGAGTTACGAAATCTATAATGAATATCCGTTCGATCGGAAGGATTTTTGCATTAAAATTACTCAAAATATTCAAACATTAAGCAGAAAATTAACGGTCGAAAATGAAAAACCCCCAGCCGGTTGTTCATTCATGCAAAATGGAAAAACAACAAATATTGTTTATCTAAATGTTTTGGATTAAGTTTCAAAATAGCTAGCAATTAATAATGAAATATTTTTTTGTTTGAAAAAATGAGTTTGATGTTCCAAATAATTTTTTTTATTATTTCACTTTATACATAGTGAAGCACGTACCGGGCCTCTAGTAAAACATAAATAGAGTTTGAAGGTTCCCACCAATTATTCTTCGGAAATGTTGGTCGACTAGAGAAAACTAGTCATAGTGGTCATAAATTTTCTATATTTACCCAATATCTCCATCAATATAGATCCGATGAACTCAAACCCGAATGTATCTCCTAAAATTCTTAATATTGATAACTTAATATTAATCGCAGAATAACGCGATATAAACTATTGAACAAACCCCGAATGTAACGATGTGCAAATATATCAACGACTATAATAGCCGAGGTGGAGTACGAAATTGTGGATAAGATATAGGGTTACGCAGGTTATCAACTGGATTATTAAGGTGAACACCCCAGAGTCTGTATTTTGGAGGAACAACCGGAATTCACCTCAACGATGCATTAAATTTTCATTATTAGGGCTAGACACATTATCCGAATTGGTACATTTATCGTAGATCCAAAACAGAGGAACTGGAACGAAAACTTCGTAATTGTAACTATGGTCCCGTATGCACTTGTTGGAACATCGTTCCACCTTCAGTGCCATTGTTAATTTTCATTTATGTTTTGTACTGGAAGGAGTTGACTTTATCCGGATTCACTATTTCGTATGTTAGTTGGTGTTCGCAACTTTTAGAGTGCTTAGTCCTGATAATCCAGTCCTTTCTCACCAGACAGGCTGTGCGTGCTATAATGAATAAAATCGATTTGAAATATTCATTATATTGGAAGTTCCGGTGCCAGGACCGGTCGAGGTATCAAGAATTTGGCTATTTTGAGTTTAGCCCAAATTCTCATTTTTGGCGCTCTTGTTGCTCGCAACAGAGTGCTCATCAATTTGCACAAATTTCAGTAATTTTCGAATTTTTGGCTGAAAATGGTCTTACACGATTTGGTTTGACTCACTGATCAAGAATCCATGGTCAGAATCGATTATATCCAGCCGTTAACACACGATAACTCTGGAACGGAATGAGCTAAACAGTTGAAATTTTCAGAGTAGGTTTGGGAGACAAATATGTCGGTTAGGTCAGTTATTGGACAAAATCAGTCAACTGGTTTCGGAGTAACAAAAAAAATTTTTTTTACATTACAAATTTTAAATTAATTTTTCATTAGATGCAGTTTCATCATAAGAATCCATTAATATAATTCTCAACTCTAACAAACTAATACTTTCGGAGTTATGATATTTCAAAATTTCAATAATTATTTTCAATTCTATATGATTTGATAGAATACTCTAATTATAATTTCCTGACGTAGGTAAATCCAACATGAGATGAGTCATACCCCTACGTTTTAAATTAAATTACGAAAATTCTTGAAAATTGACGCACAGAAGCAAAATTGAAATCTTTTTACAATCGTGTACCAAAGTTCAGCTCGATCGACCTCGTATGAGGCATGAATAGACAATGGAACATGCGCGTAAGAGCACCTGACTCCACGTCAGTGTTTTCCTCATTTTTTTTCTGTACGTATGTGCGAAATTTCAGCAAATTCTGACGCATACTTTATGAAATATGGAATTTTTCAAGCTGAAAAAAATTGAAATTTTAAATATTAAAAAAAAATCGATTAAGAGTGTCCAATACAGGAAAATCGACAATAGAACATACGCGCAAAAGCTCCTGACTTCACGTCAGTGCTTGAACCAATTATTTTTTTTCGTAATTTTTTTTTAAATTTTCTATAGGTACGCTTCTCACAAAATTTAGTCACGTCTATGTCGATATTCTACAACTAGTTAGCAAGCTTCAATTCGATCGGGTCTATATTTTTCGAGTCATCGAGGAAATAATATTCCAGATGGATATAACTCCGAAACCGTTGGGCCGATTATGGCCAACAGCGAACTTCACTCTCCCATTCAGATGCGCAACCTACCCTGAAAATTGCAAGTCACTATATCCTTTCGTTCGAGAGTTATCGAGTCAACGGTCACCCATCCAGCTACTGAACTGACACAACGCTGCTCAGATCTCTAACAATATAGATCCGATCGTGTTCAAACTTGGAACTTGGAAGTAGAAGGATCTCGCAAAATTTCAGCCATGTCGGATGAATAGTTCCTGATATATAGGATTTCTTTCAATTATTTTCAATGATTTTTAGAAAAATGTCTAGTGAAACGATCCTCACAAGATTTTGCAAGAATTTTCGCGTTGGCATTCTCCAACTAATAACCATGTTTAAATTGGATCGGATTTGTATATTTCGAGTTATTGAGGAAATAACAACCAAATATCAGATGGGTTTAACTCCAAATCCGTTTGGCTGATTTTGCTTATAAACAAACTCTAATGTCGCGTTCAGATTCACAACTTAACCTGAAAATTTCAAGTCGCTGACTCATTCCGTTCTCAGGTTATCGGGACATAAAAAATATTTATCAATAATTTTTTTTTTAATTTTCTAGTGATTTCGATTCGGACAAAATTTCACAAACGTGCTTAGGTTTATATTTTTCAACTATTCACCAAGTTTCAATTTGTTCGGATTTATATTGGTTGAAAACGAAGTTATTTCTCAGAAACCATTGAGCCGATTATGCCCATTAACGAACTTGTCCGTCGTATTGTAGCTTCCCAACAAATTCAACTAAACTGAACCGTGTTAAGCCTCTCACAGCCGGCTTGAGCGGTTAAATACAAAAGCCCACTCCACCTATGAGACAGAACAAGGAATTCAGCCTTTCCCCAGCAGTGAAAATATGAAGAGTGAAATCACCACCACATTCGCTCGATTTTAATCGAAAAGACTACCGCAGAGCTCAAACAGTATCTTCCTATGGCCATGAACGCTGGTGGGGAAAGGCTGTATTTCTTGTTTTGTCTCATATGTGGCCTGGGCGTTTATATATAACCGCTCAAGCCGGCTGTGAGAGGCTCAACACGGTTCAGTTTAGTTCAATTTCTTGGGAAGCTACAGAGTACTGATGAAGGCCAATAAACCAGAAAAGCGTCTGCTCTTGCTCCTCGGTAAATCGTGAAATATATGCATAAGTATATTAATTATACGCAGCCATTATGTAGACCCTATCGGTGGGAACGCTCTGGACTTGTTGATTTAGTATGTTTTTATACTTTTACTATGAAGATAGTCCTGACTTCAGAAAAATGTTCATGAGCAAGATCCCATAGTTACTGAAGGGACTAATATAAATTAATATTTTTCAGTTTATCAAGTTGCATTTAAGGAAATTGAAAAGAACTTCGAATAATCGAGAGACTCAATTTATGGAGTGTCAAATGATCGAAAGTCGACCATATAATCCAGTTCCTCAATTCCAGAAACGTATATTCGCTTTATCATTCCAAAAGTTTCAACTTCTGCAGAGAATCACCGCATTACCCAGATGAATAACTGCTATGGGAGTGAATCATAAATTTACAAACCAATATTATATCGACTCAATGTAGATCAAAGACCAGTTCTTCTAGGAATAAATACCTTACATAATTTTGGAGTATTTAATTCGAACTCGCAATCAGGCTTGACGTAGTGAATCGAAATTCGTATTGTGAAATGTATGGGATTCAAATTACATGATTTACAACTGCCATTAAATCAAAATATCAGTTATTATAGATGCAGAATCGGAAATGTACTCTACATAAATTTGAATATGCTGCAAAAAACCTTCATCATACAGTGCTAGGATGAATGATATTGATTTCACTTGTAAACAAGGTAATTTCAGGGAATTCGAAGGGAACGAAAATAAACAATGATATTGTAGGACGTATTTCGAGCATGGAAAAATTTTCAATTGAAAAACTTGTTTGTACAGGAATGAAAGCAAAATATACAGGCAGAGTCTTTAAGTTGTATGTCGATTTTAACCGTGATTCCACTAATCAAATGAAACACTTTTCATTTATCATTTGTCTAATTTTATTTAAATTCTAAAAAACAAAAAAATTATTTTGAACTTTGACAAGGTTTTTCCGAATGAGATTACTGTAAGCATGAAGTTTTCTATGAATATGAGAATATTCCCCAATTATCATTTCATTCCTACTCCTAGTCACGGTTTGTTAAAACTAAATTAGCAAAAAGAAAGTCAAAAATGTAATGCTTGTGGCTTTTACTTGATGCAAATCCATATTAAATCAATGAAAAATTATATACGATTTACACTTGTTTATTCAATATTGTGACGCGTTTCGTCGACACAGCGACTTCATCAGACTACATCATACTAAATTCTTAACAAGTGTTAAGAACTTAGTATGATGTAGTCTGATGAAGTCGCGATTATTAGGTCGATATTTACGTCTCTGTGCGCCGTTCGCGTGAAGCATTGTCAAACTGTGTCCCAGGCTTTGGTATATTATTCAATCGAGTTGTAAGGAATACCTATATCTTGTAAAAAGTAAGTAAGTGTTGCCATCTTAGGTCAGTAGCGAATCAATCAAAATAAGGCTAATACTCACATTTTTATCAGATTTTATAACATTCAACGATGAATATCTCAAAATCTATGCGTTTTAGGAGATATGATGAAGAATAATTTAATTTCCTAAGATTCTCAAAACTCAAGATAAACTTCATTTGCTTTCGTTAAGCTAATTTCATTCAGTTTTATGAATCCCCGAGTCTATATCTAGGGAACCAAAGGAAGTAGGAAGAAAATGTTAATCGGACAATATATGCCATAGTTATAGAAAACTTCACACCAAAAATAATTCTATTCTGAAAATCCATGTCAAAGCTACATCTGAAAAACTATTTTTTTCTGCAATGTTCACAGCTGAAGCCGAATCTGGGAAAATGGTAAATTAATTAAATGTTTTATTTGATGAGAGAAATCTATGGTTAAAATTAATGTACAACTCAAAGGATCACCCTGTATATACAATTATTATTATTGAAAAAGTGGAAGTATGGACCAATCCATGGGCCACAGATGGCGTGCTCAAAACTACTTCTTTATAATTTTTCCGAATAAAAACACTTTTAGTGACATCAAATTCAAAAATAATTGTTTCGATATCAACATAGATATTTAAGACCTGCATAATGCAGTATTCTTACGTATTCACATTTATCAATCCGCCAACGCTTGTCGTGTTCAGAGAATTGCTGCCAGTTTCATTTTAATTATAATGATATAAATCATGGGAAAATCAGTGAAATATACGAGGAATCGGACCTCAGTCTTGTTTTCAGGGAGAAAACAATGAGATTAAATATACGAGAATTTTATAGCGTTACACAGGTGAGGTACGTGAAAATTGATCTTTTGACTTTTCCCAATCTGACTAATATTGAAGAGATAGTTAAATGATTTGAAAGAAGATTCCGCCATCTACCGGGGGAACGAGAAGTGGCCAGGGATGAAGGAGATCTCTACAGCTCAGTAAAATGTTTTCAAGACAAAGGGTAGTAAAAAAGTTTGTATACTAATTTTTTTAGATTTTTTCGAAACTACTGGCACTATTGTAATGAAATTTTGTATCAATATGGTTTGGAAACTGACGCACACGTGAATTTGTTTGTCTGTCTGAGTCTCATAGTGGCCGGTTCGTACCCAGTAATTTTAAACATATCTTTTTCGAGGTTAGATTTTCTAATTTTAAATGATCCTAAACATCATTCAAAGTTACACACATACATAAATTTGCATCGAATAGTGTGGTTTTTTGAATGTCCCTTGAATTTATTCAAATTTGGGATAGTCCACTTTTCAATATTTTTTATTTTATAGATTATGTTCGAACTTTGTCATTCGTAGATTTAAATTTCTTGCGACATAATACATATTGTCAAGAAGATTCTTAGAATTGATCATTCAAAAAATCCCCTATCATTCTTAACGAGGTTCTGGCCAAAAACTCAACAAATCTTATCGAACAACCAGGGTATTTCCCTTACATGGCTCCGGCATATTTATTTCTCTTTCCAAAGCTTGAATTAACCCATTTTCAACCGATACAATTAATTGGGAAGTCAGAAAACTATAAACCTGCAACATTGTCACTTTCTGAGACCAAAACTCTTCAGCCGGCTTTCTCCTGACATGAAACGGATTAACAGTTTCAGTTTATTCAAGTGAAGACGTAAAAATGGATGGAAAAACTGCATGTAAATCAAAAATAAACACCGCAGGTTACGATAGAATAGACAAAAAAAAAAACTAAAAAAATTAAACTAATTTTTTTTGTGGATAAATATTATTATCAACAATATTATATTATTATTATTCTTGACCTTCCCCGTTTTTATTTTGACGCTGTAGTATATACCGAAAATATATTTTTGTGGAGGATATTTCAGTATTTTCTCATTCTTAATTGTACCAATCTTAATTAGTTGTATAAAGAGTGCCTTAGACTATATGGCAGTTAAAAAGTCAATTATTATTATGGTTTCGATAACATCTGTATGTCGCGAAAAAAAATCGAATGATACGTATAATATCATTTTTTATACCTGCACAGAAGATCGAGGTTCAGTTTTTTCACGATTTATATCATTATAATTAAATTAAACAGGTAGCAAGTCTGTGAACACGACAAGTAGTGTTGTAATAATGATGAACGCGGATGAGAAAGTGCAACATAATTTTTTGCATTTGTAGTCGTTAAGACATGCAGATCTTGGATATTTTGTTGGTATTTGTTGGAACCATTATATGTATAAAATTCATGACAAGATTAAAAATAATGGAAACCATTAAAAACAAGATAAGGCAAAGTAATTCCAAGATTAATAGATTGCTCAATATTACACAGAGCACGTAGAAATCTGAAGAATTGTTATGTGCGATGCATCATTTAATTCTAAAACTAAACAATCCTTTAAACATGTGCTTTATTCTGATCGGGATACAGGTTGTTGATTTTTTTATTATTCCAAGAGAAACAATAATGTTTCAAACTATACATCCCAAGCTACGACCCTTACGCGTCAGTTATGTAGTTTTGGAATAATTACTTGACTATCAATTCAACCATAGATGATTATAATAAATAATTCAAATTTCCAAATAGATATTTTCAAATAACAATAGTTTCGCTATCTCAAAATAGCTTCTTTAAATATATTCCATTTTGAATAACTCAAACTACCTCGCAGATATACTCCTACGCTAGGTCAGATTAAAATTGAGTAGAATTATTACTCTCTCAGAATTTTTAGAAATTAATAAATAAAATGAAGTAAAACTCATCAATATAGCAGAGTAGTTTACATATATTTGCTTATTAAATAATAATTTAATTCTATTAGATCTATTTATTTGAAAAGATTTTAAAGGATCTTCAAAAATAAATTTATATTATAAGATTGAAATGTTAATAAGTGAAAAATCAGATATGAACAAATACTTATATTGAATAAAAAAGGTTTCTTTCTGGGTTTTCTCTCCCAAACTTAATTATTTGGTGATTTGCTTCTGCGTAAGAAACACAAGATATTTGTCAGAAGCAATCAATCGAACAATGTTGCCTAACAAACACAACGCAACAACATCAACGAAGAAACAACTAAATCGTAACGTTTCGGAGTCTATATCAGACTCCTTCGTCAGACGATTAATGAAAATCTTTAGACGAAGGAGTCTGATATAGACTCCGAAACGTTACGATATAGTTGTTTCTTCGTTGATGTTGTTTCGTTGTTATTTGTTAGGCAACATTGTTCGATTGATTGCTTCAGACAAATATCTTGTGTTTCTTACGCAGAAGCAAATCACAAAATAATTAAGTTTGGGAAAGAAAACCAAAAATGACTATTTTTTTGTCCGATTGATGATCCAAGGATAAGTGATGGTCACCGCAAGGAGCTTCTGTTGGAACTGGATCAACACAAACGGCCATTACTTTTGAAATAATTAATTTTTTTTCTAAAATTGCTGTCAAGCCAAGTCGAAACCTTATTTAATGATGCTATATTTTCACTTTCACAAAATAAAATAATTTAGTGGCAAAAAAAATTATTTAAAATTGTCATTTTTCCGTGTCTCTGACTACACCTAACCCCTTAAGGGTTAAGTAGTTTTCAAAATAATACAAAATGGAAAAAAAATGTTGAAGCATTGAGGTCATTTAATTTTCAGTTTGTTTATTTATATTTATGTATTATTCATATCCGAATTAATTTTTTCGTTTGTAGTTAATACACTCGTAAAAAAGTGAAGTTAGAGGGGGAGATACTGGATATTTTCTGTAATCATTCATCCTGCACTATCTGACCTAAAAAAAATTGTAAATACAGAATTTCGAATACCTCAATTTTGAAAAAAAAAATTGAATATGACAGTATTTTTAAAATAATTACTTTTAAAATAATTAATTTTTTTCTGAAATTTCTGTCAAATCAAGTCGAAACCTTATTTAATGATGCTATATTATTACTTTCACAAAATAGAATAATTTAGTGGCAAAAAAAAATTATTTAAAATTGTCATTTTTCCGTGTCTCTGACTACACCTAACCCCTTAAGGGTTAAGTAGTTTTCAAAATAATACAAAATGAAAACAAATTTTTTGAAGCATTTAGGTCATTTAATTTTCAGTTTGTTTATTTATATTTATGTATTATTCATATCCGAATTAATTTTTTCGTTTGTAGTTAATACACTCGTAAAAAAGATAAGGTAGAGGGGGAGATACTGGATATTTTCTGAAATCATTCATCCTGCACTATCTGACCTAAAAAAAATATAAATACAGAATTTCGAATCCCACAATTTCGAAAAAAAATTGAATATGACAGTACCGTGTACAACTCCTGCAGCTTTATCACGTTAAACTATCGGACGGATCACGAAAACACTTCCGAAATCCACAGTTTATGCCGTTTAAAGCGCACAAGATCGAATTGTTATCAAACAATACGCGTACACGTGAGATCGGCGGCGAGATGGGACCAGTGGCGCGCGCGCTAGTGGCTCCTGCGAAAGTCCGCAGATAACTGAGGTGCTCGGGAGACAGGTCCCGTGCCTCGTGCCTACGTTCCGCAGGATTGTCCGATAATAGTTTGCGTCCTGCCCTATTCGCGTCTACAGTCGGCGAGTAGTCTTTTTTTTTATCCGAATCAGCAGGTGGCAGTGCTTCACTGTTCCGCATCTATTATTCTTGTTTGTGTTCGGTGCCTAGGAGGAATTGCCCTATATTTTGCTGATATCAGAAGGCATCAGGGGTTCCTGTATCTGAATAACACATTGAAATGTAAGGGGTGATTCTGTGATGAAAATTAAGGTGGGTGCTTGGTAGAGTTGGGCATAATAGAATGATTTCAATAATCGATATATAGGTTCTCGAATGATTTCAATAATCGAATGATCATTCGAGATATTGATCATTCGGTATTCCACTCAGTTCTCATCGCGTGAGCGGCTTAGGTTATCCCTTATCTTCAATATAATTGCGTCGGCTCCCTACAGTATTACACATTTTATGGCTTCATTTTATTCCATTGCCGTTGGTCCTGTGATAATTTATTATTATGCTATTTGGTTTTAGTCCAATATTTGAAAATTTCTTTCCAGCTGTTCGAAAGGGAATGGAGCTATGAAATGAATCATTATGAACCTGAAATTCCCTAGAATGCACAATTATATACCTATTTATAATCACTAAATACAATAATACCGGCAACATCAGTTCCCTAGGAAAGGGTATTATCGAAATGTGGACAATTAACCAACGTCCGTCATGCCAAAAAAATGTAAACATATTTTTAATCATATATTACACGTCCAGATTGAATTTTCTATGACCTTTTTCATTCCTCCAATTAATTTGTTCCTAAATTATTGAAAATAAAATTCGAGTCAATTCAATTGATGCATGCATAATACCAATTGAACCAATTGAAGCTATCTACAAGTATCAAATGCCACTTATACAAATATTTAAAAAAATAACGATAAAATACTTGTTGAACGAACCTCCGGGTCCGAGTTCTTAATTAATAACAAACGGAATATTTTGAACGAACAGCTACTGAATAAGATAAGAATAATAATGAATACCTCAATTTGCAATGGAATAAATAATAAAATCATTCACTGGCTACTATTTCGGCAGCACCCAACCAGAATCCACATGGCAGCCATAAATTCTATCGATTGTTAAAGAAACCTTCCATATCTCATACTTATATGCCGCCAAAGGAACTTCGAAATATCAAAACATTCAGAACGTATACGTATTACGAGTACGAGATACCTCGTATCTCATTTCATTTCATTCAATTCTTGCTCGAGTCGAGTGATATCTCATCTGGATGCCATATGATAGACGACAGAAAATCATTCGAATGAATTCACTCACATTTTTCAGAACATCTCGAGATATATCGAGATATTTCAATAATCGAAATGTATCTGAAATTTTGTTGTTATTTCATCTGTAAGTCTATAACTCAAAATATACAAATCCAATCCAATTAAAACTAGATAATTAGCACCTTATCGGACCGCAATAAAGAAATTGGTGGAAAAATTCGAGCTGTTGGGACAAGTTAGTTATGTGAAGAATAAAACTCGTGCACGTCGCTCAAGAACAGCCGAGAATATTGCTGCTGTAGCCGAAAGTGTTGAAGAAATCCCAGGTTTTCCCATTCCTCGTCGTTCTTTGGAATAAGGCTTTCCACAAACGTCATTACACCGTATTTTGCATAAAGATTTGGGTCTTAAGGCTTATGAAGTTCAGTTAACACAAGAAATCAAGCCGGCCGATCATCAACAACGTCGTGTCTTTGCTGATTGGGTCGTTGAAATGCATGAAAATGATCCGGAATTCCATCGAAAAATCATCTCGAGTGATGAGGCCCATTTCCACCTCGGTGGCTTCGTCAACAAGCAAAATTATCGCATCTGGGGCTCGAAAAACCCAAGAGTTATTGTTGAAAAGCCTCTCTATCCTCAACGTGTGACTGTTTGGTGCGGTTTATGGTCCGGCGGAGTCATTGAACCTTACTTTTTCGAAAATGAGGCTGGAGCAACAGTTACGGTGAATGGTTGCGCTATCGAGAGATGATTTATGATTTTTTATGGCCGAAATTGGATGGTATTGATCTGGACAACGTTTACTTTCAACAAGACGGCTCTACGTGCCGCACAAGCGACGAAACCATTGATCTTTTGCGGGAAAAGTTTCCGGTCCGTGTTATCTCTCGAAGAGGTGGTCACAATTGGCCACCGAGATCTTGTGATATAACACCTTGCGACTTCTTCCTTTGGGGCCACGTGAAAGAGAAGGTCTACGCCAATAGCCCAGTGTGGATTCAAGACCACAAAGATGGAATACGTGAGGCTATCAAGGACATAGGGCAGCCACTTTGCGATTTGGTTATGGAAAATTTCATTAAAAGGATATGGTCCTGTAAGCGTGATCGTGGTGGTCATTTGCCTGATGTTATTTTCCAGTATTAACGGCATAGCTTCTTCTTTATGATGAAATAAACATCCGATCATTTATATTGAAAAATGGCAGTTTTCTTTGAATATCAAAATAACACCTCTTTTTGGAAAACCCTTTATTATGTCAGAATTTTGTGATCTTGTACCATTATATCATTACTCAAGTACGAAATGTATTCATATCTTATAAAAGCTGAGAAAATGTTCTATATCGATGGTAAATTCGATTAATAGTGTCCAATAGAGGTGAATGGACAATACAACATGCGCACAAAAGCTCCTGACTTCACGTCATTGCTTGAACCAACCTTTATTTCATTGATATTTTTCAGAGTTTGGGAGGGAAAAACACAGAAAGGAACCTTTTATGGCCGTTTGCACCTTTTGTTAAAGAGTGACTACATTCTTGAACAGTTTTTTCGAAACGTTGTTTAAGAATATAAGAATCACTGTTTAACGATGCGGTGCAAACGTCCATTATACTTGAGAAACTACTGTTTACTTCAAAACGCACAGAGTGGATCAAATAAATTTCCAATTCGAATCTAGCAGGTGGTGGTTGTTGGACTCTACTTTTCCACTTCTATTATTATTTTCATTCGAGTTCAGTGCCTGGAAGGAATTGGAGTATATTTTACTGATACAAGCGCCCGGTCGAGGTAATTTCAAAGGCGGCAGCGGCAGAAGTTTTCGAGTTTATCCGGACTACGTTTAGTATAGCTCGCTTCATTAAGCCCGTTGCCTCGGGAGATGATAAGTATGCGAAATGGATTGACTTCTTGATTGTGCTCAAACATTGCAATCAATAGGAGGAAGGATGTACGCCGGAGTTTCATAATTCATCGTCAAACGTGACATATTTCGGCAGGCGATACCTTCATCAGACTGAATTTTCCTTCATGTAATAACGTATTTTCGGATGACATCACAATTTTGTATATGAAAGCGAACGCACTTTTGAACGATTTTCATGACCTGTCAAGTGCAGGAATCTAGCCGGTAAGACTGCAACCCTAAGATACTGGATGTACGTCATGATTGTAAGACCCATAATTATGTATGGGGCAGTAGTTTGGTACTCAAAAACAATCCAGAATAGTACGAGTTAAACCCGCGACGAAGGCTGGCCTGTGTGTGTATCACTGGAGCTATGGGAACCTGTCCTTACCTTTTTCTGCTTCGTATATTTCAGGATTACTTTTTCGGGCCTCACGAAGTCTTCTCATAGCTTCTCGCTGTTTCCTCTTCTGTTCTTCATGAGATGCAGTGACTTTTTTCTTATTTTTTCTAATAATGTTACAATTCATGTCCTGAAAGGAGGAACAAAATATTATTATCACATCCGTGAAGAGTACCTCACCTCCGTGAATTGCTATATTCACGGAGGTTAGATTCACGGAAGTGAGAAAATTTTACCTTTTTATAGAATATCTCATTTAAAAGAAAAATTTCAAAACAGTATTTTGACTCATTAAATACCTTTCGTAATTAAGTACATATATTCAGATAACAAATAATTGAATAAATAATCTCCTACCTTACAATTCATATTCACGGAGGTGAGATTCCCAAATTTCCCATACACGTATTTATCACTCGGGTAAGAATTTAACCAATAACTTACGCTTTGAAGTTCATGTCTCAACTGGTCAGTATTACCTGCGCATCAACCGATATTCCAGGCGGTCCACGACGACGATAGCGTCATCTTGCGAGTAAAGAGACAAATTACAATGTTGCTTCACGGAGGTGATAGATAATGCAGTAACATCGACTAATATAAGTATAATTCGAACACCGATAATTTTTTTATTGAGATTTTATCATGTCGACATTATTTAGTTAGTTGTGGATGATCAACTAGAAATACGCTGTACCAGAATTCCATTAATGCTATAATTCTAAGTTTAGGACAATGCGATAACTTATAGTTCACGGAGGTGAGGTCTTCAATTCTTCTGGATATAAAAACTAGCTGTGAAAACCAAAATTTTTGAAATTTTGCTCTTTTTTATTCTTAATAGTGATTGTTACATTTCAAAAGGATATAAAAGAACATAATATAGAAATTAAACCAGTTTTATGTAGCATGAACATTGAACACCAAAGTGGAACATTTCGTGAGAACTACCCATAAGCATAATCATCCAAACGGTTTTAGAGTTATAGCCATCTGAAATTTGGTTGTTTTTTCTCCTCATCATCTCGAAAAATACTAAACCGATTGAATTGAAACATGGTTATTAGTTGTAGAATGCCAACGCGAAAATTCTTGCAAAATTTCGTGAGGATAGTATTTGTAGAAAATTTTCAAGAAATCATTGAAAATTAAAAAAAATTCTATATATCAGTAACTATTCGTCTGAAATTGCTGAAATTTTGCAAGAGCCTTTAGAACCCAACTCTACTGTCAAGTTTCAAGTTTTAACACGATCGCTTAAATATTGTTGGAGATTCGAGCAGCCTTGTGTGAGTTCAGTACATGGGTGACCGTTGCCTCGATAACTTTCGAAGAAAAGGAGATAGGGACTTGCAATTTTCAGGGTAGGTTGCGTATCTGAATGGGAGAGTTAAGTTCATTTTTGGGCATAATCGGTTTAACGGTTTCCGAGTTATACCCACCTGGAATATTATTTTCTGTATAACTCAAAAAATAGAGATTCGATCGAATTGAAGCTTGGTAACTATTAATAGAAAATCAACATAAAGACCGTGTTAAAAATTTTTTAAGAACCGTACCCCTATAAAATTTCAAAAAAAAATTTGGTTCAAGCACTGACGTGAAGTCAGGGGCTCTTGCGTGTATGTTCTATTGTCCATTCTCCTGTATTGGACACCCTTAATCGAATTTACCATGGTAAATTATGTTGTCCATTCTCCTGTATTGGACACTCTTAATTCGAATTTACCATGGTAAATTATGTTGTCCATTCTCCTGTATTGGACACTTAATTCGAATTTACCATGGTAAATTCGAATTAAGAGTGTCCGAAGTAGGCGTGGGTCACGCAAGCCGGAGTACCCGTTTTCGGACGTATTTTCAACCCTCTTGGAAAATTATAAATATTGGTCTTATGGTTCCGGGAGTTGGTACTTTTATTGGGAAATTTCCTCCTCATTTTGAATCTTTTTTCATATTTGAAAAATATCAAATAGTTTTTGATATGCAAGAAACCAACCCCCTTTTTCCACTTAATTGTTTATAACGTTTGCAAGAACGTTCGGAGAACTCCAAAAAGTTTTGACCTAGAAGGCACTCCATGACTGAACTATAGGTAGGAGCAGACAATCGAAATATCCCCCGATGAATTCAATACAATTTAGGATTGGGACCGTAATTTTTTCAGATCGAAAATAGCCTGCTCCAGGTGCTCAGTCGATAAACTAGCAACAGCATCGCCTAATACCCTTGTCGAGACAGCGCTGTCTATTTCATTGATATCGAACAGAAAATTGAATTATTTATAAGATGCTCGTCTCTATCAGAATTGAATTGACAGGATTTGCAATTATTAATTTCCATTTTATCAAGTACACCACCGGAATATATTCATGGGGCCATTACCGCTCATGTCAGTTTGAGATGAAATATCCCGAAAGGAAGCCATGAATCTGTCGGAAGGGTAGATTAGACATTCGGAAGAAAGGAAATTTAACAAGTTGTTAATTTCGCACAAAGGTATATTTTCTTCCTTAAAATTTAATTCTGAAATCATATTTTCATCTTTATACAGGGTGTCCGCCCCAGATTCAATTAATTTACACAAATTCTAAACAGAATTTAGGTAAAAGTATATGAAAATAAATTTTTTGCGTATGTTCTGTGGATTATCGCGTTACCATTTTATTCAAATGGTCTCAAACGTTTGGGTTTGACTCCCTGATGAAGAATTTGAGATCAAATTTGATTCTGTCCGGCCGGCCGTCCGTTGTCAAGATAACTTGAGAACGGAAAGAGGTAGCGACTTGAAATTTTCGGGATAGGTGGCGCATCCCAATACGACGGATAAGTTCGTTAACGGGCATAATCGGCCCAATGGTTTCCGAGTAATAATTTTGTTTTCAACCAATACAAATACGGTCGAATTGAAACTTGGTGAGTAATAGTAGAACATAAACCTAAGAACGTTTGTGAAATTTTGTGAGAATCGTATCACTAGAATATCTAAAAAAAAATATTATTTATGTCACGATAACCTCAGAACGGAAAGAGATAGTGACATGAAACTTTCGGGTTAGGTTGTGCTTCGGAATAGGAATTTGTGTGTGTTTATAGGCATAATCCGCCAAACGGTTTTGGAGTTATACCCATCTGAAATTTGGTTGTTATTTGCTCAATAACTCGAAAACTACGAAACCGATCCATTTCAAACATGGTTACCAGTTGTAGAATGACAACGCGAAAATTCTTGCGAGATTTCGTGAGGATCGTGTATCACGTTCAACGTTTTTAAAAAATCATTGAAAAAAAAATCTATATATCAGAGAAACTATTCGTCCGACCTCGCTGAAATTTTGAGAGCTTTCAGAACCTTATTCTACTGCCAAGTTCCAAGTTTGAACACGATCGGATCTATATTGTTGGTGATTCGAGCAACCTTGGGTGAGTTCAGTAGCTGGATGGGTGACCGTTGCCTCGATAACATTCGAACGAAAAGAGATAGAGACTTGACATTTTCAGGGTAGGTTGCGCATTTGCAAGGGACAGTTAAGTTCGTTGTTCGGCTTAATGGGCCAAACGGTTTCAGAGTTATACCCATATGGAATATTGTTTTCCCGATAACTCAAAAAATTCAAATCCGATCGAACTGAAACGTGGTAACTGATTGTAGAATACTGACGCAAAGACGTATGTGAAATTTTGTGAGGATCGTATCACTAGCATATTCAATGTATGTATGTATCTCACGAAAACATGTGAACGGAAGTCATCTGTATTTTGTTATTATTTCCTCTATAACTCGAAATATACTAATCCGATCCCGTTAAAATACGGTAATTACTTGTTGAACGACGACGCGGGAAAAAAAAATTTTCTTCAAAAATTTTATATTTCAGAAACTAAGCGTCAGAAGCAGCTGAAATTTTGCACATAACTTCGAGTCACCATTTTGCCATTGAGTACCGAATTTCAGCTCCATCGGCTTCGTATGAGGCGTGAAAATAAAATGAAATATGCGCGCATAAGTTCCTGACTTCACGTGATTGCTTTTCTCAAATTTTTTATATGATATTTGAATTTCCCGTACTTTAAAATTTCAGAGAAAAATATTTGATAACAAAATCCTGAAACAGGTCAATTTTTGTTCCACTTTTACCAAATTTTTATGCATTTTTGAAGGATTTTTGTTGCACCCTGTGCCATCCCCTTCAACCCTATACATTTTTTGGATAGGGACAGTGGGTCCTGTGGTACTTTTTTGGCGAGCTCTTTGTATCTTCTTTGCAGGAGTGCAGAAATTTTCAAGAAAACATTTTTCTTTTTGGAAAAATAGTAAGTTTGAAGAGGTTTTCAGTATGTGCACATTTACTTTGAGACGATGGTACCTGATGAAATTTTTCACCCAATGAAAGTCGACCATTACAGTTTTGTTCATGCACAACTTTCAACCCCCTCACGCCTCCCCCCATTTTTCTCCATTAAAGGGTTCGTAGGGTTTGCAAGTTGTGCATGAACAAAACTTTAATGGTCGACTTTTATTCGGAGACAAATTTCATCAGGTACCATCGTCTCAAAGTAAATGAGCCATGACAAAGTGCACACACTGAAAACCTCTTTGAACTAACTATTTTTCAAAGAAAAAACATTTTTTCTTGAAAATTTCTGCACGCCTGTAAAGAAGATACAAAGACCTTGCCAAAAAAGTACCACAGGACCCACTTTCCCTATTCAAATATAGGGTTGATGGGGATGGCACAGGGTGCAACAAAAAATCCTTCAAAAATACATAAATTTGATAAAAGTGAAACAAAAATTGACCTGTTTCAGGATTTTGTTGCCAAATATATTTCTTCTGAGAAAATGAATTTGTTCCATAATTTTGACGCGCACTGTATATATGTGAATAATATGATCAACCAGAGATGAACTATAAAGGTTCAAGAATACTCCCCGGCACTTGGGAGAAAGTAAATGCATTCTTAATGGCCTATAAAATTGAGGAATGGATATTATAGTAGACTCTTAAGTGTTTCCACGCTTCCAGGAAGTGCCCGTGAACGATATAGGATTATTCTACATACTTCCAGGATACGTGATAAAGGTAATGAAACGGAAGCAAGATCAGTGTAATGATACAAGCACTGACGTGCCGTCAGGAGCTTCGGCGGGCTCGTTCATTGAATAATGAATAGATTTTAATCGATTTACAACAATCTATCCGACAATTATAGATTTCTAAACAACACTTGTAACTGCTCTCTTGTCTACTACAAACTATATAGTCAGACATATGTTTTGGAAACGATGTTTCCATATTCTGTGACGAAGCATTACTAAAGCATATTATCTATTACTCTATTCAAGTATGGGTTGATATTACCCTTAGTTCTTAACCGATTAGTGAAAACAATGAGTTGTTAATAGTAGTTAGATCATTATTGAGCAAAATGTATGTTCTCATATACAGGTTGGTAATGTTCTAATTACATATATAGAATAATATAAAATCAATCATCAAATAAATCTCATAAACTCTTCTGAGGATTCTGGAATCACAATATGACTCTTATTCTGTCTGAAATTCTATTAAAATCTCTTAAATCAATAACTGACCATTCTATATCAATTCATCTTTTTTTAACTACAACAATTGTTTAAATGATTTCGATAGATACTTCTAAATTATGACATGCACACTCTAATTTTAACTTTAAATTTAATATTTAACACATTAAAAAAAAATTCGAATATTAAAGTTCCTTATTTAGATTCAACTCTTCTTCTTCGCATTTTCTCCTTAATTTTACTAAAATAATTCTCTTCCAATTATATTTGTTAGTTCTCATTTCATTTCTGTGATAATGGGGTAATAAATATAATTCGGATTCCATAATTTCTAAACCTTTCCCTTCTGGGTGATGACTATAACTTCAATTCTTCAATTCTGATACATTCTTTAACGAAAGCCTGAATCTTCTGTAATAGTTTTTTAATGTCACTCTTACTCTTCATTTTACAGATAATATCATTTGTATAGAACACATGTTGTATATTCATATTCAATTCTTCTTTCTCCAAATTCCTGTATTAAATTATCATTGACTGACTCTTCATCTTCATTTATCCCCAGTCTTATTTCTATTCTTTCTATCTTTCTCTAGTCTCTAGTTTCCTTCATTTCCCTTGTATTCTCTTCAATCTTTAATTTTTATCTCTCAGATATGTCTTCGATCTTCATATTCATTTCTAGTATTCATTTCATTAAAAAAGTGCATCATATCAGATTCACCTTTCTCTCCAATTATTGTTTTACTCTTGATTTCCATTTTAACCGCACGTTTTGGCGCCAATTAGTATGATAATTAAAATAATTTACTGATTTTGTTGCTAAATTATATTCTAATGAGTCTCTTAACTCTTCTGAGGGTTCTGGAAACACAATCTGATTCTTATTTTGTCTGAAATTCTATTAGAATCTCTTAAACCAAGTGATAATAAAATATCAATTCATCTATTTTTGGCGCTATTCTTCCTCGGAACAGAGTGCTTATCAATTTGCCCAAATGTCTGTTAATTTCGAATTTTTTGATGTCTTGAAGGATTTGGTTCGACTCACTGAATACTTTCGGAGATATAATTCGTCTGTTTGAACAAGAGCGCCAAAAAGCTCCTGTCCACAGGGCTTGAACCAATTTTTTAAACACTACAATAATTGTTTTAATGATTTCCGAAGATACTTTTAAATTACGAAATGCACACTCTAATAGGTCTGATTACTTGTCGAATCCACCATAGTACCCAACAAACACAAATTTAAATTCAGTTTTACGCGCAGAGCTGTCAGATCGCGACATTCTCCAAGAATAAATTCCCGAGCGCGTATGCGCTTCTAGGACCCGATTCAAATTTACCCATATTCACCTCATTTGCAATTTTTAATGAGTCCGCATGGATGGCTGGGAAGAATCGAACATCCGTTTCTGGGAAGCGCGAATGCAGTGCATATGACGCGTAGGGCTCGTAAATTTCCACGTTAGACAAGACACACTGCCCCGGTTCCGTGAAAATGGAAAACCGGGGGAATTGGCTGAATATTCGACGCTAAAAGTAACGATTGTGGTCTTTTGGCAGTTACTGTCGAATTTCACTACGTTTGCGCTGTTTAAATTATGAAAATTAATCACATTAATCTTGGTGAATGATTCCGTGACTATATATAATCACGGTATCATCCATTCTCACTATTATGCGGATATTAAATCCATAAATGAGTTCGTTCGTTTTATTTCTGAAAATGAATACCAAATTCAATAAATTTGAGGAAAGTACTGAAGTGAATTCAGGAGTTCAGTGGCGGTTTTACTATTTCCGGGGACCTACGGTAGAAAACTTTGGGGATCCTCCCCTTACTTTTTCGACTTTTTGGCGTTCTTGTTCCTCGGAACAGAGTGCTTATCAATTTGCCCAAATGTCTGTAAATTTCGATTTTTTTGATGAAAATTGTCTTGAACGATTTGGTTGGACCAACTGATCAAGAATCCGAGGTCGAAATTGATTCTGTCCGGCCGACCGGCCGGACCGGCCGTAGGCTCGATAACTCTCGAACGGATTGAGCTAGACAGTTGAAATTTTCAGAGTAGGTTTGGGAGATAAATATCTCGGTTAAGTTCGTTATTGGGCAAAATCGGCCAGATGGTTTCGGAGTAACAAAAAAAACTTATTTTACATTACAAATTTCAAATCAAATTTTTTTCAAGATGCAGTTTCTCCATAAGAATCCATTGATATCATTTTAAACTCTAACAAGCTAATACTTTCGGAGATATGATTTTTCAAAATTTCAATAATGAATGGTACTTCCATGTTTTCACTATTCCATCTATGAATTATTATAATATGATCTGTGTTGATACATGTCAACTTATTTTCCTGAGACATGACATGTCAAATTCATTTCAGCTATCGTAGAATTATGAGAATTATAATATGATATATTTTTTGGGTGATATCTTAATGCCCAAGGTTAATCCATATGATGATGGGAATGGTAATGGTGAGTTAATAATATTGAGTTCAGAATATCTCCAGTAAAAATAAATCTGGAATATTGGCTTAAGTTTCAATTGATATAATATAATTTTCCGAGTGTATTTGAGGAAAGAATATATCGCTCATCATAGATTTGAGGAATGAATATCTCGGATGAATTCGTTGTTGGGTAGAATTGGTCTATTGGTTTTGGATTAATAATGTTTGGCACTGTTGTTGAATTTAAATTCTTTTATGACTTTTGAATTTAATTTATGTTATGATGAAGTTCTTTCATAAGAATCCATTGATATAATTCCCAACTCTTACCAATACTTTCGGAGATATTCATTTTATTTCGGAACGAAATTTCAATGGACTTTTCAAATTAAAACTTTAAAAAATCGGTTCAATCACTGACGTGAAGTCAGGAGCTTTTGCGCGCATGTTCTATTGTCTATTCACCTATATCTTACAATCTTAATCGAATTTACCATAGCTATAGACCATTTTCTCAGCTTTCATAAGATATGAATACATTTCGTTCCATTTTAGTGACAGACTTGAGTAATGACAGAATTATCTAAGATCACAGAATTTTTAATTCTGACATATCGCTTCTCCGGAATAACAATGACACAACTGCAAACTGTCAGAACCTCAATCGTCAATCTTCAATCGTGTCATTAATGCCAAATATCCATCATTTAGCCTTTATGACGCAATCACTAGAAATTCAGAATTTCAGTTGATCGCGTCATCAAGGCCAAATAACCATTATTCAGCCTTAATGACACGATTGAAGATTGACGATTGAGGTTCTGACAGTTCGCAGTTGTATTATAGTTCTTCCGGAGAAGCGATATGTATTCTATCGAAATTTAAATCCGTTAAATATCTAATAATATACGAAAAAAATTCCGTCTCAAGTCATTTTAGGATACGAGCTTCACGAAATTGGGCGAAAATTTGCGCGTCGGTATTCTACATGTAATTACCTAGTTTTAATTGGATCGGATTTGTATATTTGTATAATATTGCAGACGGATATACCCTCGAAAGCGTTGGGTCGATTATGCCCGAAATCGAACTTAACACTCTCATTCGAATGTGCAACCCATCCCGAAAATTGCTATCCCTATCTCTTGCAGTTCGTAAGTTATCGTGGCAACGGTACCCATCCAGCTACTGAACTCACCCAAGGCTGCTTGGACCTCGAACAATATAGATCCGATCATGTTCAAACTTTAAACTTGGCAGTAGAGTTAGGTTTTTTTTCCAATATTTTCAATGATTTTTTTAAATTTTCTAGTTATTCAATAGTCACGAAATTCTGCAAGAATTTTCGCGTAAGCATTCTACAACTAACACTCATGTTTGAATTGGATCAGATTCGTATTTTTGGAGTTATTGAGGAAATAACAACCAAATTTCAGATGGGTATAACTCCAAATCCTTTGGGCGATTATGCCTATTAACAAACTCAAATGGTGCATTCGGATGCGCAACCCGCCCTAAAAATTGCCAGTCGCCATTTCTTTCCGTTCTCAGGTTATCGTGACATAAATAATATTTTTTAATAATTTTTTTTTCATTTTCTAGTGATACGATTCTCACAAAATTTCACGAACGACCTTAGGTTTGTATTCTACAACTACTCACCAAGTTTCAATTCGATCCGATTTGTATTGGTTGTAAACAAAATTATCACTCCGAAACCGTTGGGCCAATTATGTCCATTAACGAACTTGTCCGTCGCATTGGAACGCGCCATCTACCCTGAAAATTTCACGTCGATTTTCTTTCCGTTCTCAAGTTATCTTGGCAAAGGCCAGACGGCCGGACGGCCAGAATCAAATTTGACTTCGAATTCTTCATCAGGGAGTCGAACCTAATCGTCTGAGACCATTTTCGGCCAAAAATTCGAAAATTACAGACATTTGGACAAAATGATAACGCGATATTCCCCAGAACATACGCGCAACTAAGCGCACCACAAGTTTTTTTTTTCATTCACGACAAATCATCGACAATTATTCGACAATTAATGAAATTTTCGCAAGTGGCTCTATAAACTTTATAAAGATTTAAGCGGGTGGTGTTGTATGTTCCTTATATGGAAAGCTAGTGTTGGGCCTGAGAAACCCCAGTAATCAATCAATGAGTAATATAAGGCGGGTTTATACAGCAAATAAGGTAAAATAAGAAAAAAATTAAAATAAAATAAGAATTAAGGGTTGAAAGAATCGGTTTATACAGAGGATCTAAAACAAAATAGGAAATAAGAATGAACCAATCAAATCGCAGCTTTTTAACAATTTTATGCAACTTCTATGAATTTCACTCTTTGAGCATGCGCATTGTCATTTTCCAAACAAAATAACATATAATAAGAAATAAAGATGAGAGTTGGCCAACTTTCTTATTTCTTATTTCTTATTTTATCTTATTTCGTATATAAACTCTCACAGAAATGTACATTGTACATGTTTAACTTTCTTATTTTATTTTAATTTATTTCTTATTTTATTTCATCTTATCTTATTTGCTGTTTAAAACCGCCTTTACTGTCGTTGCTTATGTGATGTTATTCCCTTTCAATAGACTTTTCGAAAACGCGATTTTCTGAACTCCTGTTGAATTTCATAAGAAGGTACTAAACCCCCAAAAGTTGATACTCTCATAGTATGAGAGGCTGAGAATACGTCAAAATGAACTGCAAATTGGAACAGTTGAATTTCCTTTTTTCCCCTATTCGAAAGCAATATCTCCGAATATCTGGAAGGTTTCCGCGAAATAAAAATAACGAGGAATATATTTGCTATCCTCGGGGTCAAACTTTCCTCCTATAAATTCTGTAGACGAAACGGTACTTGACCAACGTCGTATAGTGGGGAAGATATGCAGAACATTTTCCGGGATATATGAGTTATATTGATCTGAAGGAGGCACGTCGGCCCTTCGAGACCTCTCGAGAATTTTCCGAACATTCTAGGAATGTGAAGTGAAAATTCCGCTTCTTGAAGAGACAATACGAAACAACAATAATTTCAAAAGAAATATAGATAACAGTGGCAACACTGCTTCATGTGACAAATTAATTATTTGACAGTTTTTTAGGTTAGGTTTAAGATGTTCATAAACTGTTGTATGCACTTATTCGATTTTGTTTTGCCATTTTCCTGAACATTTTCCTTTCATTTTCTATGCGAGGGTAATTTTTTTGCGCGTAAGTTCTGGGGGACCATCGCATTATCATTTTGGCCAAATGTCTGTAATTCTCGAATTTTTCGCCGAAAATGGTCTAAATCGATTGGGTTTGACTCTCTGATGAAGAATTCGAGGTCAAATTTGATTCTATCCATTGCCCCGATAACTTGAGAACGGAAAGATATAGCGATTAGAAATTTTCGGGGTAGGTGGCGCATCCCAATTCGACGGACAAGTTCGTTAATGGGCATAATCGGCCCAACGGTTTCCGAGTAACAGTTTTGTTTTCAACCAACGCAGATCCGATCGAGTTGAAACTTGGTGAGTAGTTGTAGAATACAGACTTAAAGACATTTGTGAAATTTTGTGTGAATCGTATCACTAGAAAATTTTTAAAAATAATATTTGAAAATATTACTTGTCACGATAACCTGATATGCAGAAGTGTATTAGCATATTGTGATATCTTTGAATGCTCGTAACTTTTTAGCTGAGCCAAATCTGGAAAAATGGTGAATAAAAAAATTGGTTCAAGCACTGACGTGAAGTCAGAAGCTTTTGCGCGTATGTTCTATTATCCATTCTTCTGTATTGGACACCCTTAATCGGATTTACCATGGTAAATTATGTTGTCCATTCCCCTGTATTGGACACTTAATTCGAATTTACCATGGTAAATTCGAAAAAGGTGTTCAATACAGAAGAATGGACAATAGAACATACGCGCAAAAGCTTCTGACTTCACGTCAGTGCTTGAACCAATTTTTTTTTCCGTGATTTTTTTGAAATTTTCTAGGGGTAAGGTTCTTAAAATTTTTTTTTTCGTAATTTTTTTCAAATTTTCTAGGGGTACGGTTCTTACAAAATTTTAAACACGTCTTTATGTTGATTTTCTACTACTAGTTACCAAGCTTCAATTCGATGGAATATTTATTTTTTGAGTTATCAAGGAAATAATATTCCAGGTGGGTATAACTCGGAAACCGTTAAACCGATTGTGCCCAAAAACAACCTCAACTCTCCCATTCGGATACGCAACCTACCCTGAAAATTGCAAGTCCCTATCTCTTTTCGTTCGAAAGTTATCGAGGCAACGGTCACCCATCTACTGAACTCACACAAAGCTGCTCGAATCTCCAACAATATTTCCGATCGTGTTAAAACTTCAAACTTGGCAGTAGAGTTAGGATCTAAAGGCTCTTGCAAAATTTCAGCAATTTCAGACGAATAGTTACTGATATATGGAATTTTTTTTTCAATTTTCAATGATTTTTTTAAAATTTTCTACAAATACTATCCTCACGAAATTTTGCAAGAATTTTCGCGTTGGCATTCTACAACGAATAACCATGTTTGAATTCAATAGGTTTAGTATTCTTCGAGTTAATGAGGAACAAAAAACAACAAAGTTTCAGATGGCTATAACTCTAAAACCGTTTGGCTGATTATGCTTATAAACAAACTCAAATGTCGCATTCAGATGCACAACCTAACCTGAAATCTTCATGCCGCTACCTCTTTCCGTTTGCAGGGTATCGTGACAACAAATATATTTTATAATAATTTTCTAGCGCTAAAATTCTCACAAAATTTCACAAACGTGCTTAGGTTTATATTCTACAACTATTCACCAAGTTTCAATTCGATCGGATCTATATTGGTTGAAAACAAAATTATTACTCGGAAACCATTGGGCCGATTATGCCCATTAACGAACTTGTCCGTCGTATTGAGATGCGCCACCTACCCTGAAAATTTCAAGTCGCTAGCTCTTTCCGTTCTCAAGTTATCGTGGCAACGGCCGGACGGCCTTCCGGACAGAATCAAATTTGATCTCGAGTTATTCGTCAGTGAGTTGACCCCAATCGTTTGAGACCATTTTCGTCCAATAAATCGATAGTTACAGACATTTGGACAAAATGATAGAGCAACCAGCGCGCCGGAAATGGAAGCCTCCGTCTGAACCCCCCTTTATAACACAGGTTGAAAATAGAGTAATTTTCTTATTTCCCAGGAACAATTAGATGTGCGTGTTTCCCCCAACTACAACGTAAATTTCTAATCACGGCTAAAGAAAACGCGGGAGTGAGCTGTCGTCTCTACACCGTTTTCCCCAAATTGAGTATTTTTTAATCAAGCATTGAAATTGGAAAAGTTTCACGGGAGAAGTTTACTTTGTGCGATTCCCGTAAGGATTTAGTTTCCACCGTGAGAGGCACCAACTAGCACGGAAATCTGATCTTTTCAATATCGTCGGGAATATTTTATTTATAGTTGCGCGGCAATTCTTGACTTTACCCGCCAGCTTTGACGTCGAGAGGGATGTGGAGCTGAAAATGAATTGTTTTCCGACTTAACCCTGTATAGGGCAAAAGGGGACGTTGGGAATATCGTCATTAAATTTTGTAGAAATTTTCCCAAAGGGTCCCTAATTAATCACAGAATGTTCAGTTTTTGCACGCATGTTCTGAGGAACAGCGTGCTATCATGTTACCCCGAAATAGAATTTTTCTTCGATCGTGGGAAAAGTGACACTATTTTGACGTGTTTTCTATGCGCAAAGCTTAACATTCCAGAATAGTGGGCAGTTGCAGTTTCTAAAATTACAGACATTTGGATAAAATGATGAAGCACGCTGCGCGCAATAGAAATTACGCCGAAGAAGGTTTAAATATTTTTTTTATTTTTTACACTCCCAAAACAGATACCACAGCTCTTATAAAGGGTTTTCCTATAAGAGGTGTTATTTTGAATAGCCCGCTATTTCGGTAGATGTCACTTTTGAAGCTGTCATTTTTTGACATCTGACAAGTAGAAACTACGCCATTAATAAAAATGGAACGATACACGCTTCAAGAACGCATTGAAATTATTAAAATTCACTATACAAATGGTGAAAATTTGGCAGAGACGGTTCGTAAAACTCGAACATTTTTGGGTCGTCGTTAAGCACCTTATCGGACCGCAATAAAGAAATTAAGGAAAAATTCGAACTGTTGGGACAATTTAGTTATGTGAAGAATAAAACCCGTGCACGTCGCTCAAGAACAGCCGAGAATATTACTGCTGTAGCCGAAAGTGTTGAAGAAAACACAGGTTTGTCCATTCCTCGTCGTTCTTTGGAATTAGGCATTCCACAAACGTCATTATACCGTATTTTGCATAAAGATTTGGGTCTTAAGGCTTATAAAGTTCAGTTAACACAAGAACTCAAGCCGGCCGATCATCAACAACGTCGTGTCTTTGCTGATTGGGTCGTTGAAATGCATGAAAACGATCCGGAATTCCATCGAAAAATCATCTTGAGTGATGAGGCCCATTTGCACCTCGGTGGCTTCGTCAACAAGCAAAATTGTCGCAACTGGGGCTCGGAAAAACCAAGAGTTATTGTTGAAAATCCTCTCTAACCTCAACGTGTGACTGTTTGGTGCGGTTTATGGTCCGGCAGAGTCATTGGACCTTACTTTTCGAAAATGAGGCTGGAGCAACAGTTACGGTGAATGGATTGCGCTATCGAGAGATGATTAATGATTTTTTATGGGCGGAATTGGATGGTATTGTTTACTTTCAACAAGACGGCGCTACGTGCCACACAAGCCACGGTTCTCTAAAATAGTGTCCATCCTGCAGCCTCCTCGTGGCGAGAACCGGGCAACGCTTCCTCGGAAGCGGCTAATAGCAGGCCATGGTGAGGGGTGTTCTCTGTAACTCAGGGGGTTCACCCATGAAACTGGCGTGGTTCCACCCAATTCCAGGCTTGTCTGGCTAAACGGGCGAATACGTCAGAGATGATCTGAGCTAGCCATAGGGGGAGTCAACGCTTGAGGTGTCGGAGTCCTGTGCTTAGGCACAGACCACTAGTATCCGAGTTGAACTCGCTACAGGCGACTGTAACTATTCTAAGATCCATTTTGATGGTAACAATAGTACCACGGGAGAGGGGATGCCCACCAGGTCGGTTACTGGTGCCCCTCTTGGGTGATGGCCTCGTGGGGGCAAGGTTTAGCGCTAGTACGTTTAGACCCTCCGGGCAGTTGACGGGTCTTGTGAAGCCGCCATGTGCATGCCCTTGAGACCAGGTGGGGGAGTTAGTCCAATATCGTTTGAGGTGTCGGAGTACGGGCACCCGTACCACTAGTATCCGAGATAGCGGGCTGGAAATTCCTATCCACCCATACTATGAATGCTTCCAGCGTTTGAGGTGTCGGTCATCGGTGCATGGGGACTAGTATCCAAGTATGTTGTGCTAGGATGTAACAATGAAGTGTCGGGGTCGTTCTGACTACTAGTATCCGAGTTACGTCGCACCAAAGGTACGGTCATGCCGATGTATGTCGTACCGATGGAGCACAGCATTGCTGAGTTGTTGCAGTAGTATGAGCGCTAGTAGACCGCTACATAGTCTACACATAGGAGTCGTGGTATGTGTCGACTTCGCATTCCGGCCGACGCTTGATCATTTGCGGAAAAAGTTGCCGAACCGTGTTGTCTTTCGAAGAGGTGATCACAATTGGCCACCGAGATCTTGTGATTTAACACCTTGCGACTTCTTCCTTTGGGGCCACTTGAAAGAGAAGGTCTACGTCAATAGCCCAACGTCGATTCAAGACCTCAAAGATGGAATTCGTGAGGCTATCGAGGACATAGGGCAGCCACTTTGCGATTTGGTTATGGAAAATTTCATTAAAAGGATATGGTCCGGTAAGCGTGGTCGTGGTGGTCATTTGCCTGATGTTATTTTCCACTATTAACGGCATAGCTTCTTCTTTATAATGAAATAAACATCCGATCATTTATATTGAAAAATGGCATTTTTCTTTGACTATCAAAATAACACCTCTTAGTGGAAAACCCTTTACATCAGCCGTCACTGCACCTAAAATCAGTCCCCAAATACATCCAAATAAGTAGAAGTTCGCATTCAGGATAACGTGGATAAGATGGATCCAATAAATCGAATTAATTGAATCTTAAAGGGTCGATTATTTCAATCTTGGGTCACCTCCCTCGGGTGAGAGCTGGCTTTTCCGTCTACCTCTTATTTCAGCTTTGTCTCGGAGGACAATCTTCGCGACGGAAAATTGATTTCTTTTTCCATCCTCCCTCCCGAGTCCTTTGGGTCTAAATGGTTTATTTCCATAGCACTTAGGTAATTAATTTCCAATCAGCAATGCGTCAGACAAGAACTCAGTGAAAAGACTCTGGTGGTTTAAACCTTTCAAAGGATATACTTGGTGTTATCAGAAAGTAAAGAAATTCCGAAAATCGAACTCAATATAATTGAACATCTCGATTGCTGAATCCTCTCGAGAATAACAAGAGTGAATTCATTCGAATGATTTTCTGACCGGTGTAACGTTCCTTTTTGATCCAGGCAGAGGTTTGTTTATGTTTTGCTTACGATAAATTTGTCGATTGTATTGACATTGAATTTGAGGTTGAGTCTCGGTGGTGCCAAGCGACGTGTAGGGAACTGTGTTCAGGGGACCGGATGAATTGGCGATATTGTTTCGTTTTGAGTTAGGGAGGGTTATATTGGTTCGATTTGGAAAGATAACAGGTATCCTTCACTTATCTCGAAAAAGGATTTGAACACATTTTGCAAATCCAAGTTCACCCCGTGAATGTTCTTGGCGACTTTGACAGGTATGTTTTAAATGTTCTATTCTCGTAATTTCTAATAGAAACAATTCATGTAGTAATTACGTTTCTGTGTCCAGAGCATTGCTGTGTATTTGAGGAATTATTTGGTGGAGGCACGGCCAGATTTAATTTTGAAGCAAACTCATACAAGATAACCCCGACCTTTAGGGTAATGTACGAAGTGTATAAATATTAGATAACAACGAATAACTTGTCTGTTTGATATTCTGATAACCGAAATTAATATGCATTGGGGAGATTCAATTATTTCTTATCTGAGAGGAGTCACTTATGGTTTCTTTTCTGTCATCAGGGTTTTTATATTAGGAAGAGTAGAACTGAGGCATTGGATTATATACAAGGTGGTCCGTAAGTAACGCTGTGAGACAGCCAACGCAGGGTTGCAGATCCCGAATATATATAAGGTGATCAGTGAACAACGCTGTGGGACATCCAGTCCAGGGTTGCAGATTACGAGCACCGAGGGAAAGAAGGCAGTATAGCGAGACCATCGACGTAATACTACGTTCAAAAATAGGCATAGAGGAGGATACCAGGATACCTGGGTGGATTGACGGAATAGGAATAGCCAGCACGCAAGTTATTGGAAATAGATTCGTAATCTGCGTCCCCAATTCAGTGAATAACCAAAGCCGCGTCGATCTAATCGGAAAATTGTAGATTTTTGTATGTGTTGGATACTAGAGAAAACTTTTTGGCGTTTGACGGATTCGCTCATTTCCTAATATTTTCCGAACGGATAGAGATACAGAAAAAATAGATACATAAATCTAAACGTCGTCCACCGACCAATAATCGGGGAAAATTTGGTTATTGAGATGTGAAAATCATAGATTTGGGACGGGAAAAAAGAATTTTCCTCTGATTCCGGGTCAAAAATATTTCTAAGTGCCGACCCAAAAAATGTTTTTCATGGTATATCGATACGGAGCTCGTGTCTAATTAAATCGAGGTCGCTGATCACGAATATGCAATTAGTTTTTCCCTAAGTGGCGTACTTTGGAAAAATTTTCACTTAAAGTGAAAAAATTGACAAAAATAGGTCAATTTTGGAACTTTCCACCGCCCAAAAAAATCGGAGTAGGGTGTTCCTGATTTTTTACGTCATATTTAGATCCTTTATCTATCGAATGATCCAAACAATAAATGTCCAGGTCGTACGCTTCGGAAATTGTTATTTTTTTCCCGAGGGTCTATTTTTCGGAAAATTCTTTCCGCGATATTTCCTCGGAAAATTTTTGTAATAAATATCTGATCGTATATTCGGAATCTACGGCCCCGAATCTATAAGAATCAGTACCCGTTTCACAGTTTTGCGTCAAAAAATTTTTCTCGAAAAATGGGATTTTTTTAAGGCATATGTATTAAAAAATTGCCAAAATTCGACCGGTCTCCGATTTCGATGCAAATTACGTCATTTACTAATTCGGGGCCGTAGATTACGAATATATGATCGGATTTTTCATTAGAGAATTTTCCGCGGAAATACCGCGAAATGAATTTTGCGAAAACCAGACCCTTGGGAAAAAAATCATGATTTCCGAATAGTACGGCCTGGACATCTTCTGTTTGGATTATTCAGTAGATAAAGGATCCATATATAACGGAAAAAATCAACAACACCCTACTCCGATTTTTTTGGGCGGTGTAAACTTCCAAAATTGACCTATTTTCGTCCATTTCTTCACTCTAAGTGAAAATTTTCCCAAAGTACGCCACTTAGGGAAAAACTAATTGCATATTCGTGATCAGCGACCTCGATTTAATTAGACACAAGCTCCGTATCGATATACCATGAAAAACATTTTTTGGTCGGCACCGGTCTGACCCGGAATCGAAGGAAAATTCTTCTTTCCCGTCCGAAATCTATGATTTTCACATCTCGATAACCAAACTTTCTACGATTATTGGTCGGTGGACGACATTCAGATTTATGTATCTATTTCCTCTGTATCTCTATCCGTTCGGAAAATATTAGGAAATGAGTGAATCCGTCAAACGCCAAAAAGTTTTCTCTAGTATATCTAACCCATACAAAAATCTAGAATGTTCCGATTAGATCGCCACGGCTTTGGCTATTCACTAAATCGAGGGCGTAGATTCCGAATATGTAATTAGTTTTTCCGTATCTCGATTAATTTTGGTAATATGGCGAAAAATACGACTAATTAGTCCATTTTCCGGAGGTAGGGCCAGAAATTGCTACTTTTTTCGTCATTGCTCCGAAACTAATCGAGATACGGAAAATCTAATTACAGATTCGTGATCTGCGTCCCCGATTTAGTGAATAACCAAAGCCGCGTCGACCTAATCGGAAAATTGTAGGTTGTTGTATGTGTTGGATACTAGAGAAAACTTTTTGGCGTTTGACGGATTCACTCATTTCCTAATATTTTCCGAAAGGATAGAGATACAGATAAAATAGATACATAAATCTGAACGTCGTCCACCGACCAATAATCGGGGAAAATTTGGTTATTGAGATGTGAAAATCATAGATTTGGGACGGGAAAGAAGAATTTTCCTCCGATTCCGGGTCAAAAAAATTTTTTCATGGTATATCGATACGGAGCTCGTGTCTAATTAGATCGAGGTCGCTGATCACGAATATGTAATTAGTTTTTCCCTAAGTGGCGTACTTTGGGAAAATTTTCATCTGTAGATGTCGCATCTGGGGCTCGGAAAACCCAAGAGGTATTGTTGAAAAGCCTCTCTATCCTCAACGTGTGACTGTTTGGTGCGGTTTATGGTCCGGCGGAGTCATTGGACCTTACTTTCTCGAAAATGAGGCTGGAGTAACAGTTACGGTGAATGGAGTGCGCTATCGAGAGATGATTAATGATTTTTTATGGCCGGAATTGGATGGTATTGATCTGGACAACGTTTACTTTCAACAAGACGGCGCTACGTGCCACACAAGCAACGAAACCATTGATCTTTTGCGGGAAAAGTTTCCGGACCGTGTTATCTCTCGAAGAGGTGATCACAATTGGCCACCGAGATCTTGTGATTTAACACCTTGCGACTTTTTCCTTTGGGGCCACGTGAAAGAGAAGGTCTACGCCAATAGCCCAGCGTCGATTCGAGACCTCAAAGCTCGAATTCGTGAGGCTATCGAGGACATAGGGCAGCCACTTTGCGATTTGGTTATGGTAAATTTCATTAAAAGGATATGGTCCTGTAAGCGTGATCGTGGTGGTCATTTGCCTGATGTTATTTTCCACTATTAACGGCATAGCTTCTTCTTTATAATGAAATAAACATCCATTTATATTGAAAAATGGCATTTTTCTTTGAATATAAAAATAACACCTCTTATTGGAAAACCCTTTAGTTGATGATCTCTTTAACAGCTGACGAGTCGGCACTGGCCAATGGCAATCGCTCTGGCATCCAATACTCAAAATTCTTCCAATATCAGTACGCAGTAACTCTTTGGAGATACATATATCCAACATGAATTAATATATGCCAGTCTGAACTACAGAAACGATTATTTCCGTGCTTGCTCGTACACTTGTAATCTTCTGGCGTATACAAAATCTCAAAGAGGAGTTTATTTATAGTCCATTATAATAATAGAAAATCTAATGGGCTCGCCACTCGCGACTGCCGCTTAAATTTTTTGTTTCTGGCGTGTAATTATGAGTTTTTGTGCGGCGAAAAAAGATACACTCGATAGACCATAAATTTTCATGGCGCTTTATCTAGCAACCAGCAGATAATAACAAAGCCAAGGGTGCATACACAGAAATGTTACGATGTATTCTTTTGGACCTCAATTCTTTCGCATACCTGTCACGAAACGTCAACAAAAGAATTATAAAAAAATTGGTTCCAGCACTGACGTGAAGTCAGGAGCTTTTGCGCTTTATCTACGCTTTATTATATGATCTGTGTTCATACTCGTACATTTCATCCTGTTCTATAAGAGAGAGTCAAATTCATTTCAGCTATATTAATTTGATTTATTCCATGGTGCAGTTCTCATTCTCAGATTGCTCATTTAATCTTGATAAATAAAATATTATTTGAATTGAATTTCCTTTATGATGCAGTTCTATCATAAGAATACATTGATATAATTCTCAACTCTGAGAAACCAATACTTTCGGAGATATAATTTGTCTGTTTGAACTAGAGCGCCAGAAAGCTCCTGTCCACAGGGCTTGAACCCATTTTTTTTATGAAGGGTTTTCCAATAAGAGGTGTTATTTTGATATTCAAAGAAAAATGCCATTTTTCAAATAAATGATCGGATGTTTATTTCATTATAAAGAAGAAGAAGCTATACCGTTAATATTGGAAAATAACACCAGCCAAATGACCACCACGACCACGCTTACAGGACCATATCCTTTTAATGAAATTTTCCATAACCAAATCGCAAAGTGGCTGCCCTATGTCCTCGATAGCCTCACGAATTCCATCTTTGAGGTCATGAATCGACGCTGGGCTATTAGCGTAGACCTTCTCTTTCACGTGGCCCCAAAGGAAGAAGTCGCAAGGTGTTAAATCACAAGATCTCGGTAGCCAATTGTGATCACCTCTTCGAGAGATAACACGGTCCGGAAACTTTTCCCGCAAAAGATCAATGGTTTCGTTGCTTGTGTGGCACGTAGCGCCGTCTTATTGAAAGTAAACGTTGTCCAGATCAATACCATCCAATTCCAGCCATAAAAAATCATTAATCATATCTCGATAGCGCAATCCATTCACAGTAACTGTTGCTCCAGCTTCATTTTCGAAAAAGTAAGATCCAATGACTCCGCCGGACCATAAACCGCACCAAACAGTCACACGTTGAGGATAGAGAGGCTTTTCAACAATAACTCTTGGGTTTTCCGAGTCCCAGATGCGACAATTTTGCTTGTTGACGAAGCCACCGAGGTGGAAATGGGCCTCATCACTCAAGATGATTTTTCGATGGAATTCCGGATCATTTTCATGCATTTCAACGACCCAATCAGCAAAGACACGACGTTGTTGATGATCGGCCGGCTTGAGTTCTTGTGTTAACTGAACTTTATAAGCCTTAAGACCCAAATCTTTATGCAAAATACGGTGTAATGACGTTTGTGGAATGCCTAATTCCAAAGAACGACGAGGAATGGACAAACCTGGGTTTTCTTCAACACTTTCGGCTACAGCAGCAATATTCTCGGCTGTTCTTGAGCGACGTGCACGGGTTTTATTCTTCACATAACTAACTTGTCCCAACTGCTCGAATTTTTCCACCAATTTCTTTATTGCGGTCCGCAAAGGTGCTTCACGACGACCCAAAAATGTTCTAGTTTTACGAACCGTCACTGCCAAATTATGACCATTTTTATAGTGAATTTCAATGCGTCCTTGAAGCGTGTATCGTTCCATTTTTATTAATGACGTACTTTCTACTTGTCAAATGTCAAAAAATGACAGCTTCAAAAGTGACATCTACCGAAATAGCGGGCTATTCAAAATAACACCTCTTATTGGATAACCCTTTATTATCATGAATACCGAGTTTCATTGAGCGTCTTATTCAGAACAAAAACAACATGTTTCTATTCCGCCCAAGACGAAAGCCTCACTGCGCCAATGGACTAACAGAGCTAACTAGCGTCGTTTTCGATGTCCTTGGATCTGAAAGCGGAGAACCCGTCTACACTAAAATTTAGGATTTATTAATTGGAGCCATACATTCATTTCTGGGTTGCGATGTATATGATGTAACGAATAATTGACATAATGATGGCCCGTGTTGCGTATGACTCTCAAGTTCAATGTTGCATTCATTAACTTCATTTCACATAGAACCCAATTTTTTAATTGGCGAAGTGATTAAAGTCGAACGAATTATTCATAAATGTATTTCCCAATAGAATATCTACCAATTTTTCCATGAATACAGTGCTCTATATTCCTCTCTTCGAATGATATACTTTTCTAGTGCTATTTTTCGAGCTGAAATTTTTCAAGCATAAAACGCTGCAAATTTCAAATGAAGATCCAATTCCTCATATAATTAGGTACCTACTGGTATGATATAGAAAAATTGGTTCAGGCACTCACGTGAAGCCGGAGTACCCGTTTTCGGGAGTATTTTCAACCCTCTGGGAAAATTATAAATATTAGTGCTAGTTCCGGGAGTTGGGACTTTGTTTAGGAAATTTCCTCCTCTTCTTGAATCTTTTTTTCGAATTTAAATTATCTCAGATAGTTTTTGAGATATTGTCAAAAAACCAAAGCCCTTTTTTTTGCGCGTATGTTCTGGGGAACATCGCGTTATCATTTTGACCAAATGTCTGTAACTTTCGATTTTTTTTACGAAAATGGTCTCAAACGATTTAGTTCGACTCCCCAGTGAAGAATTCGAGGTCAAATTTGATTCTGTCCGGCCGTTGCCACGATAACTTGAGAACGAAAAGAGCTAGCGACTTGAAATTTTCAGGGTAGGTGGCGCGTCCCAATACGACGGACAAGTTCGTTAATGGGCATAATCGGCCCAGTGGTTTCCGAGTAATAATTTTGTTTTCAACCAATATAAATCCGATCGAACTGAAACTTGGTGAGAAGTTGTAGAATATGAACCTAAGCATGTTTGTGAAATTTTGTGCGAATCATATGGCAAGAAAATTATGAAAAAATGTTTCTGTTGTCACGATAACTTGAGAACGGAAAAAGATAGCGGCTTGAAGTTTTCAGGTTAGGATGTGCATCAGAACACGACATTTGAGTTTGTTTATAAGCATAATCGGCCAAACGGTTTAAGAGTTATAGCCATCTGAAATTTGGTTGTTTTTTTCTCCTTATTAACTCGAAAAATACTAAACCGATTGAATTGAAACATGGTTATTAGTTGTAGAATGCCAACGCAAAATTTCGTGAGTATAGTATTTGTAGAAAATGTTTTAAGAAATCATTGAAAATTAAATAAAAAATTCTATATACCTATCAGTAACTATTCGTCTGAAATTGCTGAAATTGTGCAACAGCCTTTAGAACCCAACTCTACTGCCAAGTTTTAAGTTTTAACACGATCGGTTAAATATTGTTGGAGATTCGAGCAGCCTTGTGTGAGTTCAGTAGATGGGTGACCGTTGCCTCGATAACTTTCGGACAAAAGGAGATAGGGACTTGCAATTTTCAGGGTAGGTTGCGTATCCAAATGGGAGAGTTAAGTTTGTTTTTGGGCACAATCGGTTTAACGGTTTCTGAGTTATACCCACCTGGAATATTATTTCATCGATAACTCAAAAAATAAAGATTCGATCGAATTGAAGCTTGGTAGCTATTAGTAGAAAATCAACATAAAGACGTGTTTAAATTTTTTTAAGAACCGTACGTCTAGAAAAATGTGAAAATAATTACGAAAAAAAAAATTTGTAAGAACCGTACGCCTAGAAAATTTCAAAAAAAAAACAAAACAAAAATTGGTTCAAGCACTGACGTGAAGTCAGGAGCTTTTGCGCGTATGTTATATTGTCCATTCTCCTGTATTGGACACCCTTAATCGAATTTACCATGGTAAATTATGTTGTCCATTCTCCTGTATTGGACACTCTTAATTCAAATTTACCATGGTAAATTCGAATTAAGGAATACAGGAGAATGGACAATTAATAGAACATACGCGCAAAAGCTCCTGACTTCACGTCAGTGCTTGAACCAATTTTTTTTGGAAAATTTCATCCTCTTCTTGAATACTGTTTCAAATTTGAATTATCTCAAATAGTTTTTGAGATATTGGTAAAAAACCCCTTTCACTTAATTGTTCATAACTATTGCAATTTTTGCGAGCGGCCATAGCATTTTCTCAAAAAATATCTACAATCCATTCCGAATCGAATGACACCTCAATCATAATTTTCGGAGAATACGCAAACATTTTGAACTAAAATGGGTTCAAGCCCTGTGGACAGGAGCTTTCTGGCGCTCTACTTCAAACAGACAAATTATATCTCCGAAAGTATTGGTTTCTCTGAGTTGGGAATATTATCAATGTATACATATGATAGAGCTGCATCATAAAGGAAATTCAATTCAAATAATAGTTTATTTATCAAGATTAAATGAGCATTCATGAGAATGAGAACTGCACCATGGAAGAAATCCAATTAAATCTGGCCAATTTTGCCCAATAACGAACTTAACCGAGATATTCATCTCCCTAACCTACTCTGAAAATTTCAACTACCTAGCTCATTCCGTTCGAGAGTTATTGTGGAAAAACTTTTTTTAAATTTTCAAATTTTTTTTTTTACACTTTGCGGTAATCTGGTCAATACAAAACTACACATGCGTAAAAAGGTCATGATTCTACAATTTGATGCTAAATTTCAGATAGATCGAACGAACTTGTCCGAGATATTTACGCTCCAAAACCACCTTGCAATTTTCAATCCGCTAACTCCTTTCGTTCGAGAGATATCGTGCCTACGGCCGGTCGGCCGGCCGGACAGAATCGATTTCGCACTCGGATTCTTGATCAGTGAGTCGAACCAAATCGTTTGAGACCATTTTCAGCCAAAAATTCCAAAATTACAGACACTTGGGCAAATTGATAAGCACTCTGTTCCGAGGAACTAGAGCGCCAAAAAAACAAGTTTCGTATGACCATTGCCCAAAACAGGTTTAAAGTACCTACAAATAGTAGGTATTCCATAAAACATGTATGAAAGAAGATGAGTAATAATATGAAAGAAGATGAGTAATAATATGAAAGAAGATGAGTAATAAATAAAAAATTACCTTGTAATCGATCAAAAATTTCCTGATCTACGTTCACCAAATTTTCTCCTCTCTCGAACTACAGAATTATGCTTTCAATATTTACGTAATATTTTCAAACATTTTCGGGTGAGGTCCCCATTGCATCGCTAAAATACGAGTATTTCAACCCCAATATTTTTGAAGTTACAATATTCCCTTCTGTCAAGTTGACATTATGACAATTCATACATAGAATAATTATATCAATGTGTGAAATACGATTTACGTTGAAATTTTGAAGAATCATATCTCCGAAAGTATTAGCTTGTTAGAGTTAAAAATAATATGAATGGATTCTTATGATAAAACTTCTTATTAAAAAAAATTCAATTTGGAATTTTTTTCGTAAAAAAAAAAATTTTTTTTTGTTACTCCGAAACCATCTGTCCGATTTTGCCCAATAACGAACTTAGCCGAGATATTTATCCCCCAAACCGACTCTGAAAATGTCAACTCTCTAGCTCATTCCGTTCGAGAGTTATCGTGCCTACGGCCGGCCGGACCGGCCGGACAGAATGAATTTCGACCACGGATTCTTGATCAGTGAGTCGAACCAAATCGTTTAAGACCATTTTTATCGAAAAATTCGAAAATAACAGACATTTGGGCAAATTGATAAGCACTCAGTTCCGAGGAACTAGAGCGCCAAAAAGCACTTGTAGGCTGACTACTATTCATGAAAGAGGGGATAATAAATCCATACTTTTGACGCTCACTGTATGAAAAACATTATGGCAAACTTGTAGCGTTCATTTCAAACAGTAACTAACAAGTGGACATGTGTCGACAGGCTTCAGAAAGTACTCAATTAACGTGCTTCGCGGTAATTATTTCTTTTCAAGCTATGAAAACATGGGGGAAAAATCCTGAATGATAACAAGCTCTGCACGTAATTTCCCGCAGGCGATACACCAGCAACTACGAAAATATAAGGATCAAAGTACACTCGCACGTTCCATTCATTCATCTGTTTTTCTATTCCGGATATGTTTTACTGAAAACCTGTGGTTGAAAGACTAATTCTGACGTCATCATGGCTCAGATTGTCTTGAATTCAGGGGGTTCATTGAAATTTTCAGTAATGGACTTGAAAACTGTGCTTATTCATTCAAATATTGTGATTATTTATTCTAGACTAAAACACGAATGCGAAATTCGAAAACGAGCGACGAAGGAGCGAGTTTTCGTACGCGTGAGTGTTGGAATTGCCTTCTGCAACGAGTTTTAGACGATATTTCCTCTATTTCAGGCAAGTTTTGTAAATTACTGTTGAAATTTAATGAAAAATTAGGATTATACATCCTAGTGACTTTTGTATTGTATCTTGGCAGTTGGTGTGACTGTTACGAAAGTTGACAGATCACGGAATTTGAATTTGAAACGTACGTAGCGCATGGAGATCAGATTTAAAACAGTTTCCTAATAGCATGAATGATTTAAAATTAGCAAGAAGGAAATCTCTAGTACCATATTTTTTAATGAAAATAAAGCTTTTCCTCGACAATTATTTGACTACATCCAGATTATATTATAGTACCAATTGACGAGTGTTGAAATTTGATAGGATCGAATGGCAGTGCTGACTACCACAAAACGTAAAATGTAACTAGAAACAATGCGGGAATGAGTTCATTCCAGCACTGTTTTTAGTACTGGAATGGACTCATTACGATACTGAGATACGTGAGATGTTTAAGGGGGGGAGGGGGTCAAATCTCATCTAATCTTACGTTAGAGAGAGGGAGGGGGGTCTCGGCAAATATCACGCAATTTTTTTTCTGATTGAAACAAACAAAAATTATACTATTGTGGTCCATTTAATCCAGATTATACATGCTTAAGATTTAATCTTAAGCGTATATCGCAATACGATTAAGATCATTCACTAATTCGTTGGAAAGAAAATAATTTCATTCTTACTTTGACGTTATACATCTATTGACTGTCAAACCACCATATTTGTTTTATACCAAATAGCTCAATTTAATCTGAAATTACGGTACAGTGTAGTCCGTTCTTTGTTTTCGCGCCACTGTCAGCCGAACGCGCGACTCGATGAATTAAAGTACGAAGTAATTTTTTTTTTCTTTTTACAATAACAATCCAACGCGTTTACGTAAGAAACCCACATTTTGAAAAATCTCACGTGAGATTGGGGGATGGGGGAGGGGGTTGAATAAAATCTCACGACATCTTACCAGGAGGGAGGGAGGTACAGAAAATTTTGAAAAACGCCTCACGTAATTTATGGACGCCCCCTAAGCACTCTGTTCCGAGGAACAAGAGCGCCAAAAAATTCCTTTGTGGTCGCTTTTACGCATCTCGAAGCAATCTGCACTCGCTCTGCGGGAGCCTGAGTCGTCACTCATTCAATCAGTATTCGGGATTGACGACGTCCCGGGCACTCCTCAACTCAATCTATTTGCGGATCGATTATTCCCATTCATAAAAAATTTATGGCCTAAGCCAATCCGTCCGGAACCGTCAAAGCGAAATTCAACAGATGCCGTAAAATATACATCATAGGCGGCAATTTAGCGGCCAAATTAGATTCAGCCGAATGTTTATCCCTTTGAGTTCCCCTTTATACTGCAGCGGATGCTGTTCTAGGGGGCGAGTTTGGGCGGAAGCGGCCTGGAAATTAAGTCCCTCGTTTCATATTTTCATAATAATGATATTTTGCGCGCTTGTTCCGTATGGAACAGCGTGTGCTGCACAGAATTCCTTATTTTCTGAATTTTTTGCAAAAAATGGTCTCAAACGATTGAGTTCGACTCACTGATGAATGATCCGGGTATATTCTATTTTGAGTTCACTGTGGACTTATTATGACCACTACAAAAGTAACTACTGTCTTATTGAAAGGTTTTTTTCTGGGTTTTCTCTCCCAAACTCTGAAAAATATCTATAAAATAAAAATAAATATTTTGTGATTTGCTTCTGCGTAAGAAACACAGGATATTTGTCAGAAGCAATCAATTGAACAATGTTGCCTAACAAACAACAACGAAACAACATCAACGAAGAAACAACTATATCGTAACGTTTCGGAGTCTATATCAAACTCCTTCGTCAGACTTTTAATGAAAATTTTTAGAATTATTTTGTTGATAGTTATTTTGTGAAATTCAAGAATTGTCACATTGACAGTATTTAAAAATCATAGCTAACATAGTTTTACTTCGCATAGAAATTTCCAAGTTCCAACTCCTTTTTCAATAAATTTAGCCAAATATGGTCAATACCAATTGAGCAATTTGCAAAATTGCATTCTCTGTTCAATAAAATACAAGTTGACTCCTTAAGTTTCCTTTTTGCGCGTATGTTCTGGGGAACATCGCGTTATAGTTTTGCCCAAATGTCTGTAACTTTCGAATTTTTTGACGAAAATGGTCTCAAACGATTAAGTTCGACTCCCCAATGAAGAATTCGATGTCAAATTTGATTCTGTCCGTCCGGCCGTCCGGCCGTCCGGCCGTCCGGCCGTACGGCCGTCCGGCCGTTGCCACGATAACTTGAGAACGAAAAGAGCTAGCGACTTGAAATTTTCAGGGTGGGTGGCGCATCCCAATACGACGGACAAGTTCGTTAATGGGCATAATCGGCCCAGTGGTTTCCGAGTAATAATTTTGTTTTCAACCAATATGAATCCGATCGAATTGAAACTTGGTGAGTAGTTGTAGAATATGAACCTAAGCACGTTTGTGGAATTTTGTGCGAATCGTATGGCTACAAAATTATTAAAAAATTATTAAAAAATATTTTTGTTGTCACGATAACTTGAGAACTGAGAGAGATAGCGGCCTCAAGTTTTCAGGTTAGGATGTACACCACAACGCGACATTTCAGTTTGATTATGAGCCTAATCGGCCAAACGGTTTTAGAGTTATAGTCATCTGAAATTTTATGAAATTTTGTGGTTTTTGTTCCTCATTAACTCGAAAAATACTGAACCGATTGAATTCAAACATGGTTATTAGTTGTAGAATGCCAATGCGGAAACGTTTGCAAAATTTGGTAAGGATAGCGTTTGTAGAAAATTTTAAATAAATCTTTGAAAATAAAAAAAAAAAGTTCTATATATCAGTAACTAATCGTTCGAAATTGCTGAAATTTTGCAAGAACCTTCATAACCTAACTATACTGCCAATTTTCAAGTTTTAATACGATCGGTTAAATATTGTTGGAGATTCGAGCATTCTTGTGTGAGTTCAGTAGATGGGTGACCGTTGCCTCGATAACTTTCGAACGAAAGGAGATAGGGACTTGCAATTTTCAGGGAAGGTTGCGTATCCGAAAGGGAGAGTTGAGTTCAATTTTGGGCATAATCGGTCTAACGGTTTCCGAGTTATACCCATCTGGAATATTATTACCTTGATAACTCAAAAAATAAATATTCGATCGAATTGAAGTTTGGTAACTAGTAGTAGAAAATCAACATAAAGACGTGTTTAAAATTTTGTGAGAACCGTACCCCTAGAAAATTTGAAAAAAATGACGAGAAAAAAAATTTTAAGAACCGTACCCCTAGAAAATTTCAAAAAAATCACAAAAAAAAAATTGGTTCAAGCACTGACGTGAAGTCAGAAGCTTTTGCGCGTATGTTCTATTGTCCATTCTTTTGTATTGGACACCCTTAATCGAATTTACCATGGTAAATTCGACTTCTGACTTCACGTCAGTGCTTGAACCAATTTTTTATATAATCCGGTTCTGTCATTAGAATCTTTGTATTACTCCAATCCATCATGTGATCTCCTTGGATTGTACATACATGTTCTGCTATTTTTGATTTCTGTATGCCTCTATTTCTCAAGTTATTCTTATGCTCTGACTTTCTTACTTCTAGTGGTCTTGATGTTTCTCCTGTGTATGATTTACCACAAATACAAGGAATATTATATACACAGTTTTTTGATTTTTGTTTTTCATTTATGGGTTTTGTTTTCGTTAATAAAGACCTAAGATCATTTTGTGTTTTGAAGACGGTTCTTATATTGAACTTAGAACCGATTCTTCTAATTTTTTCAGAAAGGCCACGAACATAAGGGATCACATCCAACAGATTGGGTTGCTGTTCTTGTTGATTATTCTGTTGTACTTGTTGATTATTTTGTTGAATGTGATCCCTTATGATCGTGGCCTTTCTGAAAAAATTAGAAGAATCGGTTCTAAGTTCAATATAAGAACCGTCTTCAAAACACAAAATGATCTTAGGTCTTTATTAACGAAAACAAAACCCATAAATGAAAAACAAAAATTAAAAAACTGTGTATATAATATTCCTTGTATTTGTGGTAAATCATACACAGGAGAAAAATCAAGACCACTAGAAGTAAGGAAGTCAGAGCATAAGAATAACTTGAGAAATAGAGACATACAGAAATCAAAAATAGCAGAACATGTATGTAAAATCCAAGGAGATCACATGATGGATTGGAGTAATACAAAGATTCTAATGACAGAACCGGATTATATAAAAAGGAAACGTAAGGAGTCAACTTGTATTTTATTGAACAGAGAATGCAATTTTGCAAATTGCTCAATTGGTATTGACCATATTTGGCTAAATTTATTGAAAAAGGAGTTGGAACTTGGAAATTTCTATGCGAAGTAAAACTATGTTAGCTATGATTTTTAAATACTGTCAATGTGACAATTCTTGAATTTCACACAATAACTATCAACAAAATAATTCTAAAAATTTTCATTAAAAGTCTGACGAAGGAGTCTGATATAGACTCCGAAACGTTACGATATAGTTGTTTCTTCGTTGATGTTGTTTCGTTGTTGTTTGTTAGGCAACATTGTTCAATTGATTGCTTCTGACAAATATCTTGTGTTTCTTACGCAGAAGCAAATCACAAAATAATTAATTTTTATTTTATAGATATTTTTCAGAGTTTGGGAGAGAAAACCCAGAAAAAAACCTTTCAATAATGAGTATACCTCCCACAGTATCCTTTAATGATTACTTAACTACTGTCTTGTGTACTACCGTTTTTGATTTGAAATTATCTAGAGATGACTCAAATTTTATTAGTTTTGACATTTTTAGAAAACCTACCAATTCTCATATTTACATTTCGTCTGATTCCCTGGTTACATAAAACAGAGCCAGCTCACATTTCCTCGTTAACCGGTTATTTAATATTCCGCTAAGCAATATAAACTTCAAGAAAGAAAGAAAAATGATTTTCCAAATTGCCGAAAGATACGGGTATAGTCATCATCATCAACTAGTTCAGAAAATGATCAACGAACAGTAACATAACCCTAACGAAAGAAATAAAAATTGGTTCAAGCCCTGTGGACAGGAGCTATTGGGCGCATGTTCATCTTCCTTGTGGCCCGTACTGACCAGTAAAGAAAAAAAGCAGTATCATGTTGAATACCTTAATATTATTGAGATTATTATATAATAATCGATGAAAATACTGAGAGAGACCCAGGAAATTTGACACATTTTGTCTTATATCTCCAGAAATTGAAATCGTATAGAGCCAAAATTTTGCACAATGTTGCAAAATACTACAATTGACGTTAGTACAAGTTTTTGTTGCAATCTGATGAATAGTTCACGAAAAAAAAATTTTTTTTTCGAAAAAATTAAAAGAAATATTTTTTTAAAAGTTACCAACATTTCGATCATAACAGAATTTTGCCAAAAGTTGCGCGTTTATATCCTCGAACTGACTACCAAGTTTCGATTCAACATCTTCTTTAGTTCCTGAAATATCAGGGAAATAACCTCAAAATTTGAAATGTCTATAACTCCTAAACCGTCCGGCCGATTTTGCCCGTTAACGAACTTAACCGTCGCATTTTGATCAGAAACCTACCCTGAAAGTTTGAAGTCGATAGGACCTTCGGTGCTCCTGTTATCGTGCCTACGGCCGGAAGGCCGGCCGGCCGGCCGGCCGGCCGGACGGCACCCTAAAATCTGACACCGGATTCGTGATCAGGGAGTCCGAATTAGTCTATTAGCCAATTTTCAGCTCGAAATTCGAAAATTACAGACATTTGGACGAAATGATAGGACGATGTTCCCCTAGAACATACGCCCAAAAATGGTAAAAAGTTTCCACGCTTTCACGTTCCACCCGAAAACAAACAACAAACTCCAGAATATTTTCAAAAAGGTTAATATAAAACTGGCTTTCAAAACTTCCACGAAAATAAAACAACTTCTAGGAAATACATTCGATAAAACTCCGGACATGTTAAAATCGTGTATATATGACATTAAATGTTTAGATTGCAACAAGTGTTACGTCGGGCAAACAACCAGAAACATTCTCACACACTATAAAGAGCATACGTGACATAATCGGAACAACGTATATAATTTTTTTCGAAGATTTTTTTTTAAATTTTCCACAACTAATAAGCCTGTTTGAATTGGATCTATATTTTGCACAAAAAAGAAGTAAACCAATCAATTAGTTGAAAACTGCTAGAGATGGGGATGAGGCAGTTCATACAGAAATGATCAGGTGGCTACGGCGAATCGAAAAAAGCAATGATATACAGGGTGTTCCATTTGAAATATCAAAATTGTTAGTACTTTTTGATATAAGCGGCAACACCACAGCAATGAGAATATTCTAGATCGATGGAGCAGTGAATCCTAGCCGAGGAACCAAATTTTAAATATAATCATACGTCCCGCTCACCGTAACAGTCCAGGGTACCATCAACCGTGGCCCACCCTGTATATTTTTTTTGCGCGTATGTTCTGGGGAACATCGCGTTATAGTTTTGCCCAAATGTCTGTAACTTTCGAATTTTTTGAAAAAAATGGTCTCAAACGAAGTTCGACTCCCCAATGAAGAATTCGAGGTCAAATTTGATTCTGTCCGTCCGGCCGTCCGGCCGGCCGTTGCCACGATAACTTGAGAACGAAAAGAGCTAGCGACTTGAAATTTTCAGGGTAGGTGGCGCATCCCAATAGAACGGACAAGTTCGTTAATGGGCATAATCGGCCCAGTGGTTTCCGAGTAATAATTTTGGATTTCAAACAATATGAATCCGATCGAATTGAAACTTGGTGGGTAGTTGTAGAATATGAATCTAAGCACGTTTGTGAAATTTTGTGCGAATCGTGCGGCTAGAAAATTTTAAAAAAATTATTAAAAAATATTTTTGTCATCATGATAACTTGAGAACCGAATGAGATAGCAGCTTGAAGTTTTCAGGTTAGGATGTGCACCAGAACGCGACATTTCAGTTCGTTTATGAGCATAATCGGCCAAACAGTTTTGGAGTTATAGCCATCTGAAATTTTCTGAAATTTGGTGGTTTTTTGTTCCTCATTAACTCAAAAACTAATGAACCGATTGAATTCAAACATGGTCATTAGTTGTAGAATGGCAACGCGGAAATGTTCGCAAAATTTTGTGAGGATAGCATTTGTAGAAAATTTATAATAAATCATTGAAAATAAAAAAAAAAATTCTATGTATCAGTAACTAATCGTTTGCAATTGCTGAAATTTTGCAAGAGCCTTCATAACCTAACTCTACTACCAAGTTTCAAGTTTTAATACGATCGGTTAAATATTGTTGGAGATTCGAGCATTCTTGTGTGAATTCAGTAGATGGGTGACCGTTGCCTCGATAACTTTCGAACGAAAGGAGATAGGGACTTGCAATTTTCAGGGTAGGTTACGTATCCAAAAGGGAGAGTTGAGTTCGTTTTTGGGCATAATCGGTCAAACGGTTTCCGAGTTATACCCACCTGGAATATTATTTCCTTGATAACTCAAAAAATAAATATTCGATCGAATTGAAGCTTGGTAAGTAGTAGTAGAAAATCAACATAAAGACGTGTTTAAAATTTTGTAAGAACCGTACCCCTAGAAAATTTCAAAAAAATTACGAAAAAAAAATTGGTTCAAGCACTGACGTGAAGTCAGAAGCTTTTGCGCGTATGTTCCATTGTCCATTCTTCTGTATTGGACACCCTTAATCGAATTTACCATGGTTAATTATGTCGTCCATTCTCCTGTATTGGACACTCTTAATTCAAATTTACCATGGTAAATTCGAATTAAGTGTCCAATACAGGAGAATGGACAACATAATTTACCATGGTAAATTCGATTAAGGGTGTCCAATACAGAAGAATGGACAATGGAACATACGCGCAAAAGCTTCTGACTTCACGTCAGTGCTTGAACCAATTTTATTTTCTAGTTCTAGTTTTCTAGATTCTCACAAAATTTCACAAACGTCTTTATTTTCTACAACTACTCACCAAGTTCAATTGAATCGGATTTGTATTGGTTAAAAACAAAATTATTACTCGGAAAATATTGGGCCGATTATACCCATTAAAGAACGTGTCCGTCACATTGGGACGCGCCACCTACCCTGAAAATTTCAAGTCGCTATCTCTTTCCATCGGAAGTTATCGTGGCAACGGCCGGCCGGACAGAATCAAATTTGACCTCGAATTCTTCATCAGGGAGTTGAACCCAATCGTTTGAGACCAATTTCGGCAAAAGATTCAAAAATTACGGACATCTGGGCAAAATGATAACGCGATGTTCCCCGGAACATGCTCGCAAAAAGCAGCAATATACAGGTGTCCATTTGAAATATCGAATTTGTCAGTACTTTTTGATATAAGTGGGAACAGCACAGAGCTGAACATATTCTATATCGATAGAGCAGTGGTTCCTACCCAAAACACCAAATTTTCACTAAAATCGTATCTACTTACCCCGTTCTCCGTAGTCCACGGTACGTATTCCATCGACCGTGGCTCGTTCTGTATATTTGTCAATAATTGTATTCATATTTCTTCCACCAATTTTATACCTCGATAACAACTGATCGTAGAAAATTACGGTAAAATAATGAATTAGAATATATATGTATATATATATATATATCGTCCTAACACAAACAAAAAAACAAACCACCAAGAGCCAACTCAATTTGGGGGGATATATGTATATCTATATTCTTTTGAACTTGAGCATTACAATTTGTTTTTTATCTAACAATAAAGCATGTGTATGAAAAAAAGTGTTAGCAGAGGTTAGTGTAACGGGGTACCATATAATTTGATATATGATACTAGAGCTTAGGGAAAAAACCTCAGCAAAAAAACCCTATCTCCCCGTTAGTGTTGTGATTTATGGAAATTGAAATTGTTAACAAAATATGCTGAAATATTAAATATTGAAGGGCATCTTTTTCTTCATTAGAATATTAAATATCCATAGAAATTATGCTTCATGGATATTAAACTCCTTACAGTCCTTACTATCACTTTACAGTTGGTTCCAAGCAGCCTCACTATATTATGCATTTTTGCGATTAATTCAAAACAATTGAAGTAATGTGAAAGTGGACCATTTTACAATGTTATGTTGCCCATATTTTTCAAACTATGTGGTCCACCGAGTTTCTTCAATCTTGCAGTGTAAGCTCTGATTCCCCAAAAAAAAAATCAACCACTCACCATTTTTTCATCGTCATCGACCACAGCTTCCTGCAGGACTGTTTCGTCAGTGTTGCCCCTAGGTGGTGACAGACAACGCGATAGGACTACGATATCCTCCGAAATCGTGATTCCATCCCCGCACTGAGTACCAACAGAAACTGTACCTATCACCTCCTCTCGTTTGGTCACTTGTTCGGCCATTTTGATTTTCAGTTTATTTTCCTTTATTATCAAGCCACTATCAGAGTCTGTTTTCACTGAACTCAAGGTACGAATATTAGTCAAAATATTTCGGTAAACGGTTCGATTCAAACACTTGAACTGATATGACACGGAATGATAGATCTACAAAAAAAATACTTCATTAGATCGAGGAAAACCAAAAAATGGTTTGTTCAATATTATTACATTGCAGTTGAATCTCGATTCGATAATCGTATATGAGTTTTTGTCTATGTCATGCTTATGATTTTTTTGTCTATGATTATTCTCATATTATGTTCTTGAATACTTCAAATCCAATTTCTTTTCATATTTTGTGTGTGAGAGTGTTGAAATGCGTGGAATATTCGCCAATAGAAAGTCGAAGAAGTAAAAAAAATTAAAAATTTTATAGTGGAGCATAGATAATTAAGTACACCAGAAATAATATTTATTTTGTGAATTGCGCACAGAATTTTCCAACGATTGCTGCTCTCAATTTCTACATCCATAATTATAAAAGGGTACTAAAATAAAATAGAAAGTGTGCCAGAATACACCCAGCGTATCCTACGCCTATGTTTTATATTTCATCCATATCTTAGCGCCACCATTAATATGCCTGCAACACACATTACACGTTCCAGTTAAGAAATGTTAGTGTCATAGTCGGAAGTAAGCAGCATTATATTTGCAGATTTGCTTGAAATTATCTGGAATTTATGCAGTGAATTTCCTTCCAATTTAATCGAAAAGTCAAAAGAGATCGACTGTGAAGAAATTTAAGTACTATCAACCCATGAGCAACTCTATCCCAACAATAATTGCATTGAGGTTATACCGCAATTCCTTATGTGTTCCCTTGAAATAAGGATGCTACTAGATTGCTAAAGCTTTATTTATATACAAAAAAGAATTTTGATATCATAGTCGTACTTACAATTCGATTCAACATCAAAACGATATAAAACACACTCGTTCAGATGTAAACAATAAGTTAGGTTAGGAATGTTAGGTGATATTTTGAAGGTTTTCTTCTTTTTCTGAACTACGTTGTGAGGCTCGAATCACTAATAACTCGATATGTATTTCGTTATATATATATATTCTTTTGAACTTGAGCATTACAATTTGTTTTGTATCTAACAATAAAGCATGTGTATGAAAAAAGTGTTAGCAGAGGTTAGTGTAACGGGTATACACACAATGGAATGAATAAAGTATTATTTGGCTTGGAAGAATAATATATTTATATACTATAAATAAATTGAGCATATTTCATTAGGTAATACTAAATTCTTCATAAAAATATCTAATACTGACAATGTTACAACAAATATCTCAAAAGGGAATTCATAATAAAATATGATATGGCTAAAATAGTTATAATTAAAACAAATATTCCTGAATACTCCACAAATGATACTTCTTTCTCTTCTTCTTTCCGGCATCTGTTGCTTAGAGTGATCTGAAAAAAATAAATGAATTAAAAAAATTCATCCTCATTCTTTAATTGAATGTCAAGATTTGGGGGGTGATCTTAGGGCCCATGAACTTATGACCTAACGTCTTAACTTTTGGGGTGATAAAGTTTTCAAAGATAAATAGTATTTTATTAAATGCCACTTTAGATATTTTAATGAAATTTGGCAGGCATATACTATGTATCAGTCGGTCTCTTATGACCGTTGCAAAGGGTTTTTCGAAATAGAATATGGTAGGCATTAGCTGAGGGCTTTGCCAAGAGGTTCCGATCCAGTTGGTCCAGTAACCTCATATGCCCTACCCAGTTACTAGGTAGGACTTTCTCACTACCAGAAATATTTCATCCAGAAGGCAACATGTCCTTACAGAGCCTGCATATTTCCTCTGCTGACTTGCCCATGCGGTACAGCTCTTAATTGCCAAATTAGTGCGATTCTATGTCGAATCCCAGTTCAATTTTGATGCAACCATCGAATTAAATCCACAATTGAGCTAATCGAAGCTTCGTGAAACCTACCATCATATATCTGTCAGACAGGGGCTCATGTCCCAGAGGCATAGAGATCCTCAGTTTTAGACCATCTACTCCAATACCTGAACCCTTATCTGATTTCCTTCCATCCGTATATCAAGCGGATGACTTTTGGTTCAATCGATTAACGAGGTACACCGCACGAAGACGGTCTTTTATGACCATTATAAAGGGTATGGAAAAGTATAACGGGTAATTCCGCAAAAGGAGCAGAGATAATCATTCTGCTGTTTTCAGTTATCTTTCCACCTTTTTCTTGGTTTCTTGGTTGTCCTGTCCTGAAGAAGCCAACTAGCAGAAACACGTGTCGGCAGGTACCAGCAGAATGATTATCTCTGCTCCTTTTGCGGAATTACCCGTTATACTTTTCCATTTTAATAAACTCATCCGCGTTATCCTATTTTCTTATTACATATCCTCGGGTTTAGGTCGCATCGCACAGGTAGCTTATGCTTCCTTCGTGCCGATGCCATAGTTTACCTCCGAATTGGAGGTCCTAGAGCTGAAGGCACAAATTGGTTGCTCGCTCCTGTTGTGGTGTCGCCTGTTTTCAGTTATCTTTCTACCTTTTTCTTGGTTTTTTGGTTGCCCTGTCCTGAAGAAGCCAACTAGCAGAAACACGTGTCGGCAGGTACCACCAGAATGATTATCTCTGCTCCTTTTCCTTCCAACACAGGCAAGAAATGCAGAGTCTGACCATTCAAGACCGAAGCTCTGAGATTCAGATTCCTCCTTCTAGTGAAGGGAATCAAGGTGGTCTTAGAGGGATTGACGTGAAGCCCTTCTTCCCCATACCACTTTCCGTGATACTGCTTGGAGCTTGCATTTGGCTACTCGAGTATGCTTTCATGCTTGCCTTTTACAGTTATCACTGTCATCATCATGTACTATCAACACTTACCCATCCTCCGTTAGCTGTAACCCATTCTGCAACCTTATCTTCTAGTAACTCCGCCATACCGTCCGAAACCCTTCCAACATTTTCAGGAGTACCCATCTTCACGGCATCGATGGCCAAACCCCCAGCTACGCTGAAGATGGCTATGACTTTCCCCCAGTTAGGATCAGTACGAAAGATGGCGTGACCTACAGCAACCATGATTTCAGCCACCTCGTCCATCTTTTCCATGCAATGAAGCTGCCTCGCGATGTTGGTGTACAAGGCTGAATGCATCCGTTCAAGTTCCATACAGGCGAGACTGAGACAGGGAAAGATATCCTTCGCGACATTCTCGTGAAGGGCAGGAGATCCAATCATGATCTGTGGACGGTTCAGACCAATCTTCCTTGTGAAGAGTCCTGCCCTTCTCAGTCTGTTTCTGATGTATAAGTTACACAGAGTTCGTCCGGCTAGGATCACCTGAAAGTATTTCATTTTTTATTTGTCACTATTGAAAAACTATATAAGAAATTTTGAAAGATTGGCTCAAGCACTGAAGTGACGTGAGGAGGTTTTGGGCATATTTTATTGTCTATTCATCTCTATTGGACACTCTTTTAGCATCGATATAGACCGTTTTCTCAGCTTGAGTATGATCAAAGAATTTTTTAATTCTGACATATGTAATCTATCGGAATTGAAATTCTTTAAATATCTAATATCTAATAAAATTCACGAAATTCCACGAAAATTAGCTTGTTGGCATATGAAGTTAGGTTTTGAAGGCTGTCGCAAAATCTCAGCGATGTCGGACGAATATTTTGAAACAAAATATTTTTTTCAATGATTTTTAAAAATTTTTACGCGATCCTCACGAACTAAAAAAAGAATTTACCACGTTAAATTCGATTAAGAGTTTCCAATACAGGAGAACAGACAATAGAATTTACCACGGTAAATTCGATTAAGAGTTTTCGTCAGTGCTTGACCCAATTTTATTTTTTCCACGAAACTGAACATTTTCTAAACACTTTGAGAAAAACTTGGTCTCACCCACCTCTTGGGACGGCGCCACAGTGGATCGCCATCCAATGGTGGTAGATAATTTCCTGGATACGACATCGCCAACATTACTGAAACGTCGTTTGTTAGCTATGAAAGCTGTTTGGAGACGATCTGTGTTCAGAGCAGCTGGAGTGCTGAATTTTCTACCTCCCACGCCTCTTCGTCCTGTTTTGTTCTTATTAGTGAAGGCCTCGAATAGTTTCTTATCTAACTGGTCACTGATGATATCATTGTCCATTAGGTTTTTGTTCTCGTCTTACCCCTGCAAAATATAAAAATTACGTATACACAAATTCAAGAATAATACACTGATAAAAACGAAAAAAGAGCTACTTTTAAAATTTTAAAAAATTGGTTCAAGCCCTGTGGACAGGAGCTTTGGCGCTCTTGTTTAGTTCTTGACAAACCATATGCTGAAAGTATTGATTTCTCAGAGTTGGGAATGATATCAATGGATTCTTATGATAGAACTGCACCATCAACGAAATTGAATTCAAATAATAGTTTATTTATCAACATTAAATGATCAATCTGCAATGATTAACCTCGTGGAATGGGTTGTTGCAATTGAAAAAATATAATGATAGTTGAAAAGGGGGCCCCGAAAATGGCACAGCATATGGGCCCCCCCACTGGTTCCTCGGAACAGAGTGCCCGTCTATTTGCCCAAATGTCTGTAATTTTCGAATTTTTGGATGAAAAATGGTCTTAAACGATTTAGTTCCACTTACTGGTCAAGAATCCGTGGTCAAAATCGATTCTGTCCGGCGTAGACACGATAACTCTCGAACAGAATGAGCTAGACAGCTGAAAATTTCAGAGTAGGTTTCAGGGATGAATATCTTGGCTAGGTTTGTTATTGGACAAAAGCAGCCAGATGGTTTCAGAGTACCTAGCGAAAACAATTTGTTTTCTACATTACAAATTTTAAATTCAATTTTTTGTTCAACTAAATACCGCTGTTCTCCTGAACTGCGAGCCAAAAACGGAAGGGCCACATCAAAGATTCGACAAGAATTTTATTGTAAGTTAGATAGAAGTAAACAGCGAATCTGCTTAAATTCCGAACGACCATATCTCGAAATGTTATGGTCGAATACGTTCAAAATGATCTCATCTACGACTCCTTTTCGAATATGTATCGGTAAACCAAAGATGTAAACTGTAGCTTGCGTCAAAAAGCGCGGAAAAGCTCTTCACTTCAGTGTATGTATTTTCTGATCAATTTCCTTACTTCAGTGATGATACATCTATTCGTACACAAATGCTGAAAAGAAGAAAGTTAGTCCAAACCACTCGCACTATTCTACATAAAGAAATCAATCATTTCCGTTATTCCTACACGAATTACAGGAATCTCTTTTTCGATAACACATTGATTGACCACTTTACAACTCCGAATTCGGGTGACAAAAGTCACGATCGCACAATAAGACTACATAGGCGTAGATAGGAACCAAGTGAAACCGTAGATATCAACTTTGAATTTAACAGCAATGAGATTGCGGAAACAAATTCATAGAATTGGTATTATTCCTATCAAAATCCAGAAATTAATAGAAGATCAATATTGATCAAGAACTCTTTCTGTAAGATCAGTAATTAGAACTTGATGCAAATATCGCAGGAATTCCATTCAAATTTCCTTGTCGCTTTGATTCAAATTGAGAAAACAGTTGGACCATAAAGCTCTACGCGACTTCAATATCTGGGAATTTTATTGTCTGTAATATGAGGGAGAATTGGAAATGAATTCGGAGAAGAATGGAATTTATTCCAATAATTCAAAACAGCTGTCTGATATCGAATATGAGGCGCGACAATGTTTGAAAGAACTGGCAACCAATAAATAGGTAAAGATCTAATAGTTCCAGTAATGATAAATTAAGCTGTGCATCCATTTTTTGCTCCTAAACACTGTTAGACCAGACGGGGCAAAACAATATTCAGAGACAGCAAAAACCAAGACTTAGGCTCCCGTACGGAGCGTAGTTGCAGCAGCACCCCATGGAATAAGATCATTTTTTCTCTATTTCAGTATCGTAATTAGTTAATTACAGCACTAAAAACAGTGCTGAAATGAACTAATTCCCGCATTGTTTCTAGTTATATTTTTCGTTTTGTGGTAGTCAGCACTTACATTCGATCCTATCAAATTTCAACACACGTTCATTGTCCCTGTTATATAATCTGGATATAGTGAAATATTTGTTGAGAAGAAAAGTTTTATTTTAATTAAAAAAATTTCCTTCTTTCTTATTTTGAATCGTTCATGGTATTAGTAAACTGTTTTAAATCTGGTTCCCATGCCCTACGTACGATTCAAATTCAAATTCCTCAATCTTTCAACTTTCGTAACAGTCGCACCATCTGCCAAAATACAATACAAAAGTCACTAGGATGTATATTCCGATTTTTTCATTAAATTTCAACAGAATTTTATAAAACTTGCCTGAAATAAAGAAAATATCATCTAATACTCGTTGCTGAAGGCAATTCCAACACGAGCGACGAAGGAGCGAGTTGTCGAATTTCGCATTCGTGTTTGAAGAGGAGCCCATTCTATAACTTGTTTTGGAATATAGTATTCCTTGTTTACAACTTCAGATTAGAGGAATCTAGTTTAACTTCTGGGTAATTTGGATTGAAATTATGTTGCAAGAGATAATCACTGAGAGTTAACTCAAAGTACCATATTTTTGATAACAAGAAACCTCATTTTTTGCGCTCTTGTTCTGCGGAACAGAGTCCTTATCAATTTGCCCGAATGTCTGTAATTTTCGAATTTTTGGCCGAAAATGGTCTTAAACGATTTGGTTCGACTCACTGATCAAGAATCCGTGGTCAAAATCGATTTTGTCCGGCTGGCCGTCCCTCCAGCCGTTAACACGATAACTCTCGAACGGAATGGGCTAGATAGTTGAAATTTTTAGAATAGGTTTGGGGGTTAAATATCTCGTTATATATTAGTTTTATGAATCCACGAGTATACTGCTAGGAAACCAGTGGAAGAAGGAACAAATTTATATTTGGAGATTATGTGTCATAGTTATAGAAAACTTCACACCATCAATCATTTCATCCGGAAAAACCATGTCAAAGCTGCAAAATAAAAACTCATTTTTTTTATCTCAATAGCCTGTATCTTTTACCTAAGCCAAATGTGGAAAAATTTTAAATGGAAAAAGTGGAATATATGATTACAATTCTTGTACCTACAACTTAATGACTCACCCTGTATATCTTGATGTCCTGCAGTGGCTTTGAAGCGCCATAAAACCCCCGTCCGACTCCGTATTTCTTAAGATAGCGTATGATCTGATATGATGTCCAGAAATAATTACACATAATTATGCACGCCACTGGTATATATGTCACCAATAATACCCAAAACGAGATATAACTTCCGAAAATCGGCCTGTTCACATATTCTGTTTCAAAGTTTATCATCGAAATGCAGTATTTACCGGTACCTTTCTTGCTGTCGTGTTTGTTTCGTGTTGAGGGTGGATATCTATATCCTCACCCCATTTATCAAGATGTGCCTGTTCAACCACCTCAATTTTTACCGCCTAATTTGCCGCCGGCTCTGGATGAAGTTCCCGAAATTGGTCAGACTTATTTACCCAGTAATCCTGTCTATCCATCCCCTGCGTTGGATGTTCAGCCACCTCTATTTGACACCCCTAGCAGTAAGTCACATGTGAAATATTCTACATTTTCATTAGAATCATTGAGTATTCGAATATTCAATGGTAGAAGAAAAAGAAAGGGGCATTGATTTTAGTGAAAATTTATGTGTTTTTCACCCCCTGCAAGACATGAAAAAGGTACATTGTCTGGAAGAAAATGGGAATTTATCGATATTGATCATTAAATGACCGAGCGCGTTGAAGCTTCTTATGTCACGTGAGTGCTTTCATTATTTGTTTGGACGCGGCATACTGCTTCTCAAAAGATAAGGAAGTTCAGTTCGGGGTAGGTGGCGCATCCCAATGCGACAGACGAGTTCGTTAATGGGCATAATCGGCCCAATGGTTTTCGAGTAATAAAATGAGGAGATAGGAACTTGCAATTTTCAGGGTAGGTTGCGCATCTGAATGGAAGAGTTATGTTCGTTGTTGGTCATAATCGGTCCAACGGTTTCGGACCCATTTGTAATATTATATCCTCGATAACTCAAAAGATATAGAATCGATCGAATCGAAGCTGGGTAACTAGTTGTAGAATATCGACATGAAGACGTGTGTAAAATTTTGTGTGGACCGTACCACTAGAAAATTTTTAAAATATACGAAAACTTATTATGTATCTCTTGATTTCTTGAGAACGGAAAGAAATAGCGACTTGCAGTTTTCAAGGTAGATAGCGCATCTGAATTCGACATTTGAGTTCGTTAACTAACATAATCGGCCAAACGGTTTTGGAGTTATATCAATCTGAAATTAGGTTTTTATTTCCTCAATAACTCAAAGAATACAAATCCGATTCAATTCAAATATGGTTATTAGTTGTAGAATGCCAACGCGAAAGTTGTTGCAAAATTTCGTGAGGACTAGAAAATTTTTAAAAAATCATTGAAAAAAAAAATTGTTTCAAGCACTGACGTGAAGTCTGAAGCTTTTGCGCGTATGTTCTCTTGTCCATTCTCCTGTATTGGACACTCTTAATCGAATTTACCATGGTGAATTCTATTGTCTGTTCTCCTCTAATGGACACTCTTTATCGAATTTACCATGGTAAATGAGAACTAGCAGCCGGGAGTGGATTGCACATGTGCAGAGGAGAAATGACTGTATTTGTGGTGTAAAGGTTTTGTTGGAAATGATTTAGGACTATCGGGTCATGGGTCTGGTGTTGAGCAGATATTGTGAGGTTTTAAAAGAAAATTTATGGCAATCATGTATACGGGCAAGTCAGTTTGGGGGAAATAGTGTTGTTTCCGAGTTTGAGTGTCCATACCGAACCTGGGGCCAATTTTGAAATTCATGTTATTCTTTTCGGGCGTTTTTCTTTATGCGCATGAGCAGACGAGAAGTGATTTAACTGTTGGAGTTTTCGTCTAAGAGGATTGGAGTTTTCAGGTGGAGGATACTATTCTTTCAAATAATCCCCCGACGAGCGTCCGGATGTGAAATCTCCTGAACCACTGTTGTTCCAGGATCGGAGTTTTATGTGTGGTGTTTGATTTTGCGAGGACTTTCAGAATGTAAAGTTCTGCACCGTATCTCTGAGGCCAATTTATAAACAACTATATTCGGAAGATCTGTTTTGAATTAGATTCGGATATGAAGAATAGGCGTAAGCACTTGCGTTCCCAACGGGTATCCCATAACCGATTTTTTTTTCTATTTTGACCTACGGTAAAACTAATAGCCAGACTGTATTAATAGGCAGAATTGTCAAAGAAACTTGAAAATATGAAAAAGCACTGACGTAAAGTCAGTACTCTTTGGCGTGCGTCTTCACGTTGGTTGATTTGAAGTGAATGATGAGTGTTTGAAACTCAGTGGCTAGAGCATGCCAGATATCTAGTCAGAGGGTAGTGGACATCAGTCAATGTTGGGTCAAAAATTAACAGTGCTGTGTTAAGGCTGGCGTAAGGATAGAGTAACAAAGTCGACAAAGAACACAACTGACTCTCCTTGGTCACAGAAGCTCCTAGGAGGTTCTAAGGGATCTCCTCGCGCGCAAATGCAGATCGACTTCACTTTGAAAGAAACAGGCTAAACACGCGCGCAAAAAGCATTGACATGGGGTCAATCTGCTTAGGCGCACGAACTATGCTATGACATGATTATGATTATACTGACCTTCCTAGGTCTTCCCCAAGGAGATCCCTTAGAACCTCCTAGGAGCTTATGCGACTAAGGAGAGTCAGTTGTGTTCTTTGTCGATTTTGTTACTCTATCTTACGCCAGCCTTGACACAGCACTGCTAATTTTTTACCCAACAGTGAATGGTGTCCATTACCCTCTGAATAGATCTCCGGTTCGCTCTATCCACTGTGCTTGAAACACTCCATCAGTCAATGCAAATCAGCCAACGTCAACAAGCGCGTCAAAGAGTACTGACTTCACGTCAGTGCTTGTTTATATTATTTCAACCGAGAACTAGCTTAATTGAATCTAGTCCGATCGATTTTTGATTTTAACTTCTAGGCCTGAAGAAGCAGATGAAAAAATAAGCGAAACGAAGAGATGTTATAGAATACTCATACAAATTGGTTAATACGGTCCTAGTCCCGCAATATTTTTCTATTCTTAATATTACTTATATTAAGTAGTTAATATTACTAATATTAAGTAGTGATAATAAAATTGCATAGTTAAATATATGATTCAATTTCGACTAACGAAGAATGCATATGAATGTACTTGAAATGAAGATCCGAATCAATAGTTAATTAGTGTCAGCGAAAAAAATGTTTCCTTGAAAGGTTACAATCAATGATTAAATTCAGAAGTGAAATGATAGATTCCATTTCCGGGAACATTGGAATGCAATTATATTTTGATACTAGCATCATTATATCTAATGATATCTTTGTATTCCTTGAATGTATTTTCATCCAATGAAAAGAATCAAGCTATAATTTTGAATTAAGAGGACGCAATATAGATAGAATTACGACGGAGTAAGTATTAAGGCATAACACAGATTTTTTCTGCGGTCTCAAACGATTAGTTTCTACTCATTGATGAAGCAGGGTAGGTGGCGCATCCGAATACGACGGACAAGTTCGTTAATGGTCATAATCGGCCCAACGGTTTACGAGTAATAATTTTGTCATCAACCAATTCAGATCGAATTGAAAGCAAGATGTAGAATACAAATACGAAGAAGTTTGTGAAATTTTGTGAAAATCGGGTCGCTAGAAAATTAAAAAAAAAATTATTAAAAAATATTATTTACGTCTTGATAACCTGAGAAAGGAAAGAGATAGCGACTTGCAATTTTTAGGGTAGTTTGTGAATCTGAATGCGACATTTGTATTCATTAATAGGCATAATCGGCTAAACGGTTTTGGAGTTATAACAATCTGACATCTGGTTTTTATTGCCCCAATAATTCGAAAAATACAAAACTGATCCAATTCAAACTTGGTTACTAGTTGTAAAATACCGGCTCCAAATTCTCGCAAAATGATTATATTCTTTTAATTTAGATTTTCGAACTAGTAACAGTGGAATGACACAGTGACAATTCTAGTTCAGTTTTTCCTACTCAACTTTATCACACAGTTCTTTGCGGAATACATTTGAGAGAGAGATGTTATGAAGGATAGAATAAGTAAAGGCAAATAATGGTATAAAATCAATGATGTTTTTATACCATGGACAAATACACAAATTGGAAATTGGAGTATATTGGAAAATTCCGATTTTTTCAAGAGAAATATTGATTATTTTGAATGAGTATCGAAAAAGCTGAATGAAATACGGTAAGGAAATTTATGAGAAATATTTTCAGATTATAAGCACAGTAATATGTGTTATAAGTATCAGAATATTCAGAAACGAGTCTCGGATTAAAATAAAAATGTTTTGCCTTTAACTATTCTGTCTACAAATCACCATAACACTTACACAATACACGAAACCAAACAATACAGTATACAAGAAGGGTCAAAGGATAAAGGAAACCAATGTTTTGTATTCTGTGGTTTTGCCAATCGCCAAATTGTAAGAATATATTCATATACCGTGATTTGCCTTTAACTATTCTATTTTTTTTCAATGCTGATTTCAATGGTCTCTTTCTCACAAGCAGTCCATGTTATTTTATGTCTATGGTTGACCGCTACCACAAAATGAATGTGTGTTTAATGGTAATTTTTATTCATTTTCAGTTACAGAGACGGATGATAGCGTAATAATAGAACTACCATCTCCAACTCCGCCACAATACCTACCCCCATCTAACCAGTATCTACCACCAAACCGACAACCAACCAGCGGTTTGAACCGTTCCATAAGGGTATCAAACTTATCTTGCGTAGACTCAACCGACGCAAACTCAAAATTTTACGCACAATTCAGCTCCATTCAACCCTTCAAAATGATACCCAGCATCGAAGATTCCACGTCCTTGAAATGCTTGGACGTAGTTTCCGACAGCCTTTTCCGGATTCATTTGGAAGGAACATCTGTCAAGGAGTGCGGGGTGAAGAGATGCATGACGCCGGATACGAAACAGAGGAAGATGTGCGTCAATCTGAGGATGGCGACTGTTAAAGGGATAAGACTGCCGGAAGATCTTTCTATTTCGGTCCAATGCACCCCACAACCTACTGTTATGACGCATACTAAAGAAATCCGATTCAGATCTCACAACAGGTAATTTTCTCGATTCATAGATCTTTTGGTGGCATTTTTAGGTTAATTAAGAGCAAAGTTCGAACGCACTCATCAATAGCGTTAGCCCGTACGCTCATTGAATGATCAATATACAGGCTGTATCTGAATAGCACCGAAAAAATGTAAGGGATGATTCTGTGATGAAAATTCAGGTGGGTATTTGGTGTACCTGTTTTTGAAAAACTTCTCCCCGGAAAAATTACACCCCTCCGAAGATTACCAAGAGAAATTGTTTCTCCTTTTTATATCCCCTGTGTATTAAAAGTCCACAAGAAAGGTGAAAGAATGGGTGATGAAGAAAATAAAGCAAAACTTGTAAAATATACGAACTATAAACAAATAAATTAGGTTAGGGATATTCCACCCCTGCTGCTTTTTGGCGATCTTGTTCCTCGGAAGATGGCGCTTATCAATGTGCCCAAATGTCTGTAATTTTCGAATTTTTCGCTGAAAATGGTCTTAAACGATTCGGTTCGATTCACTGATCAAGAATACGTCGTCGAAATCAATTCTGTCGGGCCATCTTTTAACACGATAACTCTCGAAAGAAATGAGCTAAACAGTTGAAATTTTCAGAGTGGATTTGGGGCATAAATATCTCGGTTACGTTCGTTATTGGGCAAAATCGGCCGGATGGTTTCGGAGTAACGAAAGAAAAATTCTTTTTACAATACAAATTTCGAATTTTTTAAGATGCAGTTTCATCATAATAATCCATTGATATCATTTTCAACTCTAACAAGCTAATACTTTCGGAGCTATGATTTTGTGTCTACCCACCCACTGTTCACATAAATTGATACCCCTTGATGTTGTAATGTCTCCACTTAGCGTATATGCATTCGCAAAATGTGGGATACATACTTTAAACTCAGATGTTCTTCAAATAGCAATTTTATTGCGGGAGAAACAACAGAAACAGAGCACAATACCGAAATATCTTCATCGCAGGTTCAAAGAGAATCGCCTAATTCTGATCCTGAGGAAAGAAGTAGTTCACCAAGTATCCTCAACTGCCAAAACGTTGTCATTGCTGCACATATAGAAAAGCTGCAAACAACAACGCAATCTTTTGCGCAAACTATAACTCGAGATCGGCAACACTTTCTCCTCCTCAAACTATATGATCCCCGGGATCATTTTCCCCCTCACCGTGGGATCATTTAGAACACAGTGGTGTCGAAAATGATCCTTTAGCCGTCTTTTTTAAAAATGCCAAGAAATATAGGATATTCGTTTATCAGAAAATGGTGAAATTGATGCATAAAGAGTTCAGCAGTTACATTTTCTTAACAAAACGTGTTTTATTACTTTTCATGCATCCATTGTATCGAATCTGATAAGATTCTTTCTTAGGGGGATCATTTTGGACTACTTTCTATGTATTTGAGTCGAAAATAATCGTTTGAGACCATTCTTAGCCAGGTTTTTTGGACGTTTGTTTTTACAGTCAGATGTATATTCTTGGAAATATTGGGGATATTATTATTTAATATTTTTTTCCAGGGGCTAAGCAGCCTTGGGCGAGTTCAGTACCTGGATCAGTGAAACTCTGGCTATAAATTTGAATATCGCGCCATCGCTCCTAGCCACAGTGCTTTTCCAACTTGTTTGATGTTATCTTTCAATTTGAATTTCTCAAGCTTTTAAATAACGTTCTTTACTAATAATATACTGAGAATACACTGGTAATAATATGAAATATACTAATAATATACTGGTAAAAAAATTTAATTAATTCATTCAGTTCAATTTTCTCCAGTAACAAACAGAGAACCCTTGGAAATGTTGCAATAGCTAATGGAGGATCTCAAAGAAAACTGGATGTCACATTAAATCTCTTGAGAAAATCGGCCAACTCCGTCGAATTCAACGAGATTGTTAGAGCCGACAGTGCAGTTTTCCTGGGTGAAGAATTATTGCTTAGGGCCGCTATAAAAAACGGAAATGGTATGTTATTTTATTTTACTGTTTTTGTGTTAGGGTAGAACTAATTTAAGTTACATTTGGTTTCAGAATATTGTTTTCAATAATGAACACTGAGGCTATACAGGATGTTCAATAAGCTATATGGCAAACGTTGGCAGATGATAGCTCTACTTATTCAAAATAACGGGTCCGCCAAATAACTTTTTTTTTTTAATGCAATAAAAAAAAAGCTACTGAATATTTTCTCAAATTTCTTTTTTTATTTGAAAGTACAATCCTTCCGGTTAATAATGGAAAATAATTTCATTCAAATGGCTGCCTCGGCGAATATTGTCCTTAATAGCGTCAATTGTCTCTGGCTTGTTAGCGTAACACTTATCTTTGACGGCACCCCACAAATAATAGTCCAACGGTGTCAAATCGCAGCTCCGAGGTGACCATACGACATCAGCTCTGCGGCTGATAATGCGATCTTCAAAAACAGGGCAACTCCTGAACCAATTGGACTTTGTATGGCGTCATACCAAGGTCTTTATGCAAAATTCGGTTCAATGATGTCTCCGAAATGTTAAATTCTTGTGAACGACGGTGAATTGATGTTGATGGCGCTTCACGCACTCTTTCTGCCACAGCAGCAATATTCTCGGGTGTACGCACTGTTTTTGGCTTTTCACGCTTTGGTTTATCGATGAGGATGCCAGTTTCTTTCACTTTTTTCACAAGATAACGAACATATGGAGCTGACGGTGCTTCTCTTCTCCCAAAATCCGTACGCAATTTTCGCACACATTCTGCAACATTACCATGATTTTCAAAGTAATGTCGCAATATTTCCCAGCGTTGTTCAAGCGTATACACAACCATATTCGTTCAGCGGAAGGATAACACTAATTATCTGTCAAATCAGACATGAGTGTTACCATTCACTTACTGGAGACTTAATTCGAATTTACCATGGTAAATTCGAATTAAGAGTGTCCAATACAGGAGAATGGACAACAAAATTTACCATGGTAAATTCGATTAAGGGTGTCCAATACAAAAGAATGGACAATAGAACATACGCGCAAAAGCACCTGACTTCACGTCAGTGCTTGAAACAATTTTTAATTATGGATTATATAATTAAATTATATTTTAAATTGAAATGACAGCAAGGGAATATATTTTACACATTAAATATGGCATATTATATATTTATTAAAATGTAAGTTTAAATATTAAAACAAAAATTTTGATTTTGGATTTGGATATTTCGGTATTCCCAAGTTTTCATCAGAATACCCATGTACAAACACAATATCTGCATTCTCCTGAGTTGAGAAAGAACGCATTGTTAATTCAGAACGTACGACGATCATTAAATGAACAATTGAAATGATACAAGTTGCCATATCAATCAGTATTTTCGTTTGTCAGCCCACTTTTTATTTGAATATGAATAGTTATTTATGCACCAAGGAAGGAAAACTGTCGTGCCTGCAGGCGACACAATAGACAGTTTTTCGCCGAAGTGCATATTACGTTTTTCCGTTGGACTTCTTAAATAATTCCACAATAGCAAATGACAGTTATTCTCACATACACTTATGTTTAAATTGCACCGTATCCATAGTGACAACAGCGACTGACAGTTATTCTTACAGACACTTGAACCGTATCATAGCCGTATTCATAGTGACCACAGCGGACGAAAAAGTACTTTTTCGTCCGCAAAGTGCTTGCCTACAAAAATTGTCGAATTTACAGCAGCAAATTAGTACGTTAAATGTCACTTTTCATAGAGGTCGAGAAAAAAATATATTTTTTCAAATGCCAGCGAATGAAAGTCGACCATTACAGTTTCGTTCAAGCACAACTTTCAACCCCTACGAACCCTTTAATGGAGAAAAAATAGGTGGGGCGCGAGGGGGTTGAAAGTTGTGCATGAACAAAACTGTAATGGTCGACTTTCATTCAGTGACAAATTTCATCAGGTACCATCGTCTCAAAGTAAATGAGCCATGACAGAGTGCACATACTGAAAACCTCTTTGAACTAACAATTTTTCAAGAAAGAAAAATGTTTTCTTGAAAATTGCTGCACGCATGTAAAGAAGATACAAATGCCTTGCCAAAAAAGTAGCACATGACCCACTTTCCCTATTCAAAAAATTCAGAGGGTTGAAGGGGATGGCACAGGGTGCAACAAAAATCCTTCAAAATGCATAAAAATTTGGTAAAAGTGAAATAAAAATTGACCTGTTTTAGGATTTTGTTGGCAAATATTTTTCTTCTGAGAAAATGAATTTGTTCCATAATTTCGACTCGCACTGTATATCCTAATATCTGAGATAACCAGTTGATTATCGATTTTTATCATATCTGTCATGTTGCAGGTTTCGCGAACACCAGAATGGACTCTGTCGTCATGAGAAGTTCCAATTCGCAACATGCCACAACACTCGTAGATGAGAACGGATGCACAAATCCCGCCATGCGTAACGTATGTCTAGATCAGCCAAGACAAATATCTCCCTTGACAGTTGTATTCCCGTTCAGAGCATTTCTGTTTCAAGGAAGCGAGAATGCTGAGGAGATGGCCCTTTCGATGAGGATGATAGGTTGTCTGAACTCCAACGATTGTCTACAGGTAAACCACAAATGGGTCTAGAAAACGTATGTCTCTGAAGAACTGAAGACGTCTGGTGGGTATATATGGCTGAAGGCTGTAATGAGTTAATGACAATGAATGTTTTCATTGATTTGAACACGTTCAATACACGTGCCTGTCGAAAGCTGTTGATGTCTATCCACCGATGTTTTCTGTTGAATGCCACATCACATAATAATTTCTGAGAAAGTATTGGTTTCTCCGAAAGTATTGGTTTCTCAAAGTTGGGAATGATATCAATGGATTCTTATGATAGAACTGCATCATAAAATAAAACAAAATTAAATAAGAATCTATTGATATCATTCCCAACTCGGAGAAACCAATACTTTCGGACTTATGATTTTCAATGTTTGAACAAGAGCGCCAAAACTCCTGTCCACAGGGCTTTCTCACTTTTTCAATTTGGCTTCTGTACGTCAATTCTCAAGAAATTTCGTAAATAAATCCAAAACGTAGGTCTATGACTCATCTCATGTTGGATTTACATACATTAGGATATTATAATTAGAGTATTCTATGAATTCATATAGAATTGAGAATAATTATTGCAATTATGAAAAATCATATCTCCGAAAGTATTAATTTGTTAGAGTTGAGAATGATATCAATGGATTCTTATGATGAATCTACATCTCAAAAAAATTTGATTTAAAATTTGTTTTTTTTTTAATTCCGTAACCACCTGGCTGATTCTGCCCAATAACGAACTTAACCGAGATATTTATCTCCCAAACCTACTGTATTCAAATTATACAGTACAAATTATGTTGTCCATTCTCCTGTATTGGACACTTTCGAATTTACCATGGTAAATTCGAATTAAGAGTGTCCAATACAGGAGAATGGACAACATAATTTACCATGATAAATTCGAATTAAGAGTGTCCAATACAGGAGAATGGACAACATAATTTACCATGGTAAATTCGAATTAAGAGTGTCTAATACAGGAGAATGGACAACATAATTTACCATGGTAAATTCGAATTAAGAGTGTCCAATACAGGAGAATGGACAACATAATTTACCATGGTAAATTCGATTAAGGGTGTCCAATACAGAAGAATGGACAATAGAACATACGAGCAAAAGCTTCTGACTTCACGTCAGTGCTAGAACCAATTTTTTTTTCTGCTCCTTGTGATACTATGTTCATGAAACTCCGTATGAACCTCTAGGTCGTTATTTTAAACATTAATATCAAATCTTGACTGGAATAATGAGTTATTGACAAAAAAAAAATTGTTAATGTTTGCAGATAAATCGTTGTAGCGACTCCAGGACAGAGGAGAGAAGGAGAACCGCCAGGTCGATAGATCCCGAGGATGAAATTGCAGATGGTGAGTTGAGATTCAAGGTAATGCCATTTGAGAAACGCTACAATTTCACCGGATTAGACTTGAAGCACAAAGGACTCCTAGATGATCCACCTACAACTTTAATATTTGTTTTTCTCGCTACACTGTCAATCTTCATTATGCTTATCTCTATAATTTGCTTATCTTGTCATATGTTCAGAAAAAAATAATTGAAGTATACCTTATTAAGTTATATTATTATATATTGTCTCTGTAATAATTTATTAATTTTTTATTTTTCTAATCTGATGAAATTTCACATAGTTTAATAAATTTTTTTAATAAACTTATTTTCTCAATCGAGTTTTCATTCTGTGCCTTGCTCTGTTTTTGAAAAACATGTGAACATTTTTAAATTGAGTCTTCTAGAAATAAACACTTTCTTATTTCAAAAACGATACTAGTATTGATGCTGAAACGCACAAAAAATATTTTAGACAATCTTGGAAATGGAAATATTATACCAATACAAATACACTGTTTCAATGTTTAAACGCACCTAAGAGAGTTAACACTTATTATGCACAATACAAGTGTTAACTCACTTAGGTGCGTTTAAACATTGAAACAGTGTATTTGTACTGGTATAATATTTCCATTAATTGTATCATCATTGTATCATTTTTGAGAAATAAATAAATAAATAAATAAAATAAATGAATAAAATCTTGTGTGTTCTCCTAGTATCTACTTGCCTACAGTGAATATTAAAAATCGTTGGAATTGGTAATCGTATCCTAATATAATTCGGATTAGTTTGTTAAGAACTACGAGAAAATGTTCCTTAAAATCTAAATTACTTTGATTAGTCATTAAAGGATACTGTGGGAGGTATATTCATTATTAAATGGTTTCTTTCTGGGTTTTCTCTCCAAAACTCTGAAAAATATCTATAAAATAAAAATGAATTATTTTGTGATTTGCTTCTGCGTAAGAAATACATGATATTTGTCAGAAGCAATCAATCGAACAATGTTGCCTAACAAACAATAACGAAACAACATCAACGATGAAACAACTATATCGTAACGTTTCGGAGTCATGACAAGGTAAGTTAAGCTGAATAGAGAATGCAATTTTGCAAATTGCTCAATTGGAATTGACTATATTTGGTTAAGTTTGTTGAAGAAGGAGTTGGAACTTGAAAATTTCTATGTAAAGTGAAACTATGTTACTATGATCTTCAAAGACTGTCAATGTGAAAATTTTCGAATATCCGTATAACTATCATACAAAAAATAATTTTGAACATTCTCGTTAAGTGTCTGATATTAGCAGTCTGATATAGAAACGTTAAACTAGTGGCCAGCAGATCTACCTAGCCAGTAGATCTACATTTTTCCGGTAGATCTACATTTTTCCGGTAGATCTACATTTTTTCATTAGATCTACATTTTTCCGGTAGATCTACATTTTTACGGTAGATCTACATTTTTCCAGTAGATCTACATTTTTTCGGTAGATCTACATTTTTCTGGTAGATCTGCATTTTTCCAGTAGATCTACATTTTTTTGGTAGATCAATATAATCGGTAGATAAATAGAATCGGTAGATCAATTGAAACGGTAGTTCAATGCCATCTAACCCCTTGGAAATTCCCCCTAACCCCCCTCCTAACTTCATGTTTATAGTAACATTTTCAAAAAGTTTTTTTTGATCCCCTTCTATGAAACACTATGAAACTATGAAACTCGCTCCTTCGTCGCTGGTTTTCGAATTTCGCATTCGTGTTTGATTAGGAGCCCATTCTACAACTTGTTTTAGAATAACTATTCTCGTCCCGAAAATTACTTTCTCGGCCGCTGTGATCACTACGAATACGGCATGATACGGTTCAATACAAATAAGTGTATGTGTCATTTGGTATTGTGAAATTATTTAAGAGGTCAGAAATTCATAAAAATATGGAGGTCGACGAAAAAATGTAATATGCACCTCGGCGATAATCTGTCTATTGTCTCGCCTGCCTGCTATCCTCGGCACCACCTCGGATAGCAATTTGCAGACTCAACTATGATAGACAGTTTTTTAGATTGCAAGTACATGTCTTGCCCATCGCGTATGCGACATCTTATATGCGATTTCGCGTCAGTATGAACCGGGACTTATATGTAATCCTCTCAATTCTAAATCAATCGTAATTGTAAATGAATCATATATACCACAAACGGTTCACCTTCTCCTCATAAATTGAAATAGTCATCGATACTAGCAGCTAACCGAATCTGAGAAAATATATGGTCATTAATAATTCTACCAAACTACACAACTATCGTGTATACTGAAAGAATATGACAACATAATTATCGATATTTTTAACTGGCTGAATCATAAGATACTTTTATTGAACGTGTAATATTGCCATTCATGGAGAAGAATTATTGCGACCTTCGATAAGATTATTCGCGATATTCACTGGAATTATCCGGCAAAAAGCAAATTTGTTATTTTCGTTGACAGTGTTAACAGTCTGGAGGGCTCGATTTTTTATACATTGACCCCTGCATATCGAAATAATTTGTTTACTAAGGTTGGTATGAACTGTGAAGACAAATGGAATGGGAATTCCTCTACAATCTACATGAACTCGAACGTTCATAGTGAATAAATAACCATTGAAAATTTTACACACAATAATTAACTAATTCCTTTACGCAATATAAACCCAAGGAAGATATTTTTACATTTGAAACGTGTCCATCAAATCTATTGAAAATCTCACAAATTCAATCTCCACTCTTGAGATAATACTAATTACATTGTAAAACATAGACATTATAAACAGGTAGTTTGAGAATAATCAGATAACATTGAGGAAGCTTTGTGTGGTGTTTGTCACAGATTATCCATATTGAATGCTTGCGGCTTTTACTTGATGCAAATCCATATTAACTCAATGAAAAATTATAGACGATTTATAATACTTTATTTAATATTATTACTTTATTAAGATTTCATCAGACTACATCATACTAACTTCTTAACAAGTAATGTTCTCCCATACCTAGATGACATAGACACAGAGTCTTATTTAATACTAATTACATGAGAGACTTATTTAAAACTAATTACATAATCTTACACTGCTAGTTCTTTGTACCCATTTAACATAATTCATTCCTAATGCTTTTATATATTGATTCTATATTTGAATAGATTGAGTAACTGAGAAAAATTCAGATCTAATTGTTCATTAACTAAATTACCCGTATGTTTTTCTCTATTTATTTCCACCATTTCCCAATAATTGAGTTGCGCACCTTTATTCAAATTGTGTAGAATTTTTAAATCCGGGTTAAACTTATGTCCTGCTAATAAATGATTCGAGTAATTTGAATTGATTTTGTTGTTTTTGTAGCTCTGATGATGTTCCTTTATTCTTATGCCAAACTAGATGCCAAAAATAGATCCGATCGTGTTCAAACTCGGAACTTGGCAGTACAGTTACGTTCTGAAGGCTCTCGCAATTTTTTGATGATGTCGGATGAATAGTTTCTGGTATATAAAATTTTTTTCAAAGATTTTCAATGATTTTTTAAAAATTTTCTACTGATACGATCCTCACAAAATTTTGCAAAAAATTTCACCTTCGCATTCTTCAACTAATAACCATGTTTTAATTGGATCGGTTTTATATTTTTCGAGGTATTGAGGAAATAATAACCAAATTTCAGATGGGGATAACTCCAAAACCGTTTGGCCAATTATGCCAAACAAACTCGAATGTCGCATTCAGATGCACAGCCTATCCTGGAAATTTCAAGTCGCTATCTCTTTCGTTCTCAGGATATCGGGACATCATTTTTTTTTTATTTTTCAGTGATTCAGAGTTTGTATTTTACAACTACTCAGCAAGTTTCAATTCTACCGGACCTGTATTGATTAAAAACAAAATTATTACTTGGAAACTATTGGGCTGATTATGCCCATTAACGAACTTGTCCGACTTATTGGGATGTGCCACTTACCCTGCAAATTTCAAGTCGCTATCTCTTTCCGTTCTCAAGTTATCGTGGCAACACAACATTCTCCTGTATTGGATACTATCAATCGAATTAACCATGGTGAATTCTATTATCCGTTCTCCACTCTCAATCGAATTCACCATGGTAAATTTCAATACAGGAGAACGGACAATAGAATTCACCATGGTAAATTCGATTAAGGGTCTCCAATACAGGAGAATGGGCAATAGAACATGCGCAAAAGCTCCTGACTTCACGCTAATGCTTGTTTAATTTTTTAACAGAACGTAGAACTCATTAAAATAAATCATTTCATCAAAAAAGGATGCAAGGACCTAGAGAGATCATGGGAACAGGAACACCTGTTCCTTGACGTTTAACGTTAGGGTTCTGCACAGATAAGTATTGCTAATTTGTATGCGACCTTGGGATTACGCGTTTACAATGGTTGAAAGCGTGGGAAGAGCCGTATTCGGAAATTAGTGGAATCGCATGCGACTTCGGGTGTGGATAGCAGCCCTATCATGCATATTTTATACAGGGTGAGTCTTTGACCACTGCATTAATTTTAACCAAAGATTCCTCTCATCAAATAAAATACTTTTTTCATTTAACATTTTTCCAGATTCGGCTTAGGTAAAAAGTTACAAGCGTTTAAAGATTTCACAATGTGCTAATACACTCCCGCATATAAATTATCTATGACATTGTTGGCGGACGAGAATAAGGCATGGTAACGTGGTTTACAGCTTGATTCGGGATTCCAACGCTCAGGGACGGATCCATAAAAGTAGTGAAATTTCTGGAGTTTTCCATTTTAAAACATTCATTGAAGAGTATCTCGAAAACGGTGCGTTTAAGGAGAAATGATGAAGAATAATATAATGTTCTAAAACGATGGAATATTCTTGAAATGACTCAAGAAAAACTTTATATGGTTTCTTTATGCTAATTTCGTTTAGTTTTATGAATCCACGAGTCCATAACCAGAAAACCAGGAGAAGTAGAAAATAACTAATATTTGGAAAATATTTATCATAGTTATAGGAAACTTTACGCCAACATTCATTTTATTCGAAAAAAGGATGTCAAAGCTACAAAATAAAAACTTATTTTTTTTCAAAATTTCAACAGCCTGTATCTTTTTACCTGAGCTGAATTTGGAAAAATGTTGAATGAAAAAAGTGTTTCATTTGATGAGAGGAATCTTTGGTTAAAATTAATGCAGTGGTCAAAGACTCACCCTGTATATGCGATTTTTGGTAAAATGATTCATTTTGATGAATTCTACCTTTGTTAAAAAAAATACTTACCTTTGAAGACACCCTGTATTCCTAATCTTCATATTGTAAGTAGACCATCAGTTTAATTTTCTCGGTAATTATTTGATCTCTGCTTCCAGCAACTTTTATACTAGCAACTTTTCTTGAAATCGTTCATTTGCATTAGTTTTACTTCAAGTTGAAGAAAGACTCACCTTTAACCTCCGTACAATTTCCTTCATTATTAGACCGCGCGTATATTTATATTGGCGCAATTTCATTTAACGAAGCGCGTTAAGTTTTTTACAGTTCGTCAATTGAATGATTATTATGAAGACTATGCATCATATCCTCACAAATTAATGTGAGTTTGATGGCTCATAAAGACAAGATGATTTAAGAGAATCCTTGGAATATTTGAATATAGATAAAAGTAGACACGGGAGTCTCGGCAGTAAATGAATAGAAATAAATTTGTTCAGTTCACTAATGAGAGTAAAAAGATATATAATTAGTTACTCGGCTACTTAACGAAATAGGTAAATACAAAAAATTGTTAAAAAGCACTGACGTGAAGTCAATTTCGCGCGCATGTTCTTCTGTCTCTCTATCTTTCGAAGAAAAATTTTTTTTTGGGAAATGTTTCTATTGTTTTTTCCAGCTATACGATCCTCACGAAATTTCTCAAAAATTAGTGCGTCCGCATACTACATGTATTCAAATTTAGAACTTGGCAGTAAAATTAGGTTTGGAAGGTCCTGGCAAAATTTCAGAGATATTGGACGGATAGTATCTGACATACAGAATATTTTTTAATATACAGGGTGTAACTAAATAAGTGTTAAATATTTAAGGAGGTGATTCCTCATCGAAAAAAAGATAGGATCTTTCATATAAAGAAACTTCATTGGAGCATCCCTTGTTAAGATACAGCCCCTTAAAGGGGGTACATAAAATTTGTTTAATAATTTTTTTCCCAAGCACTAAAAAAGTCACAATATTGAAATTAACCTGATATTTTCTAATACCAAAAAGACACTTAGCCAGTAATTTACTTGGTTTATACTATGGTTGTAAGGGGTAGAAAACGCAACCCCTAAAATGTATTTCCAATGTAACTATTTGTCTTATTATTTGTTTACCAATTTAAAATTTATTTCCGATAACCTGTTTCATTCTAAACAAAAAATGTTTCTTGAATTTTTTGCCCAAAATAAACCAGATCGCAGCAACACATTATTTTACGAACAACTACAGAGATACATCGTCATAAATGCGATCTGGATTTATTGTTATTTTGTAGTTACTACTCGAGTTACTACCTGTATTAAATGATTGAAGGGCAATAAACAAAACTAATTTATTAATAACACTCATAGTAAATACTCACAGTAGTTAATAACAATCATAGTAATTAATAATAATCATATTATTAAACAAATTTTCTGTACCCCCTTTAAGGGGCTGTATCTTAACAAGGGATGCTCCAATGAAGTTGCTTTATATGAAAGATCCTATCTTTTTTTCGATGAGGAATCACCCCCTTAAATATTTTACACTTATTTAGTTACACCCTGTATATTTCTTTATTTTCTAGTGTTGAAATCCTCACGAAATTTTGCATAATTCTTCAATTCGATCGGATACTTTCCGAGATTTTTTTAATGATTTTTTTCAAATTTACTAGTGATACGATCCTCACAACTTTTCGCAAAACTTTGCGCGTCAGCGTTCTAGAAATAATTACCAAGTTTAAATTGCAACGGATTTGTATTTTTCGAGTTATTAGAAATATCGACAACATTTCAGATGGGTATAATTCCAAAATCGTTTGGCCGATTATGCCTATTAAAGAACTGTCGTATTCGGATTCGCAACCTACCCTGAATCAGTATTTTTTCAATGTCCCCTACATTATAGCCAATCGTGTTATAAATAAGTATCAGAATACTCCCTAATAGTTCTGTGAACGGTTGAATTTCATTATTCTTCTTCATTTTTCGATGAAACCAGGAATAGTTCCAATGGAATAAAATTATTGAACTTTTCTGGACTAGGTATAATGAATAAAAAACCCATAATATGGTCATTACAGTTATTTTCAAATTCCGCAGGAATAACAATCTCTGAAGTTAAACAATTAAATTGTTATGGTATCATAAATACTCATTAGTAGCGCGTAAATCTGAAAATGGTAGGAATAGGTAGCTACGGAGATTTTCGATTTGAATTTTTTTTTTCTCTATTTCAGTATCGTAATGAGTCCATTCCAGCACTGAAAACAGTGCTGGAATGAACTCATTCCCGCATTGTTTCTAGTTATATTTTTCGTTTTGTGGTAGTCAGCACTGACATTCGATCCTATCAAATTTCAACACACGTCAATTGACAATACAATATAATCTGGATATAGTGAAATAATTGTTGAGGAAAAGCTTTATTTTCATTAAAAAATATGGTACTAGAGATTTCCTTCTTGATAATTTTGAATCATTTCTGCTATTAGGAAACTGTTTTAAATCTGATCTCCATGCCCTACGTACGTTTCAAATTCAAATTTCGTAATCGGTCAACTTTCGTAACAGTCACACCAACTACCAAGATACAATACAAAAGTCACTAGGATGTATAATCCGAATTTTTCATTAAATTTCAACAGTATTTTGCAAAACTTGCCTGAAATAGAGAAAATATCGTTTAATACTCGTTGCAGAAGGCAATTCCAACACTCATACGTTCGAATTTCGCATTCGTGTTTTAATAGGACCCCATTCTGCAACTTGTTTTAGAATATACTATTCCATGATCTCAGATGACAAACTAAGCGATTTAATTTATATTTCAAAATCAATGCCATTCAATTTGATGTGGATATACGATTGAAAAATTATTAAAAAGCACTGATGTAAAGTCTGGAGCTTTTGCGCGCATGTTCCGTTGTCTATTCACGCCTCACACGAAGAAGATCGAGCTAAAATTCAGTTCTCGATTGTAAGATGGTAGCTCGAAGATTTGTGCAGAATTTCAGCGGATTCTAACGAATAGTAAAAATTGTTTTTATTGTTTCTTTCTCTTTAAGAAGTAAATGGTTAGGGGCTGGTCTAACGCGCTTTATTTAATTTTAAAAAATAATCTGAAAAATTTATTTCACGATAACTTGAGAACGGGAAAAGATAGCGATTTGCAATTTTTAGAGAAGGGTTGCACATCCGAATGTGACATTTGAGTTTGTTAGTAGGAATAATCGGCCAAACCGTTTTGGAGTTATATCTATCTGAAATTTTGTAGTTACGTCCTCAAAAATTGAAAACATAAATATCTGATGCAATTTAAACATGGTAATTAGTTGTAGAATGCGCAAATTTTGTTAGGATCGTATCTTCACAAAATATTATGCAAGTCATTGAAAAATATTTTCTCAGAAACTATCAGTCCGATATCGCTGAAATTTTGCGAGCTAGCCTTCAAAACCTAACTTTACAGCCGAGTTCCAAATTTTAACACGATCAGATCTATATTGTTGGAGATCCGAGCAGGCTTGTATGAGTACAGTAGGTGGATGGGTGACCGTTGCCACGGTAACTTTCTAACGGAAAGAGATAGCGACTTGCAATTTTCAGGGTACGCTGGGCCAAACGGTTTCGGAGTTTACCATACCCATCTGGAATATTATTTTCTCAAAAAGTCAAAAAATACATATCCCATCGAATTAAAACTTGGTCATCATTATGGGAAAATTTTGTGAGAATCCTTTTACTAGAAAATTTTAAAAAAATATTATTTATTTCACGATAACTCGAGAACGGAAAGAGATTGTGATTTGCAGTTTTCAGGGTAGGTTGTGCATCCAAATGCGACATTGAAGTTCGTTAATAGTTAAAATCGGCTAAACGGTTTTGGAGTTATACCCATCTGAAATTTCGTTGTTATTTCCTCGATAACTCAAAATATACAAAACCGATCCAATTAAAAGTTGGTAATTACTTGTAGAATGTCGACGGGTCAATTTTCGCGAAATTTTGTGAATATCGTATCGTTAGAAAAAAAAACTTTGTCCTCAAAAATTTTATATTTCAGAAACTATGCGTCAGAATCAGCTAAAATTTCGTATATAACTTGGAGCCTCCAATTTGCAATCGAGTAGCGAATTTGAGCTCGTCGACTTCTTATGAGGCGTGAATAGACCATGAAAAATGCGCGCAAAAGCTGCTGACTTCACGTCAGTGCTTTTCTCAACTACTTCTATTAGTGTATTACTTACCAAATAAACTGAATTTATCTCCTTCGTTCCACAAAAACCAACGATTATTCACCAAGAAATCAGATAATTTTTTTCACTCAATTTCTCATCGCACTACACCATCGCAAATATTTGCGACTAATCAAAAAAAGCGCACGATGTTCTGTCCAAATTCAGAGGTTCCTTCGATTCTCGCTCGAGCCTCCAGGATATTAACCAGTTCTCGACGGCGACTGGGACAAATTGTTAGAACTTTTTTTTAAGGCGCCAATATTGGTTTATGTTTTATAATTGGCCAAACACATCGGCTAAGTATATTTGTACGTCGCGCCTAAAACAATGATCGTTGGTTAGAATACATAATGGTTGATTACGAGCTGCGACCCTTGACGCGGATCATGGGCGTTCTTGACCTACAGTCGATCATTTGGACGATTGCCCAATTCTTGAGGTGTACTTGGACTGGCTGCGGGGTACCAATTCGAGTTCTACTCGCGTTCGATCTTTTAATGGTGTGAACCAGTACGTGTTTCTTATCGGTAATATTAAATCATACCGTAAACATAGGTACATGTAAGAACGCTGGCGTTTTTGGCGCGCTTTTTCACCTGAACAGAGTACCTATCAATTTGCCGAAATGAAAAGGATCTCAAACGATTAGTTTCGACTCACTGGTGAAGATCTCGAGGATCGTATGACTAGATAATTAAAAAAATTGGTTCAAGCCCTGTGGACTTACTTTCAGCTTAGTTCTGTTGAATCCAGATTTTTTTTCAGACACGGAGTCGAGGATGTTTGTCTTAATAGAAGTTTACAAGACAACTTGGGAAATTCCTATTTTACCCTACAAAATGACAAAATTTCCTTCAAAAATCCCCCAGGAATCAAAGAAACACAATATTTACCCTACATGTAGGGTAATTTCCCTCACTGTGGCATCACTGTCATAATGGTGTATTTATGCGTATCGAGGTTGGGGTAGGAGTGGGGATTGTGGGGGTACTGGTTAAGGTCAAAGGTTTCCATTTCCTTTCCATGTATGAGGTAATGTTTGACTATCGTCGCGTTTGTTAAGACAATTCTTTGACTTTTTAGGTCAAATTTTTTGAGTATTCTCCGAAAATTATGATTGGGGTGTCATTGGATTCGAAATGTCATAGTTTTTGGGAAAATGCTAAGGCCGCTCGCAAAAATCGCAATAGTTATAATCAATTAGGTGAAAAAAAATGGGAGTTTAATATTTCGCCAATATCTCAAAAACTATCTGAGATAATTCAAATTTGAAAAAAGATTAAAAAAAAAGAAGAGATTTCCTAAAAAAAAGTCTTGACTACCGGACCAATATTTATAATTTTCCCAGAAGGTTGAAAATACCCCGAAAACGCGTACTCCAGCTCTCCACCTTTAATGAATAAATATTATTCAAACTTATTAAATATGAAAATAAAATAAGTCAAGCGCCCGCAGGATAGATCAATGAACTATAATCCGTAGTCCTCAGTTTTTAATGCAATTTTTCAATTAGTTTTCCATTAGTTAATTAACAATTTGTTGTAGCACGAACATTAACATTGCAAGTGCCATAATTGTTAAACTATTAATCTGAGAATTTTTTCCTTTCGTGGAGCTATTTTTCAAAGGTCTTAGAAAAGATCCCCTTTGGAAAAATAAAAAAATTGTAATTTTTCGTTATTAACAATTTACTTAAGTGAAAACTTATAAAGCTTCAAGAAACATTAAAAAAACTTTTTTTTCCAAAATATAACTTTGATCCGTTTTCTTATGATCAGAAGCTACTTAAATATGATTTTTAATCATTTTTTCATCTCCTATTGTTTAAAAAATTGTTTAACAAATGCGTTGTAAATGAGATAATTTAATTTTTTTTTGATAACATAATCTTTGATGATAATTAAGATTTTTAAAAATAAAATAGTGTCTTAAAAAATTTTTTTTTATTACTTAAAAACGCATTTGTTAAATTGTAATTTTTTTCACCTCTTGTAATGAAAATTAAGGAACCATGTTTTTAATCATTAAGTATCTTGGTTTTTGTAGAAAAAAATTAGATTAATGTTTAAATTTTCATTGTTTATTTAATAAACAATTTGTTATAAACAAATTAATTATCTCTTTGTATTTTCTTTTTTTTTCTATTAAAAAAACCAAAAATAACGATGCATTATTAAAAAAAATATTTATATTTTTTATTGAACTTTCAATTCAAAAACAACCATATTATTTAACGAAAAAACATATTTATCTTTTTTATTGAACTATTCTTCATAACAAATTGTTTATTAAATAACAATGAAAATTTAAATAATAATCGATTTTTTTTTAATATCAAAGACCAAGATAAATAATGATTTTAAAAAATGGTTCCTTCATCTTCATAACAGGTGGTAAAAATGAATTGATATTTAACAAATGCGTTTATAAGCAATACATTTTTTTTAAGAACCGGTTTTTTTTTAAATCATAATTATTATCATCAAAGGTTATATCTTATCCAATAAAAAATTTAAATTATCTCATAAACAGCGCATTTGTTCGTAACAATTTTTTAAACAATAGGAGATAAATAATTTTTAAGTAGCTTATTCTGATCATAAGAAAACGGATCAACATATAAAAAAAAGTTTTTTTCAATGTTTAATGAAGCTTCATAATTTTTCACTTGAGTAAATTGTTAATAACGAAACGAAAATGTACAATTTTTTTAATTTTCCCAACGGGAATCTATTCTAAGACCTTTGAAAAATAGCTCCACAAAAGAAAAAAATTTTGAGATTAATAATTTAACAATTATCGCACTTGCAATGTTCGTGCTACAAAAAAATTGTTAATTAACTCATGGATAACTAATTGAAAAATCCCGATAAAATGTTTGGACCACGAATTACTTTTCATTGATCTATCCTGCAGGCGCCTGAAGGTTTTCAATTTTTTGTTTTCATATTTAATAAGTTTAACGGAGTACGCGTTTTCGGGCGTATTTTCAACCCTGTGGGAAAATTATAAATATTGTTCCTATAGTTCCGGGAGTTGAGACTTTTTTTAGGAAATTTCCTGCTCTAATTGAATCTTTTTTCAAATTTGAATTACCTCAAATAGTTTATGAGATATTGGCGAAAAACCAAACCCTCATTTTTTTCACTTAATTGCTCATATAACTATTGCAATTTTTGCAAGCGGCCGAATGACACCTCAATCATAATTTTCGGAGAATACGCAAAAATTTTGACTTAAAAAGCAACTGTTGACTAGACTACGTATAACTAGAAAATTTTTAAAAGATCATTAAAACAAATTCTGCATCTCAGAATCTCAGAAACTATCCGTCCTATACTCCTATATCACCTTTAGACCCTAATTTTACAGCCAAGTTCCAAATTCGAACTCGATCGGATCTATATTGTCTGGGATATTGAAAAAATATTGGAAGCCGAGACTTCAGTTCTGGATGGGTCACCGTTGCCACGATAACTATCGAACAGAAAGAGATAATCCGCCGTATTCACAAAGCATTGTTAAGTGTTTGAGTGTTCGTTAAGTCCTAACTGTGGTCCTCAGTTAAGGATAAATAAGAATCGCAACCTCAGTTAACGTATGTAACGGTGTTTAAACAGGCCTTTTTAATGTTAATTTTCACTTAAACTGAGGTTGCGATTCTTATTTATCCTTAACTGAGGACCTCAGTTAGGACTTAACAGAGATTCACCGCCGTATTCACAAAGCATTCAATCTCCGTTAAGTCCTAACTGAGGTTCTCAGTTAAGGATAAATAAGAATCGCAACCTCAGTTTAAGTTTGTAACGGTGCTTAAACAGGCCTGTTTCACGTTAATTTTCACTTAAACTGAGGTTGCGATTCTTATTTATCCTTAACTGAGGACCTCAGTTAGGACTTAACGGAGATTCAAACACTTAACAATGCTTTGTGAATACGGCGGATAACACTTAACAATGCTTTGTGAATACGGCGGAATGACTTGCAATTTTTAGGGTAGGTTGCGCATCCGACTGCAAGGGGTGAGTTTTGCAAGTTTATAACAAAATATTCGCAATATTCGACGTTGATCGATGAACGAAAACTACGCGATTGACATGGTGGCGCCGCCCTGAAACAGCGCCCATGATGCTCAAATGGGTTGGATATTTAATATTTATCTGTCAAACCACAAATAGTGCATACACCATTGTTTTAGCACAGATTAATCTGTAATACACAGTAATCTCAATCTGTGGTTTTAGGTATCGTAGATTATAGGTAGCGGGTTTTCCTTTGAATACAGAATCATTCAATGGGTTTTCCACACAGCATAAGGAAGATTGGCAACAAAGAATTGAATAATTAAACTATAATATTACCAAATCAAAATATTTGTTATACCTATCAAACGATAAACGTAAGCGATATCGCGTCGAACAAAACTGTATATTTCGATAAGCACTAACGTAAATCCCGAAGCTGTCACAAGCGCACATGACGAAAAAGTATAACTAAAATTATCCAAATTGAGACATGGTAGTTGATAAGAGTCATAGATAAAACCTTTCGATCGGATGTTGATTCTTGATTCATAACAAAGACTACAAAGCATAGCAGATAGCTACAAAGAGTAGTCTAGTCAAGTAGTGCACATGCTGCATTTGTTTATTTTGAAAACGTGGTGACAAACAAAATCATAGTGGGTAGTGCGAGATGACATTAAAAAGTAACCTGAAATATTTGATACTTCTTATTTATATCAATTTAATATGTGCCAATTTAAATCCGGTTGTTCTAATACCTGGCGATGGAGGGTGTCAAATAGAAGCAAAATTAAACAAAACCACCTCGGTGCATTATTTGTGCCAGAAACAAACTAGCGACTATTTCAATATTTGGTTAAACCTGGAGCTGTTGGTCCCCTTTGTTATAGACTGTTGGATTGACAACATGAAGCTTATTTATGATAATCAAACAAGAACCACACGCAATAATGATGGGGTGGATCTCAGGATACCTGGTTTTGGTGAAACTGAAACTGTGGAATGGCTTGACCCCAGTCATGCATCCTCCGGGACATATTTTCATCCTATTGCTGATTTATTGGTGAGCCTAGGTCATACGAGAAATGTGACAGTAAAAGGAGCTCCATACGACTTCAGAAAAGCTCCAAGTAAGTGTTTACTGTGAGTAATGTATCTAGTTGCATCACCATGATTATTAGATAATATTATGGTGGGTTTCACGAAGCTTCGCTTAGCTTAATTGTGGATTTAATTCAGTGGTCGCATCAAAAATGAACTGGAAATTGACATCACACCACAATGATTCAGCAATTAAGAGCTGTCAAAGCTTTGTGAAACCCACTGTAAAGTTATTAGACTTATGGTGGTGTTTTTGAACAGACAATATGTTCGTTTGGGACAATTTTCTGAAACCTCATAAATCATTTTAAATATGAACGAGATCAGTCATATATTCTTTTAAGTAATCATTAAAGGATACTGTGGGAGGTATACTCATTATTAAAAGGTTTCTTTATGGGTTTTCTCTCCCAAGCTCTGAAAGATATCTATAAAATAAAAATTAATTATTTTGTGTCAGAAGCAATCACTTGAACAATGTTGCCTAATAAACAACAACGAAACAACAACAACAATCCTATATTTGTAATTAATCTTATATCAAGATGATCTTATGCCCAAGGTGTAGGGCTACCTCGAATAAAAGAATTATTCTGCTGCAAATTATGAAATGAACCAAAATCAATGAATTTTTAAAAATTTTAGAAAGTTTCTCTAGGCACCTGGGTATATTTTGTATGAATAATTGAGGTTTTGCTGTATTTCTTCATCAACGAACGAGTATAAAGAACAGTTTATTGCATTATTTCATTTCTTCCAGATGAAAATGGCCAATACTTTATCGATCTCAAGAATTTGATCGAGAAAACATATCAGGAGAATAATGCTCAACCTGTCATACTGATTGCACACTCTATGGGGGCGCTGATGACTCTCCATTTCTTGAATCAGCAAGATCAGTCCTGGAAGGATCAACATATTGAAACCTTCGTTACCCTTAGTGGAGCGTGGGGTGGCAGTATGAAGGCTATCAAAGTATATGCGATCGGTACGTAAATACAGATGATGTTGACACAATTCGCAAAATTTTATCAATGTCCGTGCCATGTCTGTGCTTTCATAAGTGCAGAAGTAATTTACAAATCTATTGTTTCCAGGAGATAACTTAGGATCATACGCCTTGAGAGAGAGTATTTTGAGACTTCAACAAATAACGGCACCGAGCTTGGCCTGGCTTTTACCATCGCCCCTGTACTGGAAAAGCAACGAAGTACTTATACAAACCGACAAGAGGAATTTTACCCTCAGTAATCTAAAGGAGTTTTTCTAGTGAGTATACTCTATCACCAACTTGTTCTGTTCTAAGAGGGACTATTTGTACTCCTGGCTAGCTATAAATCACATTAGTTAGGTTAGGCGAGAATTTTGAATATGTTTCTTGCATGTAACACGAAATACCATATGTTTATGTTTTTCTGAATCTACTTCAATAGACCACATTAGTTAGGTTAGAATCAGTCGCTTGGCGGGAGATCCATATTCAAATTTTTTAACAAGGAATTTCAACTTTAAGATGAAACCACCCTATTTAAAAGAGAATGTTAGTACAGAGACAACAAGTATTGAAACAAAATTGAAACCATTCTAGTTCGAAAGATTTCCGTATGTCGTAGATGACTTCTGTTGTGCGTCATTACAAGGCCGATTTAGGGTTATGTTATTATTTTTGACTGATTTCGAGTGAGCTAAGACATATACTCCATTCACTTTTATAAAGTCTCCCGGTTGGCCATGAAAGTTTGACACATTTCACCATGTATATTTTGAAAATGTTAGGTTATATTCATTTTCCTGTCAGATAACTATGCAACGTTGTCCTCTCTACACAGAAGTCGTAGTAATTACGTATTTTCACAGTGTGAATTTACTTCGGAAAAATAATAAATTTGAGAAGATATTATTTGAATTGAATAATTCCACAGTCCTGGCTACTGTAGAAGAAAATGTTTCCTCTGTTGATACTAGAAATAATTCATGTATATAAACAGGTTGTAATATTCAATTATTCTATTTTCTTGTATGGAAATCGAGAATCAAGTGTTGGAATTTTACTGAAAAATAATGGATAGAGTAGTCCGTTACTTTTTGATAGTTCATTTGAAGAAAGAATAAAAGTACCTGAATATCCAGGCAGGAAAACTTCTGAACGAACAGACGTACCTATGCAATTCCCCACTTTTCTCAAGAAGACATTTAAATACCTTGTTGCACAACTTGAAATACACTAGTTTCAAAATGTAGTAGTACTACAAAACCCAAGTCTTTCTTATGCCTCAATAAAATATAATGATAGGAAACTAAGTAATTTCATTCGAGAGTTCAACATGTCAGAATGAAGATTTGCTATTGCAGATTTCGGTTCTGTATAGCACTTCAGCTTCTTCAAAACTACTTTCGGCATTTTCAATTTCAAAGCGAAGAGTTATTTATTATTCGAAGATAATGGTCTGTGATAATATCTTGTCTAAGATTGAAGATTATGTTATGATTATGTTGAGAGTAGAAATTGGCAACGTCTCAGCGAATTGTTTTGACCTTGACGATATTTCAGCAGTGCCAACCTGCCAGTGTTTTAGTTATAAAAACGTGATAGACCTAAATCATGGCCAACCGGGAGACTTTATAAAAGTTATGGAGTATACGTCAATCGAATTTGGTGAACACTTTTATATTTATTAATTATTTTGGAAATATACAATTTTGTTATGAAAACTTGATTCTAGATGATTGAGAAAGGTTCACAGAATCTATTTCAACCAAAATAAACCTTAAGAAATTGGCCAAAGTATCTAAAAACAGGCGAGAAATTCGCTTAAATTTTAGGTCCATAAGAAATGCATGGGGAATTCAGTGCGCGGATCCACGGATGGATCGTAATTCAAATTTCCCGCCTAACCTAACTAATGTGGTCTATACTCATCCACTTTCATCTTCTTCTTATATATAAAATTCTCGTGTTACAATGTTCGTTCCCGTACTCCTCCAAAACCGCTTGACCGATTCTCATGAAATTTTGTGAGCATATTGAGTAGGTCTGAGAATCGGCCAACATCTATTTTTCATACCCCTAAGTGATAAGGGTTGTTCACCCTTAAAAATTTTTTTTTAATTTTTGGACGACATTTTCTGTTTTTATTTTTTTATAAGGTCGCATTACAAAATACATACAACCCTAAATTTTCACCCTTCTATCACCAACCCCTATGTTTTAATAGTCATTATAGTAATTAATCATTTTTCATCCCGCTCGATAACTGATCAATTATCCCTTGGTAAGTTATCCCAGAGAAAGAGCTAATTAAAACCAAGTCGCCGTATTTTTTGTGAATGTTTTTCACTCTATTTCGATTAAAATTTCCCTGAGCTTATGGCAAAGCTAAAATTTTTGTACAAAAAAAAAATTATTTTTATTAAAGTATCAGAGCAGTTTATTCCTGCTATACTTAGTGCTAGATTTAATAAAATTTCCGCGTCTTTCTGGATCAACACTCATTTGCCAGACTATACTGGTGTCACGTCCCAGTAAACAGCACGGAGTAGGGATGAGAACGAAGCCGGTCTCCTGTCTTTCTCACCTTTTCTCACTTTTCTTAACCAGATACGTTTGAGTGGGTAGTTCGTATTCGCAATTGAACCCGGTAGGTGGTGCCGCAATCGGGATCTAGGTATTTTTTAGAATTACGTGTTTGAGTGGGTCCCTGGGTAACTTGGAAATTCAATTGTCCCGGTAGGAGGCGCTGCAATCGAGTTCTAGTTTTTTTTTTTCAAGATTTTTCGCATTTGGAAATAAAATTACAACCGCAATAACCGATTTGGCGCAGGCGAAGTTGCGTGGGTCAGCTAGTAATTTATAAAATTTTAATATTTCAGTATTGAAAATCGGTAAATCAAGAAGCAATTTCAAATGAGGTGAAACGCTTCTGAATCGTTGCTATGACGGATGACGTAATCAAAATTTACCATCTGCTTGTTACAGCCAATGCTTACTTCGAGCCCTTTATAGGGAGCTGTTTTACACTGGAACAAAGAGTGAAATGGACACAAGAAGATAGTGAGAGTAGATATGACGGGATATTGAGTATTTCCAAAATAATTAATGAATATAAGACTGTTCAGCAAATTTGATGGACGTATGTCTTAGGTCATTTGAAATCAGTGAAAAATAATAACATAAATAAATAAATAAATAAATAAACACTTTATTTCTCATTGCATTCTACATACATTCAATACATAATATTGCAAAAGAGGGACGTCAAACATAATTGATTAATCATTTATGAATCTGTTGAAATAATCATTCAAAGAATATGGTTCTAACCTCAACAAAAACGCTCTGATATCCCCCTAAATCGGCCATGTAATGACGCATAACAGAAGTCATCTATGACATTTTCAAACTTCACTGATTTCAATTTGATTTAAGGATAAATAAAAGTAGATTTTGATGTGGAAAGAACATGAATACACGCACTAATGATAAAGGTACCCAATATTTGATGTATCTGTACTAACATTCTCTTTTAAATAGGGTGGTTTAATTTAAAAATTGAACCTCCATAAGACTCCCATGTTAATAAGAAATTTGAATATGGATCTCCCGCCAAGAGAATGATTCTAACCTAACTAATGTGGTCTATAATGCTTGAGACTATTTTACTATGGCGCCACTCTCTTTATAACGATGTTATGTCAAGAGGAACACATCTTAGGTGGGGATCTTGGGATATTATTTGTGTTCTGTGGTGGGGATTTGTTTAAAAGAGACCATTTTCGATCAAACGTACAGACATTTGGGCAAACTGATAGCTGATAGCACCTCGCCAGAAAGGGATTGAACAATATGTTTCATTTCGAAAAAAAAAAATTTTTTATTATTTTCCAGTGGTATTTCATATCCTGAAGGATGGGACATGAAGCAGGATACGGAGGTGTATCAATTGGATTTCCAGCCACCAGGTGTTGAAATTCATTGTATCTATGGGACTGAAGTAGATACCGTTGAAAGGTAAATGGTCACATATTCATTAATTATAGATCCGATCGTGTTCAAATTTGGTACTTGGCTGTAAAGTTAGATTTTGAAGCCTCTCGCAAAATTTCAGCGATATCGGACGGATAGTTTATGAGATATAAACAGATATAAACAGATATAAATGTCGCATTCCGATGCGCAACCTAACATGAAAATTGCAAGGCGCTATCTCTTTTCGTCTGAAACACAAGATATTTGTCAGAAGCAATCAATTGAACAATATTGCCTACCAAATAAAAACGAAACATCATCAACGAAGAAACAACTATATCGTAACGTTTCGTAGTCTATATCAGAGTCCTTCATCAGACACTTAGCGAAAATCTTCAGAATTATTTTGTTGATGGTTATTCTGAAAATCGGGAACTGTCACATTGAATTATTTATTTTGTAGATATTTTTCAGAGTTTGGGAGAGAAAACCCAGAAAGAAACCTTTTGTGAACTCTAACAACGTGTAATCTCTGAATTTTTCTTTATTTTTTTCCCAATTCCGCATCAGTCACTTGGTAAATTTGGCAAACATTAATTCGAAAAAAAAAAAAAAAATTTTAATTTTTTTTAACAAAATCTAAATTTTATTCCTCCGGATTGCGTGAGAAACGTAGCTTTGAAAATATTTTTGGGGGAAAAGCTGAGTTCCTTGTTTTCTCCCATAGGTGGCGCGTGCGTTTACACACAACTACAGTGACTATAGTCACTGTACACACAACGTAAAGCGTCGGTTATGAGAAGGTAAACACGCCTCAGTTTAGTTGAATTTGTCGAGAGCTACAGAAAATTGTTAAGGCCAAGAACGCTTCTGTCCTTTCTCTCGGCCAATCAATGAAATCTCGTGTTTGTTCAAGTTGTGAAATTTATTCATGTGTATAGATTTAACGAATCTATTCCACGAGACCCTATAGACCACATTAGTTAGGTTAGGCGGGAAATTTTAATTACGATCCATCCGATGGATCCGAGCACTGAATTCCCCATGCATTTCTTATGGACCTAAAATTTACGCGAATTTCTCGCCTGTTTGTAGATACTTTGGCTGATTTCTTAAGGTTTATTTCGGTTGAAATAGATTCTGTGAACCTTTCTCAACCATCTAGAATCAAGTTTTCATAACAAAATTGTATATTTCCAAAATAATTAATAAATATAAAACTGTTCACCAAATTCAATTGACGTATGTGTTAGCTCACTCGAAATCAGTCAAAAATAATAACATAACCCTAAATCGGCCTTGTAATGACGCACAACAGAAGTCATCTACGACATACGGTAATCTTTCGAACTACACTGGCTTCAATTTTGATTTAAGAATAAATTGAAGTAGATTTTAATGTGGAAATAACATGAAAACATGCACTTATGATGAAGATACCCAATACTTGATGTCTCTGTACTAACATTATCTTTTAAATAGGGTGGTTTCACCTCAAAGTCGAAATTCCTTGTTAAAAAATTTGAATATGGATCTCCCGCCAAGAGAATGATTCTAACCTAACTAATGTGATCTATTGGCAGAACGCTCAGATCTTGTGGACTTGTTTATCTGTGACATCAATGTACCCTTTCTCTGACTCTCTGTGAACTCTATATGTGTTATCTTCTCTGTGTGTTATCCTCCTGGCCTCATGTAATAATATATTTTTCAGGCTCTACTACAAACCGGGTACGTGGTTAGATGGATATCCGGCACTCATTTCGGGAAATGGTGACGGTACTGTTAATTTGAGATCTTTAGAAGGCTGCCTTCTCTGGCAAAATTTACAGCAACAAAGGATATACTCCGTACCTCTTCCAAAAGTAGATCACTTGGGTATACTGAGTGATGTTAACGTTCTCAAATATATCTCCTCTTTAGTAATGAAAGAACGTAACTGAGTAAGTTTGTCCGTTTCTGACCAGTAGGCTAGTTAGATAAATTTGGTTGTATAAGGTGTTTCGAAAAAAGTTTATGCATATTTAGTGCGATGACCTGAAAAATGGAAGACGTATACTCGAAAAATCTCTATTAATTATTAATATACACAATTTGGGAATTTATTAGTTTAAAATTGTCCAAATGTGAACCCTCACATTGGCAGCACTTGTTCAATGGAACAGTAAAATTTCTTATGGCGTCTCATAGTTCATAGAGGTTAATTCGGGACAGTATGGGGGCCAATTTATGTCACGCCCTAGATCAATTTACTAGGAAACATTTTCGACTCACCTTGTAGTTTTATGTACGTAGATATATTAACAATTTATCGAATAGCTGTAATAAGTTATATTGAACGTTACGTAATTAACGTATTGAATTTGAAAGTGAAAATGTATATTTTTTATGATGAATGAATATTGTGATGGCGATTTATTTCGACTATGGAGTGCGACATGGGAATAGAGCAGTATGCATTGTGCATTGAAGACTTTATAGCTTCTTCTTGCCTATTGACATTAAAATATTTTTATTTTTCATCTAGTCCACATCCACTCACAAGAAATGTATTAAAGGTGAAAATATGCTGCAAAACACTATATTGGCTCTGATCATAACACTTACTTCTTCTACCTCAATCAAAAAGTCATGATTCCCTTGTTGCACTCTATTATTTATTATGACAAAATGTGATTTAATCCTTATTTTAATTATTTCAATGATACTCATCCTGATGAATTTACAACAGGCTTTGAAACTTTGTGGTGATGGTTATCTGTTTTTTTCTTTGGCAGCAGGTAGATATTACAAATGTTTGTTGAGCAACCATAATTTTAATTATGTTGTGGATTTTTTCAACAAATTCAGTTTATGGGAATCTGAGGGTAGGGATCTTACTATTTTTAATGACCTAAAATGGGTGGGTTTTTTGTTTGAATGCATTGTTTGTGTTTTATTTTCCAGAAATTGTTTGTTGTATTGTAAAAATGGGTAAAACACTCTGAAATTCAACAGATGATAATATTATTCTGTAAATGATTTTCATACAAATACGTATCTTCCAAATGTGAATCCAAATATCCTAATTTTGCTTTGCACTTAGTATGAAACCTATTGGTAATGCAGTGTTAATCATGTAATTTTGGAGTTTTTGCCTATAATATGCCATAATACAATACTCATGGGACCTATATCCTAAGAGTTGTAATGTTTGATTGAGGAGGTTATAAACAAAGAATTCAAGTGCATTAGGTTGATGACTTCCATTGCCTGGTTCGAGAACATAGGTATCAAAATGTACCAAAAATTTCACTACAGGCTTTTTTCAAAGGAGAGTAAATTTACATACAGGCGATTTTTCGTATAATGCTTAATTTCGATGTATTCTACTTCCTGTTAAAATCCCCTTTGAAGAGACACACTGTATATGTAAAAATATTAACCTCAATATTTGTAATTATTCCTTCAATATTTTCTCAAGTATAGACCACGTTAGTTAGGTTAGGCGGGAAATTTGAATTACGATCCATCCGTGGATCCGAGCACTGAATTCCCCATGCATTTCTTATGGACTTAAAATTTACGCGAATTTCTCGCCTGTTTTTAGATACCGTAGCCGGGGGTTACTTTGAACAAGTTTTGCATTAATTCCATTGCAGCGCAAACATTTCTGCAGATATTTGAAAATGTTTTCAACCAATCGATGGCTTATTATCTCAGCTTCAATTTCCCGTTTGTACGACTCCATTATCTTCAATAGAAGTTGGTGGGGGCATATGCTTATATGTTCAGAAATAACCCCTTAAGAAGGGGCTACTTTGAACAAGAGAGCGTCTACCATAGAAAACGCCAGTTGTGGGCGCCCTGTTCATAAAAACCCCTTGAATATGCAAGTATGAGTTTTTAAAAGAATAATATCGCCTGATAATAAGGTTTTCCTTCACGGTTTAGCTCGTGAACTCCTGGCAATGTTTATTATTTCATCGCAATGCTCCTAAGATTGTAAATAAATTTTTTTTCGCTGAGTTTACTCAAGAATGCACAAATAAACACAAAAATTATAACTTTATTGAAAATATTTACATCTCTCAAGGAGCATGGGAAGTGGTAGATACCAACTGCCACTATGTGCGCGCACAGAAGTTTTTCCTCTTCAGCTGAAAATACGGTTGGACGTCCTGGCGATTTCGCTACAATTGAGAGGTTAGCAGCTGCTGCATTTGCCTTCACCGCCTTCTTGTACATGCAAATCGTTCCAGAGGGAAGGTTCAATCTAAAACAAGAAAATATTCGTAATTAGGAACAACAATGGATTTGACTGTGCTCTAGTAGGTACCTACGTAAACCGAAAAAAAACTACTCAGTAGAAGCAGCCCCGATAGTTGATTTTCCAGCTAAACACTTTTCTACTGCCTTGGCAAGGATTTCTGTTGAATAATTTCTGTACATCCGAGCTCCCAACTTGCGAATATAAGTTCGCGGCTTGTTGGCTTGCCCCTGATGAACAAAAAGTAGACGAAGCGCGATGTTCAAAGTAACCCCTCAAAGTTCCTGTTTTTTACTCGATTAGCCATATAAAATCAACGAAATGAGTTAGAGATATGAAACAAAATAGAAAATGTTGCCAATAGATTGATAAGAAATATATAACTTACCTAAAACGGTATTTCACAACAGGATCACTGCGGCAGAGGAGGTTTGAGGATTGTTCTCAGAACAGCTGATTTCACAATTCCGATAAAAAGGCGCGCAGCGGCTCAGGTTAGCCAACCTGACAACGTTTCGCGATCGTAGCGCCGTCTACATGTAATCATTGAATGTTGAGTACCAACTAGAGGTCGCTAGCTTGTGAACTAAGCCCGCTATGAGGATTTTTGATTTTACAACGTATCTGTTCAAAGTAACCCCTTGTGTTCAAAGTAACCCCCGGTTACGGTACTTTGGCTAATTTCTTAAGGTTTATTTCGGTTGAAATAGATTCTGTGAACCTTCCTCAACCATCTAGAATCAAGTTTTCATAACAAAATTGTATATTTCCAAATAATTAATAAATATAAAAGTGTTCACCAAATTCGATTGACGTATGTCTAAGCTCACTCGAAATCAGTCAAAAATATTAACATAACCCTAAATCGGCCTTGTAATGACGCACAACAGAAGTCATCTACGACATACGGCAATCTTTCGAACTACACTGGTTTCAATTTTGATTTAAGAATAAATTGAAGTAGATTTTAATGTGGAAATAACATGAAAACATGCACTAATGATGAAGGTACCCAATACTTGTTGTCCCTGTAATAACATTCTCTTTTAAATAGGGTGGTTTCATCTCAAAGTTGAAATTCCTTGTTAAAAAATTTGAATATGGATCTCCCGCCAAGAGAATGATTCTAACCTAACTAATGTGGTCTATATTATTGAAAGAATAATCTTCCAGAATTTTTTTAAAATCTTATTAGGGCTCTCTCAGTGTCTAATTACATAGAATCTGTTTGGTGTAATATCATAAACAGGATTTTTGAATACTTGATAAAACTTAAAAGGTGCTGTTAGTAATATTAATAGAAATAACTGATGACGTGGCATTTTTATGAAATAATTGATCCTGAGACAGTCTTTGGCGACATATCATACACTTCCTTAAGATTCTGCTATTTTTATTGTGATTTTAATTCTGATTTTTGCCATATAGCCAAAAGTGATACATAGTTTTAATATCTAAACGAATTACCAAAAATATAATGCTTAGGTCAATTTTTGAATAAATTAAGTGGAATATAAATGTGTTTCAATTTTATTTAAACAATTTTTCAAGCAGCGGTATATATAATTTGGGTTTATAATACATATTCATATTTCATACACTATACAACAGCCGATATTTACATTTAACAAACACATCCAAATGAATATGATCGTAGTAATGATATATTTATACAGGTTAAACATAAAAAAGTTCAGAAACTTGTATAAAACCTCCGTTTCATAAGATCCTTCACAGTTGTGTAGGGGATTATTTGTCATGTATCCCATATGCTGAAAAAAATTTATTTATGAAGTGAATAGGAAAAATTTATGGGGTTTTTTCAAGTCGAAAAAATTAGACGTCAATGTAACATTTACAGATTGAAGTCTACTGACTTCACTTAATCCACAAAAAGGGGTTTGAAGATTTACATGGGAGAATGGTACACAGTGAAACGAAATTTTCAAATTATTGAAAAAAAAAATTTATGATAGCAAACAAACTATGACCTCGATACATAACACAGCTTTAAATACAAGCCATGCACAAGAAATTTGACAACAATGTCAGATAGTCCTACGTCGTATGTCTTGTTTATGGTTACAGGTTGAGAACTTTCGTCTGTTTTTCATTTGTTTACAGTATATTGTATAAAATATTGTGGTAAACGAGTGCAAATGAGCTTTTAGAGTGCAAATTGAGTTCTATTGATTGATTCAGTGCAAATTTGATGAATAATTGTGTCTAGGTATCATCCACAATGCCTAACTGATATTGTGTAATGGGATTCGAATTACGACTCACAAAATGTGTATGTGTCAATTTTTGGCGCTCTTGTTCCTCGGAACAGAGTGCTTATCAATTTGCCAAAATGTCTGTAATTTTCGAATTTTCGTATGAAAACGGTCTTGAACGATTTGGTTTGACTCACTGATCAAGAATCCGTGTTCGAAATCGATTCTGTCCGGCCGGCCGTTAACACGATAACTCTCGAACGGAATGAGCTAGACAGTTGAAATTTTCAGAGTAGGTTTGAGGGATAAATATCTCGGTTAATTTCGTTATTGGGCAAAATCGGTCTAATAGTTTCGGAGTAACGAAAAAAGATATTTTTTTCACATAACAACTTTTGAATTCAAATTTTTTTAAGATGCAGTTTCATCATAATAATCCATTGTTATCATTTTCAACTCTAACAAGCTAATACTTTCGGAGATATGATGTTTCAAAGTTTCAATAATACATCGTAAGTTCTATGTATTCACAGAATGTGAACACAGAATCTGTCTGTGATCACTATTCATAAATGTCATCTTTTCTTGATATTACAGATTATCAATTCATAGTTGTTATTTTCTTTTGGAAAGTATTCGATTCTTGAATTTGTGAATATATACAAGACTGTTTTGATGTAGTTTATGGAGGCAATAGGAAAGAAGAACATAATGGAATAATCAAAAGAAATTACTGTTCGTTGACCACTGAGGTTAATATTACCTTTTACCTGTATACAGTATTTTCATAATGTTGCTAGCAAAAAAATACTGAAATATGGAGCTACATTTGTGTATCAATCATTTTTTCTTGAGTTAAGGTTCATAATACAGAAAAGAATGTGTTAGTGGTATGAACTATTAAATTTTAAATTATGAAAAGAGGATAGTATTTTATTAATATATTTTGAACTATTAAAATAATTTGTTCGTAATCCACTACCTACTCAAATATCAGGAATGAATGGACAATCTGCTATAATTGTCTCCAGCCTTGCTCTAGACATTTCGATAATATTTTCCTTAGGTATTTCGAGTTATGAAAACTATGCACCGAGTGTAAGTTGCAACAAACCATTCCACAAGGTTGAATCATTGCAGATTGCTCATTTAATCTTGATAAATAAATTTGATGACAATTTTTGAAGCATTAAGGCATTGAAGCATTGTAGATTGCTCTTTTTTATATAAGATAATTTTTTAAGCATTTTTTTAAACGACACTTTTTTTAAATTGAATTTCTTTCATGATGCATCATTTCTATCATACGAATCCACTGTATAATTCCCAACTCTGAGAAATCAATACTTTCGGAGATATTATTATTATTATTATTATTATTATTATTATTATACTGATCCTCCTGGGTCTTCCACAAGGAGACCCCTCATAAGCTCTAAGAGCTTGCCCTGAGTTAGGAGAACCAGTTGTGTTCTGTGTAGGCTTTGTTACTGTGTCCTTACGCCACCTTAGGCACAGCACTGTTAATTTTTGACCCAACAGCGAATGGTGGCGATTACCGTGACTAGAAAATTTCTTTCCTAGCCTCGGAATTGAACTTGGGGCTTCCGCTCCCAAGTCAATTACTCTACCACTGAGCCAATCGCACTGCAATTAGTCTGTTTGAAAAAGAGCGCCAAAAAGCTACTGTCCACAGGGCTTGAACCAATTTAATATTTACCTCGTCCGCCAAACCCAAAGAACCAAAGTTTAATTTTGCCAGATCACACACCCTCAGTGTCAGTCCTTAATTCCTCAAGGCATTTGACACAACAATTGAGACCTACCTATTTAGCGTAACCATAAACAAGGTACTACTACTGAACGTAACTTTTATTCCTCTCTGGGCTGCTACTCTTGGCGCTCGAATCGTCACTGAGAATCGCGTTGAATTAGCTGGTCCTTGGGTGAGGACGTTTGCCGTTTAAATGGTAACCGGCGATTTTGCTTGGGGCGTTCGAGATTTAGCCAGGCACAGTGCGGACGATCATAGTATACTTTGTCTATGCGGACGCTTAACACAAATGTAATTATTGTGAAATATAGATGGTCGCTAGGTAAAAATGTTTCAATTTTAATTTAATTCAGTTTGAAGAGGAAAGCACGAATTTGAAATATACAAATTAATTGTTTATGTATGTACGTCGGTTTTAAAGGGAGGGCGGCGCCCCTGAATAAAATGATACTGTCTCACTGTGAACCACCATCACATACATATCAAAGGGAAATAATATTTTATGAAGCATCTTAAATTACTACTTACTGTGTTAAATAATTGACATTAGGGTTCAGGGTTTTCAGGTAGTATGCATAAAGACCAATCAGCACTGTAGCGGTGGCAAATAGGAGACCATATCGACTTCTGTAGTTGAACAGTAACCAAGGGGGCATACTGTTAGAAATCCGTAACCACATGTTCGTGTTGCCTCTTCTCATCCTGCGCATGCGTTCCTCGTCCCGCTTTCTTTGGTCCTTCCTTCAAAAATATGATTTCATGATTTTTTTAAAATCGATCATTAGGTGACTTGTAGTATTGCCGGAAATTGAAATAAACCGTTTTTTACCCTTAAAAACTCACCCCCTTCCCCTTCCCTAACTCAGATCGCCCGTAAATTATTTTTCCTATTATTTTCGTTAAATCTCTTCCTTTTCCAATGGGCTTCATTCTACTATAATTTTTTTTCACTTTTTGTCATTTTTAAAGGCTTCGACCCTGGTCTAACAGCCGGTTTCATAACCAATTTTAAAGTCTCTTTAATTTTAAAGCTTCCTTTAGTTGGACATTTTGGTTTCATAATAGATTTCAGCTTCCTAAAGTTGCTTTAAATTTAAAGAAACAATTTCTTGACTTTAGCTGTTTTAAAGTATACATTAGCAATGACATTTTCGTTTCGTTGAGGTATTGACATTTGTCAATAAATATAATAATTATCCGATCCGGCGAATATTGTACTGAATTTTATCCAACAAACTTGGAAAAAATATAATGGAAAATTTTGACAACAACTTCTGCAAACTCTCCGATTTTATGCAACTGGTAATATGCTGATTACTGTGGCAGATTTCATTGGGGTTTCTAAAGCATCTGCGAGTCCTATAATTAAAAGAGTTTCCACGGCCATAGCTTCGCGAAGTGGAAAATACAGGGTGAGTCTTTGACCACTTCATTAATTTCAACCAAAGATTCCTTTCATCAAATGAAACACCCTTTTCATTTAACATTTTTCCAAATTCAGCTCAGGTAAAAAGATACAGGCTGTTGAAATTTTGAAAAAAAATCAGTTTTTATTTTGTAGCTTTGACATCCTTTTTTCGAATGAAATTAATGTTGGCGTAAAGATTCCTATAACTATGATACATATTTTCCAAATATTAGTTATTTTCTACTTCTACTGGTTTTCTAGTTATGGACTCGTGGATTCATAAAACTAAACGAAATTAGCATAAAGAAAGCATATAAAGTTTTTCTTGAGTCATTTCAAGAATATTCCATCGTTTTAGAACATTATATTATCCTTCATCATTTCTCCTTAAACACACCGTTTTCGAGATATTCTTCATTGAATGTTTTAAAATGGAAAACTCCAGAAATTTCACTACTTTTATGGATCCGTCCCTGAGCATTGGAATCCCGAATCAAGCTGTAAACCACGTTACCATGCCTTATTCTCGTCCGCCAACAATGTCATAGATAATTTATATGCGGGAATGTATTAGCACATTGTGAAATCTCTAAACGCTTGTAACTTTTTACCTGAGCCTAATCTGGAAAAATGGTAAATGAAAAAAGTGTTTCATTTGATGAGAGGAATCTTTGGTTAAAATTAATGCAGTGGTCAAAGACTCACCCTGTATATAACGATGACAGAAAGCAGTACAGAAATGGAGGAATTAGCTGAAAGCTTTTATAGTTCAATGTTCACTATATCACACATATTAACCAAAACTCAACTAAATATCCAAACGAAAAGAAACTATCAAACGTATTACGAATGAGTTGACGTTAAATAGGTACAAAGACAGGTATCAATGTATCATAGAATCATATAAATATTGTAATTGCTGTCAATTTTAGTTCATATAAATCAGTATCAGTCATGCCAATTTCAAATACTTCGCTAAAAGGATACTTTATGTAAAGTCCCCTTGAAGTTTCATTATGAAATTAATATTCTTTTAAGGTAGGCTTTAGCTTGAAGAGCCCTTTATCTAAAGTCTACTTTAGAGGTTTATTATGAAACTGGCTGTAATAGCAGAAGTGGACTGTAGCTAATTGCTAATAACTAAAAGACGCACGGTAAAATATTCGTCGATATTAACCATCAACAAATATTCCCTTGTGATCCGAGCTAGCCACCTCATCGCTCAGTGTCCCCTAAAGAGAAAAGTCATTCATGGCAGATACGTACCGGTTTCATGGTTGTTACCAATCATTAGCGCAACTTTGCCCCTGAATGACAAACGACGGAGCTCTCTATATTTCCACCATCCCATTTTTATGAAATACGAATATTGTTTGTGTGTATTGCCATTAATATTTACTTCTGCAAGCACTTACCAATCACTGTCCTATGAGATTAATTGTAAACTAATTTCATGAACATTCCCAACTATGTACCTATATGTTTTTTCACTTTCTTCAATCTTTTTGAATATAGGTAGGTAAGAGTATCAAGTATTTAAATCTAGTAGTCATCATTGCTTGCATCATTTTAGTAGTCTATCTAAAAGCTTGTTTTTGAAAAGTTTTATGTATTTATTTCTCTTTTTTGTATTTTGTAGTATATGTATACTACAATTTACCCCAACCCCCATTTCACATCTAACCTATTATTTTTCTGAACAGAATGTGATTTTTTTTACATTTTCAATATTTAGACATAGCTTCCTAAGCAGCTGAGGTAGATTGAATGAAATTTATATCGGAAAATTTTATTATACAATGAACTAAATGCTAAATGTAACGTCGATTATTTCTTTAGTTTTCATTGAATTACTTTCAGTTGACCCTTACAAGATATCTTCTGGTCAGACTTTGTTACTTCTTATAAACAATAGGATCAAAATGATTTAAAAAGCTGTGTTAGATTGAATTATGTACAGGAAATAGAATTAAATCAAATAGTGTAAATTGAAAATTTTATTCATCAATAATGGCACAAATATTGTAAATTAGATTCAAGATTAATATTTTCATGCTCCTTTTTTCTATTTATTCACCCTGCTGTAATTCACGTTTTCGAATGTATTTAGTTAGATATTCTATATCGAAATTGTCTAATTACATGGGTACATCTTTATATTTATTTTAAAAAGACCATATATCAATTAATTGATTCAAAGCAGTGATAAAATTGTCCTCATCATCAAGAAGGCCATCTTGGGCATTGAAGCAATTCTTTTAGAAAGTTAAAAAATAAATAAATAAAAAATATCGGTGAAAAGATCAACATGTAGGTACCTCATTTGTTATTATTATTGCGGTCACCTTAACTTGCGTTTTATGTTTATGATATCTAACGAAAATTCCGAGAATTCCGTAGTGCAATATATTCTTTTGTCCTTGAAATCTAATTTCTGAAGGAAGTCACTGTATATTCACATGTTGACTAATTAGTAACTGGTTCTAGTAAAATTTTCCTTCGTAATTTTTATTTTATTTTTTTGCTGTGAAAATGGACTCCCCGCTAAACTATGGGCTTTATCGCCATTTTCAGAAATACCAAACTGGTTCATCAAGTTACTCGTACCCATTTTTAGATATCTTGATTACTAGGTATTACAAGGAGACCCCTTATAAGCTCTTAAGAGCTTGTGCGAGTAAGGAGAATCCGTTATGTTCAATATAGAATTTATTACTGTGTCCTTACGCCACCTAAGTCACAGAAATGTTCATTTTTGACCCAACAGAGTATGGTGGCGACTACCCTCCGACTAGAAAATGTCTTTCCTAGCCCCGGGATTGAACTTAGGACCTCCGGTCTGCTCTACTACCGAGCTAAAGGCTCTTTAAAGTGATAATTTCGATAGTGCATATTCATTTTGATCAAAGATTATAAGACTCAGTTTATACAGGATACCTAAGATGCCTAAAACATTGGAGTGTTCACTGAGTCTCTTCTGTTTGGAACTTTTCGAAAGAAACTAAAAATCTTCGTCTTCTCAGCTGTAGAGGACGCCATTCAGAAATTAAGATGAAGTGATCGAAATTTTTGGCAATTGTAGGGTGAAATTAAATTGTCCATGAGATTTATATACAGGGTGATTCTTTAAGTTGTACATCAATTTTAACCATGGATTCCTCTCATCAAATAACTTTTTTCATTTACCATTTTTTCACATTCCGCTCAGGTAAAAAGTTACAAGCGTTTAAAGATTTCACAATATGCTAATACACTTCTATTATCTATGACTCAGATAGTGAACCAGAAAAATGTACGGCGACGGGATTCACAGCTTGATTCGAAGATTTCAAAAACCAGGGGTGGGCCCATAGGTTTCCAGAATTTTATATTTTATGAAATCTATGCAAGAATATCTCTATAACGATGATAAATATTGAAGAATAATTTAATTTTCTAAAATGATTGGATATTCTTGAAGTGACGCAAAATAAACTTCTTCTGCTTTCTTCATGCTAATTTCATTTAGTATTATGAATTCGCCAGCGCATCAATAGGAAAATTATAATTAGAGAATATGTGTCAAAGTTATATGAAACTTTAAACAAATATTCATTTCATTTGGAAAAACCATGTCAAAGCTACAAAAAGAAAAACTGTTTTTTTTCGAAACAGCCTGTATCTTTTCATCTGAGCCGGATTTGGAAAAATGGTAAGTGATGTGAATGTTTCATTCGATGAGAGGAATTTTTGGTTGAATGTAATGTACAAGTTAAAGACTCACCCTGTATAAAAAATGATAAATCCAATCTGATCTATTTTAGCAGGATTCAAAGCATACACAGATTTTATTCTGATAATTGTTTTATGACGACTGACAGTTTACTTCTACTCCATTGAGCTGTATATTAGGTTATGTCTATGGACAACATTCATCTGTCCGTAGGAAACAAATACATTGAAACTATTTCATAATTTTGAACCTGGTGATGATTGGGAATAAGAATCGAATATGGTAGGTGCTGCTGCCTGTAGAAATATTTTCTGAAACGAAATCTTCACAGCATACATCTAACCTCAAAAGTAAGAGATCATAGAACCTTCTTTAAGTTTGACGGTGGACTTATGAAAACCGGTGAAAATGTTGAAAATATCCGAGGTTATCGAATGAAACTTAGACTTTAGACTTTGACTAAAGTATATTCTTTGTCATACTCGAAAACAATGATCTATATGGAATAATACATGCACAGTATAAGTAAGCATAATCTTAAGTCATGCTTTATTGAAACTAGACTTGACACAAGGTCAGAGATTAGAGTTTACTCCATCAACATAACCTCAATAAGATTGAAGAATGACACATAGAACTGAAAGTGGAAAAAATTTGTGGGGCTGCCAAAAATCATTCATGCAAATGGCGAAGAGCTCTGGTTTGGGTGCTTGGTCATGACAAGGGGGATGCCGCTGGAGAAAATAGGCGCCAAATTATCGTTCATTGGACTAGTGCCATCTTGGAGGATAGGGAGGTTGAAGAAACAGAAAAATTTTGCCTGAGAAAAAAAGGAATCAACTCACCCCATAATTGACAAAGAACGTACTAGGAACTGGGATTCTCAATGGCCTAATAGCATAAGCAAAGCTATTGCACAAACAAGACTTATTTCTGCTAGAAGGAGCATGGTAACATACAACAGATCTAATTGGTCGTAGAGGTTCAAGACTACCTTAAGGCCGAATGACCTCCTCTAATACAATTTAATGCTCGGAAATTGGAAGCGCTACTCGAACTATTTGAAATATTTCAAGTTAAAATACATTAATAATCTAGGAAAAATAAAAAAATAGAAAAATGCAAGCATCTAAAATGTAACAAGCGCGCAAAAATATCTTAGAGTTTCATGCAACACTTAACAACTATATTTCCAATATAAACTATTGGACGAAAAAGTGAATTACCAAACAAACAATAGCATTTGTGCAGTTCAAATTTCATACAATACAGGGTGCTTGAAAGCAGAAGCAGAAGAAAGTGCATATATACAAGATGTAAGGATGCGAAATGTAATCAATATGTACAGAATTTATCAACATTAACTTATAGGTAAAATGTCTAACTACAAGTGTTTTCTTAATTTTATGAGCGATCTTTTAGCAGCAAAGCATGGAAAGAGTTTACTTTGATAGAGGACCTTCAAGAAATGATAGTAAAGTTTCCTTATTAAGTGAACAAATCCAAATAATACATACTCTCTCTTGACCCGTTTAATGACATCTTTCTCCAAATCTGCTGGTTTATACTTCTTGTAATACACTAAAGCATTTTTCAAAATATTGTCGAAATCGGTGTCATCAGGTATCTGAGCCAATAGACAGTGTACGCTGGCTAGATCACAATCTTGTTGAAATACTACATCCCTCCTGCTGACCACTAGGGCGGTAGCTACGTAGATCGGCATGAGGGGTGGAGAAGCTAGGAAGAAGTCGTACAATCTTACAACATCCTTGTATCTGTTTAGAGAATGCCCAAACCAAGTAAGGTACCAAGGCAAAGCAAACATAGTTCCGACACCCGACCTGCAACAATTTATTATGTAAATATTATGTAAATTCAACAATTCCAAAGACCTGGCGACTGTTGAAGAAAATGTGTCATCTGTTGTTACTATGGAAATATTTCACCTATATAAACTGGTTGGAAGATTCAGTTATGCTATTTTCTTGTACGGAAACCAAGAATCAAGTGTTGAATTTTTAATGAAAAATAATGGATACAGTAGTCTGTTACTTTGCGATAGTTCATTTGAAACATAAATAAAAGTACGTGAATAACCTGGCAGGAAAACTTCTAAACGAACAGACGTAACTAACCTAACCTCAATAAAATATAGTGACAGGATAGAAAACTAAGTAATTTCATTCGAGAGTTCAACTTGTTCTAAGAAAATGAAGTTTTCCTATTTCAGATCTTACTTCTGTATAGCATCTGATACTTTACCTCTGTTTCTTTAAAATTGCTTTCGGCATTTTTAATTTCATACCGAAGAGTTCTTTATTACTCAAAGATAATGATCTATGATAATATCTTGCCTGAGATGGAACATAATGTTGATTGTTGGGGGTAGAAATTGGCAACGTCTCAGAGAATTATTTTTGGGCGCATGTTCTAGGGGAACATCGTCCTATCATTTCGTCCAAATGTCTGTAATTTTCGAATTTCGAGCTGAAAATTGGCTAATAGACTAATTCGGACTCCCTGATCACGAATCCGGTGTCAGATTTTTGGGTGCCGTATGGCCGGCCGGCCGGCCGGCCGTACTTCCGGCCGTAGGCACGATAACAGGAGCACCGAAGGTCCTATCGACTTCAAACTTTCAGGGTAGGTTTCTGATCAACATGCGACGGTTAAGTTCGTTAACGGGCAAAATCGGCCGGACGGTTTAGGAGTTATAGACATTTAAAATTTTGAGGTTATTTCCCTGATATTTCAGGAACTAAAGAAGATGTTGAATCGAAACTTGGTAGTCAGTTCGAGGATATAAACGCGCAACTTTTGGCAAAATTCTGTTATGATCGAAATGTTGGTAATTTTTAAAAAAATATTTCATTTAATTTTTTCGAAAAAAAAATTTTTTTTTCGTGAACTATTCATCAGATTGCAACAAAAACTTGTACTAACGTCAATTGTAGTATTTTGCAACATTGTGCAAAATTTTGGCTCTATACGATTTCAATTTCTGGAGATATAAGACAAAATGTTTCAAATTTCCTGGGTCTCTCTCAGTATTTTCATCGATTATTCTATGAACTCTTTGAATTCCACCGAAAACAAATTCAAAGACATAAACATAAAGAATCAAGTCATAGTTTAGACGTCGAAAGAAGGACGATGTTGATCGACTTGAAAAGGTACCTATTTCAAGAAATGCAATAATGAAATGCTTAATTTATGGATATAATATTATCTAAGTATTGTTGGGATCGGGCAGTTGGAAAATTTTTTAATAAAAAAATTTGTACCGACGTTAAATCAAGCATTCTACACGAGTGTGCAAAATTTCAGTTCGATACGATCTCAATTCCAGAAGATATTGCTTAAAATTCACATTCCAGCGTGTTTTGACGTTCTATGGTCACAGAAAATCGTCACAAAAATATATTTACCTCATTTGACGGCTGTTTGTCAAATCAATTAATTCCAATAATTGATGTCAGATTTCCTACATACCAAGTTCAAACACATTTTATTATATGGAAAACACTTATTTTGATCACGTTCTACAGGAATTGATACTAAATAGAAGCTAGATGAAGATTATTGTAATGGAAAATTTGTGTTCCAGAATAATATTAAGGTATTCAACATGATACTGCTTTTTTTCTTTACTGGTCAGTACGGGCCACAAGGAAGATGAACATGCGCCCAAAAGCTCCTGTCCACAGGGCTTGAACCAATTTTTGAAATTGACGATATTTCAGGAGTGCCAACCTGCCTTCGTTTTAGTTACAAAACAGTGTAAACCTAAATCATGGCCTACCGGGAGACTGTCTTAGATCACTACCGATATCCTAATGGGTTTTGGGGCGCCTGAGAGTCCAGAGAACGACTGATGACGTCCGATTATTTAGTTTTCAAGAGATATAAAACATTAAACTTGTTGAAATTACCCTAACTTTGAGTATGATAGTTGCATAAGGATGATACACCGTATATGTACGTTAAATACCGTAGGTTAGGCAACGCTGCATTGAACGCAGGCACACAGTCAGCTGGCCACTGAACAGACTGGTGGTACCTTCAACGAAACACAAACGCTGACGTTATAGACCACATTAGTTAGGTTAGAATCATTCGCTTGGCGGGAGATCCATATTCAAATTTTTTAACAAGGAATTTTAACTTTGAGATGAAACCACCCTATTTACAAGAGAATGTTAGTACAGAGACCTTCATCATTAGTGCATGTTTTCATGTTATTTCCACATTAAAATCTACTTCTATTTATTCTTAAATCAAAATTGAAACCAGTATGTCGTAGATGACCTCTGCTGTGCGTCAGTGCAAGGTCGATTTAGGGTTATGTTATTATTTTTGACTGCTTTCAAGTGAGCTAAGACATATGTCAATCGAATTTGGTGAACACTTATATTTATTAATTATTTTGGAAATATACAATTTTGTTATGAAAACTTGATTCTAGATGGTTGAGAAAGGTTCACAAAATCAATTTCAACCGAAATAAACCTTAAGAAATTACCCGAAGTATCTAAAAACATGCGAGAAATTCGCGTAAATTTTAGGTCCATAAGAAATGCATGGGGAATTCAGTGCTCGGATCCACGGATGGATCGTAATTCAAATTTCCCGCCTAACCTAACTAATGTGGTCTATAGCTAGCTTTAAGTGGGGTTAAATGTAATATAGATTGGTATAGTTGAATACTTGATCATCCATTGCATTCCACCGTATTCACAAAGCATTCGATCTCCGTTAAGTCCTAACTGAGGTTCTCAGTTAAGGATAAATAAGAATCCCAACCTCAGTTAACGTATGTAACGGTGGTGAAACAGGCCTGTTTCACGTTAATTTTCAATTAAACTGAGGTTGCGATTCTTATTTATCCTTAACTGAGGACCTCAGTTAGGACCTAACGGAGATTGAATGCTTGGTGAATACGGCGGTTTATCTGTTATATTTTATGCGGGTCGACTTGAGTAACATGATGATTTCTATCAATTCTCTTTCAGCTCAAGTTACATAAAAATACTTCATTTCAAAAATATCACTATTTGTGTGGATTTGTGGGCATTTTAGTGCCATAGTTTGTTAATTAAGATCTGTAGCAAGGCACACGGAATTCTTGTTGAAACGGCAACCATGCCATACAGAAAACAACACGCCTCATCCTCTGTTGGAAAAAATTACTTCCCAAACAATATATTATATCTAAGTTAGTAAAGCAGGGATTCTATAATTCCTCATCTTGAATGAAAGCTTCATTACTTACATTTCTAAAAAATTATAAAGTTTTGAATCTACCCTCTGCAAAAGAGGATACATGTAATTCAGTCGAAAGGATGTTTTTTCCATTGTAGGTTCCATACATTCCTTTAAATGATCGGTGCTTAGGCGTTCCATTATTCTGAATGAGATTACTTCTCCTACAACTAGTAAAAAAGTGATAGCTACATCATGGTATCCCTGAAAAAAAAATCCAGTGAAGGGCGAATAAATTTTAAATGTTGTTTTGATTTGTGAATTTTTATTTTGCGATCATCTACTCATTTCTTTTGTTAACTTGACAGCTAGTATGAAGAGATTTCAATCTTATGCATCTTAATGTTTTGTTTGTCTGTTTTTGACACCTCAATTGATCATAATGAATATGATATACAGCTATTAGAGACTGAAACAAATTGAATTTCCAATGTTTACAAAGGTCCATAAATGTTTCCTGCTCAATTCACTTTTTCTACAATTAAAATAATCACTCTGCAATTGGGTGTGTTAAATGGTAAGAATGGCAAACACTTCTATTCGACTAATGACACAACTCGTCCTGAGAATATTTCGATTATCTTATTGAATTTGCACTATTTGCAGTGCATTTGAATCTATAATAATAATTTTTTTTTATTGAAATAGGGTAGCCCTAATATGCATACAGCCATTATAAATAAACAGTAATTCATTTAAAAAGCATTCATATATATTATAACGATTACAGTAAACTGGTCCACTGTATTATACTCAAACAACAAACTTGTTGATAGTTTATGACTTTTGGAGCAAAGTCATGTCTGTGGTCATGTCAATTTTATAAAAGAGCAATTTCTTTAAAATATGATATTAAATCGATATTTCATACCTATCTCAGACTGAGACGAGTAGAATATGGTACTTATCGACTTATTTTAAAGAATTGGGACCCATGTATTAAGGTTTTATTGAATGTTGAACGATATCGGAAATATTCTATAATATAATTTAAAATAACAAACAATGAAGAGTAACTTATAATCTTTAAGAATTTTACAGATTCACAATTTTGTACCGATTCTCAAATGTCTGTTTGATATTTAAAACCATTCGTTGGTCAAAGAGAATCAAATATGGTATATTGGACGTATTTTGATGAATAGAAACAGACATTTTCAGATCAGAGATGTTGAAGTAGATTTTTCTGTTCTCTACTGAATAAGGTAGAAACTGAATATCTAGAGGCATACGCATGACTCATCATGCGTAAAATAGGCATATTCTAATGAATTGGAAAGGACATTTTCAAAATTCGGTATATGGAATATGATAACCATATAATAACTGATTAGTTGAATTCCTAGAATAGTTCTATGTTCTAAGTTTGCATTGAATAATATGCACCATTCATAGAAGATTCACGATTTCAGTAATTTCATAGAATTTTCTTCATATTTTTGACTTGTATCACAGTTCAGATTTTTTTGAAATTCTGCAAAAGCTTATATTACAGCAAAGTTCTAGATTCAAACTCGATCAGATCTTTATTGTTGGAAGTATGGTGAAAATATAATTTTGTTTCCTGGAAGCCAAACTGCCTTCAGTGCCTGAGTGATTATATTTACGGCAGGAAAAGTGACTTACAGAGGAAATGTATTCTGACATTTTGGGCCTATAATTTCTGAACTAAGACAGGCAGCAGAGTTTTAACTCCACACCTTTGTTCAGGAGATCGGTAAATATATACTATAATATCCACAGTGACCAAAGAGCTGAACAATTATCCTGGAAATTTTTTAATTACTAGATCAGATAATAGTATTAAGAGGATAATTTTTGGAAATCAATAAACTATTTATTGGGATTGCTGAGAAAAAAATGTTTATTCCCGCTCTCTTTCAAAGTATAAAATACTGACCTGATAGTACTTTAAATGGGGGTATTTCATAATTACTCTAAGAATTAGTACTGTCAATTGATCTTGTAGAGCTAGCCTCTGCTTCAATGGAATGCCTGTAGAAATAACTTCTTAATTGTTTATTTCAAAGAAAAATTAATGTCTCACCTGGGGGGAATCTACTCAATGATCTGTTCACATCTAGAATTACTTGATTATATTCATCATGACTAGATAGTTCTAGAAGAGAAGGTATTTTTTCGTTAGTTTCATCTGGATCTACCTCTAACAATAGCGGCCATATCTTTCTTCGAAGATCATCTAGAACCAAAAACTGATGGCTGAATATATTTTTTACACCTATCCTGAGGGTCACAGAAATTCTCAGACAAATGAATTACCTCCAACTAGTCCACACTCTCCAATTGCCAAATCTCGCCATGCATCTGTATCAATATTGCGTTCCAGGGCCTTTTCAATTATTTTTCTTTTTTCAATTTCAATCTGTGATTCAATGTCTGAAATAAATGCATAATATTTTAGACACTCATTGAAGATATTTGGGTTTGAAAAACAATTAAGCTTATTCGAGAAGAAATCATTTAGAGTAGGTAACTTCTACTAATAAGATTTAGGAACAAAATAGTTGGATATTAATTAATTATAATAAATTAAGGGTGAGTCATTCGTTCTCAAATCTTACCATCTTCAAATCTCAATTCCGATCTCGTATCCTCATGATCAACAAAACCATTTGACTTGTTATCAGATATAGCCCCATACTTTGAATTTTCCTGCTTTATATCTTTGTCGAATGACAACAATGCATCGTTTTCTAACATATCGTTTCCTTATTATGAATAAATCATTAATGTTTATCTACTGTAAATTGCACCAAATTGGACGTTGAAAAATATATGGAACTTTCTTATATGAAAAAAACATTAAACTCGGTCAAAGGAACAATAACATCTTTCGGAATTCAGATGTCACTGTCATTTTTAACGTTTAGTTTGGTTTGGTTATATCATAGAGATAACTTTGACTAGAAAAGAGTAATAACCAGAGAAATAGAGGGAATTCCCTCTATTTCTCTGGTAATAACTCACATCTATCGATGGTCATAGCATAATGATTTATTGATTATCGAAAATCACGAAAAAAATTGGTTCAAGCCCTGTGGTGCTCTTGTTCAAAATGTGACAAGATTTGTTGTTATTTATCAAGATTAAATGAGCAATCTGAGAATGAGGACCATGGAAGAAATCGAATTAAAATAGCTGAAATGAATTTGACTCTCTCTTATAGAACAGGATGACATGTACGAGTATGAACAATTGAACACAGATCATATAATAATTCGTAGATAGAATAATTATAGCATTCTGTGAAAACATAGAAGTGTACGATTCATTATTGAAATTTCGAAAAATCATATCTCCGAAAGTATTAGCTTGTTAGAGTTGGAAATTATATCAATGGATTTTTATGGAGAAATTGCATCTTAAAAAAAATTGAATTTGAAATTGAGAATGTACAATAGAACATATGCGCAACAGCTCCTGACTTTACGTCAGCGCTTGAACCAATTTTTTTGAAATTTTCTAGGGGTAGGGTTTTTACAAAATTTTAAACACATCTTTATGTCGATATTCTACAACTAGTTACCAAGCTTCAATTCGATCGGGTCTATATTTTTTGTGTTATCGTGGAAATAATATTCCGGGTAGGTATAACTCCGAAGCCGTTGGACCGATTATGCCCGTAAAGGAACTCAACTCTCCCAATCGGATACGCAACATACCTTGAAAATTTCAAGTCCCTATGTCCTTTCGTTCGAAAGTTATCGAGGCAACGGTCACCCATCCATCTACTAAACTCACACAAGGCTGCTCCAATCTCCAACAATTTATATCCGATCGTGTTCAACCTTGGAACTTGGCAGTAGAGTTAGGTTTTGAAGGCTGTCGCAAAATTTTAGCGATGTCGGACGAATAGTTACTGATATATAGACTTTTTTTCAATAATTTCCAATGATTTTTTAACAATTTTCTAGTTATACGATCCTCACTAAATTTTCTAAGAATATTCACGTTGGCATTATACGACTATAATAACCATGTTTGAAATTAATCGGTTCTGTATTTTTCGAGTTATTGAGGAAATAACCAAATTTCAGCTGGTTATAACTCCAAAACTGTTTGGCCAATTATGCCTATAAACAAACACAAATGTTGCATTCAGATGCACAACCTAACCTGGAAATTTTAAGTCGCTATCTCTTTCCGTTCTCAGGTTATCGTGACATACAAAATATTTTTTTTTAATTTTTTTAAAATTTTCTAGTGATGCGATTCTCACAAACGTGCTTAAGTTCATATTCTACAACTATTCACCAAGTTTCAATTCGATCGGATTTATATTTTGAAAATAAAATTATTACTCGGAAACCATTGGGCCGATTATGCCCATTAACGAACTTGTCCGTCGTATTGGGATGCGCCACCTACCCTGAAAATTTCAAGTCGCTATCTCTTTCCGTTCTCAAGTTATCGCGGCCAGACGGCCGGCCGGACGGACATAATCCAATTTGACCCTGAATTCTTCATCAGGGAGTCAAACCCAATCGTTTGAGATCATTTTCGGCAAAAAATTCGAAAATTACAGACATTTGGGCAAAATGATAACGCGATGATCCCCAGAACATACACGCGAAAATTAATACAAGCATACCTATTTGGTAAAAATTTATTGAAAATATATAACATTACGATTTTTTATATTGAAAACATATCTCCAACTCGATGATTCACATATCCATTTATAGAATGTAAGTGCCCACTAGCTCCTTCATTTCCTTTTCCCCTGGAAAAATAAGATTCACAATAATATAAGGTAGATTCCTGCTATTCTAACGGAAAATTACAAAATACTGAATATAATTTAAAATCCTTATGTATGGTTGTGCAATTGGAACAATTGGAACATATTGGCATCGGCCCAAAACGAATATGAAAAACGCGATGTTCCCCAGAACATACGCGCAAAAAAATTGGTTCAAGCGCTGACGTGAAGTCAGGAGCTTCTGCGCGTATGTTCTATTGTCCATTCCCCTGTATTGGACATTCTTAATCGAATTTACCATGGTGAATTCTATTGTCCGTTCTTCTGTATTGGACAATCTTAATCGAATTAAGCATGGTAAATTCGATTAAATGTCCAAAAAATTAACTTAACACTATAATTTAACCCTCCCTTAAAGGGGGGGTCAAATTATAGTGTGAAACTCGGTACAGAGTGATCATAATTAATTTTCAAACAACAACTACAAATAACGGTCAAAAATTGCTGAGAAACTATCAGGTTTAGGTGTGGGAAAACCTTATGAAGATAGTTTCAAAATTAATTTTTACGTTCAACGAGATATAGAAATACAGAATTAATTTTTTTTTCTGTATTGGACTATCTAATATTTCTACTCGAAAAACTACTGGTTTTTTCATCAATTTCTATTTAAAAAAACTCCATATTTCAAATTTTTCGCGTTTCTCGTAAATAGTGCTTCTAAAGGTATAAAGTGATCTGAAGAAACATAATTTGAGCTTGCCATTCCATTTTTGAGGTCAAATACAGGGTGTTACATTTAACATGTAACTTTGGTCTATATATTTGTCTTCGAACACCCTGTATATATGAAAATAATTTTAAATTGTGCTTTTGAACACCCTACACACATCACAAAAAAAAACATTTTGAAAATATTTTCATTCACTGCCTCAAAACGAGCTTCGCGTCTGTGGTAGGCCACCCGGTATATTGAGAAATCGTTATATTAAAAAAAAAAAAATTTTTGTCTAAATCGTACAAATCAATTGCGCTATTCGCTATTCGCTAGTCTCAAACTTGAAATCTATGATATTACTCCTGAGATTTTCACTGCACCATTTATAAAAAAGTTCTAATTTTCCATTCACGCGCATTTTCAACAATTGTTCGAATTATAACATTTTCCAAATATGCCAATATAACAAAGACTAATTAGGGTCATCTAAATTAATGCTGGTATCTCTAAAAGTCAGACGCAATAAGTCGCCTTTCTACAGTAATAACTTACGTTTGAACCGTAAGAGCCACTTGAAGATGATGAGTATGATGTTGATTGACTGTATGATCCACTGGTCCCTCCACCCCCACACCCACCTCCACTGCATCCACCCCCACATTGACCACAAGTGTTGCAGCAGCCACCTCCTCCACCTCCTCCGCTCTTTTTATAGGTAGGGCTCCTTGCTTTTCGGATAGCTCCAATATAGTCATGTCGATGATTGGTCTGAAAAATCAGTTTGGAGTATAATATATAATTTAACAATAAAGCAAAGTAAATTTACGGTGCAAGAAATGGTGCCCATACACCGTTTATGCATAGCCACCTTTATAAGAGGACCGGCAAAACAAAAAAAATGGCAACAGGATCTGTAGAAATACGCCAGGCGTATATAGGAGGAGGATATTAGCAACATTTGGTTTCAACAGAACGGCGCTACGTGCCACACAGCCGAAGCTATACTCGATGTTTTGCGCCCTGTTTTTGAAGATAGCATTATCAGCTGCAGAGCTGATGTCGTTTGGCCACCTCGGAGCTGCGATTTGACACCGTTGGACTATTATTTGTGGGGTGCCGTAAAAGATAAGTGTTACGCCAACAAGCCAGAGACAATTGACGCTTTAAAGGACAATATTCGTGAAGCCATTGGTGAAATACAGCTGCACACAATCGATAATGTGCTTAAAAATTGGACCGATCGTGTAGGCTACTGCATGGCCAGCCGAGGCAGCCATTTGAATGAAATTATTTTCCATTATTAACCGGAAGGATTGTACTTTCAAATAAAAAAAAGAAACTTGAGAAAATATTTAGTAGTTTTTTTTTAATGCATTTTCAAAAAAAAAAGTTATTTGGCGGACCCTTTAGATCCATACAATATATAGAGGGACCAATGAATAAATAATAAACGAATTTATAAAATTCTCACCTCATCGCTTTCACCATTCAGTGGGGCTTTACCTCTGATTGGCGAAACCAAATATTTGATGACAGGATTAACATTCGACATTTGATTAATTTCCATCACATCAGTTTTCAATATTTCCCTAACTGATCTTATCTGCTCCGACGTTGCTGGTGGACCGAAAAAATAAATGAAATTAACACCAGACATGTTATTCCCCCCTTCAGGTGTCGCAGGGTGTATACTGTTCATTTCCTGCACAGAAAACGGGATAAGAAGAACAAAAACGCACAGAGAAATCATCTTGACGGAAGGTTCGAACACGACTGGAGAAAAATGTGGGTATTGAGCTATATAAAACGGTTGGGCATTGAAATAACATGGAGGAAGCATATTTGGGATTTCTCCCATATCTTCTGGTTTTTTTTTATATCGGATATCGGATTACCTATTAATTATGAAAAAACGCGGACGTTCAAGTACGCCTTCAACCGTATCACGTAAACAAAACGGGTTGAATTATAACAATTACTTAATGAAAATCTACGTTAACCTTATAATTAAGAACAGACATAGGATATTGTTGAGGTTTAATATATGTGCTCGTTCAGTGCACATCTGATCATTAGGACTAGTCATCTTGGGTTTCCCGGAATTTCCGAAAAAAAAACATTTTAAAAATTAATTTATTGTGTACCGACTCCTGGTTTTATTGTAGGAGAGGAAAGGGGGGGTTTTGGTTGTTTATTCATCGTTGCAAATTTCACGCTAAGGACTTTTCAAAATTACATGTTTTTGGTATACCTACTTACTTATTCTATGCTCGTCTGGCCATCTCGGGGGTCTATGTACTATGTCTAAACTACTCACAAACTGAACAGAGCCAGTCTCGAGTAGATCCAACATCTAGTTTGCAAAATGATTTGTAAGATACCCATTGGCTAAGTGGAGCTGTAAAGTTACGGTTGGTTTATGAGTCTTATCAATTTTTGGCTGAAAATGGTCTTAAACGATTTGGTTCGACTCACTGATCAAGAATCCGAGGTCGAAATCGATTCTGTCCGGCCGGCCGGCCGTAGGCACGATTACTCTCGAACGAAAGGGGTTAGAGGATTGAAATTTGCAAGGTGGGTTTGGAGCGTAAATATCTCGAACAAGTTCGATAATGGGCGAAATCCATAGAGCGGTTTCGAAGTTATGGCCAATTTTAGTAAAAACATTTTTTATGAATATTTCCGAAACCGATCACTCGATCTATCGGAAATTTAGCATCAAATTGTATAATCATGACCTTTATACGCATGTGAAGTTTTGTTTTGACCAGGTTACCGCAAAGTGTAGAAAAAAAAATTTTCAAGATTTAAAAAAAAAATTCTACAATAACTCTCGAACGGAATGTGCTAGGCAGTTGAAATTTTCAGAGTAGGTTAGGGAGATAAATATCTCGGTTAAGTTCGTTATCCGCCAAAATAGGCCAGATGGTTTCGGAGTAACGAAAAAAAATTTTTTTTTTGAAGCAATAAATTTCAAATTCAAATTTTATTTAAGATGCAGTTTCACCATTAAAATCCATCGATATCATTTTTAACTCCAACAAGCTAATACTTTCGGAGATATGATTTTTCTAAATTTCAATAATGAATCGTACTTCTATGTTTTCACAGAATGCTATAATTATTCTATCTAAGCTTTATTATATGATATGTGTTCATACTCGTACATTCCATCCTGTTCTATAAGAGAGAGTCAAATTCAGTTCAGCTATTTTAATTTGATTTCTTCCATGGTGCAGTTCTCATTCTCAGATTGCTCATTTAATCTTGATGAATAAACTATTGAATTGAATTTCCTTCATGATGCAGTTCTATCACAATTTACTATCAACTGTATTCTGAGAAGTAATACCCCTAGGGCCTTGATAATACCGATTTCATTTTGTCACTGAAAGCGTGTTGATAATACACGATAACTCTCGAACGAAAGGTGTTAGAGGATTGAAATTTGCAGGGTAGGTTTGGAGCGTAAATATCTCAGACGAGTTCGTTAACGGGCGAAATCCATCAAGCGGTTTTGGAGTTATGGCCGTTATTATTAAAAACATTTTTTATGAATATTTCCGAAACCGATCACTCGATCTATCTGAAATTTAGCATCAAATTGTACAATCATGACCTTTATACGCATGTAAAGCTTTGTTTTGACCAGGTTACCGACTTACCGCAAAGTGTCAAAAAAAAATTTCAAAATTAAAAAAAAATGTTTCTACAATAACTCTACACGGAATGAGCTAGGCAGTTGAAATTTTCAGAGTAGGTTAGGGAGATGAATATCTCGGTTAATTTCGTTATTGGGTAAAATACCCAGATGGTTTCGGAGTAACGAAAAAAAAATTTTTTTTAAGCAACAAATTTCAAATTCAATTTTTATTTAAGATGCAATTTCACCATTAAAATCCATCGATATCATTTTCAACTCCAACAAGCTAATACTTTCGGAGATATGATTTTCCAAAATTTCAATAATGAATCGTACTCCTATGTTTTCACAGAATGCTATAATTATTCTATCTAAGCTTTATTATATGATCTGTGTTCATACTCGTACATGTCATCATGTTCTATAAGAGAGAGTCAAATTCATTTCAGCTATTTTAATTTGATTTCTTCCATGGTGCAGTTCTCATTCTCAGATTGCTCATTTAATCTTGATAAATAAACTATTATTTGAATTGAATTTCCTTTATGATGCAGTTCTATCATAAGAATACATGGATATAATTCCCAACTCTGAGAAACCAATACGTTCGGAGATATAATTTGTCTGCGCCAGAAAGCTCCTGTCCACAGGGCTTGAACTCATTTTTTAAACTAAAACTAAACTTAAAATCTTAAACTTATTTATTTTTCTTGTTTTTATTTCGATTTAACGCCGATTGTTAACTATGTATTATTTACAATCGTATTATTTTACACCCGAGCATATAATTCAAATAATGATAGTTCAAATTCGGAAAAAAATACTTTACCACTATTCAGTGGAAAAAACAATTCTACAACTTTCACATTTCTCTCATCATGCTAACAGTAAGCACTTTGAACGATTTTTTAACTATAAGGATCTACGTTTGGTACATTTATAACGAAGTTTTCTCTATTTTGATAGAGAAGCGTTACATACCAGCTCTGAAAAAAGTTAATAATTGGAGCATTCTCAGTAACTGCTAAAAATTTACTTTCAAAAGTTATTAATATTCCATTGCTATGATCAATATTGGCGTTCATATGTTTGTAGCTCTATATTAGTCTAGTCAACAAGTGCTTTTTAGAGGTCATAATTTTTGCGTATTCTCTGAAAATTATGATTGCGGTCTCATTCTATTCGAAATGGCATGTAGATAGTTTTTGAGAAAATGCTAAGGCCACTCTCAAAAAGTGCAATAGTTATAAGCAATTAAGTGAAAAAAAAAGAAGGGGCTTTGGTTTTTTTCCAATACCTCAAAAACTATCTAAGATAATTCAATTTGAAAAATAGATTCAAGAAGAGGAGGAAATTTCCTAGAAAAAATCTCAACTCCCGGAACTAGGACCAATATTTATGATTTTCCCAAAGGGTTGAAAATACACCCAAAAACGGGTCATCCGGCTTGCCCCCTTCGGACCTTTCATGAATAAATATGATTTAAACTTATTAAATATGAAAATAAAATATTTAAAAAATTCAGGCGTCTACAGGATAGATCAATGAACAATAATCCCTAGTCTAAAAATGTTTATTTCTACTTTTCAATTAGTTGTCCATTAGTTAATTAACAATTTTTGTAGCACGAACATTGCAAGTGCGATAATTGTTGAACGATTAATCTGAGATATTTTTCAAAGCTCCTGGAATAGATTCCCTTTGGAAAATTTAAAAAATTGTTAATTTTCGTTTTGTTATTGATAATTCACTTAAGTGAATAATTATAAAGATCCAAATATGTTTCAAAAGAAAATTTTAAATTATCTCATAAACAACGCATTGATTTATAACAATACCTTAACCAATAGGAGATAATAATTACTTATTAAAAATCCTTTTTGAGTAGTTTCTGAGCATGAGAAAACGGATCAAAAGAAATATTATAAATTGAAGCTTTGAAATTTTCACTTAAGTTAATTGTAAATATCAAAACGAAAATAAACAATTTTAAAAAATTTCCAACGGGAATCTATTCCCAGACCTTTGAAAAATAGCTCGACGAATGGAAAAAATTCTCAGATTAATAGTTTAACAATTAGCGTACTTGCAATGTTAATGTTCGTGCTACAAAAAACCTCTAGGAAAACTATAAATATTGGTCCTACAGTTCCTGCAGTTGGGACTGTTAAGGCAATTTCCTCCTCTATTTGTATCATTTTTCAAATTTGAATTATCTCAAATATTTTCTGAGGTATTGGTGAAAACTTGAACATCCATCTTTTTTTCACTTATTTATAACTATTGCAATATTTGCGAGTGGCCCTAGCATTTTCTCAAAAATATATAATCGGCTCCTGAATATTCTGCAAAGTTTAAATAAAATCTGATCGTCCAAAGTGGGTCAAAATCGCTTTCAATGAAGTCGTTTACAAACATTCAAACATACAGGTGAAGCTAATGTAAGTGTATTAAATAGTCTCAAACTCTATCGCTAGTCAGGAGTACAAATGCAAGTAGACCCTCTTAGAACAGGCTAAGTTGGAGATAAAGTAATACTGTATATAATATTTCTTGTATTTGTGGTAAATCATACACAGGAGGAACATCAAGACCACTAGAAGTAAGAAAGTCAGAGCATAAGAATAACTTGAGAAATAGAGACATACAGAAATCAAAAATAGCAGAACATGTATGTACAATCCAAGGAAATCACATGATGGGTTGGAGTATTACAAATATTCTAATGACAAAACCTGATTATATTAGAAGGAAACTTAAGGAGTCAACTAGTATTTTATTGAACAGAGAATGGAATTTTGCAAATTGCTCCATTGGTATTGACCATATTTGGCTGAATTTATTGAAAAAGGAGTTGGAATTTGGAAATTTCTATGCAAAGTAAAACTGTTAGCTATGATTTACAAATACTGTCAATGCGACAACTCTCGAATTTCAGAATAACTATCAACAAAATAATTCTAAAGATTTTCATTAAGCGTCTGACGAAGGAGTCTGATATAGACTCCAAAACGATATAGTTGTTTCTTCGTTGATGTTGTTTCGTTATTGTTTGTTAGGCAACATTGTTCAATTGATTGCTTCTGACAAATATCTTGTGTTTCTTACGCAGAAGCAAATCACAAATAATTAATTTTTATTTTATAGATATTTTTCAGAGTTTGGGAGAGAATACACAGAAAGAAACCTTTTAATAATGAGTATACCTCCCACAGTATCCTTCAATGATTACTAGAAATCTTAATGTTTTGTGCTACATTTAAATTTAAAACTTAACCTAAACCTATCTGGGATATTTAAAAGAAAGACTGTATTTTTTCGTATGCATATTATCTATTTTCCATTTGAGTGAATAACATTTTATTCCATTATCTACATAGAGTATAATAAATAGGTATCGAGTCATTGGATCATCTGCTCATTTTCTTCCTTTTTTGCAGCCACCGCCGCCTCTGAAAAAAATAAAACGTTTAAATGAACCTGAATTTTGGCGTTGAACTGCGTTCAAAAATATTTTCAAAATATATTGGATGTGAGGTCACTATTTCAATAATCGCCAAAATTTATATTTTTGAAACTGTGACTTGATCATTGAAATGTCAAATGAAATTTGGGGGTCAAGCATCTCAGTGAAACACGAAAAATCGAAATGGATTTTTGCGCGTATGTTGTGGGGAACATCGCATTATCATTTCGCCCAAATGTTTGTAATTTTCGAATTTTTTGCCGGAAATGGTCTCAAACGATTGGATTCGACTCCCTGATGAAGAATTCGAGGTCAAATTCGATTATGTCCGGCCAGCCGGCCGGTTGAGAACAAAAAGAGATAGCGACTCGAAATTTTCAAGGTAGGTGTTTCGGTTTCGGAGTTGTAACCATCTTGAATCTTTATTTTCTCGATAACTCAAATAATACGGACCCGATCGAATTGAAACTTGGTATCTAGTTGTAGAATATAGACATAAAGACGAGTGTAGATTGTACCACTAGTAAATTAAAAAAAAATTATGCCCATTAACGGATGCGATACTCCCCCTGAAATTTTCAAGTCGATATTTCTTTCCGTTCGAAAGTTATCGTGGCAACGGCCAGCCAGAATCAAATTTGGCCTTGAATACTCCATCAGTGAGTCAAACCTAATCTTTTGAAAGCATGAGCAGCAAAAAAAAACGAAAATTACACACATGCTACAAATACTACAAAATGCACGCTGTTTACAAGAACATGTGCGCAAAAATATGAAAATATTATTGATTGCGCGGTCAACACTTTAAAAAGAACTTACCCTTTGGCTACACCTCCCCCTTTCTTGAGTCCTTTCGGAGATCTTTTATACCTATTCATTTTTTCAATTCCATCATTTGTTTCCTAAAACAAAATAAATCTTTCATTAATGATGGATTACAATTATGTTAAATCATGAAATTTCGTAGATAAATTAATAATACTGTCGCTTTACTTATTTCTAAGTAATCTTTCTTTCTGTTGAAAACTATTATATTTTTTATTTGTTATTCTTTATTCATGTTTTTATTTGTTGTACATTAGGTTGCATATAGGTCTCTGCATCTTATTGGTCGAATATTTTTGATGTAAATGTAGTTAGTTTTGACATAGTCTTAATTTCTGGGATATTTTTACATAAATTTGTATTATTGCTAAGAGGATACTGTATATGGGCATTGCCTGTGAGTATTTCATAGTTTGATCCAAATAAATAAAATAAATAAATAAATAACAATTTAGCACCGACTACTGCAAACAAGTTTTCGTTCTATTTTGGTTTGATCATTTCTATGCAAATTGTAACGATTCCTCTTTATTTCAGTCTATGTACCTACTGAAATGGCTAGGTATCTACTGAAATGCCTATGTACAGTGACAGAAACCGAAACGTGAACGATTTTTTTTGGCGCTCTTGTTCCTCAGAACATAGAGTGCTTATCAATTTGCTGAAAAGTCTGTAATTTTCGAATTTTTGGCTGAAAATGGTCTCAAACGATTTGGTTCGACTCACTGATCAAGAATCTGTGATCGAAATATATTCTGTCCGGCCGTCCGTCCGGCCGTTAACACGATAACTCTCGAACGAAAGGAGTTAGATGATTGAAATTTGGAAGGTAGGTTTTGAGCGTAAATATCTTGGACAAGTTCGTTAACGGGCACAATCCACCCAGCGGTTTCGGAGTTATGGCCGTTTTTAGTAAAAACATTTTTTATGAATATTTCCGAAACCGCGACTCGATCTATCTGAAATTTAGCATCAATGGGTAGAATAATGACCTTTATATGCATGCGAAAATTTGTATTGATCAGGTTGCCGTAAAGTGTAAAAAAAAATTTGGCCAGGTGTCTGCTGGAAAATAGATGGGAGCTCAACAGGCGAATATTACAAAGAAATATTAGAACTTGTAATGTAATAATACCTTGGGTTACAAAGGGATTCCCTGAAAACATATTTCAGCATGATAATCGTCCTCTTCACACTTCGAATATAGTAAGACAATGGATGCAGGAACAATATAATCTACCTTGGCCTGCAATAAGTCCGGACATGAACCCAATGACATCATATCTCCGAAAGTATTGGTTTCTCAGAGTAGGGAATGATGTCAATAGATTCTTATTTGATTTATTTTATTTTATGATGCAGTTCTATCATAATAATCCATTGATATAATTTCCAACTCTGAGAAACCAATAATTTCGGAGATGTGATTTGCCAAAGTTTGAACAAGAGCGCCAAAGGTCCTGTCCATAGGGCTTTCCCACTTTTTCTATTTCACACAAAGGTCATGAAATTCATTGTTGTCAGCTCTCAAATCAAGGATCTTTGAACTACTTGATAGAAATATTGCTGGGACAAAATTGATAACCAATATTGCTAGAACAGTCCGAACTTATACTTAGCCAGATTGTTAAAACTTATGAGGATAGCAATATGACTTGAATAGCAATATGTTTATAACAATACGCAAACAGAATAGGTCTGAATGGATAATAGAACAAAAGATCGTATCGGTCTAATAACAATAATAATAATTTCCGAACAATCCCAATATTTGATACGAAAGTATTTGTACTCACATCTGATAAATCGACTTCCTCTTGTCCTTTCAATCTCCTTATCAAAAGCTGCTCTTTTCCTGGCAGGATATCCATCTGTGGTTCTTGTAATTCAGCCTCCTTTGCTGTTTCAATTTCCGATTGTCTAACAACTCGGGTGAAGTTTCGGCCAGGTCCATCATCCTTGTTACCTCTTTGGTCACAGCTGACTAAGGCAATACCAAGCACCACCACCAGAAGAACCGATTTGAGACTAGTCATTTTGCCAATTACTGTGGAGAAACAGTCCTCTCCTCCTTTTATACATATAAATTCGGAATTTCCAGTAATTTATGATCTTATTTGTCAGTCTGAATAATTTTCAAAAATCCCCCCAATTTACAGTTTGGAGACAACTGCTCGTGTAGGTATAATGTACTGAAAATTATATGTTTCAAACAGTTTAATTGTTCTTGAATACGTTTCATAAGGATTCTATGTGATGTAAACCGGAATCAGATCATTATATCAGAGGTGAATTACCGATTCTTTGTGCATTAGTAGGAAACGTTTTAATCATCATCACGGGTCAGAGTCATCTCATGGAGATTTGAAAATTATTCCATTGTTGCGAACCAATAATTACAATGTTTCCTAATGATTTTCGCATTTGAGGAAATTTTTTGATAATAATGGTTATAACAGTGCAGTATGAATTCAGCGATTTCTTGTATCTCTCCAGATGGTATCTGGGGAGACGAGACCCTGGTAATAATCTTAAGGATTCTTATTGGGGTGTAAATAATATATGTATATTTGAAGTTATTTTGTGCATCCATTTCAACAAACTTCATCGGGGTTCTCTAACAACGCATTTTAGCTTCTTATTTTCGATGGTAACACCCCGAGAACATCGATGATACGCCGTATTTGTACAAAAAATGGGTTCAAGCCCTGTGGACAGGAGCTTTCTGGCGCTCTAGTTCAAACAGACAAATTATATCTCCGAAAGTATTGGTTTCTCAAAGTTGGGAATTATATCAATGTATTCTCATGATAGAACTGCATCATAAAGGAAATTCAATTCAAATAATAGTTTATTCATCAAGATTAAAGGAGCAATCTGAGAATGAGAACTGCACCATGGAAGAAATCAAATTAAAATAGCTGAACTGAATTTGACTCTCTTTTATAGAACAGGATGACATGTACGAGTATGAACACAGATCATATAATAAAGCTTAGAAAGAATAATGATAACATTCTGTGAAAACATAGAAGTACGATTCATTATTGAAATAGTAGATATTTCATAAAACATGTATGAAAAAAGAGAAGTAATAATGAAAAATCACCTTGTAATCGATCAAAAATTTCCTGATCTACGTTCACCAAATTTTCTCCTCTCTCGAACTACAGAATAATTATGCTTTCAATATTAACGTAATATTTTCAAACATTTTTGGGTGAGGTCCCCGTTGCATCGCCAAAATACGAGTATTTCTACACCAACATAATATTTTTGAAGTTATAATATTCCCTTCCGTCAGTCCCGTCATTAAGTGAGAGAACTGAGCATGATGAAAAGCAGTCTCACTTCTCTCAGATCTCTTACTTCATGTTCCGTTCCGAAATGTAAGACTTTTCTGAGAAAAACTAATTTCGGAGCAAACAACTGAGATTTTTCTCACTTCGCTCACATTTTGGATGAAAATTTTCCCAAAGTACGCCATTTAGGGAAAAACTAATTACATATATTCGTGATCAGCGACCTCGATTTAATTAGACACGAGCCCCGTATCGATATACCATGAAAAAAATATTTTGGGTCGGCACTTAGAAATATTTTTGACCCGGAATCGAAGGAAAATTCTTCTTTCCCGTCCAAAATCTATGATTTTCACATCTCGATAAAAAAACCATAATTTCCGAAGCGTACGACCTGGACATTTATTGTTTAGATTATTCGATAGATAAAGGATCCAAATATGACGTAAAAAATCAGGAACACTTTACTGCGATTTTTTTGGGCGGTGGAAAGTTCCAAATTTGACCTATTTTCGTAAATTTTTTCACTTCAAGTGAAAATTTTCCCAAAGTACGCCACTTAGGGTAAAACTAATTACATATTCGTGATCAACGACCTCGATTTAATTAGACACGAGCTCCGTATCGATATACCATGAAAAAAATATTTTGGGTCGGCACTTAGAACGAGTATTGGTCGGTGGACGACGTTTAGATTTATGTATCTATTTCCTATGTATCTCTATCCGTTCGGAAAATATTAGGAAATGAGTGAATCCGTCAAACGGCAAAAAGTTTTCTCTAGTATCTAACCCATACGAAAATCTATAATTTTCCGATTAGATCGACGCGGCTTTGGTTATTCACTAAATCGGGCACGCAGATCACGAATCTGCAATTAGATTTTTCGTATCTCGATTAGTTTCGGAGCAATGACGAAAACAGTCGCAATTTCTGGCCCTACCTCCGGAAAATGGACTAATTAGTCGTATTTTTCGCCATATTACCAAAATTAATCGAGATACGGAAAAACTAATTACAGATTCGGAATCTACGCCCTCGATTTAGTGAATAGCCAAAGCCGTGGCGATCTAATCGGAAAACTTTCGATTTTCGTATGGGTTAGATACTAGAGAAAACTTTTTGCCGTTTGACGGATTCACTCATTTCCTAATATTTTCCGAACGGATAGAGATACATAGGAAACAGATACATAAATCTAAACATCGTCCATCGACCAATAATCGTAGAAAATTCGTTTATCGAGATGTGAAAATCATAGATTTCGGACGGTAAAGAAGAATTTTCCTTCGATTCCGGGTCAAAAATATTTCTATGTGCCGACCCAAAAAATTTTTTTATGGTATATCGATACGGGGCTCATGTCTAATTAAATCGAGGTCGCTGATCACGAATATGCAATTAGTTTTTCCCTAAGTGGCGTAGTTTGGGAAAATTTTCACTTAGAGTGAAAAAACGGACGAAAATAGGTCAATTTTGGAAGTTTACACCGCCCAAAAAAATCGGAGTAGGGTGTTGTTGATTTTTGCCGTCATATATGGATCCTTTATCTACTGAATAATACAAACATAAAATGTCCAGGCCGTACTATTCGGAAATTATGATTTTTTTCCCGAGGGGCTGGTTTTCGGAAAAGTCATTTCGCGGTATTTCCGCGGAAAATTCTCTAATGAAAAATCCGATCATATATTCGTAATCTACGGCACCGAATTAGTAAATGACGTAATTTGCATCGAAATCAGAGACCGGTCGAATTTTGGCAATTTTTTAATACATTAGCCTTAAAAAAATCCCATTTTTCGAGAAAAAATTTTTGACGCAATACTATGAAGCAGGTACTCATTCTTATAGATTCGGGGCCGTAAATTCCGAATATACGATCAGATATTTATTACAAAAATTTTCCGAGGAAATATCGCGGAAAGAATTTTCCGAAAAATAGACCCTCGGGAAAAAAACCATAATTTCCGAAGCGTACGACCTGGACATTTATTGTTTAGATTATTCGATAGATAAAGGATCCAAATATGACGTAAAAAATCAGGAACACTTTACTCCGATTTTTTTGGGCGGTGGAAAGTTCCAAATTTGACCTATTTTCGTCAATTTTTTCACTTCAAGTGAAAATTTTCCCAAAGTACGCCACTTAGGGTAAAACTAATTACATATTCGTGATCAGCGACCTCGATTTAATTAGACACGAGCTCCGTATCGATATACCATGAAAAAAATATTTTGGGTCGGCACTTAGAACGATTATTGGTCGGTGGACGACGTTTAGATTTATGTATCTATTTCCTATGTATCTCTATCCGTTCGGAAAATATTAGGAAATGAGCGAATCCGTCAAACGCCAAAAAGGTTTCTCTAGTATCTAACCCATACGAAATAATTCATTCGATTGCTGAAAGGAATTAGACAATGTCATGTCTCAGGAAAATAAGTTGACATTATGACAATTTAAACATAGAATAATTATATCATTCTGTGAAAACGTAGAAATACGATTTATTATTGAAATTTTGAAAAATCATATCTCCGAAAGTATTAGCTTGTTAGAGTTAAAAATGATATCATTGGATTCATATCGTCAAACTGCTTATTGAAAAAAATTTAATTTGGAATTTGTAATTAAAAAAAAATTTTTTTTTTTTACTCCGAAACCATCTGTCCGATTTCGCCCAATAACGATTTCAGCCGAGATATTTATCCCCCAAACCTACTCTGAAAATTTCAACTGTCTAGCTCATTCCGTTCGAGAGTTATCGTGCCTACGGCCGGCCGGACAGAATGAATTTCGACCACGGATTCTTGATCAGTGAGTCGAACCAAATCGTTTAAGACCATTTTCATCGAAAAATTCGAAAATTACAGACATTTGGCCAAATTGATAAGCACTCAGTTCCGAGGAACTAGAGCGCCAAAAAAGAATCAACTTTAAAAACTCTTGTATAGCTCATTTTGAGTGAATTTGTGTATTTTGATGAGATATAACTAGCGTTGATAAAACACTCTGAAAACAGCGTGATTAGAAGTGGGGCTCAAAATGCTTATCATTAAGGAATGATGGAGTATATAATATGGACAAGTAAAAATGGGTTCAAGCCCTGTGGACAGGAGCTTTCTGGCGCTCTAGTTCAAACAGACAAATTATATCTCCGAAAGTATTGGTTTCTCTGAGTTGGGAATTATATCAATGTATACATATGATAGAGCTGCATCATGAAGGAAATTCAATTCAAATAACATTTTATTTATCAAGATTAAATGAGCAATCATGAGAATGAGAACTGCACCATGGAAGAAATCGAATTAAATCTGGCCAATTTTGCCCAATAACGAACTTAACCGAGATATTCATCTCTCTAACCTACTCTGAAAATTTCAACTATCTAGCTCATTCCGTTCGAGAGTTATTGTGGAAAAACATATTTTAAATTTTCAATTTTTTTTTTTTACACTTTGCGGTAATCTGGTCGATACAAACTTCACGAGTATTTCAACCCCAATATTTTTGAAGTTACAATTTTCCCTTCTGTCAAGTTGACATTATGAAAATTCATACAAGGAATAATTATATCAATCTGTGAAATACGATTTACATTGAAATTTTGAAAAATCATATCTCCGAAAGTATTAGCTTGTTAGAGTTAAAAATGATATGAATGGATTATTATGATAAAACTGCTTATTAAAAATTATTTAATTTGGAATTTGTTAATGTGAAAAAAAAATTTTTTTTTATTACTCCGAAACCTTCTGTCCGATTTTGCCCAGTAACGAACTTAGCCGAGATATTTATCCCCCAAACCTACTCTGAAAATTTCAACTCTCTAGCTCATTCCGTTCGAGAGTTATCGTGCCTACGGCCGGACCGGCCGGCCGGACCGGCCGGCCGGACCGGCCGGCCGGACGGCCGGACAGAATGAATTTCCACCATGGATTCTTCATCAGTGAGTCGAACCAAATCGTTTAAGACCATTTTCATCGAAAAATTCGAAAATTACAGACATTTGGGCAAATTGATAAGCACTCAGTTCCGAGGAACTAGAGCGCCAAAAAGTAGAGATTTCATAACTTTACTTTCATAAAAATAAAAAATATAAAAATAACTCTATATATTTCAAATATATAATTTCTTAAACATAGTTGTTCGTAAATATGGTATCATCTGGTAATGACGCCATTTGCTATTGCCTACATGGTCCGTTACTTTGGTACAAATATCCTGGAAATGTTCCCTGAAATGAAAAATGAATTTAGACACATACATTGTAAATATGGAAACACTAAATAAATTATTCTGTATTCATGATCAAAATGTACATTCATGGATATGAAAAATAATTCATTACAACAATTTCAGCGTAAAAACTGACGAAACTTGAGTAGAATTCGTTATACAGGGTGTTACAAGAGTGGTTGGCCATAGCCTGGTGATAAATGCAGGTCATCCAGGCCTTTAGGCAGTTAGTTTTGGAGATACAGGGTGATTCATGAATGTTGTCCCGAATATCCGATATCCTTAACCTTGGAATCAGTGGTCCGATTTTGATTAAATTTGGTGGGGTTGTTCACTTCCAACAATTCTTTAAAACGACTCATGTAATTTGATTATTATTTTCAGGGCAGTATCCAGAATATCGAGGTTTTTCTTTCAAACTTCGAAGTCTATACTATTTGCATCAGTTTGAAAAATGTCATTATTGGCATGAAGAAACCCACAATTCCTATCATATTTATTTGTATTTTGCTGAGATTTTGAAGTTTTCCAAGACGCGCTAATGTTTGCAAAATTCGTGAATATCGTATCACTATACATATACGATATAACATAATAAAAATTTCTATTACTTAAACGATCCGACCAACGAAATTTTTGTTTTGTTTTTTGCGCGTATATTGGAATATGGAACATCGCGTTCACATTTTGCCCAAATGTCTGTAATTTTCGAATTTTTTGCCGAATATGGTCTCAAGCGATTAGGTTGGACTCACAGATGAAGAATTCGAGGTTAAATTTGATTCTGTCTGGCCGATAACTTGGGAACGGACAGAGATAGCGATTTGAAATTTTCAGGGTAGGTGGTGCGACCCAATACTACGAACAAGTTCGTTGATGGGCATAATCGGCCCAACGGTTTCGGAGTTATACCCATCTGGAATATTGTTTTCTCGATAACTAAAAAAATGCAGACCCGATCAACATTTAAGTTAGTTAATTGGCATAGTCGGCCAAATTGTTTTGGAGTTATACTCATCCAAAATTTTCATATTTCCTCTATAACTCAAAATATACAAATCTGATTCAATTAAAACTGGGTGATTACGTGTAGAATGCCAACTCACTAATTTTCGAGAATATCGTATCCTGGAGTTAATTGAGGCGTAAGTTTTTTCGTATTTCAATTCCTATAGAATACATATGTCCCAATTAAAAATTTTGCGATCATACACGATTCTCTACTGAAGTTTGTCATTAAAATGGTATGAAATGTATTAATATATTTTATCTACAACTGTCAGATAATGACTGTGATTTGACACTCATAAAAATGTCATAACATTCTTCATTAACACACTAGTGCTGTAATGAATTCATTACAACTCTTGTACTGTAATGAGAACCACAGAAATAACAATCCTATCAAAGTATATCAGAATTGCAAAACGAAAATTATCCAGGTTACCATTATTGGAATTATTTATTATCATTATTATTATACACATTAATAACAAAATCTTTGCAATTTGAAATCGAAATAGGGAACGATGACTGGCCTAACACTCCACTAGAAATATTTTGAGTATAAACATCATCTGTGCATGTCGCTGGACTTATGTCCTTAGAAGTAGAGGCAATATTCTTTGGTTTGAGAAAGACTTTCTTGTTAAGACCTAGAACTGCCGTTGCGGTACGTTTTTTGTTTGCTTCAGAAGTTTCAATATACCCTTCAGCGACAGTATTTGATTTCCATCCACCGTGTCGTTTCACTGTTAAAAGATCAGCTCCTGTATCAGCCAAGAGAGAACTTGAAGACCTCCGAAAGCAATGCCCAGTATATTCCTTTGAATTAGGCAATTGCTGAAATTGTGCGATTAGGCTTGGAACACTACCTATGGTATTCACACCAACGGGCTCTTCGTGCATTTTCCTGCTTTATAAAAAATGAAAAATCGTTCATGATCGCAATTTTCTGGTCTCAATTTGATATATTTTCGGATAGTTTCCACGTGATTCAACCCTTCATTGTTCCCTGACGTTACAAAAAACTCTCTTCTCGTCTTTGTCTTGCAAGTTGGGATGATGATATGAAAACATGATCCTTCGTCTTTTACATTTTCTACAAGTAAGTTTGTGATTTCAGCCCGCCGACACGCCCCTGCCAGACCAATAATCAAAATGACCTGAAATAATTATTGCATCATAATTCTTTTCTCGGAAGAATGTCTATAAGTTACCTTCATGCATAGAAATCTCTCGTCAGGAACTTCCAATAAAAATCTTGCTATTTCCTCCTTGATAAATACCCTGGACTTTCTAGGCTTGTACCCTTCTGATTTTCGTTTTAAGAATGCAATTAAATTGAAATATTTCTTGATATCGACATTCTTTTTTATCGATATTATTGTCCTCAACATTGAATAATAACACCAAAGTGATGTGGGCTTTTGTGTTTCGCTCATTTCCTTGAAATAAACCAACAAAACCTTTTCGCTTGTTATATGTTTGACATTCTTCTCACTACACCATTTTTCATATCGATCAAATGCATCTTCATATTTCTTTTTTGATGTAGATGGCACCAGATCCGTTATGACATTATGCGCTTCGTTTTCTATATCAGAAGGAAGTTCATCACTTGAACTCATTTTGAAACTTAATATATAATTCAGATAAAATGAAAATTTGAAGAAGCGGCATTTATATCTGTTGTTATTGTTACATGTGTGTAGCCATAGCAACGCACAACGCGACTTGCTCCATGCATAGACAAACTGAACGTTTTATCTATGGCTTAATGTTGAATATTTAATTGATCATTTCAGAATATTTCTCGAAAGGATGAAAACAAGCAGTTGTAGATAAAATTTTGTACGTAACTCGTAGGATACTATATCATTAAAGCACTCATGTTAAATTAAACAACTCGGCCTACGGCCTCGTTCTTCAATTTTGACATTCGTGCTTTAATGATATCTGTATCCAACTCGTATCGTAAATAACTATTATAAAAGCTAAGAAAACGGTATATATCAATGCTAAATTTGTAGTAGATTGTCAAATAGAGGCGAGTAGACCATAGAACATACACGCAAAAGCTTCTGAGTACATGTCAGTGCTTGTTTCAATTTTTAGTGCTACCAGTGCAAGATGGCGGATATTGCCTTACTGCCATAAGACAATATTCTTATCCTGCCGGCTCCAGATACTATCCAATAAAACTTACTTGTCTGCATATATTTCAAGTTTTTCACAAAGAGATTGAATGAACCATGTTCCTTTCCTTTTATCCCTTATGGATGCAAATCCTGGAACTGTCGAGGAAAATAATAGAAAATCTGGACATTTAAGATCACTTCCTTCTACGGCTGTTGGGCCATCTGTTGTCAAGCTTTCATCAACTAGAACGAAAATGATTTTTCTCTATTTCAGTATCGTAATGAGTCCATTTCAGCATTAAAAACAGTGCTGGAATGAACTCATTCCCGCATTGTTTCTAGTTATATTTTTCGTTTTGTGGTAGTCAGCACTGACATTCGATCCTATCAAATTTCAACACAAGTCAATTGTCAATATATATAATATAATCTGTTTATAGCGAAATAATTGTTGGCAAGGTCTTTGTATCTTCTTTACAGGCGTGCAGAAATTTTCAAGAAAAAAATTTTCTTTTTTTGAGAAATAGTTAGTTCAAAGAGGTTTTCAGTATTTGCACTTTCTCATGGCTCATTTACTTTGAGACGATGGTACCTGATGAAATTTGTCACTGAATGAAAGTTGACCATAATAGTTTTGTTCATGCGCTACTTTCAACCCCTCACATGAAAAATTAGAATGTGCGAAACACTGTGCTTCAGTTATGATCTTAAGTAGGTATGTTATTAGTACGTTTTTTCTCCATTAAATGGTCCGTAGGGGTTGAAAGTTGTGCATGAACAAAACTGTAATGGTCGACTTTCATTCGGTGACAGATTTCATCAGGTACCATCGTCTAAAAATAAATGAGCCATGACAAAGTGCACATACTTGAAAACCTCTTTGAACAAACTATTTGTCAAAAAAGAAAATTTTTTTCTTGATAATTTCTGCACGACTGTAAAGAAGATACAAAGACCTTGCCAAAACAGTAGCACATGACCCACTTTCCCTATTCAAAAAATTTAGAGGGTTGATGAGGATGGCACAGGGTGCAACAAAAATCCTTCAAAAATGCATAAAAATTTGGTAAAAGTGAAACAAAAATTGACCTGTTTCAGGATTTTCTTGCCAAATATTTTTCTTTTGAGAAAATGAATTTGTTCCATAATTTTGACGCGCAATGTATAATTATCACAAAGCTGTTTAGGATACAGACTTACTATGTTTCAATAAAGTGGGTCCTTGACATGCTTGGAGAATTAGTATCTTGGGTACTCGTATACACCTTTTACTATCCATTATACTAATAATTTGAGATATCTCTACATAACAGCTATTGGAACCATATACTACATCTGTAAGAAATTACCACATATGTTTATTTAATCTTCATCAAAAACAATCAAATTAGTAACAAGTAGTCAGATCTCAAGTGTAGAGTCAAGAACAGCATTTTGCTATCCATTCCTCAAAATGAGAGAAATATCCAAATGAATTTCCATGAAATTGGCGCTATATTCGGTTTATAGGAACTCAAAGACGCCTCAACATATTTCGATGGGACTTTCGTGTGTGTGAACTACCGGTTCAATTGATCTACCCATAACATTGATATACTAAACAATGTAGATCTACGGGAAAAATGTAGATCTACCGTAAAAATGTAGATCTACCAGAAAAATGTGGATCTATGGCTAGGTAGATCTGCTGGCCACTAGTAGGAAAATACAATGACATGCAATAACACCGATCATATAATAATTCATAGATAGAGTAATTAAGTACAGCATTCTGTGGAAACATGAAAGTACGATTTATTATTGAAATTTTGAATAATCATATCTCCGAAAGTATTAGCTTGTTAGAGTTGAAAATGATATCAATGGATTGTTATGGTAAAATTAAATCTTAAAATTTGTAATTTTTTTGTAGTAACTCCGAAACCATTTAGCCGTTTTTGCCCAATAACGAATTTAACCTAGATATCCATCTCCTAAACCTACTCCGAAAATTTTAACTGTCTAGCTCATTCCGTTCGAGAGTTATCGTGTTAATGGAGGGCCGGCCGGCCGGACAGAATCGATTTTGACCACGGATTCTTGATCTGTGAGTCGAACCAAATCGTTTAAGATCATTTTCATCCAAAAATTCCAAAATTACAGACATTTGGGCAAATTGATAAGCACTCTGTTCCGAGGAACAAGAGCGCCAAAAATATTAAAAAGTATGCAGAATGCAAGCTATTATTTCATTTTTACTTGTCATGTATTAGGTATGTAAATGCATAAGAGTACATATTATGTTTTGTTAGAATTCATTACATCTATGAAAGTGTAGTTACTTTTTCCAACTCATATATTTTATTAAAGTTAATACTTGTGAACTTATATATTTGTTTTGCTGTTAATTATTCAAATGAAAATTTAATAAATGTTTCCTATACAAAATACATCATAGTTGATGATTTTCCTCAATCTCTGCATTATATGAAATCGGCCCGGTCCACCTTATTTCGGATAATTGAGAGTCTACTTTAATAATATTGAAATAATTGGTTCAAGCACTAACGTGAAGTCAGGAGCTTTTGCGCGCATGCTCTATTGTGTATATTCCTGAATTCGACACTCTTGATCGAATTAAGTCCAATACAGGAGAATGGACAACAGAACATAAGCGCAAAAGCTCCTGACTTCACGTCAGGGCTTGAACCAATTTTTTTAAAATTTTCTAGAGGTACGGTTCTCTCAAAACTTTACACACGTCCTATGTCGATATTCTACAACTAGCTACCAAGTTTCAATTCGATTGAGTCTATATTTTTTGAGTTATCGAGGAAATAATATTCCAGATGGGCATAACTCCGAGACCGTTGGACCGATTATGCCCAAAAACGAACTCAACCATCCCATTCGGATGCGCAACATACCCTGAAAATTGCAAGTCCCGATCTCCTTTCGTTCCAAAGTTATCGAGACAACGGTCACCCATCCAGCTACTGAACACACAAGACTGGTCGGATCTCCAACAATATAGATCCGATCAAAATTTCAGCGATGTCGGACGAATAGTTTCTGATATATAGAATTTTTTTCAATGATTTTAAATATCGCTAATAACCATGTTTGAATTGGATCGGTTTTGTATTTTTCGAGTTATTGAGGAAATAACCAAATTTAAAATGGGTATAACTCCAAACCGTTTGGCCGATTATGCCAATAAACGAACTCAAATGTCACATTCAGATGCATAATCTAACCTGAAAATTTCAAGTCGCTATCCCTTTCCGTTCTCTGATAATGGTGACAAAAACATTTTTTCTAAATTTTTTTTTCATGTGATACGATTCTCACAAAATTTCACATACAAAATTATAACTCGGAGGACATTGGGCCGATTATGCCCATTAACGAACTTGTCCGTCATATTAGGACGCGCCATCTACCCTGAAAATTTCAAGTCGCTATCTCTTTCCGTACTCAAGTTATCGTGGCAACGGCAGGTCGGCCGGACAGAATCAAATTTGACCTCGAATTCTTCATCAGGGAGTCGAATCCCATTGTTTGGGACAATTTTCTTCAAAAAATTCGAAAATGACACGACATTTGGGCAAAATGATAACGTGATGTTCCACAAAACATACGCGCAAAAATGTCTGATACCGTTGTTAATAAATCAACAAGTCCAGATCGTTCTGCCAAATCAGTTTGCGTAATTGATATACAATTACATTACACGAATGATATTTACCTTTATTACCATGTGATAAAATAATTACAAAAAAACTGGAACAAGTCCTTCTGTCAATACTTGCTACAAATTTCTTCAGTTCTTCGATTATTTTCAGATGAGTTAGATTGCACACAATTTTAACTTCAAAGTCTCTTTTCTTGAACACAGATTCTAGTCTTTTCGAATCTTCCTTGGTGCCCAATCTTGAATGTAATTTCTCTTCAGCATTATTGGCTGGTAGAAGATGCTGAATAAAATTGAAGAAGCAATTAGAGTTGATATACTTTAAAATCATGAGAATAAATTGAACAATGAACAAATGACAACAAATTCAAGACATGGTTGAAAAAATGGGTTCAAGCCCTGTGGACAGGAGCTTTCTGGCGCTCTAGTTCAAACAGACAAATTATATCTCCGAAAGTATTGGTTTCTCAGAGGTGGGAATTATATCAATGTATTCATTGATAGAACTGCATCATAAAGGAAATTCAATTCAAATAATATTTTGTTTATCAAGATTAAATGAGCAATCATGAGAATGAGAACTGCACCATGGAAGAAATCAAATTAAATCTGGCCAATTTTGCCCAATAACGAACTTAACCGAGATATTCATCTCCCTAACCTGCTCTGAAAATTTCAACTACCTACCTCATTCCGTTCGAGAGTTATATCTATGTCTATGGATGAAAAGCAGTCTCACTACTTTCAGATCTCTTACTTCATATTCCGTTCCTAAATGTAAGACTTTTCTGAGAAATACTAATTTCAAGCAAACAACTGAGATTTTTCTCACTTCGCTCACAATTCTTCGATTGATTAGATAATGTCATGTCTCAGGAAAATAAGTTGACATTATGACAATTCATACATAGAATAATTATATAATTCTGTGACAACGTTGAAATACGATTTATTATTGAAATTTTGAAAAATCATATCTCCGAAAGTATTAGCTTGTTAGAGTTAAAAATGATATCATTGGATTCTTATGGTAAAACTGCTTATTGAAAAAAATTTAATTTGTAATTTGCTTTGTAAAAAAAAAATTTTTTTGTTACTCCGAAACCATCTGTCCGATTTTGCCCAATAACGAACTTAGCCGAGATATTCATCTCCCAAACCTACTCTGAAAATTTCAACTGTCTAGCTCATTCCGTTCCAGAGTTATCGTGCCTACGGCCGGCCGGCCGGACAGAATGAATTTCGACCACGGATTCTTGATCAGTGAGTCGAACCAAATCGTTTAAGACCATTTTCATCGAAAAATTCGAAAATTACAGACATTTGGGCAAATTGATAAGCACTAAGTTCCGAGGAACTAGAGCGCCAAAATGAAAACAACTTGAACGAATCAAAATTAAAGGGAATGGCTATAAAGTCGAACACTTCTCGATAAATTTTCACCAATCTTTTTTGATGGATTCCTCAGTTTTATAACATTATCCAGGGGATACCATAAGATGTCTGGCAGACAAGGACCTGGATACAGATCCTCACAATACTTGAGAATCACGAAATTGCTTCCTGCAATGAAATCCTATTGTTCAGCAATGTCATGTCACTGAGCGTTGGTTGCTCAATCTCAATGTCAGCATAACCTTCAGCCCTTCTTACTTTATTTTAATTTATTTTATTTTCTGTATAAACCCATCTTAACTTTTTGTTGCATCACTAACTAAAATATAAGCAAATTATGTGTAAGAAATAAACCCACCTCATATTCGGGATCAACTTCGGTATAAAAAATTTCCTGATCAATGATAAGGCATAATTTCTTTCCATCCATATTATAAATTCCATCAAGGGACTTCCCCACCGGGACATTATCCTGGGTAGAATCGCTATTTGCCGCCGAAAAGCAGCTATCATTATTCACCTCCTTGTCAGCAGAAATGTTTGAATATAGTCTATTCACTCTAGGTTTCCTCACTTCCCTTTCATCTGCGCTTCTAGTATTGTCTTCTTCGATATATTTGAATAAATCATAAGCATCTTCCATGTGCAGAGTCTTAGCAATTCGTGAACAATTCTGTGTACTTTTAGGAGATATATATGATATTTCCAGTAGATAAGAGAAATACATTTCCATTTCGGGAAACTCTTCAAATCGCAGACTTCTCCTCTCAAAATCCTTTCTTAACTGTTGAAGAAATATCTTCTCATTTGCCTTGGTCAAATTTTCGCATATGAAAAATAATATTTTCTTGTATTTTGAAACATGTTTTGTTGTGAAATACTGAAAAGGAAAATATTCTTCGATGAGGTGCTCTTTGGAGAACCCTGAAATGAATTTTTATTAGTGATTCTGAAAGTGATCTCAAGAAAGATATTAGTAAATTGAAGAATTAAACATAGAAACTTGAAAGAACTTTCACGTCAGCTGTGAAAGTGGTTCATTAAAAAGACGGAGCTTAAGGTAGAAAACCAAGAATTGTTCGTGCAAAAGTTGCATATTCATGAGGTTGACATTAAAATGTTGGTTGAAATGAGATTTTGGAAAATGCTTTTATTTATCTTACCTCTTTTACATATATCCTAAACATACAAAAACAAACTATTATGGAAAAATCAGTACAAAGAAAAACTGACTTACCATACTTTTTAGGGATTTGGAAGTTCTTAATGATGGCCAATGCTTCCCAAAGTTTAACCTGCCAGGTATTACTTCTCGCTTTTTCTTGCTTCATTGCCCATTCTGACAATTCTATCTTTTTCAGGCAATCTCGAGAATCATCACTCAACAGAAAAATCAATGAGATCTGTGAAAAAAAGTACTGTTACGCTGACAATGACATTGAAGACAACATTCCAAAAATTCAATCCGAAAAAGAATCAAAATAGACAATAAAATAAACCGACACATTCTCCTCATTTCAATTGATGTTAGAATTCCACAGCCCCCACATATCTTGGTATATGTATTTTGTCAGCTTTAATCATATCAGCGATAATAAAGAGATTATAGAGTATATAGGTTAGGTTAGATAGAAACAATTTCCGGCAACAAAATCAAATGTGTGTGAATTTGTTTCTTTTGGATTTTATATTTGCTCGTGTGATTTCATTTTGTTGATGCAGGGTATTAACCATGTTCAATGCTATATATGGTATGACTATTAGTTATAAATATGTAATTTTAGTTTAACATAATAATGTATTGATCTTATAATTATATTGTAATGGGAGCTATCACGTATGTACGAAATAAATAAATAAAATGTGCGATAGTTTGAAATAAAATTCGATTCATCTTACCTTCTCATAGTCCTCAAGACTTTGCTCAATTTTTCTTAATTCTGATATCGTAAGAGTTACAGGATGACGTCCTCTTCCTCCATCAGGATTAACAGCATCGGTATCAAGACTTCTATTGATATCTAGAAACATTTCGTATTACGTGTTGAAATTCTGATATATAAATTCCTCAATTAGAGTATCTATTCATATTTTTCGAACAATTCGTGCTGTATACTTCAAGTGGGTATCTATCACTTTTCAAAATGACGATTGACGTTCCAAGCAAGAATTTTGGTTACTCACCGGATATTTCTTCTGCTTCACTTTCTGAATCTTCATCAGATGAACTTAACTCACTTTCAGTTTTCGACATCCAGAAACGCATGATCCAAAACAATACAGATGCAATCAATAGAACACCTGTTAAATAAATACTGAAAATGGACTGTTCCATCATTTCCATGGCGTCATTAATGACATCCCAAACAACAAAGCGCGAGTGAAATTAGGTGATTCACCGACGACGAAAACAACCCTAACCTAACAAACCAAACCAAATCCACAGAAGCAAAATCTGACACTTCAGTGTTCTATGGGATATATATCAGGGATGAGAACTCATAAAGGTTTTGAAAGCATCGATAATCACCTCGTTAGCGATAAAACGATGGTTCTTGTTTTTCAATAAATTAATAAATTAATTTGTTGTTCGGAGTTTACTTAAGAACTGCTCAGTGATGTTAAAAATATTTCGTATCAAATATTTTAGATTGTTCTATTGCAATGCCAAATGTCTACCGTAAAATCACAGATTATTGTTAATCTGTCGTAAAACCGATTTTATTTTACCAATAATGGGGCCTTGTTCATTATCTCGAGAACTCGAAAGATTCTTCTATTGATAGCACGTTCGTTCTCGAGTATTTACTGAGTAGTCACTAACAAGTTACTGTAAATTCGTATTCACGATAACGCTGTGCCTCTTCATATAACCGCAAATTTTAAAATAATTTTAGTTTTACCTACTCTGCAAGTTATTATTATTGGCGATTCAAGTAGATCTCCCAGCCACCTGGTGGCGAATTTTGAAGCGTCGGGTGTGGGGTCATGGAGTTTGTTTGTTTTTGTTTAGGTTTATATTCTACAACTATTCACCAAGTTTCAATTCGATCGGATTCATATTGGTTTGAAAACAAAATTATTACTCGGAAACCATTGGGCCGATTATGCCCATTAACGAACTTGTCCCTCGTATTGCGATGCGCCAACTACCTTGAAAATTTCATATCGCTAGCTCTTTCCGTTCTTAAGTTATCGTGGTAACTGCCGGACGGCTGGCCGGTCAGAGTCAAATTTGACCTCAAATTATTCATCGGGGAGTAGAACCAAATCGTTTGAGATCATTTTCGTCAAATAATTCGAATATTACAGACTTTTGGGCAAAATGATAACGCGATGTTCCCAAGAACATACACGCAAAAACTCAATAGCTCTAATAACCCGATAAGTAGGTAAATAGTCACTTATTTTATAATAGTATACTTTGGGGTAATTCCCCTAGTGTTGGTTATCATTCAAAAGCGTATACTTCGCATGCTATACCTCTAACCCCCGAGTTTCCTGTAGACCCATTTAATTGTTGCATTTGCAATATCAACGTTCATGGTACAAAAAATTGTTAATTAACTAATGGATAACCAATTGAAAAGTCGTGATAAACCTGCAGGCTTCTGAATTTTTTCAATTTTTTATTTTCATATTCATAATATTTATTCATGAAAGGTCCGAAGGGGGCGAGGCGGGACTTTTTTTTAGGAAATTTCCTCCTTTTCTCGAATCTTTCTCAAATTTGAATTATCTCAGATATTTTTTGAGATATTGGCGAAAAACCAAAGCCCCTTCACTTTTTTTCACTTAATCGTTTATAACTATTGCAATTTTTGCGAGCGGCCTCAGCATTTTCTCAAAAAATATCTACATGCCATTCCGAATTGAATGACTCCTCAATTATAATTTTCGGAGAATACGCAAAAATTTTGCCCTAAAAAGCACTTGTTGACTAGACTATATGGTCGACCCCACTACGATACCAGGCTGCGGATTTTTGGCTTAACATCATTCGAGGATCGTCGTACTAAGGGGGATTTAATAGTCTCTTATCGAGCTATAAATAACAACGTGATGGATTATGATTGATCACAATCCTGCTTGCACAGGATCCATTTAGGACCAGTAGAATATTCGATCGGTGGAACGGTTTGCCCAGATCTGTTGTTTAGTCTAGCAGTGTGAATAAATTTGAGGAAGTTACGATAGATGAAAACTCCACGGGGGTGCTTTGTGAAGTGTGTTTATTGTGCTTATAAATAAGTTTAAATATCCTGGACATATTTTTTAATTTTTTTTTACTTCACATGTGGAACATTTCTTTTTTTTTTTGTTAACTTGTGAGTTTATAGGTTTTACCTCTTCAACAAAATAATAATAATAATAACAAGTTTTCTGTGGAAAATATTTTATTTCTGTCTTATATCTACATATCACTCGATCAAACCATGAAGAAGAAATCATACGAAGAAGTAACACTTCTTGAAGGTATTGTTTCAGCGTCCACTGGAATAAAATTAATAATTAGAATAAAGTAAATGAATATCTGGATTTGAATTATTCACTACGTTTTTCATATATTTTTTTTTCCAATTGTTCGTCATGGAATGGAATACCTATCTAAGAATCGATATGAATTTCAATTTATGAAATTCTCCGTCAAATCCAGAATTTTCAGTAGTTCTTCTGTATATGAGGTTTTTTTTGAAAGAAAAGGATCGATCTGTAGTATTAAATTGAAATGATATTTGAAATGAAGGAATCATCATGATATTGATACTCACTAGCTTCCTCCTCCATATGCACCCGCAGAAGAAGATGATGAACTGTGAGCGAAGACGCCGCCTTTTCCGCCTCCACTTCCACATCCTCCGCTGCAACCACCACCTTTATCTCCACCTCCGAAACCTCCACTTCCACCTCCTCCTAATCCTCCACTTCCACCTCCACCATATCCTCCACTTCCACTTCCACCTCCACCATATCCTCCACTTCCACTTCCACCTCCACCATATCCACCTCCACCTAATCCACCTCCGCCTTTTCCTCCTCCTAGTCCACCCCCTCCGAAACCACTACCTCCTTGTCCACCCCCTCCAAAACCACTGTCGCCACCTCCGTGCCCCCCTCCACCGAAACCGCCTGATCCACCGCCTCCGCCTAATCCTCCCCCACCACCTAATCCTCCACCTCCGCCTAATCCACCCCCTTTTCCTCCGCCCAAACCACCCCCTCCGAAACCGCTATTCCCACCACCGTGTCCTCCCCCTCCGAATCCACCAGATCCGCCTCCTCCTAAACCTCCGCCTCCACCGAGACCACCCCCTCCGCCTCCGCCCAATCCACCTCCTTTACCTCCACCTAATCCTCCTCCCCCAAAACCGCCATCACCACCTCCATGTCCGCCCCCACCGAAGCCGCCTGATCCACCACCCCCTCCTAGTCCTCCCCCACCGCCTAGTCCCCCACCTCCTCCTAATCCACCCCCTTTACCTCCGCCCCCATGTCCACTGCCACCGAATCCACTGCCACCGAATCCACTGCCACCAAATCCGCCCCCACCAAATCCTCCTCCCCCAAGTCCTCCTTTGTCACCGCCAAAACCTCCTCCGATCCCCCCTCCCTTACCGCCGCCGAATCCACCGCCAAATCCTCCACCGAAACCCCCTCCTCCTCCTCCACCGAAACCTCCTCCACCGTAACCACCTCCCCCGCTACCTCCAAAACCTTCTTTCTTCGAGTATCTCCTTACACGATGATTGATAAGTACCTGTAAAAACAATAATTTCAATATCAGTGGATTAGTAATCGTTTTTTGATTATACTCGTAATTCGTTTATCAGCAAAAACTAGAATTTAGAATTACGTCTGTCGTTGCCAAAATATTGACATTTACGAAAAGAATCCGTGGTCGAAATTCATTCTGTCCGGCCGGCCGGCCGTAGGCACGTTAACTCTCGAACGGAATGAGCTAGAGAGTTGAAATTTTCAGAGTAGGTTTGGCAGATAAATATCTCGGCTATGTTCGTTATTGGGCAAAATCGGACAGATGGTTTCGGAGTAACAAAAAAATTTTTTTTTTTACATAACAAATTCCAAATTAAATTTTTTTCAATAAGCAGTTTTACCATAAGAATCCAATGGTATCATTTTTAACTCTAAGAAGCTAATACTTTCGGAGATATGATTTTTCAAAATTTCAATAAAAAATCGTATTTCTACGTTTTCACAGAATTATATAATTATTCTATGTATGAATTGTCATAATGTCAACTTATTTTCCTGAGACATGACATTGTCTAATTCCTTGCTAATAGTTGGTTCGAGAAACGTCAAAATCGACTTAGAGAGACAAGGGTAAAAAACCGTCAAATAAACACACATGTGGCGATTTTATGTCGAAAAGTGAAAATTAAATTCTAATACCGGAGATCGACAAAATCGTACGAGGAGCCCGATAGCCGTTTCGTCTAGTCAGTCGGGTTTTCGGTTCGGAACGAGAGAAGGCGGGCTCAAATCCCGGATCTTTTTGGCGCTCTAGTTCCTCGGAACTGAGTGCTTATCAATTTGCCCAAATGTATGTAATTTTTATTTAAGATGCAGTTTCAACTCCAGCAAGCTAATACTTTCGGCGATATGATTTTTCTAAATTTCAATAATGAATCGTACGTACTTCTATGTTTTCAAAGAATGCTATAATTATTCTATCTATAAGCTTTATTATATGATCTGTGTTCATACTCGTACATTTCATCCTGTTTTATAAGAAAGAATCAAATTCATTTCAGCTATTTTAATTTGATTTCTTCCATGGTGCTGTTCTCATTCTCAGATTGCTCATTTAATCTTGATAAATAAACTATTATTTGAATTTAATTTCCTTTATGATGCAGTTTTTTCATAAGAATACATTGATTTAAATCCCAACTCTGAGAAACCAATACTTTCGGAGATATAATTTGTCTGTTTGAACTAGAGTGCCAGAAAGCTCCTGTCCACAGGGCTTGAACCCATTCTTTCCATAACATCGCAAAAAATAGAGATCTAACCAAGTTTGAAGAGAGCATCCATGTATCTAAATGTGACATTTCGTCCTAATATTTATGCAGTTTCACGAGGATCACGTCATTTGAAACATACACGTGGCGTCGGGAGCTTTAGAGCACTCGTTACATACCCTACGAACATTTATTATGCTGTCAGAGTAACATCGTCCATTAATAGACTTAATTAATATTAATACACCAGAGTTGGTGGCGTGACCCAATACAACGAACAAATTGGTTAATGGGCATAATCAGCCCAATGGTTTCCGAGTAAGTAATAATTTTGTTCTCGACCTATACAAATTCAATCAATAACTAAAAAATACTGATCCGATTGAATTGAAACTTGGTTAATAGTTTTAGAATGCTGACGCAAATTTTGTGTGCATCGTATCACCAGAAAAAAATAAAAATATTTGTCCGCAAAAAAATAAACATTTTTCCTCAAAAATTTCAGTAACAATTTGTCAGATTCCGCTGAAATTCCGCACAAACCTTCAAGCCGAATTTTATTTTCCCAATATTTACAAAAATACATATCCGATCGAATTGAAATCTAGTACTCCGTTGAGAAAAAGAAATTGATGATCATTTGAATAATACTAATATAATAATAAAAATAAAGACATAATAATTTCTTTTCAGCTCTACGATTAGTAACCCTCGGCGCAACTACAAACGGAATTCTTCACATGGACTTGGATCACTTTTTTGTTGAACAAAGAGAATACAAGTGTTATCTTGTCTTACAAAGATTAGTTAGCAATATTTTTGTTTATTAGCGCTCTTGTTCCTCGGAACAGAGTGCTTATCAATGTCACCCAAATGTCTGTAATTTCTGAATTTTTGGCTGAAAATTGTCTAAAACGATTTGGTTCGACTCACTGATCAAGAATCCGTGGTCGAAATCGATTAAGTCCGGCCGGTCCGGCCCTACGTTAACACGATAACTCTTGCACGAAAGGAGTGGAAGAGGATTGAAATTTGCAGAGTAGGTTTGGAGCGTAAATATCTCGGAGGAGTGTGTTTTATGAATATTTCCGAAACTTATCACTTGATCTATCTGAAAATTAACATTAAATTGTAGAATGATAACTTTTATATGCATGCGAAGTCTTGTATTAATCGGGTAGCCGTAATGTGTCAAGAAAAAAAAAATAAATTTTGTTTCTACAATAACTCTCGAACAGATAGAGTTAGGAAGTTGAAGTTTTCAGAGTAGGTTTGGGTGATAAATATCTAGATTATGATCGTTATTGGGTAGAATCGGCATGATGGTTTCGGAGTATCGAAAACATTTTTTTTACATTACAAATTTCAAATTAAATTTTTTTTAAGATGCAATTTCATCATAAGAGTCCATTGTTATAATTTCCAACTCTAACAAGCTAATACTTTCGGAGATATGATTTTTCAAAATTTCAATAATACATCGTAGTTCTATGTATTCACAGAATGTGAACACAGAATCTGTCTGTCCTCACTTTTCGTAAATGTCATCTTATCTAGCTATTAGAGACTTGTCAATTCGAAGTTTGAAAATATATTTTGTTGGAAAACAAGTATCCGATTCTTGAGTTTGTGAATATATACAAGACTTCTGTTCTGAAAACCGAACATAATATTGATTGATTACATATTGAATAATGTATGTATAAATATTGGGGATGATGTTTCAGAAGATTTAGAATTGGATCATTTTAATGATGTAGTTTATGAAGGCAATAGGAAAGAAGAACATAATGGAATCTTCAAAAGAAATTACTGCTCGTTGACCACTGTGGTTAATATTACCATTTACTTCCTTAAGTAGTGAGACATGTTCCTATATACAGTATTTTCATAATGTTGCTAGCAAAAAAAATGCTGAAATATGCATCTACATTTGTGTATCAGGAATTTTTTCTTGAATTAAGGTCCATAATAAAGAAGAGAATGTGTAAGTGATATGAACTATCAAATTTTAAATTATGAAAAGAGGATAGTATTTTATTAATATATTTTGAACTATTAAAATAATTTGTTCGTCAGCCTCTACTTACTCAAATATCAGGAATAAAAGGACAATCTGCTGATTGTCTCCAGCCTTGCTCTAGACATTTCGATGATACTTTCCTTAGGTATTTCGAGTTGTGAAAACTATGCACCGAGTGTAAGCAACAAACCATACCACGAGGTTGAATCATTGCAGATTGCTCATTCAATCTTGATAAATAAATTCAATGACAATTTTTGAAGCATTAAAGCATTCCAGGTTGATCTTTATTTTAAATGATAATTTTTGAAGCAATTTTTTTAAACGACATTTTCTTTATATTTAATTTCTTTCATGATGCAGTTCTATCATAAGAATCAATTGATATAATTCCCAACTCTGAGAAACCAATACTTTCGGGGATATAATTTGTCTGTTTGAACAAGAGCGCCAAAAAGCTCCTGTCCACAGGGCTCGAACCAATTTTTTTCTATGTTGGAGACTTATTATTTATACATTTAAGTTATAAAAAATCTTCCTATGACTTGCTATATTTTATTATTTCTGCTACTTTAGTCTTCAACGTTTTAAATTAATTTCTCACGAAATTATTGAGTGCGACAAAGACCTAAGGCCATATAACGAATGAAATAAATTTATAATTTGGTGAACGAGGTAAAATTCCCATCATAATAATCCACCACACTCACCTCAGGGTTTTCTAGTGGCTCACCATTCTCCGGTCTGAAATACACACCATCAGCCAAAGCTTCGTTATCAGCTATAGGTTTGAAAAGGTTCACGTTTCTTTTCTTCTCGTCTTTTGGGCTAGGATCGTCGTCTAGAGTTCCTATAAGGTACACAACACCATGTTTCTTTGCCTCTTGCTCTTGACCCTCACTGAGGGCGGCTGCAGCAACGAGCAGAAGCGGCGCGAAGAACCACTTCATCGTTTCTGATGACGATCTGCACCGCGATTTTGTTTATATACAAAACTGGCCGCAGGATTCGAAGAGTATTACCTGGAGATCTGATGAAGTCACGTTTCGTTATATAATAGCAGTATAACATAAAATCTATTCGGTTTTTCCGGAACCGGATCGTCTGAACGATGATTATCGTCTTTTGTTATTAAATTAAGAGCTAATTCGTCCTTCTCGTTGCTTGAATTTTATTTTGTTTTGAATAGTTATTTAGGATATTACCGTCGAGGTGTTTCTGGTGTACAGGCTCCTCATTTCCATTAGCCACTCTAGGTAAGTACACAGTGGCCAGCTAGACATATTCCGGCACTTCCAATAATATAGGTACTAGTTTTTGCAAGCTTGTTCCACCAGGAACAAAGTCTTATCGTTTTACTCAAATGTTCGTATTAGTCTTTTATGATAATTGAAATTGTTTACGAAATATGCTGAAAATATTGAATATTGAAGGGAATCTTTTTCGTCACTATTGATTCTTCCTTGATTAAACTGAGAGGTTTCCCCAAGGAACCCGGAACTCAATCTGGAAAACGGAAAGACAAAAGGAGAAAACGAACAAAAATCAAAAAGGAATATCCATGGTTTATTAAATACATTTGAAATTCACCACCCATTCCAAAAAATACTCAGAAATATTATGAATAGCCCTAAAATCATCCTGGAAACTATATATGGGACAATGACCTATGGTCTCCTCTGGTTCCCCGCATTCACAACTAGGGCTCTCAACTGAGTTCCATCTGAAAAGCACATTTTCCTTGGAAGATCAAACCCCTGAACTATATTTGAAGGATCAGAAATTAATTCTTAGTTGAATAAATCCAGTCAGACCGTCTAACTCCCTTGTCGCTTTTATTCGAATTGAGAAAACCAGTTGGACCATAAAGGATTACGTGACTTCAATCTGGAAATCTTATTGTCTGGAATATAGGAGAGAATCGGAAAAAACAGTGGTCTGCCTGCGAATGCGGGGTGGGACAATGTTTGAAAGAACTGGTAGCCAATGAATAGGTGTAGATTCAATAGTTCCAGTGATGATCCTCATAGATGAATTCAGCTGTGCATCAATTTTTTGAGTATGAGCACTATTTAGCCAGACGGGGCAACAATACTAAGTGGTAGAAAGGCTAAGGCTGCCGTTCGAAGAGTAGCTGCATCAGCACCCCATGAAGTACCAGCTAATTTCTACAGAATATTATTTCTTGTTTTCAACTTCAGACGCAAGTCATCCAAATGGGCTTTCACATTCAAAGAGGAATCTAGTTTCACGCCTAGGTATTTAGGATGAAAATTATGTCTCAAGAAAGAATCACCGAAATTTACACTCAATGTTCTATATTTTTGACTATTGTTCATATGGCAGCAAGAAACCTCAGTTTTATTTGGATTCGGACTCAAACGCCACTCAAATAGGTAATTTTAGAGAATCTCTAAATCTGCAGATAGATTATTTTCTATACTTTGGAAATCAGACTCTTAATATTAAAATTGGTTCAAGCACTGACGTGAAGTCAGGAGCTTTTGCGCGTATGTTCTATTGTCCATTCTCCTGTATTGGACATCCTTAATCGAATTTACCATGGTAAATTATGTTGTCCATTCTCCTGTATTGGACACTCTTAATTCGAACTTACCATGGTAAATTCGAATGAAGTGTCCAATAAAGGAGAATGGACAACATAATTTACCATGGTGAATTCGATTAAGGATGTCCAATACAGGAGAATGGACAATAGAACATACGCGCAAAAGCTCTGGAAGTAGCAGGAATATCACACATATATAAATTGAAAAGGATAGGTCCTAAAGCTGAACCTTGTGGGAGACCATTATTAAAATTTTTCAAATTACTACTATCATTATCAACCTTCTCTCTGTCAACATATTTTCGAGTAGACGAACCATTTTTCCACACTTTAAATAGTTATAAAGTTTGAAAATCAAACCATCTTTCCAAACCGTGTGATATGCTGCCCACAAATCCACAAACAAAATTGACCAACGTGAACGTCAGTGCTTTTAAATGACGGGCATTATGATCTCAATGATTAACGTATACTGTCGACGTGGGGCATCATTTGTCTAAAGATACCTCAATATCCATAATGATATATCATTTCATCATAATTCTGGGCCTGTTCAATTTTCGACTGAAAGGCGTTTCCTATTGGTTTATTAGATGTATCGAATATGCAAATACTCATTTATTCTTGGAATCACCAGACAAGAAATTACGAAGTCATTCTTACTGCAGTCACGATTTTACTTTACGTGGTGAATTTTGTTCATACATTCAATCGTAAATGATGACTGGTCAAGTTGAAACATGAACTTGAACCGTAGAAAGATGTAAAGGTCAAGGAAATATGGATAAAGCAGAAAAAATAATTGTTTCGAGGAACTAAATCAGGTACACAATTCATCATTTGATTAAATTGATTTCTTCTGATTAGGTGGAGCTGATTGAGAATTCCGCCGATAAACTATGGTTCATAAAGATATCCTATAGGATGCCCAGGAGGAATTTCATTTCGAAACAGAGGAATCATGAATAAATCGTTATTATTCAATTTTATTTTTTTGGAATGTTTCTCTCAAACTCTATAAACTACAAAATATAAGAATTTCTTAATTCTTTTCTGGTTCTTCGTCGGACTTTGACACATGTCAGAAGTAATTTATGGACAACGTTGCCTAACAAACAGTAAAAAAAAAGGTACTCTAATTCCAGAAAGCATTTCTCCAAAAACGAAATTAATAATTACTTTGCGATACTAGGCTACTCGTGAAATAGTATATAACGTTACTAGCAAGGTAAGAGGGTTTTTACTGGCGAATGGAGGATATAACTGACGAGCCACAGGCAAGTCAGTTACCTCCTTGAGCCTGTAAACCCCGTTTCCTTGCGTGTATTGTTTTATATTTTATTTGTTGCTCATTTGTAAAAAGGTTAGATAAATTCCAAAAAAATCTCAATAATTTGTCGCAAATGTCGTAAGCTATGGAAGCGTTGCCTGTTAATTTTTCTTTACATTTGTTTTGGCGAAAGTGAAAATGAATGTACCAAAAGAAATTATTGAGGCAGCCAGCAGTGTAGCTTCAAGTTTATTACCTGCAAAATCAGCTTCACGGTACGAGCGAGAATACGACGACTTCAAAAAGTGGCAAAACAAAAATAGTGTGATTGGGGTAACTGAAGATGTTTTGTTGGTCTACTTGAATCAACTATCAGCTAGATTCAGCCCTAATACTTTATGGGCAAAATGGTCTATGCTGAAAAGCTGCTTGGAAATGAAAGAAAATGCCCCTGTTCGCAGGTTTGTTTTCCTTAAAAAATTTATTGAAAAATATGACGTTTAGTTGTCATTTGCAGATTTCAAAAAGTTATAGCGTTTCTGAAACGAAAAAATGAGTGTTATACGCCAAAAAAGGCCAAGGTATTAAGTAAAGAAGAGGCTGAACAATTTCTTTTACATGCTCCTGATGACCAGTGGTTGCTGGCGAAAATTGTAACAACATTTGGGATTTTTGGATGTTGTCGATGTGACGAAATTCTCTCCTTAAACATGAATGATGTAGAAGATATGGGAAAATACGTTATTGTGACATTGCGGCAAACAAAAAATTTAACAACAAGAAGATTCACCATAACCGATGATGGCTGCAGCTTCAAGCCCTGCATGATATACAGAAAATATGTAAATCTTCGGCCTCCTGGAACAGAAAGCCTAAGATTTTTTTTTACATACCGACATGGAAAGTGCATTTCCCTTAATGCTGGCCAGCACACTATTGGTTGTGTCCCAAAGCAAGTAGCGAAATATTTAGGTTTAAAAGACCCAGAGTTATACACCGGCCACTCTTTTCGCACTAAGAGATATTTTAGCACTAAAGCGTGCAGGAGGGTGGAAGAGCACCGAAATTGCGATGAGTTATGTCGATGATTCGGTCAACAAACAATCGAAATGTCTAGCAAATTATTTGGTAGTAAGGAGAGTACAAATGTTCTGCAGTCCTCGAGTGCAGCAGTTTCTGAGTCAACAGATGGTTCATCATCATCAGTATCAACTCTTTCATCATCAAAAATCTGTGTTACTGGAAATAACAATTGTACCATGATTTTCAACATATATGACGATAAAACAAAATTTTCTAATGTAAATAATACTACTAACTTGTAAAAATTTTGCAAGTTAACTGTCAGTTTTACAAGTTAGTGACTTGATAAAATAAACTTTCTTGATTAATATTGTGTTTTTGGAAACTGACGTTTACAAATGAGAAACAAATAAACTTCATATCACTCGGGGATAGCCATCACAGATTATCTGGCCTTCGTAAATTTAGTTAGTTTACGTTCTCAAAGTAATAAACATAAATTAATTATTGAATTTACGAAGGCTACGATTCAAAGGATAGAATAAACTAGGTTATGTTAAGACGTCAAATCAAACAGATAAATATTGTGTTTGTAGACATGACATTTCGACAAGAAGGCTTGAATTCCCCACGATACAGGGGGAACAAATAGAACCAGTTCTATTTATTTTCAAGCCTGAAACAGTCTACAAAATAGTCCCAGGCACATGCGTATTTCTTCAAAATTTCTGGCGCAGTCAGGCTAATAAAAAGGTACGAAAAAGGCATGGTGTAATGAGGTTATAATAAGGGTATTATACCCTTATTACACTATGCCTTTTTTGTGCCTATTTGTCAGCCTGACTGACTGCGCCTGAAATTTTCGTTTTGAGACTAATCGTGCCTAATGCTGGCCAGATAGCCGGACAGAATTAAGTATATTTGGCCCTCTGTTCAGGGGAACAAGCGCGCCAAAAATATTGAAAATTATTTGAATATTATCATGAACAATTGCGCTATTTTTTCGTGATTCATACAGCCATTCTGGGTATGCAAATCTGGGCCATTAATCTTTATTTATCATGAATCGAACAACCGCTCAAATTTTGTTTTTGGTTGATCTTGTGAAATTAATTCCTGTTGAAAATTCACAAAATCTTCGAAATACCTACTAAATGGAATCCCCTTGTACGTACTATGTCTATCAATTGGAAAACAATCCTCGAACCATTTTTCCCGAGAAATATAGTCATTTCAGATAACTAATTACATTTATTCATGTAGGATTGATCAATTGATGTACTTTTAATGATGGGGAGATAATTGGATAATTGAAATGAAACTGATATATCGGTTTCTTGCAGGATTGGATTGGATGATGATGCCGGATATAGGGATTCCAGTTTGAAAATAACCTTATGGTATTTCTTTCAAGGAAATATATACAATCTGAATCTGATTATTCACTTGGTCACGGCTCGTGGTGCAATTAGTAGTTCGTTATAAATGAAATCATTACCAAGTAAACAGAGATCAATTTGCATAATATTGAATTCTCACTTGTTGTCGATAATAAAAAAAACGAAGGTGGAATATGCTAAAGTCTGATAGACCTGCAGATTTCTGCTCATTATTTACAAATATAAGGTGTTATTTAAGTGCTTGAAACTTCAGTTCATTATTCACTTTTTAGCCGCATGTTCTGGGGAACATCGAGTTATCATTTTGCCCAAATGTCTGTAATTTACGAATTTTTTGCCGAACATGGACAACTCACTTATGAAGAATTCGAGGTCAAATTTAATTCTGTCCGTCCAGTCGTTGCCACGATAACTTGAGAACGGAAATAGATAGCGACTTAAAATGTTTAGGTTAGGTTGTGCATCTGAATGCGACATTTGAGTTTGTTTATAGGAATAATCGACAAAACGGCTTTGGGGTTATACCCTTCAGAAATTTGGTTGTTATTTCCTGAATAACTCGGCATACAAAACCGATCCAATTTAAACATGGTTATTAGTTTTAGAATGCCAACGCGAACATTTTTGCTAAATTTCGTGAGGATCGTATCACTAGAAAATTTTTAAAAAATCATTGAAACAAATTCTATATATCAGAAACTATTCGACCGACATCGCTGAAATTTTGCAAGAACCAAACTCTACTACCTAGCTCCGAGTTTGAACACGATCGGATCTATATTGTTGGAGATCCTTGCAGCCTTGTGTGAGTTCCGTAGCTGGATGGGTGACCGTTGCCTCGATAACTTTCGAACGAAAGGAGATAGGGACTTGCAATTTTCAGGGTAGGTTGCGCATCCGAGATTACGAAAAAAAATGGTTCTAGGATTGACGTGAAGTCAGTAGCTTTTGCGCGTATGATCTATTTTCCATTCTCCTGTATTGAACACTCTCAATCGAATTTACCCTGGTGAAGTGTATTGTGCGTTCTCCTGATATGAGGACAAATGACATCAGTGGATTCTTATGATGAAACTGCATCTCAAAAATTGAATTCGAAATTTGTGATGTAAACAACATTTTTTCGATACTCCGAATGACGGACTTAACCGAGATATTTATTTCCCAAACCTACTCTGAAAATTTCAACTGTCTATAGCTCTTTCCGTTCAAGAGTTATCGTGTTAACGGCCGGACAGAATCGATTTTGACCATGGATTCTTCATCAGTGGGTCGAACCAAAAAGTTTAAGACCATTTTCATCCAAAAATTACAGACATTTGGGCAAATTGATAAGCACTCTGTTCCGAGGAACAAGAGCGCTAAAAACGAATGAACTAACAAACAAAAAACACATAGTGTGTAGACCACTATGAAGTTGTGTGATACACATAACGAAAAATTTGTATCGATCAATTTGATCACTATTGAAAATTGCTCTTTCTATAATTTCATCGTTATTTAATTGCTTTGTTTAGAGTGAAGCGAATCTGAATGAATTGTTCCTTCAACAAAATGATACATATCACATATTGTACATATACGCGTTGGGCTCCTATATCCCTACTCATTACACAGTCATGGTCTTCAAATGATTATCAATATGTATAGACTGGTCTATACACATAGAGGTATCAGGAAATAATGGGATACAAAAGCTGGTACGTCTTTGACTCATCAATATGTACACAAATAATATCAACTAATTCGATTTTTTGTAACTATTCATTCTGATTTAATCTAAATAAAATACTTCACGTTAATCCACTCGCTATTCACAAAAGAAACTCGTTAAGCTCTTCCTTCTATATCGAAAACAGCGGGAAGGTTCAAGGTAAGGACGTGATTGAGTGAATTTCCAGAGTTAATTAACATCAATTTCAATAGTTCATTTCAATTTTTTTCGATTTGGTATCTTGTCATATTATAATCTTAGTTCTTTGAAATAATTAAATTGGTGCAAGTCATATGTTTCAGTTTAAAATATAGTTATCTCTAAATGAATGGGTATATTCCATTAGTAGACTAAGGACTGTACAGGGTGTGGCAGTGAAACTTGACAGTATTGGAAATGGAATGAATCAGTATATTTTTGAGATTTGTTTTTAACTGAATGGTTCCTTTCTGGGTTTTCTTCAAACTCTGAACAATATCTATTAAATAAAAAAAAATATATTTTGTAATTGCCTTAGCGTTAGAAACACATGATATTTGTAAGAAGAGACATTGTTCTATTCTTCTGACAAAGATCTTGTGTTTCTAATGCAGAAGCAACTTGAAAATATTAATTTATTGCTCGTATGTTCGGGAGAAAATAACGTTATCATTTTGCCCAAATGTGTGCAACTTTCAAATTTTTTACCGAAAATGCTCTCAAACGACTCACGGATGAAGTCAAATTTGTTTCTGTCCGTTGCCACGATAGCTTGAAAACGGAAAGAGATAGCAATTTGCAATTTTCAGGGTAAGTGGCGTGTCCAAATACGACGGACCAGTTAGTTAATGGGTATAATCGGCCGAACAGTTTGCGAGTAATAATTTTATCATCAACCAATACTGATCTGATATAATTGAAACTTGGTTACTAGTTGTAAAATACAGACACAAAGATGTTTGTGGAGTTATGTGCGAATTGTGTCGCTAAACAATTTTAAAAGAATTATTGTAAAATATTATTTATGTCACGATTACCTGAGAACGGAAAGGGATAGCGACTTGAAATTTTTAGGGTAGGTTGTGCATATAATTGCGACATTCTAGTTTGTTAATAGGCATAATCGATCAAACGGTTTTGGAGTTATACCCATCTAAAATTCAGTTAATATTTCTTCAATAACTCGAACAATACGGTTCCGATCCAATTCAAAATTGGTAATTAGTTGTAGAATGCCGACGCGAATATCCTTGGTAAATTTCTTGAGGATCCTATCACTAGAAAATTTAAAAAATATCATTGAAAAAAATTCTATGCATCAGAAACTGTCGAATTTACCATGGTAAATTCGATTAAAAGTGTCCAACACAGGAGAACAAACAATAGAACTAGGCGACATGATACCATTCCACATTCCAATGTTGACGATCTCTGCACTACTGTAATCGTTGCCGGCGATGCTCAACCGTCAGAGGTATCACAAGATGGCGTTGATAATGATGGAGTCCAAAAGACCTTATCCGACGGTAAACCCTTCGGACAGTTACAGGATGGCCTAGTTCTCTTAACCACTTATCAGCCAAAGATCCAGTTGTCGTACATCGGTATCTAAAAGCCATAAGTCTTAGACGTCGATCTTGGACTTCAGTTGTGCCCCTTCGACGTCCGGTGCCTACTCTTCTTCGATTTTGGGCATTATCAAACCATTCTTGACAACATCTCATAACAGTAGTTGGATTTCTGTTCGTACGGTTAGCGATTTCTCGAAATGACAACCCCGCCTCCCGTAGACCAATAATTCGACCACTTTCAAATTCACTTAGCTGGCGATAAATTCCGCGTACACGTGCTCTAGGCATTTTAACAACAACTAAATATCGATTTTGGATCTCGTCGAACATTTGGTTTGTTGTAAAATTCAAAAAATTTGCACAATCGACTGCAATATGTAAGTAACAAAAAATGTTTTGCATGAAAAAACTTTCACGATTTTTTTCTCCAAATTTTAATCATTTACTCCTTGCTATACTCTCTATGTTTCACCAAAAAAAAAAATAAAATTTAAACAGCTCCTTCTGGGTGTTGCAGTTTCTTTGTCGTTTAGTATATATTATTGGAAATATTGAAAAATTATTTAGAACACGATCTTCCGGTTCCTGATTTCAAAGAAGATAATAATATCCCTCAAAGGTCCCATTCACTGGCAGATTGTTATGTACAGTTGGAGCAACTCGTACGCCAACCCATTTTAAAGATCAGTCGGGTTGGGGGTTCACCGTCTAGAAGAGCCGACCCGAGCCTAATCCCGACCGATCTGCCTGTGTATGTGCTTTTCGAGATAAGACAACGAAGGTTCCTGGGAAGAACTGTCAGCAATTGAAAAGGATGAATGACAATTCGTTCCTTTGAAGAGAGTACGCCAACTCATCTGCCAGTGTATGTACGACAGAGGTGTAGGGTTGGTGTTCCGGTTAGCAGTCGAGTACGTGCAATGAATGGAGGTCTTTAAAGCCTACACTGGTTGAGTGATGTATCCGGTGATCATCTTCGTATATCATTTGATTTGATGAATAATAATTAGTGGATTAAGTAATATTCCAAAAACAAATCTTCAACTATTGAAGAGTTCCTAGAAGGATATTTTATTGGTTTCAATTATTAGTATGTAGTAAATAATCTCATAAAATGTCGCTGATACTTTCAACTTTTAAATTACTCGATGACCAAGAATTCAAACATATTCACGCTTGCATCACATCATCTTTCAATGATGTACGTGTTTTTGCCATGATCAAAACTGCTGTGGAAAATAATCTTTCAACAGGTACGGATGTAGCCATTAATAAATCATCGGCCATCTTGGAAAGTGTAGTAAGAAGTTTTTCATCACTGTAAAATATTTGGATTCCTATTTGCTCTTTCTAACAGCAAATATTCTTCAAACACAGCTTTCCAATATTTCGAAAGTTTTATTGATGTTTTAAATAGGCTATCGATGTGGATAAATTTTTTAATACAATTAAACCATTAGATATAGTTTTCGAAGAATACCTTCGCAGCAGGTAGATCATTGATGGTGTTCTTGGCGTATTCCTCATAACACTTCTCGAAACATTGAATAGCTTCATTTCTTTACCAGTTTTATTATACGTAGTTCCACAGATGTATACAATAATTATTCACATCTTCACTACAAGGAGCACAAGAGAATAAATTTCTCCAGACGTTCAGATAGAGACGAAATTTTCAAAGCATTGGGATTTAGGGGCAATAAAAGTTGTCCGTTAAGTATTTAATTCATAATGGCATCAGTTTTTATGGTTGTGAATTCTATTTTTTCTTGAAAAATAATCTCAATTATTGCAAGGTCATAACGAATTAATAATCTTCTAAAACTCGTGTATTTCTAGAACGATCGATGTATAATATAGACAAAATATATTGGTAATTATAGAAACTCTTCATTTTCAATTGTTTTCTGTGGGTGTTGTAAAAAGTCCAGTCGTATAGAAACTCAAACAAAAAATTTAACGAGACCTAAAACGAGACTCTCGTGTTGCGCTGTATGTGGTCTCGGTGTCGCCTATAATATTTTTGGAAACGTCTCGTCTCGCTTTTCCGAGACGAGAACGAGACGAGACGAGACGAGAAAATTCTCGCTCTCGCGAGAAGCTCTATTTTACATTCAAGCGTGTTATCTTATAAAAATTGCATTCGCTTATTTTCATACTTTGTGGAAAGAGCCCTCGTCTTTCGGACTCAGGCTCTTTCGCCGAAATATGAAAATAAATTCATGCAATTTTTAGATAACACGCTTTCTTGCAAAATAATCGGTAATTTTCATGCACTTGCGCAATTTTAACCGATAACATGTTTAGTTTCAACCTCATGATTATCGATAATAAGGATTCTCCTCGTTGACCTATAAAAATATCGAACCAAAAAGACAAACAAATCGAATGAAGAAGCACCAATAAAACATCAATATTCCACTCAGTTTCGTACCTACTTTAAAAAATTGGTTCAAGCCCTGTGGACAGGAGCTATTGGGCGCATGTTCATCTTCCTTGTGGCCCGTACTGACCAGTAAAGAAAAAAAGCAGTATCATGTTGAATACCTTAATATTATTGATTATTCTATAATAATCGATGAAAATACTGAGAGAGACCCAGGAAATTTGACACATTTTGTCTTATATCTCCACAAATTGAAATCGTATAGAGCCAAAATTTTGCACAATGTTGCAAAATACTACAATTGACGTTAGTACAACTTTTTGTTGCAATCTGATGAATAGTTCACGAAAAAAAAATTTTTTTTTCGAAAAAATTAAAAGAAATATTTTTTTAAAAATTACCAACATTTCGATCATAACAGAATTTTGCCAAAAGTTGCGCGTTTATATCCTCGAACTGACTACCAAGTTTCGATTCAACATCTTCTTTAGTTCCTGAAATATCAGGGAAATAACCTCAAAATTTTAAATGTCTATAACTCCAAAAACCGTCCGGCCGATTTTGCCCGTTAACGAACTTAACCGTCGCATTTTGATCAGAAACCTACCCTGAAAGTTTGAAGTCGATAGGACCTTCGGTGCTCCTGTTATCGTGCCTACGGCCGGCCGGCCGGCCGGACGGCCGGACGGCACCCCAAAATCTGACACCGGATTCGTGATCAGGGAGTCCAAATTAGTCTATTAGCCAATTTTCAGCTCGAAATTCGAAAATTACAGACATTTGGACGAAATGATAGGACGATGTTCCCCTAGAACATGCGCCCAAAAAAGAATACATTGTAGAAACAGTTTCACAATAAACGATATCGTAAATCAGGAACTTGATGATTATTACTCCCCTTTTTCCAATTCCCAAGATATAAAGGAGGGCATTAATTGTTGCCACAATATATTACACCCTCTCGAGACAGCTCTGATTAAACAAAGGACAGAACATAAATTGTAAGATTAAGAAACATGTGTTCCCACTGGAACTGTTTTTAATGAATGGGAAATCTGAAGGACTTCACTAACACGAATATGGAAAACTGCACAGAAGATGCGTTAATTTGACATTTCATATCCCGAAAATCAGTTACTGCGCCTTGCCTCCAGGGTTGCCGAATTGACGCTTCATCTTTACCGATAAAATTTCCCCTAAATCACCCATGAATAGGGCTAGAGTTATACAGGGTTGTTCGCGGAGAAGTATCTCATACACGTTTCATATTAAATTTGCAAATTTTACAACGGAATTCTTTGCTTTGATAATGAAATCATCTTAATCAATTAACTTATCCACTGGATGACAATCCAAGTTGCTCCAACTTAAACAATATGTTGTCGAAGTGCTGAAAAGATTATCTTCTCAGCGCTAACTCGTAAGATCCTTACGAACTCCAACCCTCTGTTACGCGGGAACCTTGTTCATGACGTGCGATGCAGAGTAGTTAAAGATCGCAATCATTAATCCAATTGTTAAAAAGGGAAATCCAAAAGAACCAGAAAACTATAGGCCAATCAGCATATTATCGAGTTTTTCGGAAATTTTAAAACTTGCAATGACCTCTCCCAGATAACACAAGGACATCCGATGGATATCCATAGGTCATCCTTCATGAATTGTACGGATGTCCAATGGACATCCAATAATATCCAAAAGATATCTTATGGACGTCCATAGGATATCCAAATGGAACAACCAGTACATCCATAAGGTGTCCATCAATGGGATGTCCATAGAATAACCCCCAAGGATGTCCATAAGACATCCTTCAAGGATATCCATAGAACAACCTTCAAGGATATCCATAGGACATGCTTGAAGGATGCCCAATGTACATCCAATATTATCCAATAGATATCGTATGGACGTCCATAGGATAACCAAATGAAACAACCGGTACTTCCATAAGATATGCACCAAGGATATCCATAGGATATCCCCCAAAAAGGTCCATAAGACATCCTTCATGGATATCCATAGAACCTCCTTATATCCAAGAGATATCTATGGACGTCCATAGGATATCCAAATGGAACAACCTGGACATCCATAATATATGCATCAAGGATATCCATAGGATATCCCCCAAGGATTTCCATAAGACATCCCTCAAAGATATCCATAGAACATCCTTCAAGGATATCCATAGGACATCCTTGAAGGATGTCCAATGGACATCCAAATATCCAAAAGATATCTTATGGACGTTCACAGGATGTCCAAATGGAACAACCTGTACATCCATAAGATGTCAACCAAGGATATACATAGGATATCCCCTAAGGATGTTCATAAGATATATTACCAAGTTTTTCGAAAATTTTTAAACTTGGAATAAGCTCTAGAGTTATCAACTTTCTTAATGAATATAATTTCTTTTCAAACACACAGCGTGGATACTTGAGAGGAAGATCAGTTCAAACGCAAGCCAGAGTACCCGTTTTCGGGAGTATTTTCAACCCTCTGGGAAATTTATTTATAAATATTGGTCGTGGTTCCGGCAGTTGGGAAACTTCCTTCTCTTCTTGACTCTTTTTTTCAAATTTGAATTATCTCAGATAGTGTTAAGATATTGGCAAAAAATCAAAGCCCCTTCTTTTTTTTTCACTTAATTGTTTATAACTATTGCAATTTTCGCAAGGCCTTAGCATTTTCTCAAAAACTATCTACATGCCATTCTGAATCGAATGACACCTCAATCATAATTTTCGGAGAATACGCAAAAATTTAGACCTAACAATGGGTTCAAGCCCTGTGGACAGGAGCTTTCTGGCGCTCTAGTTCAAACAGACAAATTATATCTCCGAAAGTATTGGTTTCTCAGAGTTGGGAATTATATCAATGTATTCTTATGATAGAACTGCATCATAAAGGAAATTCAATTCAGATAATTGTTTATTTAACAAGATTAAATGAGCAATCTGAGAATGAGAACTGCACCATGGAAGAAATCAAATTAAAATAGCTGAAATGAATTTGACTCTCTCTTATAGAACAGGATGACATGTACGAGTATGAACACAGATCATATAATAAAGCTTAGATAGAATAATTATAACATTCTGTGAAAACATAGAAGTACGATTCATTATTGAAATTTCGAAAAATCATATCTCCGAAAGTATTAGCTTGTTGGAGTTGAAAATGATATCAAAGGATTTTTATGGTGAAACTGCATCTTAAGTAAAAATTGAATTTGAAATTTGTTACTTAAAAAATTTTTTTTTTTCGTTACTCTGAAACCATCTGGCCTATTTTGCTCAATAACGAACTTAACCGAAATATTCATCTCCCTAACCTACTCTGAAAATTTAAACTGCCTAGCTCATTCCGTTCGAGAGTTATTGTAGAATTTTTTTTTTACACTTTGCGGTAACCTGGTCAATACAAAACTTCACATGCGTATAAAGGTCATGATTCTACAATTTGATGCTAAATTTCAGATAGATCGAGTGATCGGTTTCGGAAATATTCATAAAAAATGTTTTTACTAAAATTGGCCATAACTCCGAAACCGCTTAATGGATTTTGCCCATTAACGAAATTGTACGAGCTATTTACGCTCCAAACCCACCTTGCAAATTTCAATCCTCTAACTCCATTCGTTCGAGAGTTATCGTGCCTACGGCCGGCCGGCCGAACGGGCCGGACAGAATCGATTTCGACCTCGGATTCTTGATCAGTGAGTCGAACCAAATCGTTTGAGACCATTCGAAAATGATAGACATTTGGGCAAATTGATAAGCACTCAGTTCCGAGGAACTAGAGCGCCAAAAAGTACTTGTTGACTAGACTACTATTGTCAGAACGCTCTGGACTTGTTGATTAATTATTTCCAAACGTCGCCGTCGCCTTTCGTGAAATCCTGAAATGTTTTACGTTCAATACAGCCATTGCATAATTTACCTAAAATTGTAGTAACATAGCCGAATACGGCTAGATCCATAAATTTACTCAGTCTCCATAAAAAGCTCACAAATTCGTGCTATTACTCCCAAATTGGCAACCCCGCCGCATGGTCCATGCCACAGCATCGCGAGGATCGCCCTATTTATTTTCAGGTCGGCTATACTGGCGCCATCTTAATCCCGTGCGTTAACATCGCGAACTACACCTGTTTTGGTGCACGCCCGAAATCCATGCATTATTAAGAATCACTTTACAAAACGCTCAAAACTGTGCCGCATAAACCATAACATGAAAGTGAGAACTTTCCCTAACGGTGTGCTGTGAAACTGTCTTCAATTCAATTGATTTCCAACGGTTTTTCGTAACTTTTTTCGATTTAAGAACCATTTCACTCGATATAATTAAGGTATCCACTCGAGTTAAATTTTTTTCAGGTATAAATTCACTGCTTGCTTTCGTTTGACATGATTATTTACGCTATTAGCATCTTTATTTATTTGTATTGTATTTTGTTACAATAAAACTTACAGGACAAGTTGGGTATTTTATTTTATTGCCAGAGGATGTTTAGGTTAATTTATTCCCCACACGAGAGAACTAATGTGATTTTGAGTAATTGACCTTTTGCTAGGTAATGTTTCTATAGAATTCAGTTCGAAAATATGACAATATCTCATTCGAGAATAGTTTAAAGGTGCTCCCAAGACTTATAGAAAAATTATGGTTGGAAAGTGTTGAAATGTTCAAAAATTAAAAGGGATTTTTTTTGTATAAACGGTAAGTCGAGGAAAGTAGAGAAAGGCTTAAAAATCATCCATTGCTATGGTTGTTAACATTTGGATTCATTTCATTGTAGATAACTCATAAAGCATTCGTGCGAGTATCTTGAGCCATTTGCTGATTGTAGATTAGAAAGCTTTGATTTTTGGATGTTATGGGACAAAATTTGTGTGAATTGGTATGTTGTGATGATAGGTTTTTATGTTTAGAAGACATGTGTCGATGTGTTTTATAGATATATAATTAAAAAATTGATTTTCGGTAAAATAATTCATGTTTGTTATGAAGTTTAAGGCAACCAACCATTTGAATCTCGACAAGAAAATAATCTATGTAGCCTCATCTAGTCAATTAATTATACCAAATCATGATTTAATCTCCCACCACTAAATATTATACAGGGTGAGTCTTTGACCACTGCATTGATTTTAACCAAAGATTCCTCTCATCAAATGAAACACTTTTTTCATTTAACATTTTTCCAAATTCAGCTCAGGTAAAAAGATACAGGCTGTTGAAATTTTGAAAAAAAAATCTGTTTTTATTTTGTAGCTTTGACATCCTTTTTTCGAATAAAATGAATGTTGGCGTTAAGTTTCCTATAACTATGATACATATTTTCCAAATATTAGTTATTTTCTACTTCTACTGGTTTTCTAGTTATGGACTCGTGGATTCATAAAACTAAACGAAATTAGCATAAAGAAAGCATATAAAGTTTTTCTTGAGTCATTTCAAGAATATTCCATCGTTTTAGAACATTATATTATTCTTCATCATTTCTCCTTAAATGCACCGTTTTAGAGATATTCTTCATTGAATGTTTTAAAATGGAAAACTCCAGAAATTTAACTACTTTTATGGATCCGTCCCTGAGCGTTGGAATCCCGAATCAAGCTGTAAACCACGTTACCATGCCTTATTCTCATCTCAATGTCATAGATAATTTATATGCGGGAGTGTATTAGCACATTGTGAAATCTTTAAACGATTGTAACTTTTTACCTGAGCCGAATCTGGAAAAATGGTAAATGAAAAAAGTGTTTCATTTGATGAGAGGAATCTTTGGTTAAAATTAATGCAGTGGTCAAAGACTCACCCTGTATATACGAATAATGCTGATGCTCTTATAATAAGGGTAATTCTCGATAAAGAATTTCTGTCGGTTATTCCAAGTTGGGAAAATTATACATCAAAGAGTAAAATTTGATAATATTTTACGAAAAAATTCATGGTGCTTGAGAACTGTCGGAAAATTATTTTTTTTCGAACTATCCAGGTAGGTACATTTATAGACAGTAATAGCAATATGTATAGACATATATTTATAGATAGTAATAGATAATGCAGTTATTCCGAATGAATAAGTAAAAAAAAAATATACATGGTGTTCCTTAAAGACATGCTAATATTTAAGGGGCTGATTTTTTGACTTATTTTAAGAAAAAAACTTCCTATGAACGTATCTCCTAAAAGTCTTAACTTTTGAGATACGGGTTGATAAAATTTTGAAAAAATATAAGAGAATAACTGAGGTAATATTGTAGACATCTTCATACAATTTGTCAACATGTCTTCTATGCATCAAGGTGCATTTTGTGATGTACGAAAATTTCCATTTTCAGTACCAGTGGCGTCCATACGGGTTTTGCATTGAATATTTTTAATAAGTTTATAAGTTTGAACAAGTGCGCCATAGCTCCTGTCCACAGAGCTTTCCCACATTTTAAAAAAATTAAAAATAAATGAATATTTCAAAAAATCACCAGAATATGTAATTTGAAATGTCGTGTCCTTGATGTAATGGATGTTATAAAGGGTGTCCCGAATTTAAGTTCAAAAACTTTAATGGATAATATTCTGCATCAAAAAATGTGACTGAGAAGTCACTCATCTAACATAGTGACGTCAGAATTTTTTTTAAATGTCTACCCCAAATTTTTTTTGCTGCTTTATTATACTGGTATAAAAAAATTGGTACCGTAGATATCAATTTCTTTCAGTAAATAACACATGGAAATTGTTTTCTTCGGCAAACATTTTTTACATTGTCATTTAGATAAGTTGCACGGCGTAATAAAGCAGCAAAAAAAATTTGGGGTATTTATTAAAATAAAATTATGACGTCACTATGTAAAAAGGAATGATGAACAAATCATTTCAATTGTTCAAAATAAATCAATAAAATACAATCCTCTTTTCATAATTTGATAGTTTTTACCACTAACACATTCATTCTGTATTATGAACCTTAACTCAAGAAAGAATATTTGATACACAAATGTAGATCAATATTTCAGTATTTTCTTGCTAGCAACATTATGAATATACTGTATATAGGAAAATGTCTCACTTAAGGAAGTAGAAGGTAATATTAACTTCGGTGGTTAAAGAACAGTAATTTCTTTTGATGATTCTATTATGTTGTTTTTTCCTATTGCCTTCATTAAATACATCATTAAAATGATCCAAAACTAAATTTTCTGACACATCATCCTCAATATTTGCATATAAATTATTCAATATGCAACAAAGTTAATATTATTTCTGGTATCAAAACAGTCTTGTATATATTCACAAATTCAAGTCGCGGAACCTTATTTTTCAACACAAAATATTTTCAAACTATTAATTATACTTACAATAAATAAACTAGAACACAAATAAATATGATGCCTCCTATAGGCAGATAAGATTACATGATTGAATAGTGAACATAGATAGAACACAGACAGATAAAATTCCATTCTGGGAAAACAAAGAAGTACGATGTATTATCGAAACTTTGAAAAATCATATCTCCGAAAGTATTAGTTTGTTAGAGTTGAAAATGACATCAATGGATTTTTATAATGGAAGTGCATCTTAAAAAAAATTGAATTTGATAATTATAATGTAAACTTTACGGCAATCTGTTCAATACACAACTTCGCATGCATATAAAGGTCATGATCCTACAATTTGATGCTAAATTTAAGATAGATCGAGTAATCAGTTCCGGAAATATTCATAAAAAATGTTTTTACTAAAAATGGCCATAACTCCGAAACCGCTTGGTGGATTTCGCCCGTTAACGAACACGTTCGATATATTTACGCTCCAAACCTAGTAACCTAATCTGCAAATTTCAATCCTCTAACTTCATTCGTTCGAGAGTTATCGTGCCTACGGCTGGCTGGACAGAACTTATTCCGACCACGGATTCTTGATCGGTGAGTCGAACCAAATCGTTTGAGACCATTTTCAGCCAAAAATTCGAAAATTACAGACATTTGGGCAAATTGATAAGCACTCTGTTGCGAGGAATAAGAGCGCCAAAAACTAAAATTGACCTGACCGAGCGTTTTGCTTGAAACCATTTAATAACGCAATTATGTATTTTTTCCTTATTTATACAAATACTTTATTACATCTTTTTAACTTAATTTTGAATACCCTGCTTATAGATAGGTACTTCGATAAACGTAATTTGATTCATTGTGAAACCATCCCACAAAGCTATCATTGCGCAAGTATCTTTAGAGTCATCGATCGAGCACCATACTCTCCTGATATGGCCCCGTCTGAATTTTATCTCTACCAGAAGTTAAAATGATCACTCGCGGAAGGCGATTCAAGTCAATTGTGACCATACAAGAAAGGATTTGAAGGCACCAATAAGCCTGTAATGTATGGAGGAGCGGACCAAGCTTGAGAATAGCATTGATAGCAATTAACCCCACTTTTAGGAAAAAAAATCAAATTTGATTGATTTTATTCTTCACTTTTTGTTTAAAATTTAATTTTGTATCAAAATCCAAAGTAGTGCATACGAGTTATGGATCACCCTGTATAAGTTGCTCATCGAGTACAAAATGGCGAATGCAATATTATTTCATTACTCCAAACTGACCATGTACATTCGCCATTTTGTATCCGACGAGCAAGCAATGCTGGATGATCCATAACTCGTATGCCCTATTTTGGATTCTGATAGAAAATTACGTTTAAAATAAAAACGAAGAATAAAATTTTTGTGTTCTCACCTTTGTCAATAATATATAAAAGTTTTGAAATAGAACAATAAGCAACTCTGCAATACCTGCTAAACAACACTGGTTGCTAGGTAAAGACGACAATCCAACGTTAATGGTGAAAACTTGATAAGAAACAGTTCTTGAAATAGAAAAATCGGTTCAAGCCCTGTGGGAAGGAGCTTTTGCGCTCTCGTTCAAACTTGGACAAATAATATCTCCTAAATTATTGGTCTCTGGGAATGATATAAATGGATTCTTACGATAGAACTGCATCATGAGAGAAATTAAATTCAAACAGACCGATTCTCCCCATATAACGAACCTATCCGAGATATTCATTCCTCAAATCTACTCTGAGAATTATATTATATCAATTAAATATTAGACAATATTGCAGTTTTGTTTTTACTGGAGATATTCTGAACCCAATTTGATTATGTATCTTACCATAGAATATATTTCCATCATAATATGGATTATTCACGGGCATTATATTATCACTTCAAAGGTATAATATCATATCATCCTAATAATTCTACGATAGCTGAGGTTATTTCATTGGTCATTTTGCATTAAAATATACTTTGTTTTAAAGAACAGAAGGTTTATTTTATATGAAGAATAACGAACCAGAAATAATTTTGTCATTTATCTCTCATAGGAAAATAAGATGACATGTAAGAACACAGATCATATAATAATTCATAGTTAAAAAATTAAGTACAGCATTCTGTGGAAATGTAGATTCATTCACGATTCATTATTGAATTTCCCACTGATGAAGAATTTGAGGTCAAATTTGATTCTGTCTGGCCAGCCGTTGCCACGATAACTTGAGGACGGAAAAAGATAGCAACTTGAAATTTTCAGGATAGGTGGTGCATCCAAGTACGACAGATATGTTCCGATCTCAATGAAACTTGGTAGCTAGCTGTAAAATACTAATACAAAGATGTTTGTGAAATTTTGTAAGAATCATGTCGCTAGAAATTTAAAAAAAATTAGTTATGTCATGACGACCGGAGAATGGAAAGAGATAGCGACTTGCAATTTTTGGGGTAGGTTTTGCGTCTGAATGCGACATTTGAGTTTGTTAGTAATCGGCCAAACGGTTTTGGAGTTATACCCATCTGAAATTTGTCATTTCCTCAATAATTCGCAAAAGACTGAACTGATCCAATTCAAACATGGTTATTAGTTGTAGAATATCGACGCAAAAATTTTTGCATAGTTTTGTGAGCATAGTATCACAAGAAAATTTTTAAAAAATCTGCCAAGTTCCAAGTTTCAAGACGATTGGATCTATATTGTTGGAGATCCGCGCCACTTTGGGTGAGTTCAGTAGCTGGATCAGTGACCATTACCTCCATAACTGTCGAACGAAAAGATATAGGGACTTGCAATTTTCATGGCAGCGGAACCAAATGCTACATTTAAGTTTTTTTTCTATATATCTCAAAATATACAAATCTGATCCAATTAAAACTCGGTTATTACTCATGGGATGCCGACCCTCTAATGTTCGCGGAATTTCGTGAATATCGTATCCAGGAGTTACTTGAGGCGTAAGTTTTTTCGTATTTCAATTCCAATAGAATACATATTATGTCAGAATTAGAAATTAAAAGCTGACAAAATGGTATATCAATGCTAAATTAGATTAAGAGTGTACAAAACCTTATAGTACAGCCAGTCTTAGATGAAAACTCGATCAGATCTATATTGTTAGAAGTATCGTGAATTTTTTTTTTCCTGTAAGTCAAGCTCCCTTTGATGAGTTCAATACCTGAATGGGTGACTGCTCTGACTTTACATACAAGTTCTCAAGCTTGACGCAGAATGTCGAAGAATAGAATACACCTTTGAATTCTCCATTTTCTACACTTAGGTTTTGGCTTCATTTGAGAATATTGCTTTCTGAGGTCGTCCTGATCCTACCGATTTTCAGGAAGATAAATCCATCCGGATGCCAAGAATCCCATCGATCCTAAAAGGGGGACACACCTCGACTCCCGAAAGGCATGATCGCGTTTACGCCCATCTTTCAAAAAATGAACCAAAACAAGTTTTGATGCTTGGATAGTGGCGCCCTCACTGGCGTGCGTCGCACTTGCGAACCAAACTACTTCAGTTCGTTCACTCGGCGAAGAAAACATAATTTGGACTCGATACCATTGCGGCCGGTAATGCAGGTCAGAAAGAACTCCACATTTTTTGCGATTATGTTCTGGGGAACATCGCGTTATCATTCTGCCCAAATGTCTGTAATTTGCGAATTTTTTTGGCTGAAAATGGTCCTAAACGATTGGGTTCAACTCCCTGATGAAGAATTCGAGGTCAAATTTGATTCTGTCCGGCCGGCTGGCCGTTGCCACACTTACTTGAGAAGAGCTAGCGATATACAGGGTGTCCCAAAAATACCACGCGAAAGTGACACTGGAGATAGATTGGCATTAGGTCTATCAGATAGCATCAACATGACCTCAGTAAAAGTCCGCTGGTTTTCGAGATATCACCACTTTTGTGTATTTTTTAAAAATCTCCAGTTTCATGGTATATCGATACGGAGCTCGTGTCTAATTAAATCGAGGTCGCTGATCACGAATATGCAATTAGTTTTTTCCTAAGTGGCGTACTTTATGAAAATTTTCACTTAGAGTGAAAAAATGGACGAAAATAGGTCAATTTTGGAAGTTCACACCGCCCAAAAAAATCGGAGTAAGGTGTTGTTGATTTTTGCCGTCATATATGGATCCTTTATCTACTGAATAATCCAAACAGAAAATGTCTAGGCTGTACTATTCGGAAATTATGATTTTTTTCCCAAGGGTCTGTTTTTCGGAAAACTCATTTCGCGGTATTTCCGCGGAAAATTCTCTAATGAAAAATTCGATCATATATTCGTAATCTACGGCCCCGAATTAGTAAATGACGTAATTTGCATCGAAATCGGAGACTGGTCGAAAATTGGCAATTTTTTAATACATTAGCCTTAAAAAAATCCCATTTTTCGAGAAAAATTTTTTGACGCAAAACTATGAAACGGGTACTTATTCTTATAGATTCGGGGCCGTAGATTCCGAATCTACCATCAGATATTTATTACAAAAATTTTCCGAGAAAATATCGCGAAAAGAATTTTCCGAAAAATAGACCCTCGGGAAAAAAATCATAATTTCCGAAGCGTACGACCTGGACATTTGTTGTTCAGATTATTCGATAGATAAAGGATTCAAATATGACGTAAAAAATCAACAACACCCTACTCCGATTTTTTTGGGTGGTGGAAAGTTCGAAAATTTACCTATTTTCGTCAATTTTATCACTTTAAGTGAAATTTTTCCCAAAGTACGCCACTTAGGGAAAAACTAATTGCATATTCGTGATCAACGACCTCGATTTAATTAGACACGAGCTCCGTATCGATATACCATGAAAAAAATTTTTTGGGTCGGCACTTAGAAATATTTTTGACCCGGAATCGGAGGAAAATTCTTCTTTCCCGTCCCAAATCTATGATTTTCACATCTCAATAACCAAATTTTCCCCGATTATTGGTCGGTGGACGACGTTTAGATTTATGTATCTATTTTTTCTGTATCTCTATCCGTTCGGAAAATATTAGGTAATGAGCGAATCCGTCAAACGCCAAATAGTTTTCTCTAGTATCCAACACATACAAAAATCTACAATTTTCCGATTAGGTCGACGCGGCTTTGGTTATTCACTAAATCCGGCACGCAGATCACTAATCTGTAATTAGATTTTCCGTATCTCGATTAGTTTCGGAGCAATGACGAAAAAAGTCGCAATTTCTGGCTCTACCTCCGGAAAATGGACTAATCAGTCGGATTTTTCGCCATATTACCAAAATTAATCGAGATACGGAAAAACTAATTACAGATTCGGAATCTACGCCCTCGATTTAGTGAATAGCCAAAGCCGTGGCGATCTAATCGGAAAATTCTAGATTTTTGTATGGGTTAGAATCTAGACAAAGGACTCACAGCTCTGGCAATGTGTTAGTTGTTGTATGCATTTTATCAATATTTCACAGGAAATAGGTCATAAATACTTCTACAAGGGTTGAAGTATTACAAGATATTTTACTTGCAATTATCTTTTCGTGGAAAATATTAATTTCAAGGGTGAGACCACCCATGCAAAAATAAACCAGTTAACCCAAAACATTTAAGTTTTACAAGCGAGCTGCTTTGTTTAGAAATACAAATGAGCGCTTCCCAACATGTGAAGTCATGGGACGCAACAGTGGTGATATCTCGAAAACCAGCGGACTTTTACTGAGGTCATGTTGATGCTATCTGATAGACCTAATGCCAATCTATCTCCAGTGTCACTTTCGCGTGGTATTTTTGGGACACCCTGTATATATATATATATATATATTTGTGATATTTGTGAGAGGGGAGTTTTGAAAGGTTTTGTATTATTTTTTATTTGTTCGTTTTTCTCCTCTTGTCTTTTCATTATTGCTCGTTTGTTCGTATTGATTCTTGGTAACTAGTTGTAGAATTTCGACATAAAGACGTGCGTAAATTTTTTTGAGAATCATACCCCTAGAAAATTTCAACGAAACTACGAAAACAAAATTGGTTCAAGCACTGGCGTGAAGTCAGGAACTTTTGCGCATATGTTCTATTGCCCATTGTCCTGTATTGGAAACTCTCCCAGATAGCACAGGTTCGTCCTATGGATGTCCGATGGATATCCGTAGCGGATATTCCGGACATCCATAGGATGTCCCGGGAGGTTATTGGATATCCTATGGATGTTCTAAAGATATCGGTGGCAACCAAATCGGACATCCATAGGATATCCGTTACCGACGTCCATCAGATATCTGTTACAGACATCCATAAGACTTCTGCTATGGATATCCATGAGATGTCCGTTACCGATATATATGTTCATGAGATATCCTTTGTAAATTAAACTAATTTAATTAAATTTTTAATTTTTTTTTTGACACTTTGCGGTAACCTGGTCAATACAAAACTTCACATGCGTATAGAGGCCATGATTCTACAATTTGATGCTAAATTTCAGATAGATCGATTAATCGGTTTCGGGAATATTCATAAAAAAATGTTTTTACTAAAATCGGCCATAACTCCGAAACCGCTTGATGGATTTCGCCCATTAACGAATTCGTCCGAGATATTTACGTTCCAAACCCACCTTGCAAATTTCAATCCTTTAACTCCTTTCGTTCGAGAGTTATCGTGCCTACGGCCGGCCAGACCGGCCGGACAGAATCGATTTCGACCTCGGATTTTTGATCAGTGAGTCGACCAAATCGTTTGAGACCATTTTCAACCAAAAATTCGAAAATTACTGACATTTGGGCAAATTGATAAGTACTCTGTTCCGAGGAACTAAAGCGCCAAAAACCTATAGCTTTCGTAGCTGATAAAGACGATTAAGTTGACACGGTATATTTGGAAGAGGAAACAATACCGCCTCGAGGCAAATCTGCAGCATGGTCCTCGTCGCTCGAATATGATGAAATTTGACGGCGGAGTACAGGTGAGGTGAAACGGGCTTTATAGGTTATTCTTTGGGGCATTCGACCAGATTTCACCGCATATGCCACCGGTCTGCCCCATCCGGAGATGCCCCCGAGACATCAAGGGTGGCGTCCATAAAGAGTTAATTCCGTCATAAAATCTTCTTTTCCATGTTACTGCACCGTCAGGTCGAGGCACCACGCTCAACGTCTCGGAATCAATAGACATTTCAGAGACAATAATTCATTTTTCAGCAAAACATCAATTACACGGCCCCCCCGTTCGTAAAAACCCCCCGAAACCAAATTCCGTTCCTTTATTTACACGACGTTCGCGAAGTGGGCGTTGAATGAACGCTTGCGCGACGGCAGCGCCCCCTACAGCCGAGCTTTCAGCCAGTCTGACCTGAACAGCCGTATGCACTGAAATACGGGTCGATTTCTACAAGGCTTGTAATTATATTCCTTCGAGATTAGTCTGGAATTTCGCATTTTTCGTTGATAATTCTCTGTCGCGGTGCCAAATTTAAACCGAACGCGGTTTAGGCTTCATAGAGGAAGGTGCTAAGCGGCGATTCCAGTGATTAGGGATTATTTATTAATGTGTCAAAAGTTATAAGTGTCAAAAATTCGAATAGTCTAGGTTTTGTCGTATATTTACGGTTGAAATGGGAGCAAAGGGGAGCGTGGAGGCTGCTAAGTGTAATGCACAAAACTGGAACAACCTCGAGGTAGGCAGCATCTTTGTGTTTGTAGCTGTAGGGTCAAAATATTGATAACCGGTGCTGGGCTATACGTGTAGTGAGACTCGATATCCGATGATTCTACACCCTTCTTCTCCTGTAGGAAGAATCGAGGGAATTATATGTTTCCCGTTTGCATGAGAATATCATGTTTTCGGAAACTGCTGCATAACAAAACATCCTGGATTATTCTCCTATTGACGAGTGTAAACAAAATACCCACATATTGGATGATTGATCAAGATTTATACTGAACATACATGTGTTGATTTCAGCTATCTTCGAGTTGTATATTATGCTTAAATGTTTATAATTGATGTTTCTCAATATTACATAGAGCTTATATCACTTCCCAATTTATATCATCATTATTTTATGTTAAGACGTATCATAACTACCCCTAGAATCAATTCACCATAGCGGATTGTTGCCGTATTAGTATTATTATTGTAATGGGTTCGTGCCCTTAAGAACTGCGACCGAAACGATCTTCTATTACCCTACTTTCAATCCTAAGGACACAAAATTAAATGTGTGGTTGGGCAAAATTAGCCATCAAAGCCATTTGGCTGTCTGGGGTGATGCCCATGGGTTTCTTGTGATATATATCACCATCAGCAGTACCATAAACAGCTCTGCTCAGATCGCTGTTATGGAGGCTCCGCTGGTATGGATTCTCCAAATTTGGGGCCATATATTCAGCTCTCTTCATATTGAGGAATCCTTCCGTGCAGCAAAGTACCTTTCTAAACATTCGACCAATGAGATCCATTGGTCTAGCAGAGGTCAGTGCTCTAAACTGACACAGCATGAGTACCATAATTCCTGCTGCCGATTCACATAACCTGTAAGCAGCATTTTCCTTCTTGATCTCATGTGAATCATAGCTTACGCCTCCCAGTGATCTCATAGTAGCTATGTGAGCAACCTCGATAACGATAAGACATATTTCGGTCATTATTTTGAAGATGTGATACATTCCTCGGACTGCCAGTGTCCTGGAGTGTGTGTCCAGTACGAATCTTTATGTTTCATCAGCCATTGAGCAACCTCCTCCTTTAACAGAACGAGTGATATCCCACATGAGGGCTCTGGTCTGATAACGTTTGTTGGTACCTTTTCTTGCAAGGAGACCAGCCTTGTGGTTTCTTTGAACATTCTGGAAATAGGTACCCAAACAAGAACTGCTTTATTACTCTAAGCTGTTCGAGAAGTTCGTTTTATATTCCAGATAGCCTACAGCTTGCAGTCAGTGGCCTGTAAGTGCCTCAAAGACATTTGGCTGTCTGTGGCGATGCAGTTTATTCTGTCCTGCATCACCAGCAGCAGCACCACCAACATCTCTGCTCAGATTGATGTTATGATGTTCTATACTGCTATGGGTTGTGTGTATTTTGAGGCCATTTATTCAGCTCTCTTCTTCTTGAGGCATCCAGCCGTATACCGCATCAATGATGGGTTTCACGAAGCTTCGATTAGCTTAATTGTTGATTTATTTCGGAGATTGCATCAAAACAGAACTAAAATTGACATAGAATCACAGTGATTTGGCAATTAAGAGCTGTCAAACCTTTGTGAAAACCACCGTAAGGCCAGCCTGCTATGGCCGGAATGTCTCTCTTAATTCATAATCTGAATTCTCCAAGCTTGCAAAATCTAGATATTACTACTCTGAAAAAATCAGAAAGTGTGAGGAGAATAGTAAACTAGTATGCAATTAGTTTTCTTGATTAATAATATGAATTAAGAAAGAAATTCCGGCTGTATGAGGCTGGCCTGAGTGTTTGGTTTTGTGAATGAGCTTGCTTTCAACGCTTTCTTAGCGGTCGATGATCATTTCAATCAAACTTAACTAACTAGAGAATTAGTGCCTCTTTCGAGCTCAAAATCTTCATATGCCCCCACATTATACCTTTAAAGTCCAATCCGGGGGCACTCATAGAAGAAGCTGACTGTAGCTAATTGCTAATCACTAAAAGACAGATTGCAAAATATACGTCTAATAACCATTCAAAAATATTCCCTAGTGATGTGGGATGGCTATATCATCGCTCAGTATCCCCCCAAAGAGGCCATTTAGGGGAGATAAGTACCGGTTTCATGGTTGTTACCAATCATTTGCGTAACTTAACTATTGTATGACTGTATTGAGGAGCTCTAAGAAATTTAAAACGAGAATTTATCTGAATGCTGAGCGAGTGGGGAGGGGCTGGAAGACCATATTACTACCTCATGCCCATTCTGTGTTTGTGCAAGCCTGTTTTCAGGAAATAGCGCAGTTTCTGAGGTGTCAATAATGTGGTCCTTGGGCCAATTTTGAAATTGACTTCCTTCGGTCATTTTTGGCGCTCTAGTTCCTCGGAACTGAGTGCTTATCAATTTGCCCAAATGTCTGTAATTTTTGAATATTTCGATGAAAATGGTCTTAAACGATTTGGTTCGACTCACTGATCAAGAATCCGTGGTCGAAATTCATTCTGTCCGGCCGGTCCGGCCGGCCGGCCGTCCGACCGTAGGCACGATTACTCTCGAACGGAATGAGCTAGAGAGTTGAAATTTTCAGAGTAGGTTTGGGGGATGAATATCTGGGCTGAGTTCGTTACTGGGCAAAATCGGACAGAAGGTTTCGGAGTACTAAAAAAAAAAATTTTTTTTTACAAAACAAATTCCAAATTAAATTTTTTTTAGTAAGCAGTTTTATCATAAGAATCCATTCATATAATTTTTAACTCTAACAAGCTGATACTTTCGGAGATATGATTTTTAAAAATTTCAATGTAAATCGTATTTCACAGATTGATATAATTATTCTATGTATATTCTATGTATGAATTGTCATGAAGTCAACTTGACAGAAGGGAATATTGTAACTTCAAGAATATTGGGGTTGAAATACTCGTATTTTAGCGATGCAACGGGGACCTCACCCGAAAATGTTTGAAAATATTACGTAAATATTGAAAGCATAATTCTGTAGTTCGAGAGAGGAGAAAATTTTGTGAACGTAGATCAGGAAATTTTTGATCGATTACAAGGTAATTTATTATTTTATACATGTTTTATGGAATACCTACTATTTTTAGGTACTTTAAACCTGTTTTGGGCAATTGTCATACGAAACTTGTTTTTTTGGCGCTCTAGTTCCTCGGAACAGATTGCTTATCAATTTGCCCAAGTGTCTGTAATTTTGGAATTTTTGGCTGAAAATGGTCTCAAATGATTTGGTTCGACTCACTGATCAAGAATCCGAGTGCGAAATCGATTCTGTCCGGCCGGCCGACCGGCCCAAATGTCTGTAATCCTCGATTTTTTTGAGGAAAATGTTCCCGAACGATAAGGTTCGACTGATTAATGAAGATTCGTGGACAAATGCAATTATGTCCGACCGGCCATCCGTTGCCACGATAACTTTCAAACAGAAAGAGATAGCGACTTGCAATTTCCAGGGCAGGTTGTGCGTCCGAATGTGACGGATGAGTACGTTGATGGACGTAATCGGCCGAATGGTTTCAAAGTTATACCCATAATCTGAACTTTTGTGTTTTCTACCCAATAACTCAAAAAATACAGATCTGATTGTATTGAATCTTGGCAACTCATGGTAGGATGCCGACGAACAAATTTTTGTGAGGATCTCTAGAAAAAAATAAAAACTTTTCTTTTCAAAAATTGTATAAGTATTTCAGAAACTATTTGTCAGATTCCGCCGAAATTCCGAACAAACATTGAAGTCGTATTCTATTTTTCAATATTTCTAAACATACAGATCCTTTCGAATTAAACACGGTTGAAAAATTACGGCTTGAAGGTTCATGCAGTGTTTCGTGAGGTTGTGTGAGGCGTGAATAGTCGCGCTAAAGCTACTGACTTCACGTCAGTGCATATAAGAACTTCTATTTCACCATTTTCCACACGCTCAAATTGATAATTCATCTCAAAATTTAGGTGAGCGAATTTTTAACACTGTCATAGGGGTGGGGGAGGCCTTATTGAAGTTCCCCTCTATTCAGTCGACACTTTCACCCACATTAACGCGATTATCGGTTGTTTAATACGAGCCGCGGTATACGTGAAATGGGAATCTGAAACATATTACTAACTCATGTCCATTCTGTGTTTGTGCAAGCCTGTTTTCAGGAAATAGCGTAGTTTCCGAGGTGTCGATAATGTGGTCCTTGGTCCAATTTTGAAATTCACGCTCCTCCCTTTGGTAATTTTTGGTGCTCTTGTTCCTCGGAACAGAGTGCTTATCAGTTTGCCCAAATGTCTGTAATTTTCGACTGAAAATGGTCTTGAACGATTTGGTTTGACTCACTGATCAAGTATCTGTGGTCGAAATCGATTCTGTCCGGCCATTCGGCCGGCCGTTAACACGATAACTCACGAACGAAATGAGCTAGACAGTTTTATTTAAAAAATTTAGAGTAGGTTTGAGGGATAAATCACGGCAATTCACGTCAGTGCATATAAAAACTTATATTTCATCATTCTTCACACGCTCAAATTGATATTTCATCTCAAAATTTAGGTGAGCGAATTTTCAACACTGTCATAGGGGGGGAGGCCTTATTGAAGTTCCCCTTTATTCAGTCGACACTTTCACCCACATTATCGCGATTATCGATTGTTTAATACGAGCCGCGGTATACGTGAAATGGGAATCTTTATAGAGCGCGCTGCGAACTAAAGTCAACACCGTTGAATCTAAAAAGTTTATGGTCTATCGAAGGAAAAAACGTTGCAAACTTCAATAAAATATTCATTAGCTTTAAATATAGGAAAATTCTTTTTTGTTGACTCGTGCTAGGGTGATTCTCGAATGGAATGATGGATTTCGCGATTCCTCCATTGGATCCGGAAGCATATAGGTAAGCAGAATGCACCACGTTTCAGTCAATGGAATAAAATCTAGCTATCTGATTGGTAGTGACCGAAAACGGGTGCATTTCGTTGACTTTGACTGAAACTTGATACACTTTATAGCCTTCTCGGTTTGCATTAACTAGAGCAAAAGGTGGTAATGTGCTTCCCCCCCTACTTTGTTTTAGAGGCTTTATCTGAAAAATGTGTTCAAATCCAGTGGACAAGAGCTTTGGCGGTATTGTTCAAACTTTGACAAATCATATCTCTGAAATTATTGGTCTCTGGGAATTATATAAATGGATTCTTACGATAGAACTGCATCACGAAAGAAACTAAATTCAAACAGACCGATTCTCCCCAATAACAAACTTATTCGAAATATTCATTCCTCAAATCTACTCTGAATGCGACATTCGAGTTTGTTTATAAGCATAATCGGCCAAACGGTTTTAGAGTTATAGCCATCTGAAGTTTGTTTGTTTTTTGTTCCTCATTAACTCGATTAATACTCAACCGATTGAATTCAAACATGGTCATTAGTTGTAGAATGCCAACGCAAAAATTCTTGCAAAATTTCGTGAGGATAGTATTTGTAGAAAATTTTGAAAAAATCATTGAAAATTGAAAAAAAAATTCTATATATCAGTAACTATTCGTCTGAAATTGCTGAAATTTTGCAAGAGCCTTCAGAGCCTAACTCTACTGCCAAGTTTCAAGTTTTAACACGATCGGTTAAATATTGTTGGAGATTGGAGCAGCCTTGTGTGAGTTCAGTAGATGGGTGACCGTTGCCTCGATAACTTTCGAACGAAAGGAGATAGGGACTTGCAATTTTCAGGGTGGGCTGCGTATCCGAATGGGAGAGTTGAGTTCGTTTTTGGGCATAATCGGTTCAACGGTTTCCGAGTTATACCCGGACCTGGAATAATTAGGCCATTTTCCTTTGAAAATGAGCAAGGAGTGGCCGTTACAGTCAATAGTTATCGGTATCGTTATCGGCCAATTGTTGATAGAATTTTTGTTCACAAAAATGGAAGAGGAGGATATTGGCAACATTTGGTTTCAACAAGACGGCGCTACGTGCCACACAGCCGAAGCTACACTACAGGGCTTTTGCGCCCTGTTTTTGAAGATCGCTTTATCAGCCACAGAGGTGATGTCGTTTGGCCACCTCGGAGCTGCGATTTGACACCGTTGGACTAATATTTGTGGGGTGCCGTCAAAGATAAGTGTTACGCCAACAAGCCAGAGACAATTGACGCTTTAAAGGACAATATTCGTGAAGCCATTGGACAAATACAGCTGCACACAATCAATAATGTGCTTAAAAATTGGACCGATCGTGTAGGCTACTGCATGGCCAGCCGAGGCAGCTATTTGAATGAAATTATTTTCCATTATTAACCGGAAGGTTTGTACTTTCAAATAAAAAAAAGAAATTTGAGAAAATATTCAGTAGTTTTTTTTATTGCATTCTCAAAAAAAAAAGTTATTTGGCGGACTCGTTATATACTGTGTCAATTGTAGTTCTTAGTTCTTGAATAAAGAAGTTTGAGGAAATTTAAAATCTGAATCAATATTTATCTATGCCAAGTTGTTTTCTTAACTCTAACATTGACTCAACAAGCCCCCACCCTGACCTCCCTCAAAAATGCCCGAAACTTCCCCCCCAGAAATTTCCGCGGAAAGATACGCAACCACACCGCGGCGCGTTGTCCGTCGATAACGCGACGGAAAGTCTGGAGTATCAGGTGAACCATGTGCTCTCTTCCTCCTCCGTGAGGATGCTGTAAGTCGAACGCGGGTCCACGACACCGCTACTCCCGATGGGAGGGGCAGCGCCGCCGAACGACGACGCATCGATCTCGCCCTCCCTTCCCCGCCGCCGACGCCGCGGAGCGTCGGTAGTACGGAGACGACACGGGGTTGCTGGCGTGACGTCACCGTCCTCCACATTTCGCTATTCATACTGTCGATATTGTGCCGCCGGACTCGCCCCCCGCATTGCAAACACGATTTTTTAATCAAGTGTGGTATTTGCTCGGCCTTTTCGAACACCTCGGCGTGATTATTCTGGGTATATAGAGGGTGGCCGGATTGCGGAATGCTTGATTTCATCGGATTTTGGCATTATTTTGTCAGATTATAAATAAAGGGTTTTCCAATAAGGGGTGTTATTTTGATATTCAAAGAAAAATGCCATTTTCAATATAAATGTTCGGATGTTTATTTCATTATAAAGAAGAAGCTATGCCGTTAATAGTGGAAAATAACATCAGGCAAATGACCACCACGACCACGCTTACAGGACCATATCCTTTTAATGAAATTTTCCATAACCAAATCGCAAAGTGGCTGCCCTATGTCCTCGATAGCCTCACGAATTCCATCTTTGAGGTCTTGAATCGATGCTGGGCTATTGGCGTAGACCTTCACTTTCACGTGGCCCCAAAGGAAGAAGTCGCAAGGTGTTAAATCACAAGATCTCGGTGGCCAATTGTGATAACCTCTTCGAAGATAACACGGTCCGGAAACTTTTCCCGCAAAAGATCAATGGTTTCGTTGCTTGTGTGGAACGTAGCGCCGTCTTGTTGAAAGTAAACGTTGTCCAGATCAATATCATCCAATTCCGGCCATAAAAAATCATTAATCATCTCTCGATAGCGCAATCCATTCACCGTAACTGTTGCTCCAACCCCATTTTCGAAAAAGTAAGGTCCAATGACCTCGCCGGACCATAAACCGCACCAAACAGTCACACGTTGGGGATAGAGAGGCTTTTCAACAATAACTCTTGGGTTTTCCGAGCCCCAGATGCGTCAATTTTGCTTGTTGACGAAGCCACTGAGGTGGAAAAAAAAACTTTTTGTTACTCCGAAACCATCTGTCCGATTTTGACCAATAACGAACTTAGCCGAAATATTTATCTCTTAAACTGACTCAAACAATTTCTACTGTCTATCTCAGTCCGTTCGAGAGTTTTCGTGCCTATTGCCAGTCGGCCGGAAGGAAGCAATTTCGACCACGGATTCTTGATCAGTGGAACCAAATCGTTTAAGAACATTTTGAGCCAAAAATTCGAAAATTACAGACATTTCGACAAATTGATAAGCACTCTGTTCCGAGGAATAAGAGCGCCAAAAAAATTCTGAATTTTGCTAATTATTCCACATAGTAATCACACAGTAATTCTACTGCTAGATATATTCTGGAAGGTGGAATGTTTCAGTTTGTGAATCTGTGAAGAAAGTATAAGACGTATAGTTATAAATGCTCGACAGATAAACAAATAAGTGAGAATTATTTGATTCATGACGGAAGATCTCATTATGTGAGGGAAACATCAAAGCACTAGAGAGTTATATTTTAAATGATGCGCAACTATTCAACAATATTCTAGAAAGTTGAGCATTGGGAGTTCGTTGAACCAGCAAAGTTATTTTAAAATTCCTAAATGGAGTTGACAATTCCTTCCAGTCAATTAATACGTATGTATCCAACCCATTTTGTTCCAAAATTATTTCTGTAATCCCAGATGAACTACGAAATTTCAATCATATTACGTGAAATTTCGTAATTTGCATGAAATCTGCATACTAATATCACTTTACCTGTAAAATTGAACAGTATTGTTGAATGATTGACCGGATATTTTAGCAATGCCAAATTATTACATATAATTTGAAATTACCTATCTATTCAGAACGATAATTTTTGCCACAAAAGTCGTACAAAAATGTGTTGAGTATTGATTCCACAGGTCAACATGAATATTGACTTTGGCCGCTTTTAATTAATCATGTGGTTTTGGAGAAATGTTGAATAAAAATAACTACTTGAGCACCGTTAACAAAAACTAACAGAAAAAATTGGTTCAAGCCCTGAGGACAGGAGCTTTCTGGCGCTCTTGTTCAAACAGACAAATTATATCTCCGAAAGTATTGGTTTCTCACAGTTGGGAACTATATCGATGTATTCTTATGATAAAACTGCATCATAAAGGAAATTCAATTCAAATAATAGTTTATTTATCAAGATTAAATGAGCAATCAGGGAATGAGAACTGCAACATGGAAGAAATCAAATTAAAATAGCTGAAATGAATTTGACTCTTTCTTATAGAACAGGATGACATATACGAGTATGAACACAGATCCTATAATAAAGCTTAGATAGAATAATTATAGCATTCTGTGAAAACAAGTAAGAAGTACGATTCATTATTGAAATTTCGAAAAATCACATCTCCGAAAGTATTAGCTTGTTGGAGTTGAAAATGATATCGATGGATTTTAATTGTGAAACTGCATATTAAATAAAAATTGAATTTGAAATTTTGTTGCCTAAAAAAAAATTTTTTTTTTCGTTACTCCGAAACCATCTGGCCTATTTTGCCCAATAACGAACTTAGCTGAGATATTCATCTCCCTAACCTACTCTGAAAATTTCAACTGGCTAGCTCATTCCGTTCGCGATTTGTTGTAGAAAATTTTTTTTAAATTTTGAAAACTTTTTTTGTCAATTTGCGGTAGCCTGGTCAATACAAAACTTCTCGTATAAAGGTCATGATTCTACAATTTGATGCTAAATTTCAGATAGATCGAGTGATCGGTTTCGGAAATATTCATAAAAAATGTGTTTTACTAAAATCGGCCATAACTCCGAAACCGCTAGATGGATTTTGCCCATTAACGAACTTGTCCGAGATATTTACGCTCCAAACCCACCTTGCAAATTTCAATCGAGTTATCGTGTCTACAGCCGGCCGGCCGGCCGGACAGAATCGATTTAGACCTCGGATTCTTGATCAGTGAGTCGAACCAAATCGTTTGAGACCATTGTCAGCCAAAAATTCGAAAATTACAGACATTTGGGTAAATTGATAAGCACTCAGTTCCGAGGAACTAGAGCGCCAAAAATTGAATTTGAAATTTGTTAATTTAAAAAAAAATGTTTTCGTTACTCCGAAACCATCTGCCCTATTTTGCCCAATAACGAAATCAACCGAGATATTTATCTCCCTAACCTACTCTGAAAATTTCAACTGCTTAGCTCATTCCGTTCGAGAGTTATTGTAGAATTTTTTTTTTTAAATTTTCAAAATTTTTTTTTTACACTTCTCGGTAACCTGATTAATACAAAATTCACCATGCGTATGAAGGTCATGATTCTACAATTTGATGCTAAATCTCAGATAGATCGAGTTTCGGAAATATTCATAAAAAATGTTTTTACTAAAAACAGCCATAATTCCGAAACCGCTTGATGGCTTTCGCCCATTAACGAACTCGTCCGAGATATTTACGCTCCAAACCCACCTTTGCAGTTTAAATCCTCTACCTCATTTCGTTCGAGAGTTATCGTGCCTACGGCTGGCCGGCCGGACCGGCCGGACAGAATCGATTTCGACCTCGGATTCTTGATCAGTGAGTCGAACCAAATCGTTTGAGACCATTTTCAGCCAAAAATTCTAAATTACAGTTATGTTCTGGAATTCCACGTTACAGTTAAGGGTAAACGATAAACCAAATCTCAATGTGTATTCGTTAGAATGAAAATTCTGGATTTTCCTGATGCGTATTTTCTTTTGTTACAGCACAAGCATAAATCGGTACACCAGAGGTCGCTGTCGTTGAACAGGGGCGCCCGAGGTCAATGGGGCTCTAGCAGAGGTACGGAATTTGGGGGCGATATGTGGTGACAACGGGGGCAGTGTCAGTGCCCCGCCTCCGCTATGGGCAACAAGTTGAGCTGTAGCTGCGCGCCCCTCATACGAAAAGCGTACAGATACGAGGATTCTCCCTGGCAAACGTCGAGGAGGAGGGACGGCCATCTGCTAAGGTGAGGTATTTACTGAGAAAAATTGGTTCAAGCCCTGTGGACAGGAGCTTTCTGGCGCTCTAGTTCAAACAGACAAATTATATCTCCGAAAGTATTGATTGTTATGAGATTCGAGAATTGTCACATTGAGAGTATTTGAAAATCATAGCTAACATAGTTTTACTTTGTATAGAAATTTCAGAGTTCCACCCCCTTTTTCAATAAATTTAGCCAAATATGGTCATTACCAATTGAGCAATTTGCAAAATTGCATTCTCTGTTCAATAAAATACAAGTTGACTCCTTAAGTTTCCTTTTAATATAATCAGTTTCTTTCATTAGAATCTTTGTATTACTCCAATCCATCATGTGATCTCCTTGGATTGTACATACATGTTCTGCTATTTTTGATTTCTGAATGTCTCTATTTCTCAAGTTATGCTTATGCTTATGCTCTGACTTTCTTACTTCTAGTGGTCTTGATGTTTCTCCTGTGTATGATTTACCACATATACAAGGAATATTATATACACAGTTTTTTTATTTTTGTTTTTCATTAATGCGTTTTGTCTTCGTTAATAAAGACCTGAGATCATTTTGTGTTCTGAAGACGGTTCTTATATTGAACTTAGAACCGATTCCTCTGATTTTTTCAGAAAGGCCACGAACATAAGTGATCACATTCAGCATATTGGGTTGCTGTTCTTGTTGATCATTCTGTTGTACTTGATTATTTGCTCTTCTATCTAAATTCATGATTGATGTATTTATGAAGATAATGGATATCCTAGACAATTCATAAATACATCAATCATGAATTTTGATAGAAGAGCAAATATTTGATTTTTTATGTTCATCAACCTTAACCAGAACGACCAGTCTGACCTCTGTTAAAAGCTAGTCATTCATCACAAAACAATTTATAGACCTCATTCTTTTCAAAAACTGTTGAAACATCTTTCCCATCACAAAACATTGAATTTAAGTTTTTGTTACTGGTACAAACAATATCTACTTTATTTCGTCTTAATCTACTACAAATCATTTCGCTTATTTGGGGAATAAAATTAACATGAGTAAGCAGCTCAGCACAGCACAGCATAGCTCAGCACAGCACAGCATAGCCTGCCTAGCAGGAGAGTTTGTAACAAATGCAATTGAATAGTACGCCGTATATTGGACGTAGCAGAGCAGAGGCCTACTCTGCAGAGGAAACAGTGCTAACAACTGACGTAGGCCAGACAAAGTGCTCTGTTACGAAGTCGCGTAGGCCTCTGCTCTGCTAAGTCCGATATGCGGCGTACTATTCAATTGCATTTATTACAAAATCCTCTACTAGACTAGGCTATGCTGTGCTGTGCTGGGCTGCCCTCAATATGATGCTAGCCTATACTGGTTTTTCTAATCACTGTATCACTTGTAACCATTTTATAGATTTTGAAAAAATCAAGATTTTGCATGAGGGAGAAGAAGGCAGACGCTTAGATCTTTTGGAAATTTGGGAAATATCTTCAGCTTTAAAACAGAACCTACCAATTCTGAATGATCAATTAGATTTTCACTCGTCTCCGGTGTTGACATCTGTTGTTTGATGGTATATTTGTGTGTCTTATGTGTTACTTTTCAATTTTGAGAATGGGGTAAAACCCGAAAAATATCGACGTATTGAATATTAGACTTAAAATTTGTGAACGTAGTCAAGTGTTTTATTTTACCATTTATCTATTATTATTCAATGTAACGGTTCAATATTATTGTAGAAATACTTTTTTGAACAGGTTATGGGCGGAGGTTTTCCACGTGTCGGCCAGCGGCGCCGGTACGGTGAAGTGGCAACAGGTTAGCGAAGATTTAGTTCCTGTCAACATAACCTGCATTCAAGATTCGCCGGAATGCGTGTTTCATATAACGGCCTACAATTCGCAGGTCGACAAAATATTAGATGTACGACTTGTTCAACCAGGTATGTGGTATATTCTCACTGAGTAATGTTTGAAATCGCTAACCAAGGGAAAGTCAACTGGAATAATTTAAACAAGCAATGAAGTACACATGAATTGCCTGGCTGAACTTGCCTCAATTTCAGTAATTACTATAAGAAATTTAATGGTTGTGGCTTTTACTTGATGCAAATCCATATTAACTCAATGAAAAACTATATACGATTTACACTAATTTATTTAATAATGTGACAAGTTTCGTCAAATAGCGACTTCATCAGACTACATCATTCTGAACAAGTAATGATCTCCCTATACCCAGATGACATGGACACAGAATCTTATTTAAATCTAATTACATGAGAGACTTATTTAAAACTAATTACAAAATATAACACTGCTAGTTCTTTGTACACATTTACAATAATTCATTCCTAACGCTTTTATAGATTAAGTTTCTATTTGAATAGATTGAGTAACGGGGAAAGATTTAGATCTAACTGTTCATTAACTAAATACCCGTATGTTTTTCTCTATTCATTTCCACCATTTCCCAATGATTGAGTTGCGCACCTTTATTCAAATTGTGTAGAATTTTGAAATCCGGGTTAAACTTATGTCCTTCTGTTAATAAATGATTCGAATAATTGAATTAATTTTGTTGTTTTTGCAGCAGTGTTCCTTTATTCTTATGCCAAAATTCCTACCAGTTTTTCCTATATATGATTTATCACAACTCCCGCAATTTAATTGATAAACACCAGATTTATCTTCTTTATTCCTTTTTGATTTATTGTTCTTTATGAGTTTTGCGGGGTTATTGTTTGGAATGAGATATTCATCTGTTGGTTTTGAAGAAACTTTTTAAGTTGTTGACTATTTTTTGAATATTTTATTTTTATTTTTTTTTGCTACCGCTTTCATACATTTTTCTCTATAAATAATAAAGATTCGCCATCCTTCCACTATGTACAAGCTGATTCGAGTTCAGTATATTATGTTAAGACTGAACACTAGACTAGTAACTACACCACGCTTCTTCTCAGAAGATGGAAACGTCGTTTCTGAAACATAATATGTCAGATGACAAAATTTGTAGTGGACACGATTGTAGTTACCTTTGTAGTGTTCATAATCAGTCTGCAGCGAACTAGACACTATGAATGAATTCAGGTAGAATCTAAAAATAATTTATTTACAGGTACTAGAATAGGTCAAGCATCAGAATGCTTCGTATATTGGAAGGACCCAATGACCAACGATACTTGGGGTTTAAATTTCACCTCTCCTATAGATGCCAAACAATTTCGAGATTGTTGTGTAAGTATCCTATCGTTTTTCAATCATTCCATATTCATTTGTTACAGTGAGAAATATTTGAGATAGTAGAAATTAGTAGTAAGAAAGTTGTAGCGTAATTTCTGATGGTTTTTCAAATGACTCAACCCAATAAAATTTCTCTACTGGGTGATTAATTTAAGCAAGAATTTTTTTTTTAACTCTAAAACAATCCATCGCATAGAAAAATTGTCGAGGCAAAAGTTTGATATCTTTAATGGGCCTATCCGTTAGTACTGAATTCCATCCACCCCCTCGCCTCCTTTAGGCGGAGGTAACTTCAAATTCTGAAAAGGCAAACTCTATTTATATACATGAAATAAAAAAAATTGTTCATTTGCGGAAGATGGCGCTGTACGCGCAACGAAGGGAACAAGAGGAAAAGCAGAAAAAACTTCAATCATACAAGCATTTAGCAATTCTTAACCGGGTGCCAGTTAATAATTACTGAATTCATATTTGTTTGGACTCTCTCCTAAAGCAGGCGTTAATGTATTTCCATAGCCACCCCTTGGAATGTGGTGGCACAAGTCAATTTCGACCATCTCATTATATCTATGCCTCATCTCATTATACAGTGTGGAAAAACCAAATGGAATAAATTCATTACCTTGGTTACTATACATATTTATGGAAAATCCCGCAACACGTCAAATTCAAATTTTATATTGTCATTCTTCTTCGTAAAAATCCGAACCCTAAAAATAAAGCTACAAAATGGAAATAAATTTTTTTTTAAATTTCAACAGCCTGTATCTTTTTACCTGAACTGAATTTGGAAAAATGATAAATGAAACAAATGTTGTATTTGATGAGAAGAATCTACGGATAAAATTAATGCACGACTTAAAAACTAACCTTGTATATTCATAAAGGTTTCGGTTTTTTATACCGATGCATCGATGTTTTCGACGCATTATCGCGTCGTCCTTAGTTATAGTACTCATTCCCCGATTCAATCTTTCCCTCATCCATCATAAACCACGAAAGTAGTGCTCCTAATAATGCTTATTGAACGCAGTGTGATTTATTGCAGTCGCCGTCTTTCAAATTCTCCCGCAAAGCTTCCTCCTCCTACTCGCTCAAACTAGAACCCCCGAATAAGCAAAAGTTCAAGACGAAAAGAAAACCGCTCAGCACTCCAGCCTCGCCCAGCAGGGTCAGGGAACCCCAGTGCACCTGCATGACGGCAGAACAGTATGCCAGGCTCAGGGCGCAGGATCCCAGATATAGAGGTGAGTAGTGTCACTGCCTACTATAGAGATAGCCTGGAACACTGTCTGATAACGCCGCAATTAATCGTCTCTTAGAGGCATACTCCTTCAATGCGGTAGCGCTGGATTTTGATGAAATTTCGACTATTTCATCATTTTTCAAATGATTTACTGTCGAAAAATGATGAGGACTACAATAAGATCTTATTTATGATGAATCTTTACCGATAAAACAGTTTAAAACAATGTAATTACGAGATGAAGTGTTGTGATTTTGGACACTTTGGGATTTAAAAAAAAAAAACTAGAAGAGAGCAACTTCAGATTCGTTATCTACAACCCAAAATTAGCAAATGAGTAAATTTTCAGGACGATTAGACAGTTATGGGATGTTCTAGACAATTCCCAAAAAATTATAAACTTGAATGAAATTCTCAAAGTGAAAATATATTCCCAAACATAACTATTAATATAAAACTATAATAAGGTAGGCTAATTAAAATTGTGATAATCATCTTAGAGTTTGTCTTGTTTTGGTCCTTACTATAATGGTAACTTTCTGCTATCTACAAATGTTTCTGTTTATTTTCCATTCGGTGGACAATAGCATTGTAATTCGTATTTGCTAAAAAATTTTTGGTGAGTTTAAGTTTATTTGCGAAAACATGAAAATCATCACAAGTTTATCGTTTTAAGATCTCCGTTCAAGGAATCAATCTGCTGGCATGGATGGAGGTAGATTCAACGATACTCAAAGATTTGTCACTGTTGAAAGAATACATCAGCGCGCTTTCATCCGCGAAGGTCTTGATGTGGCTATCGGTTGAGTTAAGAAGACAGTATATATGGAGTAGAAAGAGGGTGGGTGACAATACTGAGCCTTGGGGCACTCCAGTTTTCACGCTGAAACCCCCTGAACTAACACCATCCACGACCACATGAATGCGCCTATTAGTAGAGATCAACTCATCTCAATTTTCAATAGCGCTCAATAGTGCTTGTTCATACTCCGTCACATGGCTAAGTCATTCTCTACTAAATTGTTTGTCATGTCTCAGGCCGCACAAATATCGTCCAGATTCTTCTATTCCGACGTTTTTGTTACAGCTCGATTACAGAGGTTCATTATGTGAAAAAAGCAAATGCATAGGAAATTCCAATTATCATTGATTGAAATATCACAACGAGGAAGTAGCTGGTAGTCATTTATCAATTTTGCAGGGTCATCCACACTTCCAAGGGCAACAACCAGAGGCAGTGATACCGAGGGTCGATCTGACAAAGTTACTGCTGCTACTTCTTCAAATAGTCTTTACGATAACGTTGGTGCTACTCAAAATATTTGCTCGCAAGGTAAGTGCCATTTAATTCAATACAGTAACTAATGAAGGATAAGACAAGAAAGGATTTCAATATCTACTTTCTGTTGAACGTATATTATAATGCGGAATGTTTAGTTACGATGCCACAGTAATAGCTGCGTAACATTAGTTAGCAATAATTGAACTGTACTTGAATGATATTCTATCCTCTAGGTACAAAGGGAACACAAAGGGAAGGAAGTCAGAACAAACAGATGAGAGACAGGGCAGTTCAGCAACAATCTCAAGATACTAGTACGATGACCTCAAATACAGCCACTGGACCAAAGACTGTTACTGCCTCGGTGGGCACACAAAATAACGTAAGCTTACAGGTAAAATTTGTGTCCCCCTGATCTCTGTCCGCTCCTACTCTCAACTAATCTAAATATTGAATACTTATTTTTATTATGAATGCGTTATAAAAAATTTGAGTTATGTACCTATTATTATCCAAATAGCATAATAAAATGTGATCCTTTGAACTAAGAGTAATTGAATACATGATGGTTTCGATGGCAATGTTAGGTGCAATACCAAAATCATGCATCTTAATTAACCTAATGCTTGCAATCTGTGTAATCATTTTGTTAGATTGTGTCATATAGCTCAGTTCAATCGTGCATATGTTGGGTTTTGAACCAGTCATGAAATTTATGAAACCCTTGTAGATTTAAACTGTTCCTGATGTAAATTTATTTCGTAAGAGGAAGTATCATGAAAAGTGGTCATGTGGTTTTCGAAAAAAAAAAAGCTTTGAGCTTCTTTATTATATTACTTCGTCGAGTAGTTCAAGTATCGTTTAAGTGGTTGGCATCGCATTCTCTCCCAAATATGGGTAGGTGGATAAGCATTTATGTGTATGAGTCTCTAATTTATACCACGTGGTAACGACGTTAACCTTACAAGTACAAGACAAAATATCTAGCCAAAAGATCCAGAAACAACACCAGACATCCTAACGACCTATGACCTATACAAACGGAAAAAACAACAAAAGAAATGGATACCACTGTAAGAAATATCATTGTCTGACAAAATGTAAATTTTCATCCAGAAAAAATTCCAACTAACCAGATCTCAACAAAATCAACGATCCAACAGATATCCCGCCGAACTCTCGTACTGACCTCAACTGGCTTCGGTTCCACAAATTTGATATGCCCGCTCGACTCCCTGGTACCTTACTCCCACCCCCTATCCCAGAGCTTTTCTCCGTTCTCATAGGGTTGTTCTACCAAAAGCGTCTTCACCAACAAGATCATCCTCAACGGTTGCTGAATTTCCGGCTGAAATACTTAGACCAATGGGGTTTCATGGGAACGATCCCTGCAGCGCACTATAGTTCCCCAAAATTGGGTCTAGGTGGATTAAGGGGTTCGAGGCACATCCAAAGTTAATCCCTACATGTTATGGTTATGGTGCTTGGGTTTTCTTCAGACAGGGATATAATCCAGAAATATGTCCGAATTATCGGTACGAACGTTGGTACACGTCATCTGCTCCATTAAAACTAATCTTATCTCTACTATTTGCAAGGATAGAAATATAAGTCCTCAATGCCTCCTGTATACCAAGGATCTTATGCAGAATCTCTATTGTAAATGTGTGATATTTAATGTCCCAGCACCTTCAATTCACCATAATTTGCAGGTGCAAACTGAGACACCACCCCAATCGACTGAAACTTCTAAATCGGAAGGAACACAAGCAGGTGGTACTCTCCAGAATACGAAAACATCCTCAACCTCAACGCGACCGCCCTTCCGAGAACACCACGTGCTCACGAACACCAAATCGGTGGACTACGCGGACGTGGACATGGTCAGAGAGGCGGAGTTGCGATCTGCGCATCACCACAACGTCATGAACAACAATCTCACCAACAGGAGGAACAAGTCGAAAAGTACCGAGGATATGAATCGGGAAAACGGTATGAGTTTGGACAGCAACACGCTCAAGAGGATGCTCAAGCCGATGCCGAGTCAGGAGAGTCCAGTGACGTCGCCGGAGATGGGCAGGAAGAGGTATAATTACTACAATGGACATCACCATAGGTATCCTAATAATTCTAATGGGAGACATTCGGAACCAGAGAACAACCATGTACATCCCAGATCGGCTATGTCGCAGAATTCCCGGTTTTCTGGGTCTAGGTGAGTAAAATACACATATCGGAAAAGTATATAGGGATATTCTTCGAAATAGAAGGAAGAATATTATTACTTCATTCAAAAAATGTTCACAGGGTACAGGTAATTTCAGCCATAGATTCATCTCATCAAAAAAATTTTTTTTTTGATTTACCAACTCTCCTTTTTGCTCGTATGTTCTGGGGAATTTCGCTTTATTTATCTTTGAGATGGTTATTCGGAATGAAATGAATCTCAGTGTGAAGTTTTCTATAATAATGATACATGTTAGAAGTGTTTTACTACTTCCGCTCATTTCCTAGTTATGGACTCGCTAATTCATAAATCTATGGGAAATTATAGTAAAGCAAGCAGGTAAAGTTTATCTTGAGTCATTATAAGAATCTTCAATCATTTAAGAAAATTAAATTATTCTTCAACATTTCTCGTGAAACGTTCCTTTTTCGAGATATTCTTCATTGAAGGTTATAAAATCTGATAAAAATTCTAGAAATTTAACTGCGTTTATGATTTAGGTCCTGGACTTGAATCACAGATAATCGTGGTAGAGTCCGCAAATAAAGGCTTACACACACGCAATCATTATTCAAAGAACTTGAATTGCCTTTGGGAAAAAGATGAATAGCCGTACCATAATCTGTATCAATCTATAAATTTTCCTCTATTGATCTCCAATAGTTAATATAAAACTCTTAAATTATATATTATCCTTATCATCAATACCTATTTTTTTTTCATACTGCTTTGATTCTGCACAATCATTCTGAGGATTGCTCTTATGTATATGGAACATAATTTTATATCGTAACACACATTCAATTAATAATTTTCTATAGATATAACTGACGTCACTTCCAATCATTTCATTCCAACTAGTTGAATCATAAGTTTGTACTATGTGTGCATAAGAGAACTTGTTATCCGCAATTAAATTTCAACCCAACCCAATTATTGTTAACGAGAAATTTCTTTTTATAACTACGGAATATGTAAACATAAACAAACGGACGCTTCGAGATAGAAATAAGACATAAAATAGAGAATAACCTAATATCCAATAATTATTTCATTTCTGTGCCTGCCTCTGTCACAGTATAATAATATTATTGTCACAAAATTTTTTTTTTGTTCGAGAGGAATTTTATCACCCCATCTCGACCAGCCATAACAAATCCCTCCGTTTCTGACTTGAGCCTAGCTGAAAGGCGAAGGATAATACTTCCGATAGGCCCTGATCTTTCAAACTCCAAAAATATATAGAGTGCAGGTGTTTACTCATGTGATCATCGAGTAGTGTCTTCAGTTGCGCCTGTCTCATCTCTTTGCCAACTCTTCTTTGGTCTGTTGGCGTGATAGGTGTTCATGCTATCTCATGATCGATGGATATGCCAGTTATATTGAGCTTCTCGAAGGCTCTCTGACCAGCCCTAAATAGGAAAGATCCTTGGTTCCTGATTCATGATCCACCATTGTCTGAAGCGGATCTTCACTCCTCAATATCCATATTGCCATTTCCAAACTTGGTTGATGCTGTTGATATTCCAAACTTTGCAAACTCCTGCCTCCCTGCGTGGAAGGTATACTCTTTGTATCGAGCAGTTGGGTTGCAGGATACGGTTCATGTTCATCACTTTACGTGTGGATCTGTCGAACTTCAGAATTTCATTCATTGTCCAGTTGACTACGGCGAAAGAATAAGTGATTATCGGGACTGCCAAACTGTTCGTAGCAAACACTTTATTTTTCCAGGGCAGCTGAGATTTCCATATTTCTTCTTTTTGTAGCTAGCTGTTAACACATGCTTGATTTGGGTTGACTCCACCGTGCCTCTTTGTGTCATCCCAAGAAATTTGTAAATTTCTTCCTCTTCGAGGCATTCCCCCTTGTAGTTCGATGTCTTCTCCTGTTTCTTCGGTTTTTCCTTTGCTTAGAAGAAAAACAGCACGTATGTTCAAACCGAATGACATTCCTATTGCTGAGGTATATTCGGCAACCATATTCAGAAGTTCATAGTTCATAGTTCATAGTGCTGCCTTGGAAGAAGCGTACAGTTTTAAGTCGTAGTACAGGAGATGTGAGACCAAATGTTCTCTTTTGCCTGGTGGCCCGGCCTTGTACCCTATTTTGCTTGCCCCCAACTCAGTTGTTAATGGTATAAGCGTTTTGCAGAATAATAACGGGCTTAGTGAGTCTCCTTGATATGCGCTGATGTCCGCAAACAACAATCTGTCGCAAAGAAAATCTAGTATTTTGTTGTAAAATGTTCACGTTAACTTATTCAAATGTAATAAAGGGTTTTCCAATAAGAGGTGTTATTTTGAATAGCCCGCTTTTTCGGTAGATGTCACTTTTGAAGCTGTCATTTTTTGACTTTTAACAAGTAGAAACTACGCCATTAATAAAAATGGAACGATACACGCTTCAAGAACGCATTGAAATGATTAAAATTCACTATAAAAATGGGTTCAAGCCCTGTGGACAGGAGCTTTCTGGCGCTCTAGTTCAAACAGACAAATTATATCTCCGAAAGTATCGGTTTCTCAGAGTTGGGAATTATATCAATGTATTCATATGATAGAACTGCATCCTAAAGGAAATTCAATTCAAATAATAGTTTATTTATCAAGATTAAATGAGCAATCATGAGAATGAGAAAAGCACCATGGAAGAAATCAATTTAAATCTGGCCAATTTTGCCCAATAACGAACTTAACCGAGATATTCATCTCCCTAAACTACTCTGAAAATTTCAACTACCTACCTCATTCCGTTCGAGAGTTATATCTATGTCTATGGATGAAAAGCAGTTCACTACTCTCAGATCTCTTACTTCATGTTCAGTTCCGAAATGTAGAATTTTCTGAGAAAAACTAATTTCGGAGCAAACAACTGAGATTTTTCTCACTTCGCTCACAATTCTTCGATTGATTAGATAATCTGTCAGGAACATCATTTGACATTATGACAATTCATATTCATACATAGAATAATATCATTCTGTGACAACGTTGAAATACGATTTATTATTGAAATTTTGAAAAATCATATCTCCGAAAGTATTAGCTTGTTAGAGTTAAAAATGATATGAATGGATTCTTATGATAAAACCTCTTATTAAAAAAAATTTAATTTGGAATTTGTTTCGTAAAAAAAAAAATTTTTTTTTGTTACTCCGAAACCATCTGTCCGATTTTGCCCAATAACGAACTTAGCCGAGATATTTATCCCCCAAACCTACTCTGAAAATTTCAACTGTCTAGCTCATTCCGTTCGAGAGTTATCGTGCCTACGGCCGGACCGGCCGGACGGCCGGACAGAATGAATTCCGACCACGGATTCTTGATCAGTGAGTCGAACCAAATCGTTTAAGACCATTTTCATCGAAATATTCGAAAATTACAGACATTTGGGCAAATTGATAAGCACTCAGTTCCGAGGAACTAGAGCGCCAAAAATGGTGAAAATTTGGCAGGGACGGTTCGTAAAACGCGAACATTTTTGGGTCGTCGGACCGCAATAAAGAAATTGGTGGAAAAATTCGAGCTGTTGGGACAAGTTAGTTATGTGAAGAATAAAACCCGTGCACGTCGCTCAAGAATAGCCGAGAATATTGCTGCTGTAGCCGAAAGTGTTGAAGAAAACAAAGGTTTGTCCATTCCTCGTCGTTCTTTGGAATTATGTATTCCACACACGTCATAACACCGTATTTTGCATAAAGATTTGGGTCTTAAGGCTTATATAGTTCAGTTAGCACAAGAACTCAAGCAGGACTATCATCAACAACGCCGTGTCTTTGCTGATTGGGTCGTTGAAATGCATGAAAATGATCCGGAATTCCATCGAAAAATCATCTTCAGTGATGAGGCCCATTTCCACCTCGGTGGCTTCGTCAACAAGCAAAATTGTCGCATCTGGGGCTCGGAATACCCAAGAGTTATTGTTGAAAAGCCTCTCTATCCTCAACGTGTGATTGTTTGGTGCGGTTTATGGTCCAGCGGAGTCATTGGACCTTACTTTTTCGAAAATGAGGCTGTAGCAATAGTTACGGTGAATGGATTGCGCTATCGAGAGATGATTAATGATTTTTTATGGCCGGAATTGGATGGTATTGATCTGGACAACCTTTACTTTCAACAAGACGGCGCTACGTGCCACACAAGCAACAAAACCATTGATCTTTTGTGGGAAAAGTTTCCGGACCGTGTTATCTCTCGAAGAGGTGATCACAATTGGCCACCGAGATCTTGTGATTCAACACCTTGCGACTTCTTCCTTTGGGGCCACGTGAAAGAGAAGGTTTAGGCTAATAGCCCAGCGTCAATTCAAAACCTCACAGATGGAATTCGTGAGGCTATCGAGGACATAGGGCAGCCACTTTGCGATTTGGCTATGGAAAATTTCATTAAAAGGATATGGCTCGGGATATGGTCCTGTAAGCGTGGCCGTGGTGGTCATTTGCCTGATGTTATTTTCCCCTATTAACGGCATAGCTTCTTCTTTATAATAAAATAAACATCCGATCATTTATATTGAAAAATGGCATTTTGCTTTGAATATCAAAATAACACCTCTTATTGGAAAACCCTTTACTGTCAACATTCATGGCGTCATCTCTTGCACAGAGATCACTAACAAAGAGTTGAAACAATAGAACAGAGCATTGAAGGTTTCTGCGCTGTTACAGATCGTCACACGAAATTGGTCGTGGCTACCCTGGTAGAGGATTGTACCTGGAATTAGAAAGAGGTGCTTGTGGAGATCTGTCCCCGCCGTCAGACAACGTCATTTTCGATAACCAGTGCTACGCAACTACCCCCAGCTCAAGTAATGGTAACTCAGATCCTGAGCAACCAGGTCATTATCATGGTAGAAGACACGTACATCATCAGGTAAATTAAATCAATTTTAATTCGAATGATTCTTACTATAGTTACATCAAGTGACACTCATTTGGATTTTAAAATTTACATGTAAACGTTAATACGTGATTTACAATAAAGATTTATCGATCTTGTTGTTCCGAATATGTCTCGTATAATCTTTATACCGTGTGACAATGTTTCTGGTTGGTTGCCCGACGTAGCACTTGTTGCATTCTGAACATTCAATTTCATATACTTATACCTGGTCGTAACATGTCCGGGATTTTTATCGAATGTATTTCCTAGAAGTTGTTTAATTTTCCTGGACGTTGAAAGCCAGTTCTATATTAACCTCTTAAAAAATATTCTCGAGTTTTTCAATTTCTATTTCTTTCGTTAGGGAATTACTAAACAGATTCAATCAGGAGAAAAGCCCACCAGCGGCACCTATGGAAATCCTTACGAACTCTGACCCTCTGCGATGAAGAAACCCTGGGATATGTTCAGTGACGTTCATTCTTTTGTCGTAAGAGGTACTGCAAGGCCGTCTATCTATATAAGACCATTACTAGCTGAAAACACCCGGTTTAGTGTGGTTAGAGAAACCACAAGCCAGTGAACATAGAATGAGGTAAACTGCCAATTGCCAATAACTAGAGACACACGGTGAAATATTCATTGATTTTAACCACCATCTAATATTCCCCGTGAGCCGGTTTCAGTCACCTCAATGAATGAACGTCACTGAACATCGCCAAAGGTTTCTTCATCGCAGAGGGTTAGAGTTCGTAGGGATTTTCATAGGTGCCGCTGATGGGTGTGACTGAGTTACGCTGACGGTTGGTAATAACCATGAAATCGGTTCGTATCTGGCCCCGAATGACGCTTTCCTCTTTGGGGGAACACTGGGCGATGAGCAATGAATATTCCACCATGTTTCTGTTTTAGTTATTGGCAATTGGCTACGGTTCACCTCATTCTATGTTCAAGTGCAAAAAACTTCGTTCCTTTCATACATACAGGAATGATTCTTTTTGGGCGTATGTTCTAGGGGAACATCGTCCTATCATTTCGTCCAAATGTCTGTAATTTTCGAATTTCGAGCTGAAAATTGGCTAATAGATTAATTCGGACTCCCTGATTACGAATCCGGTGTCAGAATTTTGGGTGCCGTATGGCCGGCCGGCCGGCCGGCCGGCCGGCCGTAGGCACGATAACAGGAGCACCGAAGGTCCTATCGACTTCAAACTTTCAGGGTAGGTTTCTGATCAAAATGCGACGGTTAAGTTCGTTAACGAGCAAAATCGGCCGGACGGTTTAGGAGTTATAGACATTTAAAATTTTGAGGTTATTTCCCTGATATTTCAGGAACTAAAGAAGATGTTGAATCGAAACTTGGTAGTCAGTTCGAGGATATAAACGCGCAACTTTTGGCAAAATTCTGTTATGATCAAAATGTTGGTAATTTTTAAAAAAATATTACTTTTAATTTTTTCGAAAAAAAACGTGAACTATTCATCAGATTGCAACAAAAACTTGTACTAACGTCAATTGTAGTATTTTGCAACATTGTGCAAAATTTTGGCTCTATACGATTTCAATTTCTGGAGATATAAGACAAAATGTGTCAAATTTCCTGGGTCTCTCTCAGTATTTTCATCGATTATTCTATGAACTCTTTGAATTCCACCGAAAACAAATTCAAAGACATAAACATAAAGAATCAAGTCATAGTTTAGACGTCGAAAGAAGGACGATGTTGATCGACTTGAAAAGGTACCTATTTCAAGAAATGCAATAATGAAATGCTTAATTTTTTTTATTTTCTTTACTGGTCAGTACGGGCCACAAGGAACATGCGCCCAAAAGCTCCTGTCCACAGGGCTTGAAACCATTTTTTATTTTTCGACAGAACCTCAACGCCACGTCAACTCCAAGCTCGCCGACCAGTCGTTTACTTCTAGAATACGAGATGCATCTTCGAAATACCTTGGCTAAAGGAATGGATGCGGAAAGCTACAGTTTGCACACCTTCGAAGCTTTGTTAAGTCAAAGCATGGAAAATTTAGGTGAGCAATCATGTCACTCCTACGCCGCTGAACTTTTCACTTTTACATGTAGCATGGCCATTTCGATGAATCAATGAGCACATTTTATTCATAATAAGTTTTTACGATTCCATCTCAATTTCTCTTCATCACACCATGCACCTGTTTTATTACTAAGAAACTACAAATTGTTTATATAGAATTCGCCGAGAATCTTCCAGGATCTAACCAGAGGAGTCCTTATCCTTTGAGAAAACGTAAGTTTTTTTATTATTCTGTTCGTTACGAAGTTTATCTCAAATTTGTCAATGTACCTGCGAAATAACGAGAATATTTCAGCATGAAATATGGTTGATACCCTTTTATGCATGTTATATAATCTTATTTTTATTGTCCCTATTTTTGTAAGAACATGTCTACGCAAGTATTAATATTAACACGAAGGGAGATCAGTTGAATTGAATCAGCTATGTAGCTTTTTCAGCATAAAACAAACAAATTGGACAAAGGTCTGGCATGAAGTCCGCTTTTGAGTTCTTGTTCATGTTTGGGCAGACCCCTGTTCGACTATTCCAACTAACGGGTCCGCCAAATAACTTTTTTTTTCGAAAATGCAATAAATAAAAAGCTAATGAATATTTTCTCAAATTTCTTTTTTTATTTGAAAGTACAATCCTTTCGGTTAATAATGGAAAATAATTTCATTCGAATGGCTGCCTCGGCTGGCCATGCAGTAGCCTACATTATCGGTCCAATTTTTAAGCACATTATCGATTGTGTGCAGCTGTATTTCACCAATGGCTTCACGAATATTGTCCTTTAAAGAGTCAATTGTCTCTGGCTTGTTGGCGTAACACTTATCTTTGACGGCACCCCACAAATAATAGTCCAACGGTGTCAAATCGCAGCTCCGAGGTGGCCAAACGACGACTTCAAAAACAGGGCAACTCCTGAACCAATTCGACTTTGTATGGCGTCGTACCAAGGTCTTTATGCAAAATTCGTCTCAATGATGTCTCCGAAATGTTCAATTCCTGAGAACGACGGTGAATTGATGATGATGGCGCTTCACGCACACTTTCTGCCACAGCAGCAATATCCTCGAGTGTACGCACTGTTTTTGTTTATGTAAAGCTCAAAACTCTGATATTTTAGCTGTATGATCCCAATTTTTAATTTTTCAGGACCCAACTCCAATATATCAATGAACAAATCTTCCACTCTACCCCTGCAACATAGACTGAACACAATCGAGAGAATGAGAGAGCGCGATAGAGAAAGAGATGGTTATTATAGTGATAGAAATGAATTGATGAGAGAGAGAGAAAAGGAAAGAGAACGAGAGCGTGGATATCTAAGTGATCATAATACCAGGTGAGGACACATAATTTAATAAATTTTTACTTTTTACGGAAGACCAAATTATAACGATTATGTTTGAAAAATAATATCGTTCAAATGTGCTCCATGATTTTGTTGATAATAGCGAATCCGATAAGTCGGTATCTCAGGAATAACATATCTGTTGTTGTTATATAGTATGTTGTCTATGTTGTTGTTCTTTGAACACGGAATTGTTCTTGGATTATTAGCGTAGAACTTAAAATTTAGATATCCCCACTCTAATGATAGTCCAAGGGACGTATCTCTGATGAAGGCAAATTATAGCTTTTAACTGTTACAATGATAATGGGATGTGACAATAGTGTCCATATTTCACTTTCCTTTGGGATTTTCATCGTTTGACGAAGATAGTTAATAATCGAGATCACTAATCGCTAAATTAATGAACGAGTTGATTACAAGATTTTTCCATCGACCTCGTTTCGAATTGAGAGAATTATCGATTTAAAAAATGTTTATTTTCCACAAAAGACAAATTTGACAGAATGAGAAATGTCTATATTCAAATTGAACAAACATATTTATGTCGATATGCTGGGACCAATAATAGTATATTCTAAAATAAGTTGCAGAATGGACTCCTATTTCAACACGAATGCGAAATTTGAAAACGAGCGACGAAGGAGCGAGAAGCGAGTATTGCGAGTGTTGGAATTGCCTTCTGCAACGAGTATTGGACGATATTTTTGGGCGCATGTTCTAGGGGAACATCGTCCTATCATTTCGTCCAAATGTCTGTAATTTTCGAATTTCAAGCTGAAAATTGGCTCATAGACTAATTCGGACTCCCTGATCACGAATCCGGTGTCAGATTTTTGGGTGCCGTATGGCCGGCCGGCCGGCCGGCCGTACTTCCGGCCGTAGGCACGATAACAGGAGCACCGAAGGTCCTATCGACTTCAAACTTTCAGGGTAGGTTTCTGATCAAAATGCGACGGTTAAGTTCGTTAACGGGCAAAATCGGCCGGACGGTTTAGGAGTTATAGACATTTAAAATTTTGAGGTTATTTCCCAGATATTTCAGGAACTAAAGAAGATGTTGAATCGAAACTTGGTAGTCAGTTCGAGGATATAAACGCGCAACTTTTGGCAAAATTCTGTTATGATCGAAATGTTGGTAATTTTTAAAAAAATATTTCTTTTAATTTTTTCGAAAAAAAATTTTTTTTTTCGTGAACTATTCATCAGATTGCAACAAAAACTTGTACTAACGTCAATTGTAGTATTTTGCAACATTGTGCAAAATTTTGGCTCTATACGATTTCAATTTCTGGAGATATAAGACAAAATGTGTCAATTTTCCTGGGTCTCTCTCAGTATTTTCATCGATTATTCTATGAACTCTTTGAATTCCACCGAAAACAAATTCAAAGACATAAACATAAAGAATCAAGTCATAGTTTAGACGTCGAAAGAAGGACGATGTTGATCGACTTGAAAAGGTACCTATTTCAAGAAATGCAATAATGAAATGCTTAATTTATGGATATAATATTATCTAAGTATTGTTGGGATCGGGCAGTTGGAAAATTTTTTAATAAAAAAATTTGTACCGACGTTAAATCAAGCATTCTACACGAGTGTGCAAAATTTCAGTTCGATACGATCTCAATTCCAGAAGATATTGCTTAAAATTCACATTCCAGCGTGTTTTGACGTTCTATGGTCACAGAAAATCGTCACAAAAATCTATTTACCTCATTTGACGGCTGTTTGTCAAATCAATTAATTCCAATAATTGATGTCAGATTTCCTACATACCAAGTTCAAACACATTTTATTATATGGAAAACACTTATTATGATCACGTTCTACAGGAATTGATACTAAATAGAAGCTAGATGAAGATTATTGTAATGGAAAATTTGTGTTCCAGAATAATATTAAGGTATTCAACATGATACTGCTTTTTTTCTTTACTGGTCAGTACGGGCCACAAGGAAGATGAACATGCGCCCAATAGCTCCTGTCCACAGGGCTTGAACCAATTTTTTCTATTGGAGTCAAATTTTGTGAAATACTGTTGAAATTTAATGAAAAATTCGGATTATACTAGTGATGGGACCTCTCGAGTGAAAATAATCGAACATTTCGATTATTGAAACATCTCGAGATATCTCGAGGTCATAGAAAATTCAATCTGGACGTGTAATATATGATTAAAAATATGTTTTTGCAAAAACAGAATGGAATAAGGTAAAAAGTACAAATTTCATTGACATTACATTTCGCCATTCAGAAAAATTATTTTTCTACAAACGCCAAAAAATGACAAGGTTCGCACATTGACAACAATATGCGAAGTGACCCTTTTTTTCATTTTCCTTCGTTACCATGACACCGTGCGCGAAGTAGTGTGCGAAATACTTACTTCGCACACTGCATGTAAACTATATGGAATTTTTATATTTTAACCTTTATGTTCCTCGATTTCTCCAGTAAAAGATTTGAAATTACTGAATTGGCCGCATCTGTCAAGTTAGGTGGGGTACTGCTTACTTCATCGTCGCTCGAATTTTCCATTATTTTACAGTTATAAATATCACGCTCGAAATTGACGCGAATAAAAAGTCACTCCAAAATAATTATCAAGAACTGTCACTTTGAAATAATTGTCAACAAATGCCATTTTATTTCCATAGTTACAGTAATTACTTGATTTGGAAAAACATTTTAAGCCGGTTCAATACTATTTTTCATATTAAGCTATGCATGTTACTTATTTTAGAACAATATTTTTGGCGTTTGTAGAAAAAATTTTGTTTGCATCTCATGCGCGAAATACTTTGGTGATCTCGACTATTTTTTTAACTCGGCTGCGCCTCGTTAAAAAAATCAGTTCTCGATCACCAAAGTAGCATTTCGCGCACTAGATACAAAAATAACTATTGGTTTACATTTTTTTGGCGCTAATCTATTACGGCGGATGTTGGTTAATTGTCCATATTTCGAAAATACCATTTCCGTCGGAACTGATGTTGCCGGTATTATTGTATTTAGTGATTATAAATAGGTATATAATTGTGCATTCTAGGGAATTTCAGGTTCATAATAATTTATTTCTTAGCTCCATTCCCTTCCGAACTGCTGGAAAGAAATTTTCAAATATTGGACCAAAACCAAATAGCATATAATAAATTATCAAAGGACCAACGGAAATGTAGTAAAATGAGGCCATAAAATGTGAAACTTAATACTGTAGGGAGCCGACGCAGTTATATTGAAGATAAGGGATAACCTAAGCCGCTCACGCGATGAGAACTGAGTGGAATACCGAATGATCAATATCTCGAATGATCATTCGATTATTGAAATCTCTCAAGAACCTATATATCGATTATTGAAATCATTCGATTATGCCCAACTCTAGATTATACATGCTAGTGATTTGAGTATGGTATCTTGGCAGTTGGTGTGACTGTTACGAAAGTTGACAGATTACGGAATTTGAAACGTACGTAGGGCATGGAAATCAAATTTAAAACAGTTTCCTACTAGCATAAATGATTCAAAATTTGCAAGTCGGAGATCTCTAATAGGTACCTTATTTTTTAATGAAAATAAAACTTTTCCTCTCAACAAAAATTTCACTATATCCAGATGCGGGAACGAGTTAATTACATCACTGTTTTTAGTGCTGTAATGAACTCATTATGATACTGAAATAGAGAAAACATATTTCAAACGTCAGATAACCTCACTAATCTATTTTCAATAAAAACGAAATATAATTTTTCACTGTCAATGATATGAGGGGATGTGGAGATATTTAATACTTTATATTATATTTATACTATTGATACTATTTATATTATATTTATACTATTGATACTATTTATATTATATTTATACTTTTGATACTATTTATTATATTGATACTTTCCATCGGGATTTGCGTCATTTTTCAAAGGCAATTTGAAGTATTTGACACGATTTAAAGTACGTCCGTAATTTTACAAAGTGGTGGGACCAATAAAACATAATATTTCCATATAAATGTTCTGAGGAAACACACTTAAAGAAGTTTCAAGCATATTGAAGGTATTTTAATTCGATTGCAGTTCCCGGTGCGCTTCTTGCATAGGTGAATCCAGCAGAGCTCAATGGTTCCGACATTCGGATGGATGGCGATCAGGAAGTTCCACCTTCAGCTCAATTCAGGGTCCCCCTCAAGGTCACAAGAGATCACCGTGGGACTCATTACCATCCCTTCGGCAAGACAGTAGCATGAACGATAGCGGTTATAAAAGCAACAAGAATGATAGCTTCGAGCAACGGTAAGTATTATATCTTTATGGAGTATTATTCTGGCCGAGGAAGGGCGTTTGCCCGAATTTTATTCGTTCTGCCTACTTTTCTACCTGCTCATCAAACCACGTATCGGAAATGCATTTATCGAATTCTAATACCGACCTTTGGTCTTGGACTTTGTTGTTTAACGTCCAGTAAACCGTCTATAGAATTCAAACAGCTTACTAAAGGGTTTTCCAATAAGAGGTGTTATTTTGAATAGCCCGCTATTTCAGTAGATGTCACTTTTGAAGCTGTCATTTTTCGACATTTGACAGATAGAAACTACGCCATTAATAAAAATGGAACGATACACGCTTCAAGAACGCATTGAAATTATATAAATTCACTATAAAAATGGTGAAAATTTGGCAGGGACGGTTCGTGAAACTCGAACATTTCTGGGTCGCCGTGAAGCACCTTGTCGGACCGCAATAAAGAAATTGGTGGAAAAATTCGAGCTGTTTGGACAAGTTAGTTATGTGAAGAATAAAACCCGTGCACGTCGCTCAAGAACAGCCGATAATATTGCTGCTGTAGCCGAAAGTGTTGAAGAAAACCCAGGTTTGTCCATTCTTCGTCATTCTTTGGAATTAGGCATTCCACAAACGTCATTACACCGTATTTTGCATAAAGATTTGGGTCTTAAGGCTTATAAAGTTCAGTTAACACAAGAATTTGAGCCAGCTGATCATCAACACCGTCGTGTCTTTGCTGATTGGGTCGTTGAAATGCATGAAAATGATCCGGAATTCCAACGAAAAATCATCTTGAGTGATGAGGCCCATTTCCACCTCGGTGACTTCGTCAACAAGCAAAATTGTCGCATCTGTGGCTCGGAAAACCAAAGAGTTATTGTTGAAAAGCCTCTCTATCCTCAACGTGTAACTGTTTGGTGCCGTTTATGGTCCGGCGGAGTCATTGAACCTTACTTTTTCGAAAATGAGGCTGGAGCAACAGTTACGGTGAATGGATTGCGCTATCGAGAGATGATTAATGATTTTTTATGGCCGGAATTGGATGGCATTGATCTGGACAACGTTTACTTTCAACAAGACGGCGCTACGTGCCACACAAGCAACGAAACCATTGATCTCTTGCGGCAAAAGTTTCCGGACCGTGTTATCTCTCGAAGGTGTGTCACAATTGGCCACCGAGATCTTGTGATTTAACACCTTGCATCTTCTTCTTTTGGGGCCACGTGAAAAAGAAAGTCTACGCCAATAGCCCAGCGTCGATTCAAGACCTCAAAGATGGAATTCGTGAGGCTATCGAGGACATAGGACATAGCCCCTTTGCGATTTGGTTATGGAAAATTTCATTAAAAGGATATGGTCCTGTAAGCGTGGTCGTGGTGGTCATTTGGCTGATGTTATTTTCCACTATTAACGGCATAGCTTCTTCTTTATAATGAAATAAACATCGGATCATTTATATTGAAAAATGGCATTTTTCTTTGAATATCAAAATATCACCTCTTATCGGAAAACCCTTCATCTACACCTGTTGACTGACAGAGTTTGATATTTGTGTTCAATCGACTCATTTATTGTTTCAGTGGTATATTTGACCACCAAGACAGTCTGCGTTCTGACTATATGAGTGACAGAGAGTCTTCCAGATACGGAATAGTTCAACAGGCTTCCATAGAGAGTGCAGACTCGAGACTTTGCTACCTGACGTCATCCGAGGTAAGTACATATATAACTTTCAGAACCAATTTTAATTATCACGAAGGAATATTCGCTGGAAGATTAGGTACAAGATTATTTTTGTGCTCAAATAACTAAAAGAAATTCAAAGGTAACTCATCCTTACATATTATAAAACAAAGTCGCTTCCCGCTGTCTGTTTGTTCCTATTTATCCTTATATCTTTCAAACTACTTAAAAGATTTTGATGCGGTTTTTTTTAATAGATAGAATAATTCATTAGGAAGGTTGATGTGTATAATACATGCATAATATATTTGAGAAACACTGATATATTCAGAGGTTTCTAATGTGATGTCGTAAATAAACGCATTTTTTTGCGCTTACATTGCAAACGCTGGCTGAACCCTACGAGATAGATCAAAATAATGTTGTACAGTATGGTATACCTTAAAATGGTCTACAAAAAAGTCCACGATGGTTATGTCTATCTCTTAAGGATAACCGTTTTTGCACGTATGTTCTGGGGAACATCGCGTTATCATTTTGCCAATGTGAAATTTAATTCTGTGGTGCCGTCCGGCCGTTGCCACGATAACTTGAGAACGGAAAAACCTAGCGACTTGAAATTTTCAGGGTAGGTGGCGCACATCAATACGATAGTCAAGTCCGTTAATGGGTATAATCGGCCCAATGGTTTCCGAGTAATAATTTTGTTTTCAACCCAAATAAATCCGATCGAATTTAAACTTGGTGAATAATTGTAGAATTTAAACCTAAGCACGTTTGTGAAATTTTGTGAGAGCCGTTTCACTAGAAAATTTTATAAAAATTATTAAAAAATATTATTTATGACACGATAACCTGAGAACGGAAGGAGATAGCGGCTTGAAATTTTCAGGTTAGGTTGTGCATCTGAACGCGACATTTGAGTTCGTTTAGAAGCATAATCGGCCAAACGGTTTTAGAGTTATACCCATCTAAAATTTGGTTGTTTTTTGTTCCTCATTAACTCGAAAAATACAAAACCGATTGAATTCAAACATGGTTATTAGTTGTAGAATACCAACGCGAAAATTCTTGCAGAATTTCGTGAGGATCATATAACTAGAAAATTTAAAAAAAATCATGGAAAATAATTGAAAAAAAATTCTATATATGATAAACTATTCGTCCGGCATGGCTGAAATTTTGGAAGAGCCTTCAGAACCTAACTCTACTGCAGAGTTCCAAGTTTGAATACGATCGGATCCATATTGTTGGAGAACCGAGCAGCCTTTTGTGAGTTCGTTAGCTGGATGCGAATCGTCGCATGATATGTTCTCTATGGTCGTATTTTTGCGAGAACCTTCAAAAATATGAATGTCATGATGACATATTTTTGCGCGTATGTTCTTGGGAAAATCGTGTTATTTCATCACAAATCTATGGGAGATGATAGCCCTACATTAGCGGTCAGACCTGGTTTTGAAAGAGATCCTCCCAAAGAGGAAGCAACTAAATATTGAAGGGATTTCTATGAACGAGAGTGAATATCTTTGAGAAATAGAGAAGGCGATTCTTCTTCAAGAGATCCATGTGCCTGCAGAGGAGTATATTTGTGAGAGGGGACTTTTGAAAGGTTATGTATTATTTTTAATATGATATCGCTGAAATTTTGCTGAAGGCTTCAAAACTTAACTTTAAATTAACCACACTTTCTGATCTTGTAAGGTGAGAGGCTCATTTGTGGATATTGAATCTCGTGATGGGTAGAGAGGAATTTTAGGCCAGTTTTTCTATCACTAATAAGAATAAATCTTTATGTTTCACCTCACCACCTTTAGATCTATCTATGGACATTTATTGGTTAAGAATAAGTAATTGAATATTACTGGAATTCAATTGAATTTCATTCAATATGTTAGCAACTAAACTTATAATTTTCTTTACTTTGATTATTTAAATGTGACATTAATTCCAGTAATATTTTTCAAGAATAAATATGTATTCTTCTCCTAAAGAAGAATTGAAGGTAGACTATAATGTGTTAATTTTTTCATCATTGCTTTCTATCCTGACTTCACGAAAAAAAAATTGGTTCAAGCTCTGACGTGAAGTCAGGAGCTTTTGCGCGTATGTTCTATTGTCCATTCTCTTGTATTGGACTCTTTTAATCGAATTTATCATGGTGAATTCTATTGTCTATGCTCCTGTATTGGACAGCCTTAATCGAATTCACCATGATAAATTCGATTAAGAGTGTCCAATACAGGAGAACAGACAATAGATTTCACCATGGTAAATTCGATTAAGAGTGTTCAATACAGGATAATGGACAATAGAACATACGAGCAAAAGCTCCTGACTTCACGAAAAAAAATTGTTCAAGCACTGAGGTGAAGTCAGGAGCTTTTGCGCGTATGTTTTATTGTCCATCCTCCTGTATTGGACACTCTTAATCGAATTTACCATGGTGAATTCGATTACATTTTTGTACCACGGATTATCGTTCATTGATCTATTCTACAGACGCCTGAATTGTTTCAATTTTTTGTTTTCATATTTAATAATATTTATTCATCAAAGGTACCAAGGCGGCGAGGCTTGCGCAAGCCAGAGAACCCGTTTTCGGGCGTATTTTCAACCCTCTAGGAAAATTATAAATATTGAGAATACAGTTCCAGTAGTTGAAATTTTTTTTAGGAAATTTCCTCACCTATTTGAATCTTTTTTCAAATTTGAATTATCTCAAATATTTTTTGAGATATTGGCGAAAACCTAAACCTCCATCTTTTTTTTTTCACTTAATTGTTTATAAGTATTGCAATTTTTGCGAGTGGCCTTAGCATTTTCTCAAAAACTACATGCCATTCCGAATCGAATGACACCTCAATCATAATTTTCGGAGAATTCGCAAAAATTTTGACCTAAAAAGCACTTGTTGACTAGACTAAAAGAACTGAGAAATTATCCCGTTAAATGTTTTATTTCATCCGATATAGCACCGAGTAAAATACTGCAACATCAAAAAAATTCTGTTATTCAGCATTTTCGGACGGTAGATAAACTTCGAGGGGCAATTCCGGCCCGCTACCTACGCCTATGCGGATTATATTGTCCATCAAGTTGCTCAACGTAGCGAGAAGATCCGAATTTTCACCGATATAACGTGTCTGGCGGTGATAGCTACCGAATTTTAGAGATTAAATTCGGCCAATGGAAGGGCCGGAGACGACTGTGGAGTTTTTCGTTCGAATAAGATCATTTTTCCGATACGATAAAATTCGCCATCTATATTCGGAACGCGCGGGGGGGGGGGGGGGGGGGGGATGTCGCCCAGCATCTTTTCGTCTGATCGACGTTATTTATGTATGTGAATTCTGTGTATATTCTTGTTATCCTCGGGTTTCCTTGAATATACGCTCAAGGGAGTAATGCGTGATGAATATTAATGGTCTTTCTACTTTTTGGCGCTCTACCATAAGAATCCAATTATATCATTTTTAACTCTAACAAGCTAATACTAATACGGAGATATGATTTTTCAAAATTTCAATAATAAATCTTAATTCTACGTTTTCACAGAATGATATAATTATTCTATGTATGAATTGTCATAATGTCAACTTATTTTCCTGACATGACATTATCTAATCAATCGAAGTATTATGAGAATAAAGTGTATTCCGAAATGTCAGCGAAGTGAGAAAAACCTCAGTTGTTTGCTGCGAAATTAGTTTTTCTCAGAAAAGTCGTACATTTCGGAACGGAACATGAAGTAAGAGATCTGAGAGAAGTGAGACTGCTTTTCATCCATAGACATAGAATGCTCAGTTCTCTCACTTAATGACGGAACTGACGGAAGGGAATATAATAACTTCAAAAATATTATGTTGGTGTTGGAATACTCGTATTTTGGCGATGCAACGGCGACCTCAGCCAAAAATGTTTGAAAATATTACGTAAATATTGAAAGCATAATTCTGTAGTTCGAGAGAGGAGAAAATTTGGTGAACGTAGATCAGGAAATTTTGATCGATTACAAGGTAATTTTTCATTATTACTTCTCTTCTTTCATACATGTTTTATGGAATATCTACTATTTGTAGGTACTTTAAACCTGTTTTGGGCAATTGTCATTAGAAACTCGTTTTTTTTGGCGCTCTAGTTCCTCGGAACAGAGTGCTTATCAATTTGCCCAAATGTCTGTAATTTTCGAATTTTTGGCTGAAAATGGTCTCAAACGATTTGGTTCGACTCACTGATCAAGAATCCGAGTTCGAAATCGATTCTGTCCGGCCGGCCGTACGCACGATAACTTTCGAATGAAAGGAGTTAGATGATTGAAATTTGCAAGGTGAGTTTGGAGCGTAAATATCTCGGACGAGTTCGTTAATGGGCGAAATCCATAAAGCGGTTTCGGAGTTATGGCCGATTTCAGTAACATTTTTTATGAATATTTCCGAAACCGATCACTCGATCTATCTGAAATTTAGCATCAAATTGTAGAATCATTACCTTTATACGCATGTGAAGTTTTGTATTGACCAGGTTACCGCAAAGTGTCAAAAAAAATTTTGAAAATTTAAAAAAAAGTTTTTCTACAATAACTCTCGAACGGAATAAGCTAAGTAGTTGAAATTTTCAGAGTAGGTTAGGGAGATGAATATCTCCGTTGAGTTCGTTATTGGGCAAAATTGGCAAGATTTAATTTAATTTCTTCCATGGTGCAGTTCTCATTCTCAGATTGCTCATTTAATCCTGATAAATAAACTATTATTTGAATTGAATTTCCTTTATGATGCAGTTCTATCATAAGAATACATTTATATAATTCTCAAGTCCGAAACCAATACTTTCGGAGATATAATTTATCTGTTTGAACATGAGTGCCAGAAAGCTCCTGTCCACAGAGCTTGAACAAATTTTCTTCTTTATTTACTCCAATGGCGTCCGTAAGGGATCTGCAATTAAAATTTTTGAAGAAAAACGATTTACCTAAGCCTCTATGTCTTCAAGAACAAAAATGATTTTGAATTTCTCATTCGATTAGAGTCATTTTACTCGAACGACTTCCTCTCTTGCTACACAGAGATTTCGCTTGAAAAAATATAATATTGGCCGATTTTAATAGTATTTCTCAGAGCACAGTATCCTTGGAAGTTTGTCAGTGATGATAGGCATAGCCAGGGTGAGATGGGCCACTGGATGGCCTGCTTATAAGATCTAGACAGTGAAAGTTTCTTCATTTCGGAATTGCGACGGCGAAATTGGCCGGAAGTTGCCAAGATCCCCGTCCTCCAATTGGACACGTCGTAGTCCGTCGACCAGAAATGGACTAATCGATTCATAAAAGAAGTATCAAGAGCACCCCAGGGAAATCATCGAACCCATTTTCACGTCTTCGCGACCCACATCTCGAAACGATAAAGTTATAAGATATCGATGGGATAGAATTGGGGACTTATTGAGTGGGGTTGATAGATAAAACTTCTTTTCCATAGCTGGGATATTGATATTTTTCGTTTTCTCCTGATTTGTTACAGATATACAGGCTGTTACAAAAGTGATTTAAAATACAGGGTTTTCCAATAAGAGGTGTTATTTAGAATAGCCCGCTATTTCGGTAGATGTCACTTTTGAAGCTGTCATTTTTTGACATTTGACAAGTAGAAACTACGCCATTAATAAAAATGGACCGATACACGCTTCAAGAACGCATTGAAGTTATTAAAATTCACTATAAAAATGGTGGATATTTGGCAGAGACGGTTCGTAATACTCGAACATTTTTGAGTAGTCGAGAAGCACCTTGTCAGACCGCAATAAAGAAGTTGGTGGAAAAATTTGAGCTGTTGGGAGAAGTTAGTTATGTGAAGAATAAAACCCGTGCACGTCGCTCAAGAACAGCCGAGAATATTGCTGCTGTAGCCGAAAGTGTTGAAGAAAACCCAGGTTTGTCCATTCCTCGTCGTTCTTTGGAATTAGGCATTCCACAAACGTCATTACACCATATTTTGCATAAAGATTTGGGTCTTAAGGCTTATAAAGTTCAGTTAACACAAGAACTCAAGCCGGCCGATCATCAACAACGTCGTGTCTTTATTGATTGGGTCGTTGAAATGCATGAAAATGATCCGGAATTCCATCGAAAAATCATCATGAGTGATGAGGCCTATTTCCACCTCGGTGGCTTCGTCAACAAGCAATTGTCGCATCTTGGGCTCGGAAAACCCAAGAGTTATTGTTGAAAAGCCTCTCTATCCTCAACGTGTGACTGTTTGGTGCGGTTTATGGTCCGGCGGAGTCATTGGACCTTACTTTTTCGAAAATGAGGCTGGAGGAACAGTTACGGTGAATGGATTGCGCTATCGAGAGATGATTAATGATTTTTTATGGCCGGAATTGGGTGGTATTGATCTGGACAACGTTTACTTTCAACAAGACGGCGCTACGTGCCACACAAGCAACGAAACCATTTATCTTTCGCGGGAAATGTTTCCGGACCGTGTTATCTCTCGAAGAGGTGATCACAGGTATTCAACGCAGCAACAGGTATTCTTTCAACTCCTCTCTGAATTTTGAGTCGCAGATCTTCCGAATTACCTGGCCGATTTTGGTAAACAGTACTCTTCAAATGACCCCACAGAAATTAGTCGAGAGGGTTCAAATCCGGAGATCGGGGTAGCCATTCGACTGATTCTCTCCTAACAATCCATTTCTCAAGAAATGTGCCATCAAGATACCTCTTCACTTCAATTCCGAAATGCGAAGGCGCACCATCTTGTTGGAACCAAATATTGTCAGCTACTTGTCGACCATTCACATCGGGAAAGAGATCAATGACTGCAGGTAATATTTGATCCCTCAGTAACTCTAGAGTCACTAGTCAAATTTCCTTCTATAAAAAAGGTCCAATAATATGATGGCCAATTGTACCCAACCACACATTTAATTTTTTGGGATGTTGGGTGTGAACTGTCTGCACCCAATGAGGATTTGCTGTGGACCAGAAGTGAAGATTATGTCAATGGACAGACCCATTCAAGTAAAACGTAGCTTTATCCGTAAAGAGAATTTCGAACGGAATTACTCGAAAATTTTGGAATCGTCTAGAAACACTGCTAGAAATATGAACGGGTGACCGATTCCGATCGATCGCTGGACAGGATTGACGATATTCTGAAAATGGAAAAACGGAAATCATCTGAGTACTAAAAATCTTCATTTGGTAGATAATCGAAGTTGATTCACGTAGGCAACGTGGCCGAGTGAGCTGAGGCGTTGGATTGGGAATTTATAGCTCGCGGGACGGCGGGATCGAATCTCTGAGCGTCCGAAATAGCTTTGTCTTAAATTTTTTACATTTTTACCCAATGATAAACTTAAAGGAGCGTTACTCTAGTAAACGCATCTTGGGATTTGGATCTTTTCGTTAAGTTACGTAATCTATAATGAATATCCGTTCGATCGGACGGATTTTTGAATTTAAATTACTCAAAATATTCAAACACTAAGCAGAAAATTAACGGTCGAAAATAAAAACCCCCAGCCGTTTGTTTATTCATGCTGAAAATGGAAAAACAAAAAATATTCTTTATCCAAATGTTTTGGATTAAGTTTTTAAATAGCTAGCAATTAATAATATATTTTTTTGTTTGAATAAATGAATTTGTTTGAATGTTCCAATTATTTTTGGGCGCTCTAGTTCCTCGGAACTGAGTGCTTATCAATTTGCCCAAATGTCTGTAATTTTCGAATTTTTCGATGAAAATGGTCTTGAACGATTTGGTTCGACTCACTGATCAAGAATCTGTGGTGGAAATTCATTCTGTTCGGCCGTCCGGCCGGCCGGCCGTAGGCACGATAACTCTCGAACGGAATGAGCTAGAGAGTTGAAATTTTCAGAGTAGGTTTGGGGGATGAATATCTCGGCTTTTCGTTACTGGGCAAAATCGCACAGAAGGTTTCGGAGTAATAAAACAAAATTTTTTTTACAAAACAAATTCCAAATTAAATTTTTTTTAATAAGCAGTTTTATCATAAGAATCCATTCATATCATTTTTAACTCTAACAAGCTAATACTTTCGGAGATATGATTTTTCAAAATTTCAATGTAAATTGTATTTCACAGATTGATATAATTATTCTATGTATGAATTCTCATAATGTCAACTTGACAGAAGGGAATATTGTAACTTCAAAAATATTGGGGTTGAAATACTCGTATTTTAGCGATGCATCGGGGACCTCACCCGAAAATGTTTGAAAATATTACGTAAATATTGAAAGCATAATTCTGTAGTTCGAGAGAGGAGAAAATTTGGTGAACGTAGATCAGGAAATTTTTGATCGATTACAAGGTAATTGGCGCTCTTGTTACTTATCTTCTTTCATACATGTTTTATGGAATACCTACTATTTGTAGGTACTTCAAACCTGTTTTGGGCAATTGTCATACGAAACTTGTTTTTTTGGCGCTCTAGTTCCTCGGAACAGAGTGCTTATCAATTTGCCCAAGTGTCTGTAATTTTGGAATTTTTAGCTGAAAATGGTCTCAAACGATTTAGTTCGACTCACTGATCAAGAATCCGAGTGCAAAATCGATTCTGTCCGGCCGGCCGACCGGCCGTAGGCACGATAACTCTCGAACGAAAGGAGTTAGCAGATTGAAAATTGCAAGGTGGTTTTGGAGCGTAAATATCTCGGACAAGTTCGTTCGATCTATCTGAAATTTAGCATCAAATTGTAGAATCATGACCTTTATACGCATGTGAAGTTTTGTATTGACCAGATTACCGCAAAGTGTAAAAAAAAAAAATTTTGAAAATTAAAAAAAAGTTTTTCCACAATAACTCTCGAACGGAATGAGCTAGGTAGTTGAAATTTTCAGAGTAGGTTAGGGAGATGAATATCTCGGTTAAGTTCGTTATTGGGCAAAATTGGCCAGATTTAATTCGATTTCTTCCATGGTGCAGTTCTCATTCTCATGATTGCTCATTTAATCTTCATAAATAAACTATTATTTGAATTGAATTTCCTTTATGATGCAGCTCTATCATATGTATACATTGATATAATTCCCAACTCAGAGAAACCAATACTTCGTAATTCGTAAAGTAACTTGCAACCATGTTGCATCGGCAAACGGCAGCGTTCTAATCCGTATTTCTTGCTAACCACCAAGTATTTTCTGACTTCAGATAAAACCCAACGTCTTCCAATTAAAAAACACACTAATCGATAAAAAGTACCCTCTAAAAACTATCGTCATTTCTTCAATTCTGCAAAATCCGGAAACTTTACACAAGTAATGGAAGAAAAGGGATTGAAATCCTCGTCGACAATAGGACAAGGAAAATTTCCGGCTCGGGAAAATGGCGCAATCCGAACGGCAGACTTTCAGACCGGAAGAACGACCCGATAAAGCGAAAAATACAAAGACGAACAGAGGAGGAATTGATTAACCGAGAGCAATCTATTCACAATAATTGGTTTACCCCCGTCGCGTCCTACGATCGAACAGGAGCCAAGTCGGTCACATCTGCTTTGTGTGGTCCTTTTTTTCGATTTCGCAATTCCGAAACGGGCCAATTGTCATTCCTTACTTTTGATAAATCGACTGCGTCTCGCCCAATTAGCCCCTTCGGTATAATTAGTTTATTGTCGATAATTTCGTCGGGTTTTCGACGTTTGGAAGGAAAACCGTCGTCTTTTGATTAATCAGTGTTCGTGTTGAGGTAGGCGGGAGGTAGCGTGATAAATCGGTGCCTTGTTGAATTGTACAGCATGATTCTTTGAGTAGTGCATTAATTTGAAAAAAAAAATTGGTTCAAGTCCTGTGGACAGGATCTTTCTGGCGCTCTACTTCAAACAGACAAATTATATTTCCGAAAGTATTGTTTTCTCAGATTTCAGAATTATATCAATGGATTCTTATGATAGAACTGCATCATAAAGGAAATTCATTTCAAATAATAGTTTATTTATCAAGATTAAATGAGCAATCTGAGAATGAGAACTGCACCATGGAAGAATTCAAATTAAAATAGCTGAAATGAATTTGACTCTCTCTTATAGAACAGGATGAAATGTACGAGTATGAACACAGATCAAATAATAAAGCTTAGATAGAATTATTATATTATTGAAATTTAGAAAAATCATATCTCCGAAAGTTTTAGCTTGTTGGAGTTGGAAATGATATCTATGGATTTTTATGGTGCAAGTGCATCTTAAATAAAAATTGAATTTGAAACCATTTGGCATATTTTGCCCAATAACGAACTTAACCGAGATATTCATCTCCCTAACCTACTCTGAAAATTTCAACTGCCTAACTCATTCCGTTCGAAAGTTATTGTAGAACATTTTTTTTTCAATTTTCAAATTTCTCTTTTGACACTTTTGACTTTTGCGGTAATCTAGTCAGAACAAAACTTCACATGCGTATATAGGTCATTATTCTACAATTTCATGCTAAATTTCAGATAGATCGAGTGATCGGTTTCGGAAATATTCATAAAAAATATTTTTACTAAAATCGGCCATAACTCGGAAACCGCTTGTTGGATTTCGCCCATTGACGAACTTGTCCGAGATATTTACGCTCTGAACCCACCTTGCAAATTTCAATCCTCTAACTCCTTTCGTTCGAGAGTTATCGTGCCTACGGCCGGCCGGCCTGCCAGACCGGCCGGACAGAATCGATTTCGACCTGGGATTCTTGATCAGTGAGTCGAACCAAATCGTTTGAGACCATTGTCAGCCAAAAATTCGAAAATTACAGACATTTGGTCAAATTGATAAGCACTCAGTTCCGACGAACTAGAGCGCCAAAAACAAACATATTGGTTCAAGCACTGACGTGAAATCAGGAGATTTTGTGGGCCTTTTCTATTATCTATTCACCGCTAGTGGATACTCTCAATCGAATTTACCATCAATATATTAACCGTTTTCTCAGCTTTCATAAGATATTAATACATTTCATACCGTTTTAATGACGAACTTGAGTAATGAGGGATTCGTCTATGACCACAGAATTTTTAATTCTGACATATGTATTCTAATATTATTGGAATTCGTCTATTTTCGAATAATATACGAAAAAAATTGAACAGACCAATTCTACCCAATAACGAACTTATCCGAGATATTCATTCCTCAAATCGACTCTGAAAATTATATTATTTATTTTGAAACTTAGACAATATTGCAGTTTTGTTTTTACTGGAGATATTCTGAACCCAATTTGATTATGTATCTTACCAAAGAATATATTTCCATCATCATATGGATTATCCGCGGGCAATATATTATCACCTTAAAAGTATAATATCATATCATCCTCATAATTGTACGATAGCTGAGGTTATTTCATTGGTCATTTTGCATTCAATCATACTTTGTTTTCTAGAACAGGAGAGGTATCATCAGAATTTACCATGGTAAATTCGAATTAAATGTGTCCAATACAGGAGAATGGACAACATAATTTACCATGAGAAATTCGATTAAGGGTGTCCAATACAGAAGAATGGACAATAGAATATACGCGCAAAAACTTCTGACTTCACGTCAGAGCTTGAACCAATTTTTTATGTATTGTTATTATCAAAAACTCATCAGAATTCTGGAACTGGAAGGCGAGCTGTAGATGGTGATGACATTGACAGCACTGAAGGGGGAGGGGGTGCACAATAGACCTTAAGGTCGCAGTGCAACGTTATCCCCTACAACAATATACATTATACAGGGTGAGTCTTTGACCACTCCAATAATTTTAACCAAAGATTCCTCTCATCAAATGAAACACCTTTTTGCGCGTATGTTCTGGGGAACATACGCGTTATAGTTTTGCCCAAATGTGAAATTTAATTCTGTGGTGCCGTCCGGCCGTCCGGCCGTCCGGCCGTTGCCACGATAACTTGAGAACGAAAAGAGCCAGCGACTTGAAATTTTCAGGGTGGGTTGCGCATCCCAATACGACGGACAAGTTCGTTAATGGGTATAATCGGCCCAATGGTTTCCGAGTAATAATTTTGTTTTCAACCAAAATGATTCCGATCGAATTTTAAACTTGGTGAATAGTTGTAGAATATAGACCTAAGCACGTTTATGAAATTTTGTGAGAATCGTATCGCTAGAAAATTATTAAAAAATTATTAAAAAATATTTTTGTTGTCACGATAACCTGAGAACGGAAAGAGATAGCGGCTTGAAAATTTCAGGTTAGGTTGTGCATCTGAATGCGACATTTGAGTTTGTTTATGAGCATAATCGTCCAAACGGTTTTAGAGTTATAGCCATCTGAAATTTTCTGAAATTTGGATGTTTTTTGTTCCTCATTAACTCGAAGAATACAAAACCGATTGGATTCAAACATGGTGAATAGTTGTAGAATATAGACCTAAGCACGTTTATGAAATTTTGTGAGCATCGAATCGCTAGAAAATTATTAAGAAATTATTAAAAAATATTTTTGTTGTCACGATAACCTGAGAACGGAAAGAGATAGCGGCTTGAAAATTTCAGGTTAGGTTGTGCATCTGAATGCGACATTTGAGTTTGCTTATGAGCATAATCGTCCAAACGGTTTTAGAGTTATAGCCATCTGAAATTTTCTGAAATTTGGATGTTTTTTGTTCCTCATTAACTCGAAGAATACAAAACCGATTGGATTCAAACATGGTTATTAGTTGTAGAATGCCAACGCGAAAATTTTTGCAGAATTTCGTGAGGATGGTATAACTAGAAAATTCAAAAAAAAATAATTAAAAATAATTGAAAAAAATTCTATATATCATAAACTATTCGTCCGGCATGGCTGAAATTTTGGGAGAGCCTGCAGAACCTAACTCTACTGCAGAATTCCAAGTTTGAACACGATCGGATCTATATTGTTGGAGAACCGAGCAGCCTTTTGTGAGCTCGGTAGGTGGATGTGAATCGTCGTATGATATGTTGTCTATGGTCGTATTTTTGCGAGAACCTCCAAAAATAAAATATGAATGTCATGATGACATATTATTATACATATATATTCATGGTAAAATCGTGTTATTTCATCACAAATCTATAGGAGATTAGATGATAGCCCTACATTAGTGGTCAGACCTGGTTTTGAAAGAGATCCTCCTTAGGAGGAGGCAACTAAATATTGAAGGGATTTCTATGAACAAGAGTGAATATCTTTGAGGAATAGAGAGGCAATTCTTCTTCAAGAGATCCATGTGCCTTCAGAGGAGTATATTTGCGAGAGGGGACCTTTGAATTTTGCAGAAGGCTTCTGATCTTGTAAGGTGAGAGGCTCATTTGTGGATATTAAATCTCGTGATGGGTAGAAAGGAATTCTAGGCCAGTTTTTCTATCACTAATGAGAATATATCTTTATGTAATAACGGGTGATTTTTTGAGAGCTTTTGGATTTGATTTGAAAAAAATTGGTTCAAGCACTGAAGTGAAGTCAGAAGCTTTTGCGCGTATGTTCTATTGTCCATTCTCCTGTATTGGACACTCTTCTTAATCGAATTTACCATGATGAATTCTATTGTCTATTCTCCTGTATTGGACACTCTTCTCAATCGAATTCACCATGATGAATTCTATTGTCCATTCTCCTGTATTGGAGACTCTTCTTAATCGAATTTGCCAGGAGAATAGACAATATAATTCATCATGGTAAATTCGATTAAGAAGAGTGTCCAATACAGGAGAATGGACAATAGAACATACGCGCAAAAGCTTCTGACTTCACGTCAGTGCTTGTTCATATAACATTTTTCCAAATTCAGCTCAGGTAAAAAAATACAGGCTGTTGAAATTTTGAAAATAAATCAGTTTTTATTTTGTATCTTTGACATCCTTTTTTCGAATAAAATGAATGTTGGCGTAAAGTTTCCTATAACTATGATACATATTTTCCAAACATTAGTTATTTTCTACTTCTACTGGTTTTCTAGTTATGGACTCGTGGCTTCATGAAACTAAACGAAATTAGCATAAATAAAGCATATAAAGTTTTTCTTGAGTCATTTCAAGAATATTCCATCGTTATAGAACATTATATTATTCTTCATTATTTCTCCTTAAACGCACCGTTTTCGAGATATTCTGTATTGAACTTTTATGGATCCGTCCCTGAGCGTTGGAATCCCGAATCAAGCAGTAAACCACGTTACCATGCCTTATTCTCGTCCGCCAACAGTGTCATAGATAATTTATATGCGGGAGTGTATTAGGACATTGTGAAATCTTCAAACGCTTGTAACTTTTTACCTGAGCCGAATCTGTAAAAATGGTAAATGAAAAAAGTGTTTCATTTGATGAGAGGAATCTTTGGTTAAAATTAATGCAGTGGTCAAAGACTCACCCTGTATATCAAAAATTAACTCTGATGCCTAGTTCCAAGTTTGAACATGATGATATATATTGTTGGAGATCCGAGCAGCCTTGTCTGAGTTCAGTAGCTGGATGAGTGACCATTGTCTCGATAACATTCGAACGAAAGGAGATAGGGACTTGCAATTTTCAGGGTAGGTTGCACATCCCAATGGGACAGTTTAGCCCGTTTTTGGGCATAATCGGTTCATCGGTTTCGGAGTTATACCCAGCTGGAATATTATTTCCTCGATAACTCAAAAAATATAGACTCGATCGAATTGAAGCTGGGTAACTAGTTGTAGAATATCGACATAAAGGCGTGTATAAAATTTTGTGAGAACCGTATCCCTAGAAAATTTTTAATAAATTAAGAAAAAAAAATTGGTTCAAGCACTGACGTGAAGTCAGGAGCTTTTGCGCGTATTTTCTATTGTCCATTATTGGACACTCTTCATCGAATTTACCATGGTTCATTCGATTAAGACTGTCCAGTACTTATATTAGGATGGACAATATAATTTACCATGGTAAATTTGATTAAGGGTCTCCAATACAGGAGAATGGACAATAGAACATACGCGCAGAAGCTCCTGACTTCACGTCAGTGCTTGAACCAATTTTTTTAGCTATTTCTTGAAGTTTTGAGGAAACCCGGAAAAAACCATTGACTATAATTATTACGAGTATATCACGTGAAGCTTAAGTCGAGTGAGTTTGTTACTTAAATAAATAACATACTATAAAATAGAAGAAACTAACAGACCTTTCTATAAAATCTAGGCCTGATTTTCGCAACTACTATAGTTCAACTGCCGCGATACATCGAAAATCTCCGTCCTCATACATCCAACTCTGAAAGATCGCTTTCGCCATATTGAGTTGTCCAAGGTCGCGCCCCAGTCCTCCCTAACACATTCCACCCTTTCGCATGCCATCTCCGAGCGCGTAGTAGTCGAGCGTGGTCCACAGCCACCTGCAATCCCCAAAAATTGATTCTTGCCTCGCACACCCGGAGAATGCCGGATTGCAGTTCACGAGCCCGACCTCGGCCTCGGTCTTCACGTTTCCGGGTAGCGATCGGGCGGCGCACGCGCCCACGCGCCCGTCGAAATGACATTTTGCAGTAGAACGTAACTCGTGCGAATTTTCACGTCGGTATGATTTGAAATTATCGTCTGATAACTCACCATCTCGTTATCAGATGTACGGAAGAAACGCCGAGGCATATCAATCGGGGCATATCAACCTGGAAGGCATATCGGACGCGCTGAAAATGTGCGAACCAGCTTTATTGTTATCGTAACTTTAGCACGGTTCTTGTGGCCACCATGCGTTCATTCATAGAAATAGGCAGAGAAGGCCTGTCAGCTGGTATGTATCTGTGTTTATGATTTAGATAGGTCCCGATAGAGCAGTAGGAGTTGAGTTTGAATTGTATTGTTGGCTGTTGAGGGAGGAATGATGTTTGGTCGCGACGGTTTGCGGTATCATCGAGCACATTCGAGCTGATGTAATTATTCTATTGTCGATGTGCGGGTAATTAGCGATCGTAGGTGATTACTGCCTGATTCGATAGAGCTTCGCTATCGATTTTGGTCGAGTTGGATTAGGGATGTGTTGTATACAATCGATTTTACAACGGTTGGGATATAACGGGATGATTACGAGATGTTTTGCAGAAACTACATGGGTTGATAGAATTTAGATTGGATTATTGACTGAGAAGTGCCAATAAGCGTAATGCTTCAATTTTCCTGGAAGATTATCTTCTTGGATAATTTAATAATATCCCCGGTAGACTTGATAGCGATGTCTGAGGATGACTGAATTTTACCACAAAACAAAGCACTGCTGCGATGGATTCTACCACCGATTCATATAACCTACAACCCAGGTAGCAGGATGACGTCTATGCGACGTCGAATTTCTGGTCGAACAATGACGTCAATATGACGTGTAGTTTACATTTTTATTTCACATAATATACATGTTTTTTTCTCCACAAATCTGTCGAGTTTTGACGTGTATTTCACGTTATATAATTTCGATTGGATAATTGGCTGCGAAGTGCCAATAAGCATAATGCTTCAATTTTCCTGGAAAATTAACTTCTTGGCGAATTTAATAATATCCCTGGAAGAATTGATAGTGATGTCTGATGATTACTGAATTTTACCACAAAAGAAAGCACTGCTGCGATGGTTTCTGCCTCCGATTCATATAACCTACAACCCAGGTAGCAGGATGACGTCTATACGACGTCGAATATTTCTGGTCGAGCAATGACGTCAATATGACGAGTATTATGACGTGTAGTTTACATCATTATTTCCCATAATATACATGTTCCTTAGTAATTTTTCCCAACAAATCTGTCGAGTTTTGACGTGTATTTCACGTTATGTAATTTAGATTGGATAATTGGCTGTGAAGTCTCAATAAGCTTAATGCTTAAATTTTCCTGTTAGACTATCTTCTTGGAGAATTTAATAATATCCCTGGTGGACTTGATAGCGATGTCTGAGGATGACTGTATTTTACCACAAAACAAAGCACTGCTGCGATAGTTTCTGTCATCGATTCATATAACTTGCTACCCAGGTAGCAGGATGACGTCTATACGACGTCGAATATTTCTGGTCACGCAGTGACGTCAATAAGACGAGTATTATGACGTGTAGTTAACATCATTATTTCACATAATATACACGGTTCTTAGTAATTTTTCCCCTCAAATCTGACGAGTTTTGACGTGTATTTCACGTTATGTAATTTAGATTGGATAATTGGCTGTGAAGTATCAATAAGCATAATGCTTGAATTTCCCTGAAAGACTATCTTCTTGGAGAACTTAATAATATCCCTGGTGGACTTGATAGCGATGTCTGAGGATGACTGAATTTCACCACAAAACAAAGCACTGCTGCGATAGTTCTGTCACCGATTCATATAACCTACAACCCAGGTAGCAGGAAGACGTCTATACGACGTCGAATATTTCTGGTCACGCAGTGACTTCAATATGACGAGTATTATGACGTGTAGTTAACATCATTATTTCACATAATATACACGGTTCTTAGTAATTTTTCCCCTCAAATCTGTCGAGTTTTGGGGTGTATTTCACGTTATGTAATTTAGATTGGATAATTGGCTGTGAAGTATCAATAAGCATAATGCTTGAATTTCCCTGAAAGACTATCTTCTTGGAGAACTTGCCACCAAGGAGTCCACCATCTCATTACCCTTGGTGGACTCCTTGGTGGCACGAGGGGCTTCCATGGGGCTCATTGGACCTGAAGTCAAGACCTTCAAGGCAGTTTGGCTATCTGATCTCTATCTTTTAGGGTTCAAAAGTTGTAGATCAGGTATCACCAATTTTGCCCACCCTGTACAACTTAAACACTCCGCATATTAAGTTTCCACAAATTCTAAACCTTTTTATAAAATTCGCGGCGATTTTACTCCAGCAGTCTCAGTAAATTCACTATTCATTAAAACAAGCCCATCGAGTCCATAGCTCAGTTTCAATCACAATTATGAAGTCCTCGAGAGACGGAATTAAGTTTCGTAAAAACTTCTTCGCTTCAAGATACGGCACCACGTAGGCCGGTTGAAGTGTACGAGCGATCTCGATGTCCTAATGGGATTAGGATACCGAAAAAAAAAAGAGTGGAGGCGAATGGAATTCCAAATTGGATTCCGAACTCCGAAGATTCCTCGCCAGAAGCCCCCTACATTATCTTATCATTCTGGCATTGTTTCTGTTTTCCGCTTTGTTATGAAAAGGTTAGGGGCCGGTCTACGCTGACTCACGTTTATTCGGAAAAACGATCTGGTTCGAACAGGTCACCAGATGGAATTGATGGCTATCGAGAGCGTACTAGTACGAGCTGAGATCGTTTTGGGTCGCGATAGAATTGAGACACAAGTTGTAAGATTAAAATTCTGCTAATGAAAAAAAATCCCCTACCGGCTACGAGTAGGATGAAATAATCATTTCCGTAGACCTCTAAATAAAAGCTCAGTTTAACGTACACGAAATTGATCAATAATCAGGCCTATTCGCTAAAGGTTGACTTGGAAGTCAACGTTGATTATTTGACATTAGATTGTCAAATTTCATATGAATCAACCTAAAGTCAACTTTTCCTATTCTGTATCAGTTGAAATCATATCAATTGTTGACTTCAAGTCAAGACGAAGTCAAGAATCTACAAATATCAACATGTACATAGTTTTGGTATTCACTAACCATAGTTTTAGTTGATTTGTAGATATGTTGACAAATGTCAGGCAAGTTCTTCGAAGCACTTGCCAAGATATAAATTTTTGACTTGAACCAAAATAAATACCGTGGTAATTAGTATTATTAATATATATATGGATTATTCAATATTTTTTTATCTTATAAGAGAAGAATTACAAAAGTAGGATCAATATTTAATTGAAGATATATTCATAAAATGAAATGAGAATGCATTTTGTAATCTTACATACTATTATTTCTGTAGAAGAGCTCTGCATATAAACTACCGGTAATTAATGGACGCAAATAATCCTCTTACATTTTCTGATGGCCACTTAAACAATTTTTTTTGCATTTCCAAAGAAGTGTTTTGGCTAAATTACTCCAGGCTTCTTATTTCACACTAGGCTCAACTTTTCCATATCTAAGCACCTCATTGCTCTCAATAAAAGCGATGAGGTCTCTTAAGTTGTTGAGTACTGTTTTTTTCCTGTTGGGGCCATTTACCAATTAATATTATTAATCAACTAGTTCTTATTTGTACAAACTGTACTATATTTATATAAAATTAAACGTTTGTCAACATAGTGTTCCTTCCGTACTTTCTCCTGCGTCTAAAAACTTCAGATTATTTGAATAATTTGAAAACTTTAGGTTAGAATACACAGTAAAACCAAAGAGTACAACTGATAAAACATAGAATATTATGAAACTTAAGAACTACTACGCTGTTGTCAGATTTATATATTGAGTTTTCTTGTCAATGTTGACTTATTGTTGACTTTGGTTTCAACATGAGTTAGTGAATATGAAATCAAGTCAATGTTGTTATGAAAATGAGCTAAATCAACTTGACTTCAAGTCAACATTGATAAATGTACATAGATAGTGAATAGGCCTGAATGACCCATTTTAATGTATGATTTCTCCTATTTTAATTTATGATTGTCATGGACAACCGAACATAAACTGTAGGTAATGATATTAATATGAACTATTAAGAGTATCGCATATCTAATATTCCCTCTATGAATTTGTCGAATTGCTCTATAGTCTATCGGGAGCATAAATATATCAAATGAACATAGAAATTTATATTATGATAAATGTATCTATTATGCAAAATAAATAATTATTTCAATCAAGTATTTATTCTCAATTCATGATAAGGTCGATGGAAAAATCTTGCAATCAACTCGTTTATTAATCTACCGATTAATAGTCTCAAACTATTAACGCGCTATTAACACGCTCTATCATTAATAAACTAGTTGATTAAATAACTATTAAAGGATACTGTAGGAGGTACATTCATTATTAAATGGTTTCTATCTGGGTTTTCTCTCCCAAACTCTGAAAAATATCTGTTAAATAAAAATTTATTATTTTGTGAATTGCTTCTGCGTAAGAAGCACAAGACATTTGTCTGAAGCAATGAATCGAACAATGTTGCCTAACAAACAATAACGACACAACATCAACGATGAAACAAAATAATACATTTTAATTTAACAGATATTTTCAGAGTTTAGGAAAGAAAACCCGGAAAGAAACCATTTAATAATAAGAGGTATAGTTTTTGGCGCGCTCTTCTATGAACAGAGTGCCTACCACTTCTTCCAAATGTCTGTAATTTTCGAATATTTGGCCGAGAATGGTCTTAAACGATTAGTTTCTACTCACTGATCAAGAATCCGAGGTCAGAATTGATACCGTCCGACCGGCCGTCAGCACGGTTACTCTCGAAAGCAATGATTTAGAGAGTTGAAATTTTCAGGGTAGGTTTGGAGCCCAAATGCGCTGGCTAAGTTCTTTAATGGGCAAAATCCACCAAGTTGTTTCAGAGTTATAGCCTTTTGAAATTCTGTTTTCCCATTAACTCGAAAAATACCAATCTGATCGAATCAAAGCACGGTTATTAGTTGAAAAATACCAGACGAAATCAAAATTTTGTGAGAATCGTAAGACTGGAAAATTAAAAAAAATATATTAAAAAAAAAATTGGTTCAAGCACTGACGTGAAGTCAGATGCTTTTGCGATAGAATAGAACATACAATAGAACATACGCGCAAAAGCTTCTGACTTCACGTCAGTGCTTGTTTTAATGATAATTTTGGAAGCAATTTTTAAACGAAATTTTTTATTTAATTTAATTTCTTTCATGATGCAGTTCCATAAGAATCCATTGATACAATTCCCAACTTTGAGAAACCAGCACTTTCGGACATGTAATTTGTCTGTTTGAACAAGAGCGCCAAAATGCTCCTGTCCACAGGGCTTGTTATAATTATTAAAATACGAAATTGTTGTATCCTAATTGATTCAGCGCCATAATCGATTCAGCAATCAAACGAACGAACCGCCAAAGCACCAACATGATTGATGTTGTAGTGCTATGTAACATCCGGTAATGTTGATTTTATCTACCTCGCCTCCAAACCAAATACACCCCATGATACCACGTTTACGTCAACGGGGTCCTATCCGATTCCCATAGGATGTAATTTTCATACCGAATAATTACAGAGAATATATTTAGATCCCAACTATGTTGTGTACACCGCCGCAAATAATCTGCATTATAAACAAGGATAGAATTTGTCAGATGAGCATTCGGCGGTAAATTGGGTGGACTGACTCTGTCGGCTGCTGGGATGTTAGTCAAGTAACTGCAGATTATCTCGAAATATGGTCGCAAGCCGTAGTTTGAACGATAGCATCCAAAATTAGGCTCACACCGAAACAGATAAAGAAGGTGTTCCACTTCATCTTTGACGGAATTCTCTCTCATTCGACCTTGAGAATTTAATGCTTGTGGCTTTTACTTGATGCAAATCCATATTAACTCAATGAAAAATTATATATACGATTTACACTTATTTATTCAATATTGTGACGCGTTTCGTCGACACAGCGACTTCATCAGGCTACATCATACTAAATTCTTAACAAGTTATTATCTCCCTATACCTAGATGACATGGACACAGAATCATTTAAAACTAATTACATGAGAAACTTATTTAAAACAAATTACATAATAGACTTATTTAAAACTAATTACATGATGTCTCACTGCTGGTTTCTTTGTACACATTAACAATAATTCATTCCTAATGCTTTTATAAATTGATTCTCTATTTGAATAGATTGAGTAACGGTGAAAAATTTAGATCTAATTGTTCATTAACTAAATTACCCGTATGTTTATTTCAACCATTTCCCAGTAATTGAGTTGCGCACCTTTATTCAAATTGTGTAGAATTTTTCACCGTTACTCAATCTATTCAAATAGAGAATCAATTTATAAAAGCATTAGGAATGAATTATTGTTAATGTGTACAAAGAAACCAGCAGTGAAATCTCATGTAATTAGTTTGAACTAAGTCTATTATGTAATTTGATTTAAATAAGTTTCTCATGTGATCAGTTTTAAATGATTCTGTGTCCATGTCATCTAGGTATAGGCAGATAATAACTTGTTAAGAATTTAGTATGATGGTGACTGATGAAGTCGCTGTGTCGACGAAACGCGTCACAATATTGAATAAATAAGTGTAAATCGTATACAATTTTTCATCGACCTTGAGATTGCTTATGAGAGGATAGTAGTAAAAACAAGCTCACCAATAACATAAATAACTGAACTATGCACTCCTTGGGAAATTTTAAAAATTCGATTAAGAGTGTCCAATACAGGAGAACAGACAATAGAAGTCACCATGGTAAATTCGATTAAGAGTGTCCAATACAGGAAAATGGACAATAGAACATACGCGCAAAAGCTCCTGACTTCAAGTCAGTGCTTGAACCAATTTTTTTTTTCGTAATTTTTTTAAAATTTTTTAGTGGTACCTACGGCTCTTACAAAATTTCAGTCACGTTTTTATGTCGATATATTGTACAACTAGTTACCAAGCTTCAATTCGATCGAGTCTATATTTTTTCAGTTATCGAGGAAATAATATTCCAGGTGGGTATAATTCGGAAACCGTTGCACCGATTATGGCCAAAATCAAACTTAACCCTCCCATTCAGATACACAACCTACACTGAAAATTAAAGGTCCCTATTTCCTTTCGTTAGTAAGTTATTGAGGCAACGGTCACCCATCCAGCTACTGAACTCACACAAGGCTACTCGGATCTCCAATAATATAGATCTGATCGTGTTCAAACTTGAAACTTGGAGTTAGGTTTTGAAGGCTCTCGCACAATTTCAGCGATGCCGGAGGAATAGTTTCTGATATATAGAATTTTTTCAAGGATATTCAATGATTTTTTAAGAATTTTCTAGTGATACTATCCTCACGAAATTTTGCAAGAAGTTTGACGTTGACATTCTACAACTAATAACCATGTTTGAACCGGATCGGTTTCGTATTTTTAGAGTTATTGAGGAAGTAACCACGACATTTCAGATAGGTATAACTCCAAAACCGTTAAGCCGATTAAGCCTATAAACATCATTCAAATATCGCATTCGACTGCACAAACTATCCTGAATATTGATAATCGCTATCTCTTTCTGTTCTTAGGTAATCGTGATGTACATAATATTTTTTGATAACTTTTTGCGCGTATGTTTTGGGTAACATCGCGTTATCATTTTGCCCAAATGTCTGTAATTTTCGAATTTTTTGCCGAAAATGGTATCAAACGGAGTTATAGCCATCTGGAATATTATTTCCTCGATGACTCAAAAAATATAGACCCGATGAAATTGTAGCTTGCTAACTAGTTGTAGAATATCGACATAAAGACGTGTGTAAAATTTTATGAGAACCGTACCGCTGGAAAATTGAGAAAAAAATTACGAAAAAAAAATTGGTTCAAGCACTGACGTGAAGTCAGAAGCTTTTGGGCTTATGTTCTATTGTCCATTCTCCTGTATTTGACACTCTTAATCAAATATACCATGGCAAATTCTATTGTCCGTTCTCCTGTATTGGACACTCTTAATCGAATTTACCATGGTAAATTCATGGTGGTCGACTCGGGGAACGCATCTATTTAAACCGATTCACTCTCAGCTCAAGCCGCATGAAAGACAAAAATTTAATTCAGACTAGTAAGATAAACACGCGTTGCATACATGAACCCACACCTTTACTAATTTAGATATTCAGATGGACAAATGGAATCGAATCCATTCCTATGTTCCCCATTTCGCTGTCACCGATTTTTGGCGCTCTAGTTCCTCGGAACTGAGTGCTTATCAATTTGCCCAAATGTCTGTAATTTTCGAATATTTCGATGAAAAAGGTCTTAAACGATTTGGTTCGACTCACTGATCAAGAATCCGTGGTCGAAATTCATTCTGTCCGGCCGGTCCGGCCGGCCGTAGGCACGATAACTCTCGAACGGAATGAGCTAGAGAGTTGAAATTTTCAGAGTAAGTTTGGGGGATAAATATCTCGGCTAAGTTCGTTATTGGGCAAAATCGGACAGATGGTTTCGGAGTAATAAAAAAAAAATTTGTTTTTTACGAAACAAATTCCAAATTAAATTTTTTTTAATAAGAAGTTTTATCATAAGAATCCATTAATATCATTTTTAACTCTAACAAGCTAATACTTTCGGAGATATGATTTTTCAAAATTTCAATAATAAATCGTATTTCAACGTTGTCACAGAATGATATTATTCTATGTATGAATATGAATTGTCATAATGTCAAATGATGTTCCTGAGACATTATCTCTAATCAATCGAAGAATTGTGAGCGAAGTGAGAATAATCTCAGTTGTTTGCTCCGAAATTAGTTTTTCTCAGAAAATTCTTACATTTCGGAACTGAACATGAAGTAAGAGATCTGAGAGTAGTGAGACTGCTTTTCATTCATAGACATAGATATAACTCTCGAACGGAATGAGGTAGGTAGTTGAAATTTTCAGAGTAGTTTAGGGAGATGAATATCTCGGTTAAGTTCGTTTTTGGGCAAAATTGGCCAGATTTAGTTTGATTTCTTCCATGGTGCTTTTCCCATTTTCATGATTGCTCATTTAATCTTGATAAATAAACTATTATTTGAATTGAATTTCCTTTAGGATGCAGTTCTATCATATGAATACATTGATATAATTCCCAACTCTGAGAAACCAATACTTTCGGAGATATAATTTGTCTGTTTGAACTAGAGCGCCAGAAAGCTCCTGTCCACAGGGCTTGAACCCATTTCTTTAACTCCCCTCGACTGTTATCTACGGAGTTCCAACAAGCAAATCCTCAATCATTCTGCAGCCGACCACATACAGTAAGTGCTGAATATGTCTGAGTCCCTTTGTTCGGGAGTATTGTGAGGTTTAATTGTACCGTAGACAGAGGATTTGCCGCTTCAATAATAAATTGAATTCCCCGAGTAGATACATTGACACATATAACCAAGCTTGAGATTCGGGATTTGCCCGATATACCCATCTATTCAATTTACTTCCCAATATCGAACAAACCCACCTCTTTGCTGGTTTCGTGACTAGCATATGGTGGCGTTGTCCCTAATGAAGGTTGCAAAATTGAATTAGTTGATATGATTTATGGCGGAATTGATAAACCGCGATATAAATCAGCCCAAATCCCTTTCATGACAAATTTACAATAGTTTTAACTACCTAGCCAGTAGATCTACATTTTTCCGGTAGATCCACATTTTTTCGGTAGATCTACATTTTTCCGGTAGATCTACATTTTCGGTAGATCTACATTTTTCCAGTAGATCTACATTTTTTCGGTAGATCTACATTTTTCCAGTAGATCTTCATTTTTCCGGTAGATCTACATTTTTCCGCTAGATCAATATAATCGGTAGATCAATCGAACCCGTAGTTCAACGCCATCTAACGTGTCCTGTTGTTTGAAAGTCCTATCGAAATATGTCGAGGCGTTTTTGAGTTCCTAGAAGCCGAATGTAGCGCCACCTACCATATCGTATCGTAAACGTTAGGCCTTCCGAAACACAATCACAAAATTTCATGAAAATCAGTATAGCCAATTTCGAGTTCCTGTGACCCGATCATAGCGCCACCTATGGAGGGTATATCGTGGATCTGAGACCTCCTCAGACACACAGAAAGTTTAATCGAAATCGGTCCGGTCGTTCTTGCGTTTCTAAAAGCCGAACACAGCGCCATCTACCGGGTTCCTATTGTCACTCTGAGACCCACTCAAGTACGCACACAAAGTTTCATCGAAATCGGTGGAGCCGTTTTCGAGCTTCTATAGATCAATGGAGGTGCCCCCTACAGGATGCTATCGGAGACACGCCGATACAAAGTCACAACGTTTTATCAAAAACGGTCCGGGCGATTTCGAGTTCCTATACATCGATTGTAGCGCCACCTACAGGGTCTAAAAAACACGAAAAAGTGTGATTCCCTCTCCGGGATTCGGCCCCGCCTTTTCTCGGTCTGACACCGAGAGTTCGATCGTCAGACGCATGCGCCACCGGCTCCAACGTAAATTTTGACCGATCTCCGGTATTCGAATAATTGGTCGGTACTTACTGGGGATAGATATTCTTAATTTTCACTTTTCGAAATAAAATCGCCACATGGCCGTTTATTATAGGGTTTTTCACCCTTATCTTCACTTTTCGGCAACTTTCAGGCCCGAAAACGACCTAGAAGGGCCGTTAGTCCGTCTCTCATGTCAATTTTGACGTTTCTCGGAATGTCTTCTAGCAAGGAAAATTCCCGGAAGCGAAACTTCCTGAACTTATATCGATTTAGTATATTTTGACTTATCGTAGGTAAAAGTTGAGCTGGTTCCTGACGCACCGATACTTCTTCTTCGTCTCGACGAAGAATTCGGAGCCAGAGCAGTCGTATTTTCGAAGCCTTATGCGAAATAAAGTCGGTCTCGCTTTTTCGCCGGGCGAAGGATAAAAAATACATTTTCGTTCGTTACGGGAAATCCGCGATAGATATCGACTTAGGGTCTTCGGATCTACCCTTTCCCCCTCCCTAAGACTCGATATCCACCCCCTTCGAACCTCGATCCGTCCTCTAGATTTTTAAAACATTTACCAAAATTCCCGATTTACTTAGGAAAAATCGCAAAAATTTAGTCCATTTCTCGAATTTTTTTAACGCATAAGGACCCCTCCGAAAAAAAATCTTCTCGATAGCTCATTGTTGTAGAAATCTTTCCCCTTTCCCCTCCCGTCGTAACATAGCGGTTATATAAGAGGGTTTAGCCATCCAGACACCGCGCGTTTTTACACATCTTTCCCTAAGTAATCGGTTGCCATGACTCAATTTCAATTAGTATATATGGAATTCGATCAATCCTCTTGAAACGAGAATTATACCGAAAATAACATTCGCTGACAAGTTCATGTATATCTATTTAGCTCGCTCTATTTTATTCATCCAAATTCTAACATTTCGATACATTCCTTACCAGGTAGATAGGAGGATGACTTCTTTTGGTCGTCAATATTTTACGTAACAAACACGTCGGTTTTTAGTGATTTTGATCGAAAATCTGTCAAATGTAGACGTGTATTTTACGTCATAATTTTACGTAACAAACACGTCGATTTCAGTGTTTTTCAACAAATCCGTCTAGTTTTGACGCGATTTATACATGGTTGAATTCGATTTTATTCATCAACATAGTATCCTTTAAGAGTGATACAATCGTTCGCCCCTCTAACATTTCGATACATTCCTTGACAGGTAGGAGGATCATATCTTTACGACATCGAATATTGGTGATTTTTCGTCATTTTACTTCTTTCGGTCGCGATATGACGTCATAATTTTACGTAATAAACACGTCAGTTTCTAATGATTTTTCCTCGCAAAATCTTTCAGATTTTTACTTGTATTTTACGTCAAAACTTTACGTAACTAAGACGTCAATTTTAGTTTCTTTTTCAACAAATCCGTCTAGTTTTGACGTGATTTATACATGGTCAAATTCGATTTTATTCATCAACATAGTATCCTTCAAGAGTGATATATAATCATTCGCTCCTCCAACATTTCGATATATTCCTTGGCAGGCAGGAGGATCACATCGTTACGACGTCGAATATTGTGACTTTTCTCGAAAAATCTGTCAAATTTTGACTTGTATTTTACGTCAAAATTTTACTGAATAAAGACGTCAATTTTGACGTGATTTATACATGGCAAATTCGATTTTATTCATCAACATTCGACGTATGATACAAGAGCTCAGGGAAAAACCACAACGGAAAATCCATGTCTCCCCGTGAGTGTCGTGATTTGTAAGTATTGTTTACAAAATTTGCTGAAATTTAAAATATTGTTAGGATTTTTTTCTTCAATATGGTTTCCTTCGTCAAAAAACGGAGAGGTTTCTCCAAGGTATCAGAAACACAACCTGAAAAATGAATAGACAAGGGGAGGAAAACGAACAAATTCAAAATAATACATAACCTTTCAAAAGTCTCCTCTCACAAATATACTTCTCTGTAGGCACATGGGATCTCTTGAAAAAGAATCGCCTCCGCTAGTTTTAGAAGATATCCACTCTTGTTCTTAGAAATTCCTTCAATATTTAATTACAAAGAGGAAAATGTCAACCATCCTGTCCTTAGGAGGGTCTCTTTCAAAACCAGGTCTGGCCAATCCAAACGATGATTATTCAGAACTTCAGATGTTCAAAGACCGCTACAGGGTCCTAATGTAGGGCTATCATCTCCCATAGATACATGTTTTACTTTGTATTGTGAAGTATCCCTCAAGAGTGATACAATCATCCGCTTCTCTAACTTTAGAATACAGTTTTTAGCAGGTCGAATATTGGCGATTTTTCATCATACGACTTCTTTTGGTCGCGATATGACGTAATTATTTTACGTAACAAACACGTCGGTTTTAGTGATTTTTCTCGAAGAATCTGCCAAATTTTGACGTGTATTTTACGTCATAATTTCACGTAACAAATACGTCGATTTCAGTTTTTTTTCAACCAATCCGTCTAGTTTTGACCGGATTTATACATCGTCAAATTCATCAACATAGTATCGTAGAGTAATACAATCATTGTTCTTCTGGAAAATAGCAAGTTGCAATTGACGTTAAAAGAAGAAGAGGATTTCGGACAAATACATTATGAGAGTACATCCAAGGTACCTATTTAGTTAATGTTATGTTTGTGGCACAAATCGCGTACATGCCTGAGAAAAAGAACACCCTGTATAGTAATGGTTTATTTTCAATGATGTATGCCTCGAATGTATATTTTTTAAAACAATTGAATGAAATTGTACGATTATGGCGTGAAAAACAGCAAGATGCCAATGAGGTTAAAAGAAAAACACCCTGTAGACTGTTTCGGGCAATTTTTGAAATCGTGGTGAGCTACCAGCACCACCTGTCTAATTTTAAGCATTTTCCGGACACGTTTGTTAAGTCTAGGTGGTTGTTTCCCCCTGCAAACATAAGTTCTGCATTTGTGGCGCCATCTGTATATCAGACCAGGAACTCATCAAATGTGATATAATCGAAATCCAGACTCACATTTTTCGCTGAACGAAATCAGCTGCGGCGAAGATCGCAATAAAATATAAGCATCCATTTCAGAAGGGGCCTAGTTCTCGTTAAGCTAAAACGAATGTTATGAAATACTGGCACATGCTTTGGACACTCACGAAGCCGCAAGGAGAAAAAAATAAATAGAATCTCTCCCAACCACAAATGTTCCATTATTCTTCATAACAAAACCTTTCGAGATATCATTTTGAGACTCATCCCCCCTTGGAAGGGGAAAAGACGAGGTGTGTTCCAAGGGATAAGAATTATTATATGAAGCCTCGAGATGTCTGGAAGAATTCAGTCTGTGGGCATTTCTCTGAAAAATGAGGAATTAATCCCCTGCCATTTCCTGGAAGTCGACGACTGCAGCGCTCAATCTCCCGTTCCGCCCGACAGAGCTTAGAACTGATGTAGATAATTACATTTTAATTGGTTGATTTCAATATCTGCTCCGACCATAATGAACTTGTCAGCCTGAATTAAAGTTAAAGAGTTGGACATTTTGATGAGCCTTTACTTCGGTGTCCTGGGCACTTTTACGAGAGAAATGTTGGTTTTTGTCCTTTTGTGTTGTCAAATGAAGAACTTCTATAAGCCTGCAGTGGTATAGTTATTTATGTACCAAGGGCATTAAGCTGATGTTTAAGCCCTGAGGGCGACGACTTGCAAACCATAGGGCCTCTGACCTGAGGGTTTATAAGTCGCCCGGGGGTATCTATATATCTCAATACCCTTGGTGTATACAAACTTTTATCTCATACCACACTGAGAGAACAGTTTATTTATAAATAATAAAGTTTATTCATATTAAATGAACCCGTTATTCATATATGGCGTAATAAATATTTATTTGTCCTAAATAATGGATTTATTTGAGTTTTAAAAATAAATATATATTGGTGAAAAATTAATATATATTAGTTATTAATATACGATTTATTCACAGATAATGAAGTTTATCATTGCATCAAAAAGGTTTATTTTCATTTAATAACTAATTATTTATAATAAATAAATGTTATTTATGAGAAAAAAATATTTCTTATCAATGAATGTCAATATTCTCATAATAAACAAAGATATATTTATATAAAGATTAATTACAGTAATAAATATTTACTATGAATAAAGAAAAATTCATTATAAAAAAATTGTATATTTTTATTAAATAATTAGTTATGTACAGTAAATGAATGTTTTTTTCGAGAAAGAAATTATTTTTCAAATAAATATGATTAGTTGAATGGAAACTGAGGTTTACATATATTGCAAAACAGAATTGCTTTCTGAAATTTATATAATAACAATTCCCATATGATATTTTGTGGTAGTTTTCTATCTAGTCTACTTTCTTGATATCTATATGGGTGCAGAATTCAGCCAAAATTTTGATGGTATGTAACTACAGGAGCCAGTTCGAAGAATTGCGAAGAGAGTTTCTATAGGGTGCCTCATGTTGTCACTATCACTATAGGGGTGGTGCATTTACTGGAAAATAAAAAAAAAAAACATTAAACCTTCAAACATTTTTCCAAGTTTCAATATGAATAAATAATAACGAAACTCTTTTTCTGATTCATATTCGTTATCAGGTATTTTGAAATTTCAATATGAGAATCTAATAGCATTGAAATAACGAACTGATTTTCTGGAAATTATAAATATTCAAAAATAAATTTCACCACATTTTTGAGAATGATGTCAAATGGATTTATATATTTTTCTAATAGACACTTTGATTGATCGTAAAGAAATATTTACATTCACAAGTGACATTGACCGAAAACTCCAGGAAATAGAAATCAATTATCAAGAATTCCATATTATCAATAACCTGAATTTGTTGCAGCAGGTGTTTCTTAATGAAAATCTATAGAATTATAATTCTAAAGACTTTCATTAAGCGTCTGACGAAGGAGTCTGATATCTACTCCGAAACGTTACGATATAGTTGTTTCTTCGCTGATGTTGTTTCTTTGTTGTTTGTTAGGCAACATTGTTCAATTGATTGCTTCTGACAAATATCTTGTGTTTCTTACGCAGAAGCAAATCACAAAATAATTAATTTTTATTTTATAGATATTTTTCAGAGTTTGGGAGAAAAAACCCAAAAAAAAACCTTTCAATAATGAGTATACCTCCCACAGTATCCTTTAATGATTACTTGATCCCAATTACCTCTTTACGTTACCTCTCCACATGAAGAATATGGAATGATTCGTTCGTTCAGATAAAGGTCAGGTTTTAAAGCTGAGGTCGAGCTTCAAAGCTCAGCCTGCGGTCCACCACATTACGCTCAGTCGGAGAGCTAGCTGTACGATGCGGTTGAATCTGCGGCAAACCACATTGTGGCATGCTGTAACTTGAATCGATTCGCAGAAACTATCATGCCGTGCGGAACACTGAAAACTTAACGTTCTGGATTTTACTTCAGGTTAAAATTCGATCGTTAATCCATTCATATCTCCCCTTTTTACGCGCATTTTCTAGGGAACAATATGTTATCATTTTTCCCAAATGTCTGTAATTTTCGAATTTTTGGTCGAAAATGGTGTCAAACGTTTGAGTTCGACTACCTGATGAAGAATTCGAGGACAAATTTGCTTCTGTCCAGCCGGCCGTCCGTTGCCACGATAACTAATAACGGAACGAGATAGCGACTTGAAATTTTCAAGGTAGATGGCGCATCCCAATACGACGGTCAAGTTCGTTAATGGGCATAATCGGCCCAATGGTTACCGAGTAATAATTTTATTTTCAACCAATATGAATCCGATCAAATTAAAACTTGGTGAATAGTTGTAAAATAAGATCTAAGCACGTTTGTGAAATTTTGTGAGAATCGCATCACTGGAATATTAAAAAAAAAATTATTGAAAAATATTTTTTGTCACGATAACCTGAGAACGGAAAGAGATAGCGACTTGAAATTTTCAGTTTTGGTTGAGAATCTGAATGCAGCATTTCAGTTTGTTTGTAGGCATAATCGGCCAAACGGTTTTGGAGTTAAAACCATCTGAAATTTGGTTGATATTTCCTCAATAACTCGAAAAATAAAAAACCAATTGAATTTAAACATGGTTATCAATTGTATAATACCAACGCGAAAATTCTTACAAAATTTCGTGAGGATCCTATTACTAGAAAGGTTTTAAAAAATGGGTTCAAGCCCTGTGGACAGGTGCTTTCTGGCGCTCTAGTTCAAACAGACAAATTATATCTCCGAAAGTATTGGTTTCTCAGAGTTGGGAATTATATCAATGTATTCTTATGATAGAACTGCATCTTAAAGGAAATTACATTCAAATAATAGTTTATTTATCAAGATTAAATGAGCAATCTGAGAATGAGAACTGCACCATGGAAGAAATCAAATTAAATCTGGCCAATTTTGCCCAATAACGAACTTAACTGAGATATTCATCTCCCTAACCTACTCTGATAATTTCAACTATCTAGCTCATTCCGTTCGAGAGTTATTGTAGAAAAACTTTTTTAAATTTTCAAAATTTTTTTTGACACTTTGCGGTAATCTGGTCAATACAAAACTTCACATGCGTATAAAGGTCATGATTCTACAATATGACGCTAAATTTCAGATAGATCGAGTGATCGGTTTCGGAAATAATCATAAATAATATTTTTACTAAAATCGGCCATAACTCCGAAACCGCTTGATGGATTTTGCCCATTAACGAGCTCGTCCGAGATATTTACGCTCCAAACCCACCTTGCAAATTTCAATCCGATAACTCCTTTCGTTCGAGAGTTATCGTGCCTACGGCCGGCCGGCCGGCTGGCCGGACAGAATCGATTTCGACCTCGGATTCTTGATCAGTGAGTAGAACCAAATCGTTTGAGACCATTTTCAGCCAAAAATTCCGAAATTACAGACACTTGGGCAAATTGATAAGCACTCTGTTCCGAGGAACTAGAGCGCCGAAAAACAAGTTCCGTATGTCAATTGCCCAAATCAGGTTTAAAGTACATACAAATAGTAGATATTCCATAAAACATGTATAATACGAAAGAAGAGAAGTAATAATGAAAAATTACCTTGTAATCGATCAAAAATTTCCTGATCTACGTTCACCAAATTTTCTCCTCTCTCGAACTACAGAATTATGCTTTCATTATTTACGTAATATTTTCAAATATTTTTGGGTGAGGTCCCCGTTGCATCGCTAAAATACGAGTATTTCAACCCCAATATTTTTGAAGTTATAATATTCCCTTCCGTCAGTCCCGTCATAAATTGAGAGAACTGAGCATTCTATGTCTATGGATGAAAAGCAGTCTCACTACTCTCAGATCTCTTACTTCATGTTCCGTTCCGAAATGTAAGACTTTTCTGAGAAAAACTAATTTCGGAGCAAACAACTGAGATTTTTCTCACTTCGCTCACAATTCTTCGATTGATTGGATAATGTCATGTCTCAGGAAAATAATACCATACTGTACTACATTATTTTGATCTATCTCGTGGGGTCCAGCCAGCGTTTGCAATGTAAGCGCAAAAAAAATGTGTTTATTTACGACATCACATTGGAAACCTCTAAAATTATCAGTGTTTCTCTGATATTTCATGCATGTATTATACATATAAACCTTTCTATTGAATCACTCTATCTATTAAAAAAAACCGCATCAAAATCCTTCTCTTAGTTTTAAAGATCTAAGCATACATAAGAACAAACAGACAGCGGGAAGCGACTTTATTTTATAATATGTAAGGATAAGGATTACGAGATTCAATTCAATGTATTTCTATCGAAACGGATGAAAAAACAGAGTTTCCCTTCGGCTTCGTCAAAGTGGTAACCATTATTGACGATTCCGCTCGTGTAGTGGCGCATTTGAAAATTGAACATCTAGTTGGATCACGTAACGATACCTACTCTATAAATTCACTATGAACACTCATTCCGGTCTGAAAATTGCCAACTCTCCTTGGGAATGGTGGAATATTCAAATTGAGAGCTGATCAGCTAATGGAAACAGTTTCATTCTAGGGGATTTACCATTCGACATGACCCTTATCTACAGTGAATTATTTTTATATCCTCATCGAAAGTAGTTTATGTAAAGAGATATGAAGAGTACAGGGGAAAACCAAATTTTTGGCGCTCTAGTTCCTCGGAACTGAGTGCTTATCAATTTGCCCAAATGCCTGCAATTTTCGAATATTTGGCTGAAAATTGTCTCAAACGATTTGGTTCGACTCACTGATCAAGAATCCGAGGTCGAAATCGATTCTGTCCGGCCGGTCCAGCCGGCCGGACGAAAGGAGTTAAAGGATTGAAATTTGCGAGGTGGGTTTGGAGCGTGTATACCTCGGACGAGTTCGTTAATGGGCAAAATCCATCTATGGGTTTCGGAGTTATGGCCGATTTTAGTAAAAACATTTTTATGAATATTTCCGGAACTGATCACTCGATCTATCTGAAATTTAGCATCAAATTGTAGAATCATGACCTTTATACGCATGTGAAGTTTTGTATTGACCAGGTTACCGAAAAGTGTCAAAAAAGTGTTTTTAAAATAAAAAAAAAATTTCTAAAATAACTCTCGAACGGAATGAGCTAGACAGTTGAAATTTTCATAGTAGGTTAGGGAGATGAATATCTCGGTTAAGTTCGTTATTGGGCAAAATAGGCCAGATGGTTTCGGAGTAACGAAAAAAAAAATTTTTTTAAGTAGCAAATTTCAAATTCAATTTTTATTTAAGATGCAGTTTCACCATAGAAATCCATTGATATAATATTCAACTCGAACAAGCTAATACTTTCGAAGATATGACTCTTCGAAATTTCAATAATGAATCATACTTCTATGTTTTCACAGAAAGCTATAATTATTCTATCTATAAATTATTATATGATCTATGTTCATACTCGTACATGTCATCCTGTTCTATAAGATAGAGTCAAATTCATTTCAGCTATCTTAATTTGATTTCTTCCATGGTGCAGTCCTCATTCTCAGATTGCTCATTTAATCTTGATAAATAAACTATTATTTGAATTGAATTTCCTTTATGATGCAGTTCTATCATAAGAATACATTGATATAATTCCCAACTCTGAGAAACCAATACTTTAGGATATATAATTTGTCTGTTTGAACTAGAGTGCCAGAAAACTCCGGTCCACAGGGCTTGAACCAATTTTTTGCGCGTATGTTCTGGGGAACATCGCGTTATAGTTTTGCCCAAATGTCTGTAACTTTCGAATTTTTTGACGAAAATGGTCTCAAACGATTTAGTTCGACTCCCCAATGAAGAATTCGAGGTCTAATTTGATTCTATCCGGCCGGCCGTCCGGCCGGCCAGCCGTTGCCACGATAACTTGAGAAAGAAAAGAGCTAGCGACTTGAAATTTTCAGAGTGGGTGGCGCATCCCAATACGACGGACAAGTTCGTTAATGGGCATAATCGGCCCAGTGGTTTCCGAGTAATCATTTTGTTTTCAACCAATATAAATCCGATCGAATTGAAACTTGGTGAGTAGTTGTAGAATATGAACCTAAGCACGCTCGTGAAATTTTATGCGAATCGTAGGGCTAGAAAAATTTAAAAAAATTATAAAAAAATATTTTTGTTGTCACGATAACTTGAGAACGGAAAGAGATAGCGGCTTGAAATTTTCAGGTTAGGATGTGCACCAGGACGCGACATTTCAGTTTATTTATGAGCATAATCGGCCAACCGGTTTTAGAGTTATAGCCATCTGAAATTTTCTGAAATTTGGTGGTTTTTTGTTCCTCATTAACTCGAAAAATACTGAACCGATTGAATTCAAACATGGTTATTAGTTGTAGAATGCCAACGCGGAAATGTTTGCAAAATTTGGTGAGGATAGCATTTGTAGAAAATTTTTAATAAATCATTGAAAATTGAAAAAAAAATTCTATATATCAGTAACTATTCGTCTGAAATTGCTGAAATTTTGCAAGAGCCTTCAGAGCCTAACTCTACTGCCAAGTTTCAAGTTTTAACACGATCGGTTAAATATTGTTGGAGATTCGAGCATTCTTGTGTGAGTTCAGTAGATGGGTGACCGTTCCCTCGATAACTTTCGAACGAAAGCAGATATGGACTTGCAGTTTTCAGGGTAGGTTGCGTATCTGAAAGGGACAGTTGAGTTCGTTTTTGGGCATAATCGGTCTAACGGTTTCCGAGTTATACCCACCTGGAATATTATTTCCTTGATAACTCAAAAAATAAATATTCGATCGAATTGAAGCTTGGTAACTAGTAGTAGAAAATCAACATAAAGACGTGTTTAAAATTTTGTAGGAACCATACCCCTAGAAAATTTGAAAAAAATTACGAAAAAAAAAATTTTATTAGCTGTACTATTAGAAAATTTAAAAAAATCACGAAAAAAAAATTGGTTCAAGCACTGACGTGAAGTCAGGAGCTTCAGGAGAGAATTTACCATGGTCAATTCTATTGTCTGTTCTCCTGTATTCGATACTCTCAATCGAATTTACCATGGTAAATTCAGTGTCAGATACAGGAGAACAGACAATAGAATTCACCATGTTAAATTGGATTAGGAGTGCCCAATAAAGGGAATGGACAAGAGAAAATACGCGCAAAAGCTCCTGACTTCACGTCAGTGCTTAAACCAATTTTTTTTCAATGATTTTTCAAAAATTTTCCAGTTATACGATCCTCACGAAATTCTCCAAGAATTTTCGCGTTGGCATTCTACAACTAATAACCATATTTGAATTGGATCGGATATGTATTTTTTGAGTTATTGAGGAAACAACAACCAAATTTCAGATTGATATAAATCCAAAACCATTCGTCCGATTATGCTAATTAACGAACTTAAATGTCGTATTCAGATGCGTAATCTGCCCTGAAAACTGCAAGTCGCTATTTCTTTCCGTTCTCAAGGAATCATGAGATACATAACATTTTTTCGTAATTTTTTAAAAATTTTCTAGTGGTCCGGTCCTCAGAAAATTTTACACACGTCTTCATGTCGATATTCTACTATTCTACCATTAGTAACAAAACTCCAATTCGATCATGTCTATATTTTTTGAGTTATCGAGGAAATAAAATTCCAGATGGGTATAACTCCGAAACCGTTGGGCCGATTATGGCCAACAGCAAACTTAACTCTACCATTCAGATACCGTATTACTAGAATATCGTACAACTAGAAAAATAAAAATAAAAAAAAATTTCTTTAAATTTTTTAGATTTCAGAAACTATTCGACAGAATCCGCTAAAAATTCCGCATGTTCCTTCGAGCCACCATTATACAATCGAGTACCGAATTTCAGCTCGATCGACTTCGTATTAGGCGTGAATAGACAGTGGATATTTGGGCAAATTGATAGGCACCCTGTTCAGCGGAAAAAGCGCAACAAAAAAGTTATTTCACTAAAACCACTGTATCTTCTCCGGCCACCGTGTATATCGCGTTCGTATATTGCTTCATAATAGGTACCGTAATTTTAAATTCTGCACGGGGGAGCAGAACAAAACAGTCCTAATTCCTTACAGGGGCAATTTAGACTTAATTAACAAAATTTTATGTTATTTCTCTCAAGCGTACAAGACTATCTGACTTTCACGTTTAATGTAGAAGGAATTGGACGTCTCCCTTGTCGACTTCTCTAATTTGATCAGCAAATGTCAGATACCTTAGAGAATTATATTAACCTCCAGTTTTACTTGCAATATTTTCCTACAATTGTTCCTAGTAGTGGTGCAGCCACTAAAATTTTGGGCTCTCGTATCGCGCTGAGGCAAATACAGGGTGAGGCAGCATCCTTTTTGCGCGCATTCTGGGTAGGGCTTCACACGAGACTCGTATCGCTCTCGCCAAATCCCAAAAAATTAAATCTTGTTTAAGTCTCGTTCTCGTCTCGTTATCAGTTCTCTCGTCTCGTCTCGCTTAATTTTGAATAACGATAATAAATATTTTAATATATAAACGAAATGGTAGATATACAATAATGAATAATTTCGTAAAGCTATATTGATTACGATCTTATGCAAAAATATTTGTACCTACATATACATCATTTTTTTAATTTTAAACACTATTAATTTCATCTTTTAAATTACTCGATGACCAAGAATTCAAACATAATCACGCTTGCATCACATTTCTCAATGATGTACGTGTTTTTGCCATGATCATACCTGCTGTGGAAAATAATCTTTCAACAGGTACGGATGTAGCCATTAATGAATCATCGGCCATCATGGAAAGTGTAGGAAGAACTTTTTCATCACTCTCCACCACTGTACGTAGGTGACAAAGGGGCGTACTACTGTTATGTATAGTCACATTGCCATTTCTACTACTACTAAAGAAGTTCAGAGTCTGGCTATTTAGGATGGGAGCTCTGAGATTCAGATTCCTCCTTGAAGTAAAGGAAATCGAGGAGTTCTTAGAGGGATTGACGTTAACCCTTCTCCCTTACGCCACCTTTCGGTGATTCTTATTGCAGTTTGAATTCGGCTACTCAGTGTACCTTCATGTTGGCATCTAACGGTTATCACTATGTCATCATCGTATGGGTGGGAATTGAAACCGCCCACCGAAAGCCTTTCCAGAAGTCCATCTATGACCAGGCACCTCAGTGGTGGTGATGGGACCCCACCTCCACTTATGTAACTGTGGAGGGTTCTATCACTTCTATACCTTTGCACCTGGCAGTATTGCAAATGGAGGTGTGCAGAGAATTGTCAACAGTACTCCCAATATCACCAAACATAGCGAGTAGGATCTCTTTTGCATAGAGGGTCTTTTCCACCTCTACAACAAGGTGGTGGAGTACATCTACCGTGAATTTGCCTGATCTGTAGTCTAGCTGATTTTGGTGAAGCTTTATACTTCCTCCCACCTGATTATCTATTAGTTCCTCCATAGATTTTAGGAGAAAGGATGTAAGACATATGGGTCGATAAGATTTAGGTTCTGAGGAGCCTGTCCTTCCTATTTTGGTGATGAAAAGTACCCTTGCTTCTCTCCATGATTTAGGAATGTATCCTCATGCATAAATAACTCTAAAGAACCCAGTAAGACTGAGGTAAAGATTAGAAATAACGTTCTAATTGGATATTGAAACCACCTAATCAATCAGCAAGAAATCAACAGGGTTGCTTGTTCCCTAAATGCCAACCGCAACGATCTTCGTTCATACCTACATGCTGCACGCTCGTTCTTGATCGAATTCATATATTCATAACTTTGAATAACAAATGAGCTAAACTTTCGTTCATACTGAATCGACACACCATATCAAAAACTAGGAACAACCCATTAAAAGTTTCTGTTACCAAGTAGGTGTCGGGGTTAAAACAAACAGACAGGACGGTAGTGTACAGTGTATATCCGATGCCGTGTACACAGACGCGGCTCGGCTCGCGAACGAAGAGGGATGTAAATACAAATCGATTCCAGTTAGTTCGGAGTTCGGGCGCTGGAGACGGCAGAGGTCTCTCCAGTCAGCCGCGCTGGCTCCTGTCTCAGTTTGACGTCATGTACCGTACCGTAAACACTTGATCCCGTTTTCATTGTTCCGTACAGCCCCCCTAGACATAGTCGTTACAAACAACAGTGTTCATGTTACTAATTCGTTTGATCGCGGCATGTGTCGTCACCTCTCCCAAGGTGATACAGTCTCGATTCTTGTGTCGGTGACTTCGATGTTTGGTTTCAACTTGTAGCCCCCCTTCGACGATCGAACTGCCGATCTCGATAAATGTGCTCTTGGGAATTTCCCGACAACTTGCTGGGGTTCTGCCCAGACGAGAATGTGGATGATTAAACCGAAATTGAAACTTGACCAAACTTATAATTAATTGATATTGAGAAGAAGCTTGTCATGTCGTGTTTGAAAGTTGTTAACCTCCGAACGGTTCATCATGTGCGATACTGCTTGAATCTGATACGAGTATCATCTAAGAAACGTGCATACAGTATGTGGATGAAGTAAGGGATAAAATGTTTTATCAAGCAAAGCGCTGGGACAGGTCAATTATCAGTTTTTAATTAACCACCTTATGGCATGAAAGTTTTGCTTATGACGTAATTCATTTTTACAGAGTGATGTCATAATTTTTTTTGAAGGACCACCCCTAATTTCTTCGCTGCTTCATTAGACGGTGCAATATACCTAAATGATGGTGTAAAAAATACTGTCATTTAGGAAAGTTGCACCGTGTAATAAAGCAGCAGAAAGAATTTGGAGTATTCGATTAAAAAATAATATTACTCTGTAAAAACGAATGACTTAGTAATTACATTTTCTATGCCAAAAGGTGTTTAATTAAAAACTAAAATTGATCTCTCCGAGCTCTGCTTGAAAACATTTAATAACGCATTTATGAATTTTGTTCCTTATTTTATCCATAATCAGGATGAAATTAAATGTTGATGCACTTTCGAAATTTCGTTCATCTTCAAACAGGACGAGAATACTTAGTACAATCATTTTTCAAAGAATTTAGAATAAAATTATTATCAAAAAAAAAACTGACTGCGAAAACGTATAACTCAGAAACCTTGAGATAAAAATGTATACATATTTATGTAGACAATAAAATATACTATTTATATACTATATCTATTTCAGTGGACATTATTTGCAGCAGTCGGGTTTTTTGTAATTTTTATTTGTTTTATTTCCTTTTTTTTATATAAATTCATTAATTTGCCCCAAGAATTCCATAGAAAAGCTCTGGAAATTGGACGGTCCTACCTTTCGTAGGAATCATTATTTCGTATTGTATACCATTTAATTTTTTTTTAATGGCCCACCCCGTATAGAGATAATGTAGTGACATACAAATTCAACTGAGATTCCTCAATGACGGTTTCAAAATAACATATAACTTCGCAGATACCTATATACGAGATTCCGAACTGACTTTCTTATAATCCGACTTTTTGACACTTTCGTTCGCATCCACCTGAAAGTTTAGTTTTCGTGACATCCGCGTCTTTACGTGTTAAAAAGTTGACATCTCATAGATTGAATGTTTTCCGGAATGCGAAGTTTTGCGAACAATAACACAAGGACAACAGATTCCGTCGATTCTGATCGAAGGTAGCTTAACACTGAACATGTTGTCTATAGAACATTTTCTAACAGTGCTTCAGCATCTTATCGAGAATATTATAGCCCTAAGAAGTTAGTAAAACCACTTGGAAGAAAATCAATGGAACTTATTTACTCAATGTTCGAGAATTTGTCTTAAAACAAGAAGAATAGTCTCGCTCTTAGTTTTTTATGTAGGATGGCTCTGCTAACTTCATATTAAGTTAGCAGTTAGGAAGGTGAATATGTTAGAAGGAATTGTTTTTTTGCGATATTTTGACGTCAGATGGACTTCTATAATTCTTCATTCACATTGTAATGGCATTTGATCTTCATGTATTAATATTAAGTTAGCTTTCTGTAAATGACAAGTTTGAATTAAATTAACTAGTAATAATTCAACCAAACATAAGAGAAACAGATTAAATGACAAGTATAACCAAAGATGGATATGTTACCTAACTTTCGGATTGTTTTGCTTGAAAGTGATCTGCAATATTAACGTGCTACTAAAGTTAATTTCAGACATGCGATTTGGATTGAATATTTCATATTAGCGCATTCGCCATTTTGCAACGATGTGAACGATAATATGTTATTTTCATCGTATATTTCCAATATAATAAATAACTCATTCAGTTGCATAATCTATTTTAAATGCAGAAGAATTAATTTGTGATACAAACGATTCAATAATGCTGTAATTAAAATATAAATAATGTAGGTAGGTATATCTACAAGATATTCCATAAAATAAGACAGGACGTACTTCCAAAAAAATATCGGTCGAAAGGATAATCAAACTTTAGTGTCTTTCATTAAAACGTACCTACAATTCTTATATTATTAAGAAGTATTATACTCTCAAATTCGTTTGCTATTTTTGTAGCAAAATTCGACGAAAATAATTAATTTATAACGACCAAACGCAAACACGACATGATAAAGTTTATCATACCATATCAAACAAGTATCATATACCTACCTTTAAAAGAAAATCTGAAGGGAATTCCTCCGTGTGTATTTATATATTTTCATTACTTTCTCACAACAAACCTATCCAAAGCGCATTCGCCATTTTGCAACGCGGTCGATTCTTTCATTTCTCGAATAAAAAGGTATCCGTTCATACTTCATATGAAATACAGGGTGTCCGAAGATGAAACTGACGATACAAGTTTCGTCGGTTTCATCTCTGGACACCCTGTATGTCATATGAATTATGAAAGGATACCTTTTTATTCGAGAAACGAAAGACTCGACCGCGTTGCAAAATGGCGAATGCAAACATTGCAAAGGTTTGTTTGTTGTGAGAAAATATATATACACAAGGAGGAGGCTGGAGGGTTATAGGGACGGCCAATATGATTGCAAAATGCCATATACAAATGTCCAAAACCAATTTGTTACTGACGTACAGAGTGATTTGAGAACTTAGAAAAAACATTCAATCGGCCATATTAAATACAGGGCTGTTTGGTTTAAATTTGGTACTTACATGAATCAAACTGAAAGGCCTCAACAAATAGTCCTTTGAGCGATACCAATATCAGGACCGGAATATTAATTTTTTACCATATTAATTTCCTGTGACAATAACTCACACTGTATACCTAATAATTATCAAAATCTAAGCTGAGATTCGAAATCTACGGAAAAAATCCGACAGGAAATCGTTAAAAACGTTTCTGTCGTCATTTCAGCTATTCCGTAATAAATTATTATTTTCAGTATTCTCACCAAGATAATTGTCGGATAATGTATAATCAAAAGTGGACTAATGGGAATTAGTTCGTATAAATAAAATTTTTATAAGTCGCCCTAATAACTAAAAAAAAACTGAAGAATAAATTCTTATTCAGTAGCTTTAAATGATCGTCTAAATGCAGAAGGCTTGTCTCAAGTGTCAAATCCCGTATTTCATTATGAAAAACCCTTGCTTAGCTAGAGTCAGCGACCTTTGTTTTGTTGGTATTCTTTCATTCTTCTAGTGTTTTTGAGTTTAAATTATAAAGTCAAGGCAACAACTGCTTTTCAGATCAAAATTTTTGCGTATTCTCCGAAAATTATGATTGAGGTGTCATTTGAGTCGGAATGGCATGTAGATAGTTTTTGAGAAAATGCTAAGGCCGCTCTCAAAAATTGCATTAGTTATAAACAATTAAGGAAAAAAAGGAAGAGGGTATGGTTTTTCTCCAATATCTCAAAAACTGTCTGAGATAATTCAAATTTGAAAAAACATTCAAGAAGAGGAGGAAATTTCCTAAAAAAAAGTCTCAACTTCCGGAACTAGGACCAAAATTTATTGCTTCTGACAAATATCTTGTGGTTCTTACGCAGAAGCAAATCACAAAATAATTAATTTTTATTTTATAGATATTTTTCAGAGTTTGGGAGAGAAAACCCAAAAAGAACCCTTTTAATACCGCGTTATCATTTTGCCAAATGTCTGTAATTTTCGAATTTTTGGACGTTAATGGTCTCGAAGGATTGGTTTCAACTCCCTGAGGAAGAATTCGAGGTCAAATTTGATTCTGTTTGCCGGCCGGTCGTTGCCACGATAACTTAAGAACGGAAAGAGATAGCGACTTGCAATTTTCAGAGTACGTTGAGCATCCGAATGCAACATTTGAGTTCGTTAGTAGCCAAGCAGTTCTTGAGTTATACCTACCTGAGATTTTGTTTATATTTCCTCCTTGACTCAAAAAATATGGAACCAATCCAATTTAATAATCGTAGAATGCCAACACGAAATTTCGCGAGGATCGTATTAGAAAATTTGAAATAACTCTATATCCGTCTGATATCGCATAAATTTTGTGGAAGACTTCAAAACCTTTAAAAACGTATTAAAAAATATTATTTATCTCACGATTACTTGACATAGCGACTTGCAATTTTTAGGTTGGGTTGTGAATCCTAATGCGACATTTGAGTTCGTCAAAAGCCATAATCGGTCAAACGATTTTGGAGTTACCGATTCAATTCGATTAAGAATGTTCAATAGTGGTGAATGGACAATAGAAAATGCGCGCAAAAGCTCGTTGCACTAGGTCACTTAATCCTAAAAGAACATGAAACAGACTCATTCCGATCTATTGGACACTCTTAGTTTCCAATAGAGGTGAATGGACAATAGAACATGCGCGCTAAAGTTCCTGACTTCACGTCAGTGTTTCAACCAATCTTTAACAAGTTCCTTTACGATTTTTCAGTAGATTTCGGATCTTGCGATTAGATTATTGATAATTGTTATACTAACATTGGGTTTCACAAAGCTTTGACAGCTCTTAATTGCCGAATTAGTGCGATTCTATGTCGATTTTCAGTTCATTTTTCATACAACCATCGAATTAAATCCACAATTAAGCTAATCGAAGCTTCGTGAAACCCAACATAGGTCTGTTAATCTTTCAAGAAAATGAAACAGACTCATTCCGGTCCTGATAATAATTTATTCTTAAATTTTCTGCGATACGAGAGTATTTTTTTGAATTTTACAGTGATTTTTTTAAAGAGAATAACGATATTTTTTTCTTGGTGTCTGAAATATTTATCATATTAATACATTTTTGTTGATACATTATCTGACAATAAATATCTCGAGAGAAAAATTTAAAATAATAATTTATTACGCGATATCTGAAATGGTACCAGATTATTCTTTAACGAGTTCCTGTAGATTTTTTTTCCGTACATTTCGAATCTGAACTAAGATTTTTGTTAATTATTATACAGGGTAAGTTATTCATTCAAGAACTTAACATGCAAGAAAAAGAGTATTCTAGTCTAGATAGTGGTTTCGTGCAAAGGGCTATTAGTTAAGGCCTTTCAGTTTAATTCATGTAGGTATCACATTTAAACCAATTTGGTTAATCACTGTAATTTCATATGGAAGCTTGAATTCTTTTTCTCAATTTACAAATCACTTTGTACGTCAGTTACAAAGCGATTTTGAATATTTGTACATGGAATTTTGCAATTATATTGGACGTCTCTATAACCTCATAAGTTTTGTGGGTTTCATCTTTGGATCTTCGTATAATTTAATCTCCGTGTTTTCGTATCTCCAAAAATGATTGAAAACCATTTTTGAAGATTTGAGAGTATGAAAATATTCATAGCAAAAAATAATTTGGTGGAAAACAAATGATTCAAGTGAATCGACTAATCAGGTTTACCCTCTCATCTGTGGCTTCATTTTATGTTTCACCAGAGCAGCTCCTCAGGTTGGAGGCTACGTTGAACCAAACATACATCTCTTCTCAAACGATCGTTCGTACTTGTAGGTCTATCTTCAGTTACTCGGATGCTAATCAAAACTAAGCTATGAAATAGAATAAGTGAATTAAAGGAATTTAAGATATAGTTTATTCAAATATATATTATATTATAAACATTGTTGAATTCGTCAAACACTGTGATAAGAAATATACAAACAGAACTGTTCAGCAACATATTATATTTGATTAAATGTACAGTGCTAAACGCAGTGCCTTTGCCCATGTCAAAAAACACACCAATTAAAGTAAAACAAACAAAGTTCGGAACAAACGTATATATATTTCGTAAATTTTATCCCAAAGCGAGACTGTGCTTAAGATGGTAGAGTCCAATGCGACCTGTGGTTCTAGCAGGAATCAGGTCAGTAATGGGGTTGCTATATCTCCCGAGAAATCCCTATTGTCGAAGCGTCGCAGACACAAGACGGTGCATTTCGGCGAAAATTTACTGTTGCAAGTATGCACCAACCACAACATATCCTCCCAAGTGGCCTACTCTAAGATGGAGCCCAACGTGCAGCATCTGTTCAGTTTTATCGAGACCGTGTTGAGTGCGTGGGTGGCGGAAGAGGGACTGACCTCGCAGGGAGAGGTCAGCGAGATGGACGAGAAAGAGCTGAGCAAGAATAGGTATAAAAAACATTGCGCGAAGGTGAAAAGACTGGATATAAGGAGGCTCGTTATGGAGGTGTCTAAGTTGGACAGAACGCGGTTTCTCGGTAGTTTCAAATATAGACATTTCCACTGGAAGAGTAACTTGGACCCGGAGAACTGCAACGAGATATTTCTGAAGAAGGTAGGTTGAGAACTCGAACCTTTCGCCAGGGTTGTAGCGGTTTGGAACCCCGCTACTGGTAGTCTCTAGAGATTAACACGGTTTATTATAAGATTATTTGTAATCTCATCTCGCAACGCATAATATCTAGAAATATCCACTTTTAAATTGAAACTCATTCGACAATATGACTAATTTTATTGTTTCTAATCAAAAAGTTCAGTAATTAATACAAATAAATTCTTCCCTTTTGAGCTGAGGCCATTTTTATGTCGCCACGGTAGAATAGTTGAGGAACTTAGTGTTTATCCCTCTGTGGTTATCACTCTGTATTGATCGGGATACCGAAATACATATAGATGCATAGAATACATATGCATAGGAACTTAGTGTTTATCCCTCTGTGGTTATCACTCTGTATTCATCGGGATACCGAAATAGGTGCATAGAATACACATGCATAGAATACATAATACACAGAATACACATATGTTATTCTATGCATCTTGCGCTCGAAGCTAGTTTTCCGGTTTGAAATTTCGACGAGAAAACATATCGTTTTGTCTCTTTGAGAATTATCTGTCTAAAGTCTACGTCTAAAAGTGTGTTTTCGGGGCAGGCCAGAAGCCTACCTTATTGTTCTTCTTGGAACCTACCTGTTGTTTTGGAAGTGGTTCACAACTATCTGTCGGAGAATTTATTTTATTTGGCCTGAATCATAGATGGAAATTCGACACCGACAAGGAGGTGATAGGGCACCATTAAGGTGTCACACTTCCTGTTGTTAAACTTTCCTCCTGGTCTTCTGATGGAAGTTAGGGATGGTTCAAGCCAGGGGTGAGTTTCCTTATTTCGCAAATATTTTAAACACCAGTTGAGGTACAGCAGTGAAATTTTTACAGTTTGAGTAAGCAGCTCGAGTACTTTGAAACCCTGGTGAAATAAGTTTTTTCAACTCCCACTAAAACAAATGGTAGGGGGAGGGGGTACTTTTTAAAATGAATGATTATTTTCCACGGTAACTTATTACTAATAATAACTTAGATTCCAAAACTGCGATCATTCACCTTTCATCAAATGCATTGGTCTATCTCAACTGGTCTCTAAAATATTTGCAAAATAAGGAAACTCACCCCTGGCTTAAGGGGTTAGGTGTAGTCAGAGAGATGAAAATATGACAAGTTTAAATAATTTTTTTTGCCAGTAAATTATTTTATTTCATAAAAGTAAAAATGCAACATCATTAAATAAGGTTTCGACTAGATTTGGCAGAAATTTCAGAAAAAAAAATTGATAATTTTAAAAGCTATATGGCTATTTGTGTTGACCCAGTTCCAACCGCTCCTTGCTCCTTGCGGTGACCATCTCTAATCCTTGGAGATTCATCAAAATTCAATCGGACAAAAAAAATTGTTTTATTGATAGATAATCTAGTGCCTGATTGAAGTTTTTTTGTTTTTTTTCAATATTAACACAATGGCGGCCTCATGAAAATTTGTTCAAGACTTTCGGGAAAAAACCAACAGTTAATTGTTAAGAAATCGAAATAAAAGAAAGAAAATCCTGATCAGTCACTTGTTTTTCATGTTTTTGAAGAGCTGTATACATTTCATTAAAATCTACCGGGTGGTTTCCGAGCTACAGTGGTCACCAGTTCAAAAAACTTAGTTTTGAGAAAACCGGATTTGAAGTTTCACACTCAATTTACGTATTATTTAATTAATTACAGAGTCATCTATACCTTGGCCATATAATAGTTCTTGAGGCGTTGTAGCAGCTTCGAAAATATCTATTTGATGTTGTCTACGTAGCATTCTACCTTCTCGAGTGTTGTCGTTACCACGCTAGCTGGTAGATATCTGCTCTTGATGCCCAGAGCGCCCGAGAGCCCTTTGCTAATTATCGAATAACTCGAAAAATATTTGTCAGATCTTCTTCAAATTTTCAGAGAATATTTGTGAGATATTTTGCTTCAAGAAAATGCAAAAACAAAAAAAAAAGATTTTTTGAAAAGCTGATAACACCTAACCCCTTAAACCATCCCTAACTTCCATCGGAAGATCCGGATGACAGTTCAACAACAGGAAGTGTGACCCTATCACCTCCTTGCCCGCGTCGGTGTGGTACTCTCGCTTCCTGTATATTAAATATCATAATATGTAACATCGCAATTTTTGCAGGATTTTTCACAAAAAAATTTATTATATTTTGCAACTATCATCACGATAAACCCTCCAGCAATGGATCCATTCGAATTTGAATAACACCCCAAGCGCCAGAAACCACGAGAACCCCCAAATATTCAATGTTTGCCGTAATTCAAACACCATTTGAAGATCCGCAAGATTACATTTTATGTATACTTTCATTCCTGCAAGAAAAAGCTGTTATTCGATGGTAGCTATTGATTCAGCCTTGTGATAAATCATTCATGCCTTCAACGTTCCATTATGAGGCAGGTAAAACAGCTGAATGTACGTACACATCACGCCTACTGCGCTGTCATCTATGAAAAATTTCATTTGAAATTCATGGCTTGTTTGGGGGCCTCTGTAAACAACAGCACGCTCGGATTTCACATTCAACTATGGATGTTGGTATTTTTTGCGTAAAGGTCAAGTTCGTTTCACATTATACCTGGTGGCCCACCACATACGCGGAGATCGTTTTGAGGGAGTAAATGTAGATATTTTGAGAATATTTTTTTGTGATGTGTATAGCGTATTCAAAAGCAATATTTAAAATTATTTTTATATATACAGGGTGTTGGAAAACAAAGATAGAAACCAAAGATACATTTTTTAATGTAATACCCTGTATTTCAGCTAAAGAATGGAATGGCAAGCTCAAATTATGATGAGTTTCTTTAGTTCACTTTATACCTAGAAGCACCATTTACGAGAATATAGCGAAGAATTGAAAATATGGAGTTTTTTTTAAATAGCAATTAAAGAAGAGACCACTTACGCCAGCAATACTGACAGTATTTTTTCCTGAAGACATATTGGCTACTGATACTGAAGAATAATAATAACTCTGGAATATACAGAGTGATCATAATTAATTTTCAAACATCAACTACAAATAATGGTCGAAACTTGCTGAGAAACTATCAGGTTTAGGTGTAGGAAAACCATATGAAGATAATTTTGAATAAAATTAATTTAAAGTTTAACGAGATATAGAAATACTGCGTGTGCAATTTGAAATAGGAAAGTTTTTGAGCATTATTTGTATTTGATGTTTGAAAATTAATTATGATCACTCTGTATATTCCAGAGTTAATTTTTTTTCTGTATATGAGTAGCAAATATGTCTACTCGAGAAAATACTGTCTGTATCGATGGCGTAACTGGATTCTTCATTAATTGCTATTTGCAAAAACTCCATACTTTCAATTTTTTGCCATTTTCTCGTAAATGGTGCTACTAAGGTATAAAGTGATCTGAAGAAACTCATCATAATTTGAGCTTGCCATTCCATTTTTGAGGTCGAATACAGGATTATACATTTAAAAAATGTAATATTGGTCTATATCTGTGTTTTCGAACATCCGGTATACAATATGAACATAATATTAAATTGTCCTTTTGAACACCTCACGAAAAAATATTCTCAAAATATCTCCATTTACTCCCTCAAAACGAGCTCCGCGTCGGTGGTGGGCCACCCGGTATAATGACTACAGGCATATACTGGGTGTCTCAGAATATACTCCGAAATATATTTCTGTTGAAATGTAGCATAGTAATTAAATTATAAAAAATGGGTTCAAGCCCTGTGGACAGGAGCTTTTGGGCGCATGTTCCTTGTGGCCCGTACTGACCAGTAAAGAAAAAAAGCAGTATCATGTTGAATACCTTAATATTATTCTGGAACACAAATTTTCCATTACAATAATCTTCATCTAGCTTCTATTTAGTATCAATTCCTGTAGAACGTGATCATAATAAGTGTTTTCCATATAATAAAATGTGTTTGAACTTGGTATGTAGGAAATCTGACATCAATCATTGGAATTAATTGATTTGACAAACAGCCGTCAAATGAGGTAAATAGATTTTTGTGACGATTTTCTGTGACCATAAAAAAAATTAAGCATTTCATTATTGCATTTCTTGAAATAGGTACCTTTTCAAGTCGATCAACATCGTCCTTCTTTCGACGTCTAAACTATGACTTGATTCTTTATGTTTATGTCTTTGAATTTGTTTTCGGTGGAATTCAAAGAGTTCATAGAATAATCGATGAAAATACTGAGAGAGACCCAGGAAATTTGACACATTTTGTCTTATATCTCCAGAAATTGAAATCGTATAGAGCCAAAATTTTGCACAATGTTGCAAAATACTACAATTGACGTTAGTACAAGTTTTTGTTGCAATCTGATGAATAGTTCACGAAAAAAAAATTTTATTTTCGAAAAAATTAAAAGAAATATTTTTTTAAAAATTACCAACATTGCGATCATAACAGAATTTTGCCAAAAGTTGCGCGTTTATATCCTCGAACTGACTACAAAGTTTCGATTCAACATCTTCTTTAGTTCCTGAAATATCAGGGAAATAACCTCAAAATTTTAAATGTCTATAACTCCTAAACCGTCCGGCCGATTTTGCCCGTTAACGAACTTAACCGTCCCATTTTGATCAGAAACCTACCCTGAAAGTTTGAAGTCGATAGGACCTTCGGTGCTCCTGTTATCGTGCACACGGCCGGACAACCGGCCGGCCTGCCGGCCGGCCGGCCGGCCGGCCGGCCGGACGGCACCCTAAGATCTGACACCGGATTCGTGATCAGGGAGTCCGAATTAGTCTATTAGCCAATTTTCAGCTCGAAATTCGAAAATTACAGACATTTGGACGAAATGATAGGACGATGTTCCCCTAGAACATACGCCCAAAAAGCACTGAAGTGATGTCAGTACTCTTCGGCGTTATTTTTCACGCTGACCAATATTTACTTTCTTCAAAACCATCCTGTGCTTATGGAGAACTCCCAAAGGATGATTTCACGCATTCCACATTAAAACATTAAAGGTTAAATTAAATCCCACACACCGTTTATTCACTTTTGAATCGCTTCATTAATTATACTTATTCGATCACTCATATACAGGGTGGACTATGAGTAACTGTACATAGTTTCATGGTGAATAAATGGTACCCAGGGGAGCCAGAAAACAACAATTGAATATGAGCTAAGGCTCTTCGTTTCTGGGATACAGGGTGATTTATCGATTTGTGGAGAACTTTTGGTTAGCTAAACTCCTGAACCGTTAAATCAAGTACTTTCAAATTCGGCATTTATTGTCATTTCAGGACAACAAATTTTTCATATGATCCATAACAAAAAAGTGCAAAGCAGTAGGTACTCAGATATTTTAATTTTTGCTTTACAGTCTAATAAAACACCGTGTACATAAAATATCAATTAGTCGTTAATATCATCTGATTCTCCATATATTTGTCCTTCGAGTAGTGTTTTTCACTAGAACGGCACAAAAGCCTTCATTTGTTTCTATAAAAAGTAATTAACGCTCAAAATAGAGAGACAATATGGCCCTGAATAATGAGATCCTTCCTCAAGTCGAATTTATTGCTCAGAAGGTTTCAAAATTTGGAAAATTCAAGTTGACTTACACTATTCAGCTTACATTTATTTACAATTTTTTCATGCTTGGAGCACAGAGAGCACATAAAAATGAACATTTATGGGCGAGAGAAAATCCAAAAGCTTTTAAGAGGCGCAACTATCAGCACAGATTTTCTGTTAACGTATGGTGTGGTGTTTACGACAATAAATCGTTTTTCCCGTTTTTCTGCCATCACGTTTGAACGGGCATACTTATTCGGATTTTTTGAGAAATACACTTCCATTGCTAATAAATGCTACAAACATACAGGGTGTTTGGCAGAACGTTGAACATACAAAAATGGGCATAATCAGCTCAATGGTTTCCGAGTAATAATTTTGTTTTCAACCAATACAAGTCCGATCAAATTGAAACGTGGTGCCATTGGTACCATTTTCTGGTAGTCTTACATTGGGTTTCACAAAGCTTTGACAGCTCTTAATTGCCGAATTAGTACGATTCTATGTCGATTTTCAGTTCATTTTTCATGCAACCATCGAATTAAATCCACGATTAAGCTAATCGAAGCTTCGTGAAACCCAAGATTACTGTGCTACCAATTTCCTCCAAATGCCGAATCCAGTACCGAATTGTATTCGCAGTAGGAACAGCAATATTGCGCAGAACGTTGAACCGTTACCGAATAGATCTTTGCGTCGCAATCTCAGATCATTGGTTTTCATCAAATGCACGCACGGCAAAGCCAAGATGTACTCCGGACCAAACCATGTTGGGCGGCTGCCTACTTCCACCACTGCCCGAGCACCTGACCCTCCAAACTGCTCAATTGGTTCTGCCGCATCCTCTATAAATCTTCAGCATACAGCGACCAGTCAAATACCACCAAGTCATATTTTTGCCTTGCCCAATCGTAGTTCAAGGTTTACCTAATTATGGATCGACGTGCCCTTCATAAAATATTGCGAATGTTTCAAACCAGGTTCAATCAGTCAGAGTAAATTAAATTCAAGCGAATCATTATGTGATGAATAAAGGTGGAATTAGCGTTACTAAAATTCCACGAAATAGATTCCCAGGTTTCTTCTCTCTCAAAAGCGCAGTATAGCGATCTCGAGCTTATTGGATTATGCCTTACACAATATAATATTTATCTCCAAGGGCCGAAACTATATTCTTGAAAGGTTTCGACATTCCGCCCAACTGAAAGAGATTCTGAACGACCAAGAGGCATAGAAAATTAAGTGGGCTTCCTTTAATAGCGATGTTCTCGAGACAAGCCCCTCAAGACTCTTCTCGCATCCGGTTGAAGGGCCACTTGTTGACTTGAGGATCCTCTTCTGTCTCGCGCCGTTTTACGGCCATATGTTAAAAGTGCTTCACCTAATTGAACTTCTATAAAAGTTTCCGATTTAAACCGGTTATTCCGAAGAATATATCATTCCCTGTCTGGTGAAGCAAATTATCAGAAATCTTTACTTATGGTGCAAAATTCGAGTTCTCATTCGAACCAGATGGGTATGGGTAAAATACCTATGCGCTATTTTAATACATAATTCCAAAATTCAGGCTGGGTAGTTCTTGATCTGCCGATATTGTGAATTGTTTCTTTTTGCGCGTATGTTCTGGGGAACATCGCGTTATAGTTTTGCCCAAATGTCTGTAACTTTCGAATTTTTTGACGAAATTGGTCTCAAACGATCAAGTTTGACTCCCCGATGAAGAATCCGAGGTCAAATTTGATTCTGTCCGTCCGGCCGGCCGGCCGTACGGCCGTCCGTTGCCACGATAATTTGAGAACGAAAAGAGCTAGCGACTTGAAATTTTCAGGGTGGGTGGCGCATCGCAATACGACGGACAAGTTCGTTAATGGGCATAATCGGCCCAGTGGTTTCCGAGTAATAATTTTGTTTTCAACCAATATAAATCCGATTGAATTGAAACTTGGTGAGTAGTTGTAGAATATGAACCTAAGCACGTTTGTGAAATTTTGGGCGAATCGTATGGCTAGAAAATTTTAAAAAATTATTAAAAAATATTTTTGTTGTCACGATAACCTGAGAACGGAAAGAGATAGCGGCTTGAAAATTTCAGGTTATGTTGTGCATATGAATGCCACATTTGAGTTTGTTTATGAGCATAATCGACCAAACGGTTTCAGAGTTATAGCCATCTGAAATTTTCTGAAATTTGGTGGTTTTTTGTTCCTCATTAACTCGAAAAATACTGAACCGATTGAATTCAAACATGGTTATTAGTTGTAGAATGCCAACGCGAAAATGTTTGCGAAATTTGGTGAGGATAACATCTGTAGAAAATTTTTAATAAATCATTGAAAATAAAAAAAAAAAATTCTATATATCAGTAACTATACGTTTGAAATTGCTGAAATTTTGCAAGAGCGTTCATTACCTAACTCTACTGCCAAGTTTCAAGTTTTAATACGATCGGTCGAATATTGTTGGAGATTCGAGCATTCTTGTGTGAGTTCAGTAGATGGGTGACCGTTGCCTCGATAACTTTCGAACCAAAGAAGATAGGGACTTGCAATTTTCAGGGTAGGTTGCGTATCCGAAAGGGAGAGTTTAGTTCGTTTTTGGGCATAATCGGTTTAACGGTTTCCGAGTTATATTCACCTGGAATATTGTTTCCTTGATAACTCAAAAAATAAATATTCGATTGAAATGAAGCTTGGTAACTAGTAGTAGAAAATCAACACAAAGACGTGTTTAAAATTCTGTAAGAACCGTACTCCTAGAAAATTTAAAAAAAATGACGAAAAAAAAAATTTTAGGAACCGCGCCTCCAGAAAATTAAAAAAAAATCACGAAAAAAAAATTGGTTCAAGCATTGACGTGAAGTCAGAAGCTTTTGCGCGTATGTTCTATTGTCCATTCTTCTGTATTGGACACCCTTAATCGAATTTACCATGGTTAATTATGTCGTCCATTCTCCTGTATTGGACACTTAATTCGAATTTACCGTGGTAAATTCGAAGTAAGAGTGTCCAATACAGGAGAATGGACAACATAATTTACCATGGTAAATTCGATTAAGGGTGTCCAATACAGAAGAATGGACAATAGAACATACGCGCAAAAGCTTCTGACTTCACGTCAATGCTTGAACCAATTTTTCTTTTATATTTCGTAGGATTTTTGCCTGTTCTTCCTATTTTTCTTGAATAAATACATGGAACCATATTTTCTGTTATCATAAGTAAGCAATATGGCTGATTTTAGCGTTGCCCTTCTGGTACACACCAAGTTTTCAGTATTACTGTTCAGAGATATTACATTTAACTTGACTATACGATTCTCCAGAAGTTTAACATGAACCTTGAAGTCGTTTTTCTGCAACTAAATACCAAACTGGAACTTGATCGGATCTGTAGAATGTGGAAAAGTGATATGCTACTCAAAACATAGGAGGGAACAAAAAAAATTTGAAATTTTCAGTGACTTTTAACGTGCTGTATCGGTGAAGAATGGTCGTACCAGTAATTTAAACGAAACGCCTTGAAACACCTTTTTATCGGTCATGGGCTTGGAATTTTTTTCTCGTTCTTCGTGTTTTTGTCGCTCTTGTTCCTCGGAGCAGAATGCTTATCAGTTTGCCCGAATGTCCGCAATTTTAGAATTTTTGGATGAAAATGGTCGCAAACGATTTGGTTCGACTCACTGATCAATGATCCGTAGTCAAAATCGATTCTGTCCGGCTGGCCCTCCGTTACCACGATAACTCTCGACCGGAATGAGCTAGACATTTGAAATTTTCAGAGTGAGATAAGGAGAAAAATATCTCGGTTAAGTTCGTTATTGAGCAAAATCGGCTTGATGGTTTCGGGGTAACGAAAACAATTTTTTTTTTTTACATTACAAATTTCAAACTATTTTTTTTAAGATGCAGTTTCACCATAAAAATCCATTGATATAATTTTCAATTAGTGCGTGTGATTAAACGCCTCCAGACTATTTTTTGTGGGGCTATGTTAAGGCTCATGCCTATAAGCAAGAAGCCCGCAACGAATGACGTATTGAAAGCCTATAGGGATATTCTTTTTACCAGTTTCAGCTGAGATTAACTGAGATTCTCAGTTCAGACTCAGTAGTTAGAAGGCAAAATGCAAGATTCTATGCATCTATTGAGATGAGAAAAGGTAAAAAGAATACGGCTAATATTGAACAATTTATTCGTGAGATACCGGCCGCCATGTTGGAGAGAGTATGCCAGAATTAGACGCGGCGTATGAACCATTTGAAGCACAGCCGTGACCAACATTTACATGAAATAATATTTAAACATTAAATTATATCGATCGTTCTATCGACTCAACTAAAAGATTCCGCACATTTTTCTCAATTTCATGTTTTTTGGCGCTCTTGTTCCACGGAACAGAGTGTTTATCAATTTGAGTTCAGAATATCTCCAGTAAAAACAAAACTGAAATATTGGCTGAAGTTTCAATTGATATAATATAATTTTCAGAGTGGATTTGAGGAAAAAATATATATCGATCTTCATAGAATTGGGGACCGAATATCTCGGATGAGTTCGTTGTTGGGTAGAATTAGTCTATTGGTTTTGGATTAATAATTTTTGGCACTCTTGTTGAATTTGAATTCTCTTATGATGTTTGAATTCAATTTCTGCTATTATGAAGTTCTATCATAAGAATCCATTGATATAATTCCCAACTCTTACCAATACTTTCGAAGATTTGATTTGTCAAAGTTTGAACAAGAGCGCCAAAGCTCCTGTCCACAGGGCTTGCAACGTCTTGCACGCCTATGCTATTCATTTCCTTTTGAAACGCCACTGGTAATCATAGAGTGCACATTGATGGACTGTCAACTTAATGTCAGGTTATTTCTCTTCTATGATCTTCGTATCTGCGTGATGTAAGGAAGTTGATTTAACTTGCCTTTTCCGGCTTTTCTCTGAAGGAGAAATCATCTTTCGTATATCGTTGAGAATTTTTATCTGAATTCATCGAGTATTCCCAGTGGAATTTCTAAGTTTTAGTTTGCGAGATAAATAATATTTATTCTCGTTCCTTGGTTGGTACCACATGAGTCACACTACACTCCTTGGTTGGGACCACACGAGTTAGATTACACCCCTTGGTTGGGTCCACTTTGTTTGCACTGAAATGGAATCATTTGCTGAAGCTTGACTTGAACCAAAGTACAATCGTTTGCTGAAGCTTGACTTGCACCAAAATACAATCATTGGCTGAAGCTAAAGTAATTTTGGCTATTACGTTTGCATGTACCTACGTTTACTTGGAAGTTAACTTATGGTGGAGGAGCCGTGGAGGAGCTGGAAGCACGCCTGAAGTACATTCGAAGCTGACTTGAGGGTATACTCCCTTACCGAGAACATCTGACACACACAGAAATATATTGCATTGGAAGTGGAACCACGATTTAAACATTTCTTTTAAGATAAGTAGTTATAAGTTTGTGTAATTTGAGAGATTGTAATTGGAACTGTAAATTAAGATTTGTACACCTTGTTCTTTCTATGATATATTGTTGAAAACCTGACTAGGAATCTTGTTGCTGGGGTAATCAAACCTCCCATGAGAAATTAGTCTTGAAGTCTCATGCTCAAATACCCCTTGGGTAAAACGTAACGTTACAGGCTTGAACCAATTTTTGTTTAAATTTTTATTGTCGATACCTACGATCTGCAGCAATGCTCCTTAGGCAGTTCACGAGCCGCCACTGATATCCGCCTTTCCATCTCACCGGCGCAGAACAAGCTGACTTCATCAACAACAAAATCAGGAAAATCCATGGAATACCCAGAAAATCCAGCGGGAATTGGGGTAATTTTCCTTATGCAGCAGTTACTTTCCTTGTTGGGTAATTTGACTGTTTTGGGACGGAAATGTGTTCAGAGTTGGCCCCGTGGGTCTGCAGGAATTCATTCGGAATTATCTTCGGAGTCTGGAACTATGTAATTAGCAAGCCAGGGAAAAGTTATCTAGATGAGGTACTTTTGAACTAATACTCCATCCTGGATATCCTATGTTGCCGACCATTTTGAGAAGGCCGCTTGCCTGCGCAACCGGGAACACGAAGCACTCAGTGATGGGCAATGGATTAAACCATTATCCTGTAATAAGTCGCATTTTTGCGCGTATGTTCTGGGGAACATCGTGCTACAATTTTGCCCAAATGTCTGTTATTTTCGAATTTTGATGAATTGTGAAAGTTTGATTAAGAGCGCCAAAGCTTCTGTCCACAGGACATTCCCACTTTATCTTGAAAAACTGAATCTTGGAAATATGAAATCGACTCTAAGACGAAGACAAGCCTGTATTACCTCCGAATATTTCCCCTAAGGAGTCTATAAAAAAAATGGTTCAAGCACTGACGTGAAGTCAGAAGCTTTTGCGCGTATGTTCTATTGTCCATTCTTCTGTATTGGACACCCTTAATCGAATTTACCATGGTAAATTATGTTGTCCATTCTCCTGTATTGTATTCTCCTGTATCAAGGAAATAATATTCCAGGTGGGTATAACTCGGAAACCATTAGACCGATTATGCCCAAAATCAAACTCAACTCTCCCTTTCGGATACAAAACCTACCCTGAAAATTGCAAGTCCCTATCTGCTTTCGTTCGAAAGTTATCGAGGCAACGGTCACCCATCTACTGAACTCACACAAGAATGCTCGAATCTCCAACAATATTTAAGCGATCGTATTAAAACTTGAAACTTGGTAGTAGAGTTAGGTTATGAAGGCTCTTGCAAAATTTCAGCAATTTCAAACTATTAGTTACTGATATATCGAATTTTTTTTTTTTTTCAATGATTTATTAAAAATTTTCTACAAATGCTATCCCCACCAACTTTTGCAAACATTTCCGCGTTGACATTCTACAACTAATAACCATGTTTGAATTCAATCAGTTCAGTATTTTTCGAGTTAATGAGGTACAAAAAACCACCAAATTTCAGAAAATTTCAGATGGCTATAACTCTAAAACCGTTCGACCGATTATGCTAATAATCGAATTGAAATCTCGCGTTCTTGTGCACATCCTAACCTGAAAACTTGAAGCCGCTATCTCTTTCTGTTCTCAAGTTATCGTGACAACAAAAATATTTTTCAATAATTTTTTAATAATTTTCTAGTCATACGATTCGCACAAAATTCCACAAACGTGCTTAGGTTCATATTCTACAACTACTCACCATTTTCAATTCGATCGGATTTATATTGGTTGAAAACAAAATTATTTCTCGGAAACCACTGGGCCGATTATGCCCATTAACGAACTTGTCCGTCGCATTGAGATGCGCCACCCACCCTGAAAATTTCAAGTCGCTAGCTCTCTTCGTTCTCAAGTTATTGTGGCAACGGCCGGCCGGACAGAATCAAATTTGACATCGAATTCTTCATTGGGGAGTCGAACTTAATCGTTTGAGACCATTTTCGTCAAAAAATTCGAAAGTTACAGACATTTGGGCAAAATGATAAAGCGATGTTCCCCAGAACATACGCGCAAAAACCAGTAGATTCAATAAAAAAAAAGTTTTTTCGGAAGATTCACTATACTGCTACATATTAAATCATCAACTACGAAAGCTCCGCCTATACACATTTCAATCGATAATGGAGTAATAAAGCAGCAATAACACCAATAAATCCCCTCAGGTTCAAAGGAAGAACAGACAAAAAAACTTGCTCCGATATTTCTAATTTAGCGACGCTTATTTCTTTCGTTTCGTCCGAAATTCCACCGTCTTGCGACATAATCGATAACTCCTCTCTGCTGATACAGAAATAACTTTGTCGGATATCCATAAGTTAATTAGATTCATCCCCGGCGATATAACTTCGAATATCTGGAACACAGTGGATCCCAATCAGTTTGGGGATCAAATCGATGAGTTAGAGTTTATATTAGATTATATTGTGAAACGGGCTCTTTTGGGTAATATGCCGTCTTTCAGAACTGTGACCATTTTGATCTTTTGTTCTATTGTCCTACTAACTCATCTTCATGTCGCCTCTTAGCAATATTTATTTTGCTCATGAGATATATACTAACTGACAAAGAAACTGCAACGCCCAGAAGGAGTTTAAATTTTAATTTTTTTTTGGTAAAACAGGTAGTATATCAAGGAATAAATGATTAAAATTTGGAGACAATTTTTTTTCTTAATTTTTTTGAAATTTTCTAAGGGTACGGTTCTTACCAAATTTTTTTTTTCGTCATTATTTCAAATTTTCTAGGGGTACGGTTCTTACAAAATTTTAAACACTTATTTATGTTGATTTTCTACAACTAGTTACCAAGCTTCAATTCGATCGAACCAAAGCCGCGTCGATCTAATCGGAAAATTGTAGATACTCGTATGTGTTGGATACTAGAGAAGACTTTTGGCGTTTGACGGATTCGCTCATTTCCTAATATTTTCCGAACGGATAGAGATACATAGGAAATAGATACATAAATCTAAACGTCGTCCACCGACCAATAATCATAGAAAAATCGTTTATCGATATGTGAAAATCGTAGATTTCGGACGGGAAAGAAGAATTTTCCTTCGATTCCGGGTCAAAAATATTTCCGACCCAAAAAATCTATTTCATGGTATATCGATACAGAGCTCGTGTCTAATTGAATCGAGGTCGCTGATCACGAATATGCAATTAGTTTTTCCCTAAGTGGCGTACTTTGGGAAAATTTTCACTTAGAGTGAAAAAATCGACCAAAATAGGCCAATTTTGGAAGTTTACACCGCCCAAAAAAATCGGAGTAAAGTGTTGTTGATTTCAGCCGTCATATATGGATCCTTTATCTACTGAATAATCCAAACAGAAAATGTCCAGGCCGTACTATTCGGAAATTATGATTTTTTTCCCGAGGGTCTGGTTTTCGGAAAATTCATTTCGCGGTATTTCCGCGGAAAATTCTCTAATGAAAAATCCGATCATATATTCGTAATCTACGGCCCCGAATTAGTAAATGACGTAACTTGCATCGAAATTGGAGACCGGTCGAATTTTGGCAATTTTTTACCTTGAAAAAATCTCATTTTTCGAGAAAAAATTTTTGACGCACAACTATGAAGCGGGTACTTATTCTTATAGATTCAGGGCCGTAGATTCCGAATCTACGATCAGATATTTATTACAAAAATTTTCCGAGGAAATATCGCGGAAAGAATTTTCCGGAAAATAGACCCTCGGGAAAAAAACCATAATTTCCGAAGCGTACGACCTGAACATTTATTGTTCAGATTATTCGATAGATAAAGGATCCAAATATGACGTGAAAAATCAGGAACACTTTACTCCGATTTTTTTGGGCGGTGGAAAGTTCCAAAATTGACCTATTTTCGTCAATTTTTTCACTTTAAGTGAAAATTTTCCCAAAGTACGCCACTTAGGGAAAAACTAATTACATATTCGTGATCAGCGACCTCGATTTAATCAGACACGAGCCCCTTATCGATATACCATGAAAAAAATATTTTGGGTCGGCACTTAGAAATATTTTTGACCCGGAATCCGAGGAAAATTCTTCTTTCCCTTCCCAAATCTATGATTTTCACATCTCAATTAACGAATGTGGTTAGGAGAACAAGGCTATCCTGTAACTGTCCGACGGATAAGGTCTTTTGGACTGCAGCGTTATCGACCCCATCTTGTGTTATCTCTGACGATCGAGCATCGCCAGCAACGATTACAGTGGTGCAGGGAACGTCAACATTGGAATGTGAAATGGCATCAGGTCGTCTTTTCTGATGAATCTCGATTCTCCTTGGGTGCACACGAAGGCCGAAGGATTAGACGACGTCGGGGAGAAAGACGTGAACCTCAGTTTCATATTGAGCGTCATGTACACCGGACAGTAGTCGTTATAGTATGGGGTGTTATTGCACATGCAAGTAGGTCACCTTTAGTCTTTATTCGAGGTAACATGACAGCGCTTCGTTACCTTCAAGAAATAGTGGAGCCATATGTTCTCCCTTACCTTAACCGGCTCGAGAATCCAATATTTCAGCAAGATAATGCTCAACCTCACGTTGCCAGAGTTAGTTTAAACTTTTTTGAAGCGACCCATGTGAATCTTTTGCCATGGCCGCCCAGATCCTTCGATTTTTCACCCATAGAGCATGTTTGGGACATCATGGGTTGAAAAAATTGAAATTTAAACAGGTCCTTCTGGGTGTTGCAGTTTCTTTGTCAGTCAGTATAATAGAGTACCATCATCTTCGTATTAATCTAAACCTCGAACTCTTGTGTGATTAATCAAATTTGCCAGCTTGATTTTGTCTGATTTAATGAAGATTGAAGATATGGCAGCACTACCCTTGTACAATTATTTCTTTCATAGAGAAATTTGATGCGGTCTTGTCCTTTGATTATCCGACTTCTCTGAAACATTCTTTTCTTTTTCAGATCTCCGACGATGACCGCATGTCCCTGACGACTGCCGTCTCAGACGAGGACGATGGCGAGAGCATTATGAACTCCCCTTATAAAGCCAAGCAGACTGGAACGGCAGCAGCTTCGTTCAACTGTACTGGCGCCGTCAGGAAGGCGGGGTGAGCATTGACGATTCTGTGTTTCTTTAATGATAAGATGTGTGATTATCCGAGGTACCAAGATGGAAGCCTGCAAAGCTTCAAGGCCCGAATTAGGAGATGTAGTTGTTTTATGTTACTTAGATTAGATTATCAGTGATCGATCAGTCGTAAAATACTTTTCTACACTATGACCAATCATATATTTGTGCACATCAATGCTTCAATAAGTTTCTCAGGAATATTATCTTCTCAGCGAAGTTTATATTTTCTGAGGTGGACAGACTTGTACCCACAAGCACTGCACAGAAGTATATACTGGGCCAGTGCTTAACAGTGATATATAGTATACTATTCCCAAAGTTATTTGATATACATATAAATATATATCGTGGGGTTCCTACGTCCTCCATGATATCCCTAATTCCATCCATCCGTTTGCCAAAATCCTACAAATCGGAGAGTTCTGAGTCACATTCAGACGACGAAATGGCACAGCAAACATCTCCCTTGACCTTCATTTCCTCCCAGGGATCCTGAAAGACACGGACTGAAGCATTGAGGTAACCGAAAGATTGTTATTCAAGATCTTGTATAGAAGACATATGTCATTCAGTTTCCTGCGGATCTGCGAAATTTAATCTACACGGAGCCTCCGTGTAATCATGATTCATGATTTCAACCACACTTCTGTAGGCAAGTACCTCAGAAACTTGTGCTGCAGCCTTCCTCCCAGGTAACACAGGGACCTCCCAGAGATGTCTCGGTGAGCTCTTGCTGGGATATTGTGACGCCTATTGCGATATCGCTAGGAGGTCGCCAAGAGCTCTCTACCACCTCCAAATGTCGGCCACAGGGGATGAGCCCAGTAACATCTCTGAGATATCACATGGGGAAGTTCTCAAACTGCTCACGCTGGGGAATATTTTGAGAGGTCTAATGTGATATCGCAGGGAGGTCGCCCAGACCTCCCTATCACCTCCAAATGTCCGCCACAGGGGATGAGCCCACTAACATCTCAGAGATATCACATGGGGAAGTTCTCAAACTGCTAAACCTGTGGAATATTTTGAGAGGTTTATTGCAATATCGCATGGAGATCGCCCAGACCTCCCTTGCTCCATATCACCTCCAAATGTTCGCCACAGGAGATGATCCCAGTAACATCTCAAAGATATCACATGGGGAAGTTCTCAGGCTGCTCAACCGGGGCACTACTGAGAGAAGATGGCTGCGATATGGATCTATAATCTAGATAGGGATCTATAATCTATATATCCTCCAAATGTGCAGTACATGTGTGGCGCCGAATACATCACTTCGATGCGTAGATCGATATTCCACTCTGGTTATTAGCGATGGGGTTGTTCTTCCGGGTACAGAATAGACGATTGCGCTATCTACTGGTGGAAACGAGAAGTGCAGAGTAGGGATGGAGTAGATCCCTGCAACACGCCACCTGATTTCCTTTTCTTGTTGAATTTGCGAGGTTTTTAGGACCTCGCAATGGAATGTGTTATTCTCGTTAGACTTGTGATATCTTGAGGAGCTCGCAATAGGAATGTCTTTTTCTAGTTATCTGCGTGATATCTTTAGGAGCTCGCAATGGGAATGTTTTATTCTGGTAACATATGTGATATGTTGAGGATCTCGCAACAGGAATGTCTCATTCTGGTTATCTATGGGATATCTTCAGGAGCTCGCAATAAGAATATCTTATTCTGGTTACCTGTGTGATATCTTGAGGATCTCACATTGGGAGCTCGCATTTTCATCCACATTGTAACCTCTCAGAGACCTCTATGCGAAGTCTGTGTTACCTGGGCTATACAATATACATCTTATGTGACACTTATAGAATGGATTCCATACGGGCGATGAAAAATTCAACTGGCTAAAAACAAAAGCATAATATAACGTCAGGAGTGTTCTATTACTATTAAATAATTTTCCATGAATTAGTGTGAATCCAAGCATATCATTAGAGGATGAGATGATGTTATCAATGTGTTTAATGAAATTCAGCCTGGAGTCAAAAATCACACCCAAATCACGAATCAGCTGCACGTGATCTACCGAATATTGTAAATCAATGAAACAGAATTAATCTCATTTATTCAAATCCATTCATTAAACATTACTCTCCTGGAATAGTAAGAACAAGGACATGAGAAAACTTTGTACTGATTTATTATTTTCGTCAATTGCTTCAGAATTAGTAACGAGTTATCGAAAATAGTGGTGGATAGAAAAAATGGATGACATTTTAGGTGGATAAATATTCGTGAAAAATTTGCAGCGTGTTTATCTCTGGACGAAAGCGGGGAGATTTGTGATGACAAAATTCTTCGCGAAAAAACAATTCGAGAAAGTCAAAATCATTGAGGAAGCATTCAATGAATCACCTCAGATTTCTGGTCATTCCAATCGTTCATCATTACGAATCCGGAAGGATTCGAAAGATATGGCATGTTTCTATCGCCTGAGCTTCCTGGAATATAAGCAACCTCGACTATTATATCTTTCGAATTTATGACCGAAAACAGTTCAGCCCAAATGACGAAAACAAAAGCTGTACATTATTCACATTATGTAGTTATACAGTTTTTTGTCCGCGATACGCTACGCCTTCGACAAAAAAGGGCGGTTACAGCCGTAGAAGATTAATGTTTAGAAATGGGAGTTTCGAAGGATGTCGACTGTTTGCTGAAATTTATTGGTGGGAAAAAAATGTTCATGGAAGTTTAGGAATATTCTTCTGTTGGCTTTCCGCGATGTTGAAATTTATATGCTAATATATCTTCTATATCATTCGACTTATTTAGATATTTCTTGTCGCTGATTGTGGCATTGGATCAAATTGTAGTAGTAAATATATACTGCTCCCAAAAAGTTGAGGAAGTTCAGAAATTTAGATACTGTTTCAAAAGTTTGCGCGTATGTTCTGGGGAACATCGCGTTATCTGTTTGCCCAAATGTCTGGTAATTTTCGAATTTTTTGCCGAGAATGGTCCCAAAAGATAAGGTTCAACTCACTCGTCTGGCCGGCCGGCTGTTGCCACGATAACTTGAGAACGGAAAGAGATAGTGACTCAGGGTAGGTGGCGCATCCAAAGTTTGTAATGGGCATAATCGGCCCAACGTTTTCCGAGTAATAATTATGCCATCAACCAATACAGATCCGATCGAATTGAAACAAGAAGAACTTGTATCCAATTGTAGAATACAAATACAAAGACGTTTGTGAAATTTTGTGAGAATCGTGTCGCTAGAAAATTGAAAAAAAAAATTATTAAAAAATATTATTTAGGTCACGATAACCAGAGCACGGAAAGAGATAGCGACTTGCAATTTTTAGGGTAGGTTGTTCATCTGAATGGGTCCAACGGTTTCAGAGTTATACCCATCTGGAATATGCAGGATAGATCAATGAACAATAATCCGTTGTCCAAAAATGTTTATCGCAATTTTTCACTTAGTTATCCATTAGTTGATTAACAATGTTTTGTAGCACGAACATTAACATTGCAAGTACGATAATTGTTGAACTATTAATCTTAGAATTTTTTCCTTTCATGGAGCTATTTTTCAAAGATCTTAGAATAGAATCCGATTGGGAAATTTAAAATAATTTTAATTTTCATTTTGTTATGAACAATTTACTCAAGTGAAAAATTATAAAGCTTCAATTTATAATATTACTATTGATCCATTTTCTTAAGATCAGAAACTACTCAAAAATGATTTTTAATAATGATTATCTCCTGTTGTTTGAAGAATTGTTATAAAGCAATGCGTTGTTTATGAGATAATTTAGAATTTTATTTTGAAAAAATAATTGATGCTAAATAATTTTTCACTTAGGTAAATTCTTGATAACAATACGAAAATTAACAATTTTCCCAACAAGAATCTATTCCAAGACCTTTGAAAAATTTCTCAGATCAATAATTCAACAACTATCGCACTTGCAATGTTCGTGCTACAAGAAAATTGCTAATTAACTAATGAATAACTAATTGAAAAGTCGCGATAAACATTTTTGGTCCACGGATTATTGTTCATTGATCTATCCTGCAGACGCCTGAATTTTTTCGATTTTTTATTTTCATATTTAATCAGTTTAAATAATATTAATTGATGAAAGGTCTGAAGGGGGCGAGGCTTACACAGGCCGGAGTACCCGTTTTCGGGAGTATTTTCAACTTTCTGGAGAAATTATGAATATTGGTCCTAGTTCCAGGAATTGTGAAATTTCCTCCTATTCTTGAATCTTTTTTTAAATTTGAATTAGCTCAGATAGTTTTCGAGATATTGACGAAAAACCAAAGCCCCTCCTTTTTTCACTTAATTGTTTATAAACATTGCAATTTTTGCGAGTGGCCTTAGCATTTTCTCAAAAACTATCTACATGCCATTCCGAATCGAATGAAACCTCAATCATAATTTTCAAAGAATACGCAAAAATTTTGACCTAAAAAGCACTTGTTGATGAGACTACTTCCTCTGAATCGCTTGAAAACCACGTGATTAGATTTGTTGAACACCACCACGCGTTCACGAGCATTTTGAACGGAACGCGAAATAGTGCCTAATATAAATCCTCTCTTATCACCCAAGGAAATTCAGAAATTCACTGCCTTGAAACCCAGCTTAGACAAATCTATGCAGATAATTCATCTAAATATCCCCACAGAGTCCCTCTTTATCGCCCCAAAGGTTGCGATAACGAGATATTTACAATCGAGCGAATATTCGAGAAGCTTAGCCTTCTCCAATCTTAGATCCGTCTTAATTCGATAAGGCGCGATACAAATGAGTTACCAGATTGAGATTTACATCCAATCCAATTGCATCTGTCCAAACATGGGTGGCATCTTTCGGTAATCTTCTCATAGCGACTACAAGAAAACTTAAACCTGTCCTTATCTCCATCTGTGGAAGTATACAGGGGTTGACATCTCCCCTTGAGGTTATTCCATCCGACAATGGCCTGAGAATCCTCTCATAGAGAAGATCTGGGACGTTTGGCAAGTTTCCAACCCCGATAACATGCAAATTATCCAACTTGGGTGACGAAGCTCAATTAGCGTCGTCGGAGAAACATATGAATATCTTGGCTGGACAATAATAACCCTGGTCCAGATCCGGCCCGAAGGACCATTTTCACTTAGCAATAAGGAGTATATACGAGAATATTGGTGATTCTAGTTCATCTTTTAGCCGCCTGGTGGCGAATTCTAAAGCTTCGAACGTAGGGGACTGGGGTTTGTTTGGTTTCAGATCGAACATTTATTAATAACGCATTAACTGTTGTTTGTAAGGATTGAATGCTTAAAAGTTATGGATCTGCATTTCTTTCATATATTTGACTATTTCGAATATTTATAAATTAAGTAATCATCAAAGGATACTGTGGAAGATATATTCATCATTGAATGGTTTCTTTCTGGGTTTTCTCTCCCAAACTCTGAAAAATATCTATAAAATAAAAAATTAATTATTTTGTCATTTGCTTATGCGTAAGAAACACAAGATATTTGTCAGAAGCAATCAATTGAACAATGTTGCCTAACAAATAACAACGAAACAACATCAACGAAGAAACAACTATATCGTAACGTTTCAAAGTCTATATCAGACTCCTTCTTCAGACGCTTAGCGAAAAAATCTTCAGAACTATTTTGTTGATTGTTATTCTGAGATTCGAGAATTGTCACATTGACAGTATTTGAAAATCATAGCTAACATAGTTTTACTTTGTATAGAAATTTCCAAGTTCCACCTCCTTTTTCAATAAATTCAGCCAAATATGGTCAATACCAATTGAGCAATTTGCAAAATTGCATTCTCTGTTCAATAAAATACAAGTTGATTCCTTAAGTTTCCTTTTAATATAATCAGTTTCTGTCATCAGAATCCTTGTATTACTCCAATCCATCATGTGATCTCCTTGGATTGTACATACATGTTCTGCTATTTTTGATTTCTGTATGTCTCTATTTCTCAAGTTATTCTTATGTTCTGACTTTCTTACTTCTAGTGGTCTTGATGTTTCTCCTGTGTATGATTTACCACAAATACAAGGACCACTAGAAGTAAGAAAGTCAGAGCATAAGAATAACTTGAGAAATAGAGACATACAGAAATCAAAAATAGCAGAACATGTATGGACGAATCGAATGACGCATGGCCATGAACATGACCAGCATCTCCAGGTCTGAAACCTACCCAGCAAATATCTTCAGTTCAGTCTTCCGAAAGTAATCGTATTCATGGCTGGACCGACCTAATTTAATTTGACCGCAGATTCCTCAACAGTAACTCGAATGGAATCTAAAAATTACAGACATTTGGCAAAACGTTAGCGCTATGGAAAAGCGCGCAGAAAATGTCCTTCGGTGGCGACTTCAAAGGGAGCGTTTTTCGTAGCTTTCCATGTCGGATACCTTGAAGGAATGGACCGTTCTGTCACCAAATTAAAAAAATTCTCAGAAGAATTTCAAAGCACCAACTTCCTCGCAATCAAGGATGAACCTCCTTCCAATTAAAATTATTGAAATGAGCACTTGGTGTTCTGGGATCCAGAAGACGATTCGACGAAGATTTCGAATTCGAATGAAATTATTCAAATCAAAATTAGGACCTCCGAATGAATTGAATTAATTGTACGAGATAGAAACTTGGAGCAACTGTCAAAATTCAATTGTTCAATGTGATCATCATCTTCTTTCTGCTCATTATCTCTCGGTCATGAACGTTTGGAGTGAAGTCGCCAAAAATAATTGAAATTTTTACAATTCATCTCTCCAGAAGGAAATCTGATTAAATTTTCTTTTTAACTAGTGGGGGAGAATTCATGAAACTATGAATGAAATTATCAGGTAAAAGAATTATTTGTTGTGGTTTATACAGGGTGAGCCTTTAAGTAATACACAAATTCAAATCATGTTTTCCTCTCATAAATAAAAGAATTTTAGCGCGCATGTTCGCATATATTTGATTTCATCATTCAGAACTAGGCTAGTTGATAAAATAAAAAAAATGATTCATTAAATTGATAAACTAATCAAATGGAGGAAAGGGCTCCATTTTTCCATATATTCTTCAAACTATATTAAGTAAAATGTTCTGCATAAAGAAATGTTCCAATTTTCAATACTCTACCACAAGTAAGTTGCCATTCTTGTAGACACAAATCAAAAAGAACATTAACATCTAAGAAAAAACAAAAGGTGGGATCCTGTGGACAGGAGCTTTGGCGCTCTTGTGCAAACTTTGCCAAATCAGATCTCCGAAATTATTAGTCTATGGGAATGATATAAATGGATTCTTACGATAGAACTGCATCATGATCAGATTCATGAAAATCATTTGGTGTTCAGGTATTTAATTTTGAGTAAAAGGGTGTACCGAATAAAAGGCGAAAATGAACAAAAAATTAACTGTTTGATATCACCTTAAAGTAAATACAACAAATACAACAACATCCTCAATTAGCAGTTGCTAAGACACCAGCTCAAATTAGGCGACATCCAAAGTTACCGGGTTTTCGAACCGCCAACTTTACTGATTAGTATTCGGTTACGTTATTATTTGCTCGTGAGTTCTTGTCCGCTGTAGGGAAACCACATTCGTTGTTGACTCTAACAGTTTCCGAATAAAACGACAACTACTTCAACTTCACCCACAAAATGTTCCATTAGGTTCAATATTTCCATGCCTTGGTGGTGAAATAGACAATTTTAAAAGACAATTTAGATGTTTGCGCTCTTGTTCCTCGGAACAGAGTGCTTATCAATTTGCCCAAATGTCTGTAATTTTCGAATTTTTGGATGAAAATGGTCATAAACGATTTGGTTCGACTCACTGATTAAGAATCCGTGGTTGAAATTGCTTCTTTCCGGCCGTCCGTGAACACGATAACTCTCGAACGGAATGAGCTAGACAGTTGAAATTTTCAGAGTAGGTTTAGGAGATAACTCGGTTAAGTAAGGTTAAGTAAGTAAGGTATTAAATTATTTTATATTACAAATTGCAAATTAAATTTTTTTTTAAGATGCAATTTCCCCATGAGAGTCCATAGATATTATTTTCAACTCTAACAAGTAATGACTTTCGGAGATATGATTTTTCAAAATTTCAATAATAAATCGTACTTCTATGTTTCCACAGAATGCTGTACTTAATTATTCTATGTATGAATTATTATATGATCTGTGTTCTTACATGCCATCTTGTTTTCCTATGAGAGTCACTGAAGTCTGTCGTTAAAATGGTATGAAATGTAGTATTCGTATATTATAAAAGTTGAGAAAACGCCGAATATCGATGCTAAATTCTTAATAGTAGTGCTTGAACCCATTTTATAAGATTCTACTTTCACTTCTTCCACACGATGTTGTTGGATAGAAAAAAACAATGTTTGTTTATCAGTATGAATTGAAAGTCATATCCTGCCACTTGACAGCCACCATTCGTCCTTACAATTTATAGGGTCCACGTACTTCCAATTTAATTGGTTCGATTCCAAAGGATGAATTGTGAAAAATAGTGAGCAAGCACTAAAAGAACTTCAGTTTTCCGTGAAATAATGGATTGACCTGACATAGATGAGCGGCTTCGTTTCGGAATTCCATTACGCCGAGAATCCATATGACTCTGATATGACCTGAACCTGTCCCGTTGTTTAGAGAACGAATAACGTTTCATTTCATTTCGTATAGACCAGATTCAATTTGCTATGAATTTCGTAGACGATACTGTCAGGTACACTCGGGATTTTTGATCGAATCATTAAGTTCAGATATCAGTTAGTAGTACAGTGTTAGTCAAAAGTTCTCTCCCACCTCCTATCTTTTGAACAATTTTGTAATGAGGTAGTTTGGAAGAAATGAAAGAATATAGGCTTCTTTAAAAATTTGGTTTCTCAGAGTTGGGGATTATATCAATGGATTGTTATGATAGAACCGCATCATAAAATAAAATAAATTAAATAAGAATCCATTGATATCATCAATGAAAAAACTAATACTTTCCAAGTTATGATTTGTCAAAGATTGAAGAAGAGCGCCAAAGCCAATGTCCACAGGGCGTTCCCACTTTTTCAATTTGGCTTCTGTGCGTCAGTTTTCAAGAATTTTCGTAATTAAATTCAAAACGTAGGTCTATGAGTGATCTCATGTTGGATTTACATACATCACCAAATTATAATTAGATTGTTCTATGAAATCATATATAGACTTATCGAGAATAATTATTGAAATTTTGAAAAATCATATCTTCGACAGTATTAGTTTGTTAGAGTTGAGAATGATAGCAATGGATTCTTATGATAAAACTACATCTCACATAAAACTGAATTTAGGATTTGTAATTTAAAAAACATTTTTTTTCTTGCTCCGAAACCTCTTGGCCGATTTCCCCAGTAACGAACTTATCCGAGATATTTATCTCCCGAACTTGCACTGAAATTTTCAACTGTCTAACTCCTTCCGTTCGAGAGTTATCGTGTTAACGGACGGACGGCCGGACAGAATCGATTTCGACCATGGATTCATGATCAGTAAGTCGAAGCGAATAGTTCGAGACCATTTTCAGCCAAAAATTCGAAAATTACAGACATTTGGTCAAATTGATAAGCACTCTGTTCCGAGGAACAAGAGCGCCAAAAAGTCTCAGTATAAAATACCCCTCCTGTTCTACAAAACAAAGTAGGATTGAACGCAAAATGACCAATGAAAGAACCCCAGCTATCGTAAAATTGAGAGGATGATATGATATTAAACTTTCAAGGTGATAATATAATGCCCGTGGATAATCCATATGAAGATGGAAATATATACTTTGGTAAGTAGATTGGGTTCAGAATATCTCCAGTATAAACAAAACTGGAATATTGGCTAAGTTTCAATTGATGTAGTATAATTTTCATAGTAGATTCGAGGAATGAATATCTCGGATAAGTTCGTTATTGGGTTAAATTGGTCTATTGGTTTTGGATTAATGAATTTTGGTCTCTTGTTGCATTTAAATTCTTTCACGATGTTTGAATTTCATTTCTTTCAGGATGATCCATGATCGAGGGCGTAGATTCCGAATCTGTAATTAGTTTTTCCGTATCTCGATTAATTTTGGAAATATGGCGAAAAATACGACTAAATAATCCATTTTCGGGAGGTAGGGCCAGAAATTGCGAAATTGCTTTTTTCGTCATTGCTCCGAAACTAATCGAGATAAGGAAAATCTAATTGCAGATTCGTGATCTGCGTGCCCGATTTAGTGAATAACCAAAGCCGCCTCGATCTAACCGGAAAATTGTAGATTTTCGTATAGGTTAGATACTAGAGAAAACTTTTTGCCGTTTGACGGATTCGCTCATTTCCTAATATTTTCTGAACGGATAGAGATACATAGAAAATAGATACATAAATCTAAACGTCGTCCACCGACCAATAATCGTAGGAAATTCGTTTATCGAGATGTGAAAATCATAGATTTCGGACGGGAAAGAAGAATTTTCCTTCGATTCCGGGTCAAAAATTTTTCTAAGTGCTGACCCAAAATATTTTTTTCATGGTATATCGATACGGGGCTCGTGTCTAATTAAATCGAGGTCGCTGATCACGAATATGTAATTAGTTTTTCCCTAAGTGGTGTACTTTGGGAAAATTTTCACTTAAAGTGAAAAAATTGACGAAAATAGGTCAAATTTGGAACTTTCCACCGCCCAAAAAAATCGGAGTAAAGTGTTCCTGATTTTTTACGTCATATTTGGATCCTTTATCTATCGAATAAACTGAACAATAAATGTCCAGGTTGTACGCTTCAGAAATTATGGTTTTTTTCCCGAAGGTCTATTTTTCGGAAAATTCTATCCGCGATATTTCCTTGGAAAATTTTTGTAATAAATATCTGATCGTAGATTCGGAATCTACGGCCCTGAATCTATAAGAATAAGTACCCGCTTCATAGTTTTGCGTCAAAAAATTTTTCTCGAAAAATGGGATTTTTCTAAGGCAAATGTATTAAAAAATTGCCAAAATTCGACCGGTCTCCGATATCGATGCAAATTACGTCATTTACTAATTCGGGGCCGTAGATTACGAATATGTGATTAGATTTTACATTAGAGAATTTTCCGCGGAAATACCGCGAAATGAATTTTCCGAAAACCTGACCCTTGGGAAAAAAATCATAATTTCCGAATAGTACGGCCTGGACATTTTCTGTTTGGATTATTCAGTAGATAAAGGATCCGTATATGACGGCAAAAATCAACAACACCCTACTCCGATTTTTTTGGGCGGTGTGAACTTCCAAAATTGACCTATTTTCGTCAATTTTTTCACTCTAATTTAAAATTTTCCCAAACTACGCCACTAAGGGAAAAACTAATTGCATATTCGTGATCAGCGCCCTCGATTTAATTAGACACGAACTCCGTAACGATATACCATGAAAAAAAAATTTTTGGGTCGGCACTTAGAAATATTTTTGACCAGGAATCGAAGGAAAATTCTTCTTTCCCGTCCGAAATCTCGATCGTCACATGTCGAATCCATTGATATCATTCCCAACTCTGAGAAACCAACAAGAGCAAGAGCGACAAAGCTCTTGTCCACAGGGCTTTCCCACTTATCTAACCGCATAAACTGATTTTGAAATTACTCCACAACATTACAAATCATTTGTTCACATAGCCGATCGTATGGCCCATAACCTGAACGTAAACCCCAGCAGGTGGCCTTTATACAGCTTTGGTTTTGATTTCGCAACGTTGCAACATGTAACTTTGTAGCAATATTTCCTATATTTTACTATAAAATCCCGAAGCCCTAATTGGATTACCCTTTATCTGCGGTAGCTATCTCCATTATTACTTACCCAGTAGGTATCTTATTTGGGGCTACCAGAAAACAACAAGTATATCCCATGTAATACTGTTTTTGCGGAAGTTTCTGCAGAAATCCCATTAAACGAACTTATTGGGGTCGTTATTATCATCTGACAACTATGTACGAAGTTTATGAGAATATCCTCGAAACCCCTTGGGGAGCCATTTGAAAACTATCGTAAGAAATGAGTTTCAAGGAACTAGTGGGTAAAAAAAAGAAATAATTGCATGAGTTTCACTTATACGAATCTTACGAACTTTGCAGACTTTTTTATAAGACGAGGGAGAGCGATAGCGCTGAATGTCAAGGGAAATTAAAAAAACTGGTTGAAGCACTGACGTGAAGTTAGAAGCTTTGCGCGCATATTCTTTTGTCTACTCACCTTTATTGGACACTCTTCTACGAATTTAGTATCGATATATACTGCTTTCTCAGCTTTTATAAGATATGAATACTTTTCATACCATTTTAATGACAGGCCTCAGCGGCATCTATGATCACAGAATTTTTAATTCTATTGGAATTGAAATACTAAAGAACTAACGCCTCTAGTAACTCCTGGATACGATATTCACGAAATTCCGTGAAAATTAGTGGGTCGGCATTCTACAAGTAATCACCGAGTTTTAATTGGATCAGATTTGTATATTTTGAGCTATAGAGGAAATAACAACAAAATTTTAAAAGTATAACCCCAAAACAGTTTGCCTGTTCTGCCATATGCCATATGTGTATGTTTTTCTGAATCTACTTCAATACCAGATCACCATATATGCTCTCACACACTTACATAATTTAATCAAAATGTAATCAAAATGTAACATCTGCTTGTTACAGCTAATGCCGACTACGAGCCCTCTATAGATATCTGTGTTACAAAATTCTATTTCATTCCGAAATCTAACTCTGAATTAGCCATTTGCAGCAATATTTGCATTCTTGGGATTTTGGGACGTGAATTGAATGTGAAATTTAAAAATTTAAATGACGAAAATAAGAAAGGGAGCAACTTGAACCAAGTTCAAACAAAATTTACTGACACTACTGTCGTGTAGTTACCGAAAAAAAAACCATTAGGTAATTATTCAATTCTTGAAAGAATCATGAGCAAAAAAAGAAGTAGAAAATTTGATGGTTTTCCGACCTGAAATTTGTCACTTAGATCTAAATTGCTATTTCAAAGAAGTTTACTTAAAGCACTTCACAAAAAAGTTTGAATTTTCCGAGATAATGGAACTTTTTTTTTAAATGGCGATTTCCGCTCAAACTGGACTCAGTTGGCCGAGTTTTATATCATTTTTGATGCGCCAAGTTTTTGTAATTAATGAAATTTGGCAATATTAATAAAAAAGGAGAGTCCCTCTGGGTGCAGAGTTGTTGTGAAGCACTGTATATAAAATTTAATTTTATTTCGATTCGATTGTATTTCAGAACGAAAATGAAAACCTGGATGAACGGGTACATTTTTCATATTATTTTCCACTGCATATTACTGTCAGAAAAATATTAAAATCCATTTAATTAATGAGGCGCTCGACCCATTTCCATTCCGACATATTTCAACTATTCCCGGAAAATCCATAATAATAATTCTATCCAATATGGAACGAGCCAACCGTCAGCCCAAATTGAATAGATTCTATGCCCACAAAAGGCTCATTATTCGTCAATGTAAACATTTGCTGTTAATTAAATGTCCTGCAATCAGCATTAGCGGTGAAACTGTACAGTTTGATGAATTTACCAGATACAAATTTTGTATGCTAATTCTAGGTATGACATATTCACGACCATTATTAGGGTAAGATCTGGAGCATAATATTATGTTTGGGTTGAAATTAAGTGAAATTTTACAGGATTCAATTATATCAGTGGACAACTATGAGATTTATTTCATAGAGAAAGAATTTGCGTTTCCTTCGATTGGTCACAGCAAATTTATCGCTGTTAACAATAATTTTATCAGATTAACTCTACATTTTTGCGCGCACTGTCTATTCATTTTCGAGGAATTTCGTGAATATCGTATCGAGGCGTAAGTTTTTTCGAATTTCAATTCCAATAGAATTAAAAATTCTGTGGTCACAAAAGTCACTGAAGTCTGTCATTAAAATGGTATGAAATTTATTCATATATTATAAAAGCTGAGAAAACGGTATATATCAATGTTAAATTCCTAGTAGAGTCCAATAGAGGTGACTAGACAATAGAAAATGCGCGCAAAAGCTTCTAACTTCACGTCAGTGCTTGAACACATTTCGCGAGGTAAAAAAATTGAAAAATTTTTTGGGTCGACTGGAACAATTTCAGGAATAATAATTAACAATAATTAATTCCCAAATTAATTATATAGAATATATACCTACGTGTACTCTGTGTATGTGCAGTATTGAACTTTAGTTCCTGACAATTTTAGATAAAGCTATAATCCTTTGAGGTCATATTCGAGCGAAAATTTTAAATTTCATCTAGCGTCAGGTTTAACAAATTGGTGGAATGTATTTTCTCTATTTCAGTATCGTAGTGAGTCCATTCCAGCACTAAAAACAGTTCTAGAATGAGCTCATTCCCGCATTGTTTCTAGTTATATTTTTCGCTTTGTGGTAGTGAGCACTGACATTCGATCCTATCAAATTTCAACACACGTCAATTGTCAATATATATAATATAATCTGGATATAGTGAAATAATTTTTAATAGGAAAAGGTTTATTTTCATTAAAAAAATAAGGTACCTACTAGAGATTTCCTTATTGCTAATTTTCAGTCATTCATAGTACTAGGAAACTGTTTTAAATCTGATCTCCGTGCCCTACTTACGTTTCAAATTCAAATTCCGTAATCTGTCAACTTTCGTAACTGTCACACCAACTGCCAAAATACAATACAAAAGTCACTAAGGATTCATAATACGAATTTTTCATTAAATGTCATCAATGTTTTACAAAACTTTACTGAAATAGAGGAAATATTGTCTGATACTCGTTGCAGAAGGCAACTCCAACACTCGCTCCTTCGTCGCTCGTTTTCGAATTTCGCATTCGTGTTTTAATAGGAGCCCATTCTGCAACTTGCTTTAGAATATACAATATCATTTAAAAAATGGGTTCAAGCCCTGTGGACAGGAGCTTTCTGGCGCTCTAGTTCACACAGACAAATTATATCTCCGAAAGTATTGGTTTCTCAGAGTTGGGAATTATATCAATGTATTCATATGATATAACCGCATCATAAAGGAAATTCAATTCAAATAATAGTTTATTTATCAAGATTAAATGAGCAATCATGAGAATGAGAACTGCACCATGGAAGAAATCAAATTAAATCTGGCCAATTTTGCCCAATAACGAACTCAACCGAGATATTTATCTCCCTAATCTACTCTGAAAATTTCAACTACCTACCTCATTCCGTTCGAGAGTTATATATATGTCTATGGATGAAAAGCAGTCTCACTACTCTCAGATCTCTTACTAACTTCATGTTCCGTTCCGAAATGTAAGACTTTTCTGAGAAAAACTAATTTCGGAGCAAACAACTGAGATTTTTCTCACTTCGCTCACAATTCTTCGATTGATTAGATAATGTCATGTCACAGGAACATAAGTTGACATTAGGACAATTCATACATAGAATTATATCATTCTGTGACAACGTTGAAATACGATATATTATTGAAATTTTGAAAAATCATATCTCCGAAAGTATTAGCTTATTAGAGTTAAAAATGATATGAATGGATTCTTATGATAAAACTGCTTATTAAAATAAATTTAATTTGGAATTTGTTTTGTAAAAAAAAATTTTTGTTACTCCGAAACCATCTGTCCGATTTTGCCCAATAACGAACTCAGCCGAGATATTTATCCCCCAAACCTACTCTGAAAATTTCATCTTTCTAGCTCATTCCGTTCGAGAGTTATCGTGCCTACGGCCGGACAGAATGGATCTCGTCCACGGATTCTTGATCAGTGAGTCGAACCAAATCGTTTAAGACCATTTTCATCGAAAAATTCGAAAATTACAGACATTTGGGCAAATTGATAAGCACTCAGTTCCGAGGAACTAGAGCGCCAAAAACTATAATGCTCAAACTTCTGTCAATATTTTTCTAATTTTATAAGTTTCAGTTAGTCCATTTCAGATCGGTTTATTCCTAGAGAAGAACATTCTGATTTTGGTTGAAATATGATCTTTCGAGCGTAATACTGTTTTGTTTGTTAATTGATGAACACATGGACATGAAGGAAATTGAGCTGGATACATACATCTATTTCACACAACTAAACACTCTCCAATTACATTAATTTCCAATACATATGAACACAACGTTTGATTAATTTGTACTCAAAATGGCAGTGTCTACACGTTCGATCACATGGTGTTAGATAGCCGGATACTGTACCTTCGCCAATATCACCAAGAGCAGTTCCTTGGGAAAGCAAGTCAACGGGTTCCCCTTCAGGATCAAGTGCTTAATCCTTGTTACGTTCCTGAAAGTCTCCACCTTCAGCATCAACAATTTATTGTACTCCAGATTGAGAACGTCCAGCCTCTCCACGCACTTAAAAGCCCGCGGATGAATCAGATGCACCTTGTTGTGACCGAAGTCCAGCGATAACTCCGTGTTGTTTTTTATTTCACTCCGGAAGTTGACGAAAGCGTTGTCCGGCAGCTCCTCGAAGAGGTTGTGTCGAAACGAAAGATTTAACAGAAGAGGAGTGTTCCTGAACCAATCAACGTTCCAGCACTTCAGCTGATTGTAGTCCAAGATGACGTTCCTCAAGGACGTAATGTTGTCGAAGGCTTGGGGATGGATGTGGGTTATGTAGTTCTTGGAGAGGTTGAGGTTTTGCACCTGGATGTTATTGAATACCCCTTCGTCGATCTCGGCGATGTTGTTCCCGCACAAGGTCAACGATTCCAACGGGCCTAAGAGCTGGAAGGCGCCAGGTTCGATCTCCTTCACTTTGCAGAAGTCGATGTGGAGTTCCAGAAGGTTGTCGAGGTTTGCGTAACTGTATTGTTGGAGTCTCGCGATCCTCTGGTTCACGATGATCTTTCTCGTGGCGTTCAGTCCTTCCGGGACCTTCTGGCTGGAGTGGTAGTAGTATTGGGGCTCTCGGTTGTCCTTCTCGTACCAGATCAGGTTGGCGTTATCTACGAGGGAATCGACGACATAGGGAGACAGGAGGAAGGCGGCTATGGCCGCTGTCACTGCGAAAGGCATCGTCGACTGAGCCGCTAGGATCGTTCAGCTGTCCGTCAAATTATCGTCAAGGTGACAGGGGATCGCGTTTGATAGGTTAAATGGGTTAATTGATCAATTTGGCTTTAATGGCAGGATGCAGACGCGGAATGTTGGTTGATGGCAGATCGAATTATTTGAACTGGATGGAAATCTGATTCGGGAGCGGCTGAACCGTCGGGAATGAACGAAACAGTTATTTGCAGTCCGGGTGTGGGTGAGCGGGTTCTTTTGTCTGTGGAGATATTATGTATCGAGGCGGAGCCGAGTTTGGATGGAGAGATCGAGTTCGTGAATGGGCATGATACTCCCATTGTATCCGGAAATATAGCCATTTAAAATTTCGTTCGCGTAATATTTGAAAACATTTAATTCGCTGATTTTGAACAGCGTAAAACATGGGCGTCAAAAGTATGGAATAATGGATTTATTTCTCCCCTTCCAGGAATAGCGAAAAATTGATTGATAGGTGAAATTAATTCAGTTTTCAAGCAGAATTTTTCTGTTATTTTTATTGTTCCATCATTTACCGTCACTAAGCAGAGACATCATCGATATATTTTTTTAATATCACCCCTTAATGCCTTATTATTGGCGCTCTTTTTCCTCGGAACAGAGTGCTTATCAATTTGCCCAAATGTCTGTAATTTTCGAATTTTTGGCTGAAAATGGTCTCAAACGATTTGGTTCGACTCACTGATCAAGAATCCGAGGTCGAAATCGATTCTGTCCGGCCGGTCCGGCAGGTCCGGCCGGCTGGCCGTAGGCACGATAACTCTCGAACGAAAGGAGTTAGAGAATTGAACTTTGCAAAGTGGGTTTGGACCTTAAATATCGTTCGTTAATGGGCGAAATCCATCAAGCGGTTTCGGAGTTATGGCCGTTTTTAGTAAAAACATTTTTTATGAATATTTCTGAAACCGATTACTCGATCTATCTAAAATTTAGCATCAAATTGTATAATCATGACCTTTATAGGAATGTGAAGTTTTGTATTGATCAGGTTAGCACAAAATTTTTTTTTTTAATTAAAAAAAATTTTTTTTACAATAGCTCTCGAACGGAATGAGCAAGGCAGTTGAAATTTTCAGAGTAGGTTAGGGAGATGAGTATCTCGGTTAAGTTCGTTATTGGGCAAAATAGGCCAAATGCCATTTCAAGATTTGGTTTTTGGAGTGATTGTTTCTTGGCAAAATGCAAAAGAATAATAAAGATAATTCAGAGGATTGTTTGACTATGTTGCCTTAATTACCTCACGAGCTACCTCATTAACTTCTGACATATTATGCCTTATTGTTCTACAAGAAGAATCTTTAAATCATTTTGCTATTAAGCAATCGCTCAGAAAATCGAATCTTAAAATGTTCGAAGCCGATTTTCTCGAAAACGCTGAGGTTTAGAGCCGTCGATCATGAGTACGATTTATGAAGAAAATTCTTCAAGAGATCCAAACCGGTCGGAAAATTTCCAAAAATTTCAGTGGTGTTCAAGTTGGGGAGCTGCAATATCGAATGACCTCCTATCTACGCCACTGAAAATGTTTGAAACATTTGAGAAATATTGGAAGTTAACTTCCAACGAAAACTAGGGCTTTTCTGAGTTTTATCGGAATATCTTCATCCACTTTGGAATGATTACTAAAAAAAACATTTTTTTTTTCTGCAAATTCAACACCCTGTATCTCGTTAATGGGGCGTCTTAGGATATATGTTTATAGAAACTTTTATTGATGAAAAACAGCCTTCAATCTGATGGTGAAGTCCTGCTACAAACCCTGTAATACTATAATGAAAATTCTGAGATTTGAGATGTCATGATGGAATCAAAGTGTCTCGTTTAGGATTTAAAATGAAATCTGCTCATGTTGAAACACCTTTGAGAGTACGCGGGATTGAACTCGTATTCGAAGAGAGATGAAATTACTCAGGTTCACAGAGTTAAAATTTGCGTACAGTTGACCCAGAATCTTAAACTTCAGCACGAGAGAAGATCTTAAGGTAGAAGCACCAGAAAAATCCGAAACTCAATCATTTTTGATCATATGAGGAATTACCAACTATACTTGATACTGCCGCAATTTAACCTCGGATCACGTGATAAGTAAGATGCACTCCGTACAAACACTTATCATCAGGAACACATTGGAATTCTGCGTCCTCATATGCGGAGTATCGATCCACAGCAGTGTCGGTCCTGGCAATGTGTAAGTGCATTCTTGAAGTAGGTACATAGATTATTCCGGTTTGAATTGAGAATGCGAGATAAGGAATTTATAAGTGCACTGACGTCAGATCAGCAGCACTACTGAAATTTATAGTTATTAGAGAACCATTATTTTAATGAAGCAAAATTTCGAATTGGTAGTTCAACATTCAAAGAAGGTCACTCTCAATTAATCATAAAAGGATACTTTGGGAGGTGAAATCATTACTAAATGATTCCTTTCTGGGTTTTCTCTCCCAAACTCTGAAAAATATGTATAAAATAAGAGATTTATTATTTTGAAGATTGCTCCTTCCTTAGGAATACAAGATATTTGTTACAAGCAGTATATAGCACAATGTGTCCTAATAAACAGTAACGAAAAGACATAAAAAAATTTTTGCATATTTTTTATACTGATCCTCCTAAGTCTTCCCTTCATAACCTCACGAGAGCTTGAACGAGTAAGGAGAATCAGTTGTGTTCAGGATTTCACTGGTTAACGAAATTATCCGAGATATTTACGCTCCAATACTACCCTGCAAATTTCAATCCTCTCCTCCTATCGTTCGAGAGTTATCGTGCTAACGGACGGACGAACACAATTGGATTTGGCCTCGGATTATTCATCAGTGAGTCGAACCCAATCGTCTGGGACCATTTTTGGCGTGAAATTCGAAAAATTGAGACATTGTAGCAAAATGATCGCACGTTCTATCTTACGGAACACGCCCACAAAAAGTGTCTATTTGATGAGGACTTCATTTAAAGATTTTCAAATATTTTTCAAATTCAAAAATTTATATCTCGAGAAGTATTTATCATTAAATGGTTTCTTTCTGGGGTTTCTCTCCCAAACTCTGAAAAATATCTATAAAATAAAAAAATAATAATTTCAGATAGATCGAGTGATCGGTTTCGGAAATATTCATAAAAAACGTTTTTAGTAAAAACGGCCATAACTCCGAAACCGCTTGATGGATTTCGCCCGTTAACGAACTCGTCCGATATATTTACGCTCCAAACCTACCCTGCAAATTTCAATCCTCTAACTCCTTTCGGTCGAGAGTTATCGTGTTAACGGAAGGCCGGCCGAACGGCCGGACAGAATCGATTTCGACCACGGATTCTTGATCAGTGGGTCGAACCAAATCGCTTGATACCATTTTCAGCCAAAAATTCGAAAATTACAGACATTTGGGCAAATTGATAAGCACTCTGTTCCGAGGAACAAGAGCGCCAAAAAATAGGGGCTTGTTAACAATATCGATGATGTCACAGTTTGAATACGGGAAATGGTGAAATCAAACAAATAATAATTCAATGGGTGGTGACCAGGGTCGATAATTTTTGAAACCAAATAAAATTATAGTAGAATAAAACTCATTGTAAAAGGAAGAGAATATAACAAAAATTATAGGAAAAATAATTTACGGGCGATCTGAGGTCGGGAAGGGGAAGAGGGCGAGTTTTTGAGGGTAAAAAACGGTTTATCTCGATTTCTGGCAAAACTACAAGTCCTATGGGGCAAAATTGAATGACAAAGTTGTAGGTAATAAAAAGATCTACAACTTTTGTTTTTACACTTTTTTCACATAACCTCAAAATTTATGTGAAAAATGTGAAAAAAAAGTTTTTGGTTTTTAATTTTTATCTTTTACAAAAAAAAATATTTTTTCTCCAAATTTGGTAAAAACCTACTTTTTCATGTCCCAAATACACTATAATTTTTTGGATTTGAAATATTTTTGTTTTCACCTTAATTTGACTTAATATCGAAAAAGCATCCTAATTTTGAATTAAAAATTCTCACGTCAAAATATCTGCTTTTTTAAAAAAGTAGGTGGTCTTTCTATTCGTTAAAATCTCTACTTTCTGATGGTCTAAAAACAATATACATTACTATGGTAAATTCTCCCAGAAAATGCTACGAAGTAACAGGCAGTAAGGCGCAGACCCTCATAGCCCCTTCCTCACTTGTCTATGAAATAACTTTTGATGGGCTAAAATTATCCGTAGGTCACTCAGGTATACAAGTCATCTCAAAAGACCAACAAATAGGCATCTACACATATAATTCAGAGAAGATTGTACAACTTTCTCAAAATATTGAGGATATCTTATTTAATATTAACTTTATTAACTTAGCATTTTCCGAGAAAATTTACCATAGTAATGTATATTTTTTTACACCATCAGAAAGTAGAGACTCCAATGAAGAAAAAACCCACGTCCTTTTTTAAAAAAGAAGATATTTTGATGTGAGAATTTTTGATTGAAAATTTGGGTGCTTTTTCGATATTAAGTGAAATTAAGGTGAAAACAAAAATATTTCAAATCTAAAAAATTACAGTATATTTGGCACATGATAATGTAAGGTTTTACCAAATTTGGTGAAACAATATTTTTTTTTTGTAAAAGATAAAAATTAAAAACCAAAAACGTGGTTATTTGAATTTTTCACATAAATTTTGAGGTTATGTGAAAAAAGTTTGAAAACAAAATTTGTAGACCTTTTTATTACCTACAACTTTGCCATTCAACTTTTCCCATAGGACTTGTAGTTTTGCCGGAAATCGAGATAAACCGTTTTTTACCCTTAAAAACTCGCCCTCTTCCCCTTCCCGACCTCAGATCGCCCGTAAATTATTTTTCCTATAATTTTTGTTATATTCTCTTCCTTTTCCAATGGGTTCCAATCTACTATGGTTTTTGTTCACTTTTTATCATTTTTAAAGGCTTCTACCCTGGTCTAATACGCAAAACTTAAACGAAAACTTACCCCGTTACAAATTATAAGTTATGATTACCATCTGTTGAGTTTCTTCAACGAGAAAAATATGCGCTTTCATTAGACGATATTGAATTTTGCAAAAACCGCTAAATCAGTCTTGCTCTACCGGGAAACAATTTCCTACACTAATAAATAGAAAAGTTGGGATGGCCCACCTCCAGAAAATCGCTAATGAACCACCGTCAGCGCACCTCAACTGCGGCAGACTGGATTGAATTGAAAATAAAATACACCCAGCGGAGTGTGTAATGAAGAAAGTGCTTTCTAATTGATGAAATTCCGGAATGATTATACACAACGCGTGTATAAAAGGGAGCGGGGCGTTGGGTTTTCCTTTTTCATCGTTAAATTCTGGCGTTTAATGTAGTCCTACGGAGATTTATGAAGGACGTTAGCGCGGCGGGTCATTAAGACTCACCTTATACAGTAATCGTATTCCCATATTCACGATTTTAAAGTGTGGATACATATCTGGGAACAGGGCCGGCCCTATCACCCAAATCGTGAAATTGAACTGAAGAAAATAATGAACAAGCACTGACGTGAAGTTAGGAGCTTTTGCGCGTTTGTTCTATTGTCCATTCTCCTGTATTGAATACTCTTAATCGGATTTACCATGGTGAATTCCATTGTCTGTTCTCCTGTTTTGGACAATTGTCCAAACAGATTTTCAAAAATTGGTTCAAGCCCTGTGGACAGGAGCTTTCTAGCGGACAGAATCGATTTCGACCTCGGATTCTTGATCAGTGAGTCGAACCAAATCGTTTGAGACCATTTTCAGCCAAAAATTCGAAAATTACAAACATTTCAGCAAATTGATAAGCACTCTGTTCCGAGGAACTTGAGCGCCAAAAACCGATTACTTCGTAGTGTTTTTTTAATCAGCGTTGAATTATGCTCCACTGATGATTCCTAATAAGGATTAAACCGCGGTATGTAGCTATTCAACTTGTTGTATAGATTTCACCATGGTTGTTTTTTCATCAGCGTTGAATTATGCTTCACTGATGATACCTAATAAGGATGAAACCGCGGTATGTATGAATAATGCTTTAGGAAATCTAACTACTAGTACTTGAAGATGAATAGACTAGCAGAGACCAAAGTTTTGGAGCAATCCACAGAGTGTGTATGATTTCATCAATGTTGAATAGCTACATACCGTGGTTTCATACTTATCAGGAATCATCAGTGAAGCATAATTCAACGCTCATGAAAAAGCACTACGGAGTAACCGGTTTATTAAAGTCCTGTTTGGACAATTGTCCAATACAGGAATAGAATAATAGAATTCAGCATGGTCAATTCGATTAAGAGTGTCCAATACAGCAGTTAAAGTTGTATAGCTAATATACTCCGCTGCAGCCGCATGGATCTCTTTTAGAAGAATCGCCTCCGCTAGTATTCAAAGATATTACCTCTTGTTCATAGAAATCCCTTCAATATTTGATTTCAAAAAAGAAAATATTGTAGCTTCTAAGGCCAGGAGGATCTCTTTCAAAACGATGATTACTCAGAATTTCAGGTGTTCGAAGATCGCTGCAGCACCCTAATGTAGGGCTATCATCTCCCATAGATTTTTGTGATTTGTGAAGAAATCAGCCCGAAAATTTATAAAATAATTTAATATGTAATCATGACAAGGCAACGGTGGGTGACCGTTGCCTCCAGCTACTGAACTCACAAAAGGCTGCTCGGATCTCCAACAATATAGATCCGATCGTATTCAAACTTGGAACTAGGAAGTAGAGTTAGGTTCTAAAGGCTCTCGCAAAATTTCAGCTATTTTGGATGAATAGTTTCTGATATATAGAATTTTTTTCAATGATTTTTTGAAAATTTTCTAGAGATACGATCCTCACCAAATTTTGCAAGAATTTTTGCGTTGGCGTTCTATAACAAATAACCATGTTTGAATTGAATCGGATTCGTATTTATTGGGGAGACAACCAAAAAAAATATTCAGATGGGTATAACTCCAAAACCATTTGGCCGATTATGCTTATAAACAAACTTAAATGTCGCAATCAGATTCACAACCTAACCTGAAAATTTCGAGTCACTATCTATTTCCGTTCTCCAGGTAACCGTGACATAAAAAATATTTTTGTTTAAATTTTCTAGTTATACGATTCTTACAAAATTTCATAAACTCATCCGAGATATTCATTCCTCAATTCTATGATGAACGATAATATATATTCTTTCCTTAAATCCACTCCAATACAGCAATATTCCAGTTTTGTTTTTAATGGAGATATTCTGAACACAATATTATTAACTTACCATTACCATTCCCATCATCATATGGATTGACCATCGGCATGAAAATATCCACCAACAAAAAGTATAATATGTTATAATTCTCATAATTCTACGATTGCTGAAATGAATTAGACAATGTCATGTCTCAGGAAAATAAGTTGACATGACAATTCATACATAGAATAATTATATCATTCTGTGAAAACGTACAAATACGATTTATTATTGAAATTTTGAAAAGTCATATCTCCGAAGTTATTAGCTTGTTAGAGTTAAAAATTATATCAATGGATTCTTATGGTAAAACTGCTTATTGAAAAAAATTCAATTTGGAATTTGTCATGTAAATTTTTTTTTTTGTTACTCCGAAACCATGTGTCCGATTTTGCTCAATTACGAATTTAGCCGAGATATTTATCTCCCAAACCTACTCTGAAAATTTCAACTGTCTAGCTCATTCCGTTCGAGAGTTATCGTGCCTACGGCCGGCCGCACCGGCCGGACAGAATGAATTTCGACCACGGATTCTTGATCAGTGAGTCGAACCAAATCGTTTAAGACCATTTTCATCGAAAAATTCGAAAATCACAGACATTTGGGCAAATTGATGAGCACTAGTTCCGAGGAACAAGAGCGCCAAAAATAAAAAAAAAATTATTAAAAAATATTATTTATTTCAATCAATCGAGAACGGAAAGACCTAGCAACTTGCAATTTCTGAGGAAGGTAATTATGCATCCTATCGCGACATTTTAGTTCGTTAAAAGACATCATCGTCCGAACGGTTTCGGAGTTATCTCAGTCTGAAATTTGGTTGAAATTTATTATTTCCTCAATAACTCAAAAATACGATGCTGATTCAATTCAAACATGGTAAGTTGTTCTAGCCGACGCAAATTTATCTTACAGAATTGTCCGCTGAAATTTTGCTAGAACCGTCAAAACCAATTATTAGTTTGCTAGAGTTGATAAGGACATCAATGGATGAAATTATTAAACTATCTTAAAAAAAACTGAATTTAAAATTTTTAATGTAGAAACAATTTTTTTTTCTTTACTCCGAAACCACCTGGCCGATTTTGCCCAATAACGAACTCAGCCGAGATATTTATCTCCCAAACCCACTCTGAAAATTTCAACTGTCTAGATTATTCCGTTCGAAAGTTATCGAGTCAACGGACGGCCGGTCAGAATCGATTGACCACGGATCCTTTAACAATGAGTCGAACCAAAACGTTTATAACGATTTTCAGCCAAAAATTCTAAAATTACAGACATTTGAGTACAGTACTCTGTTCCGTTGAATTTTCGTCCAGTAAAGACTAAAACAATCAAATATTTAACACCGTAATTCGCAGAATGAAAGAAATTATCCAATATTTCACATTCCGTTATATCCCCAAAGCAGAGAATAAATTATATTTTGCATACCGATTTTACTATTCGACTCTTCGCGAATTTTTTTGCTACTATGAACATTATGGAAAATTTTAAACTTCCAGATTCTGCTTACGCGGTAACTGATCCTAAAATTTTATGAATAATTCAACAAATCCCCGCATTAAGCAGTGGCTTGCATATTTATGTATGTTAATTTTATTCCTTTCATTTGGGTCTATCAAAAAATGTGGGCATTTCTTGGCGAATGAGATATGAAGGGTTCGCGGTTTTAATTATTGTTTCATGACAAGGATATGACCGACCGCCCCGCTCAGAGTAATAATATTATTCCGGCTCATTTTTGGAGGAATATGGCCAACAACAAAATTTTCTGATTTGTTCGCAAAAAAGTTTCACATGATCGGCCCTCCAAATTTTACATGCGGGTTTATAATTTCAAACTAAATCTTTTTGGTCAATCATATGTTAATAATACAGGGTCTTTATAAATGATTATAATATCGTAGTTGGTTCTGAAACCCCTCTCATTTTGCCGCTTCATACGCCTGCTGAACACATTTGCAATTCCAGCCACAGAATTAATAACAGAATAATCATTAAAATATACTGTGGGAGGTATACTCATTATTAAAAGGTTTATTTCTGGGTTTTCTCTCCCAAACTCTGAAGAATATCCATAAAATAAAAACTAATTATTGTGTGATTGGCTTCTGCGTAAGAAACACAAGATTTTGTCAGAAGCTATCAATTGAACAATGTTGCTCAACAAACAACAACGAAACAACATCAACGAAGAAACAACTATATCGTAACGTTTCGGAGTCTATATCAGACTCCTTCGCCAGACGCTTAACGAAAATCTTTAGTTGATAGTTATTCTAAAATTCGAGAATTGTCACATTGACAGTATGTGAAAATCATAGCTAACATAGTTTTACTTTGCATAGAAATTTCCAAGTTTCAACTCCTCTTTCAATAAATTCAGCCAAATATGGTCAATACCAATTGAGCAATTTGCAAAATTGCATTCTCTGTTCATCAAAAATACAAGTTGACTCCTTAAGTTTCCTTTTAATATAATCAGGTTCTGTCATTAGAATCTTTGTATTACTCCAATCCATCATGGGATCTCCTTGGATTGTACATACATGATCTGCTATTTTTGATTTCTGTATGTCTCTATTTCTCAAGTTATTCTTATGCTCTGACTTTCTCACTTCTAGTGGTCTTGATGTTTCTCCTGTGTATGATTTACCACAAATACAAGGAATATTATATACACAGTTTTTTGATTGTTTGTTTTTCATTAATGGATTTGTCTTCGTTAATAAAGACCTAAGATCATTTTGTGTTTTGAGGACGGTTCTTATACTGAAAAAATCAGAAGAATCGGTTCTAAGTTCAATACAAGAACCGCCTTCAAAACACGAAAGGTTTTTATTATCGAAGACAAACCCCATTAATGAAAAACAAACAATCAAAAAACTGTGTATATAATATTCCTTGTATTTGTGGTAAATCATACACAGGAGAAACATCAAGCCCACTAGAAGTAGTGGGCAAAACTACAAGTCCCATGGAAAAAAGTTATATGGCGAAGTTGTAGGTAATAAAAAGATCTAAAACTTTTATATTTTCACTTTTTTCACATAACCTCAAAATGTATGTGAAAAATTCAAATAACCACGTTTTTGGTTTTTAATTTCTATTTTTTTCACCAAATTTTGTAAAAACTTCCTTTTTTATGCCCCCAATACACTGTAATTTTTTTTCACCTTAACTTGACTTAATATCGAATAAGCACCATAATTTTCAATCAAAAATTCTCACGTCAAAATATCAGCTTTTTTAAGAAAGTAGTTGGGCTGTTTGTTTGTTAAAATCTCTACTTTCTGATGGTCTAAAAAAACTATACATTACTCTGGTAAATTTTCTTACAAAATGCTACGAAATAACAGGTAGTAAGGCCCAGACCCTAATAGCGCTTTGCCCAATACAATACAATTTTGCCATTAAAATTTTTTCCATAGGACTTGTAGTTTTGAGATCAACCGTTTTTTACCCTTAAAAACCAACCCCCTCCCCCTTTCCGACCTCAGATCGCCCGTAAATTATTCTTCCTATCATTCTTGTTATATTCTCTTCTTTTTACAACGGGTTTCATTCTACTATAATTTTTTCCGGTTTCAAAAATTATCTACCCTAGTCTAATAGGTATATCCTGATTATAATCCACCATCATTCAATGTAACAATTGCAAGGGATGTTCAACGAATTTTCCGCCTGGCGTAAATAAAACGAATTTCCCTTCGTTTCCAGATTCCTAAGTGTCAAGAAATGGCTGCTCAGGAAGAAACATCAGATCGAGCTGGCGCGCAAGAGAGGCTGGAAAGGGTACTGGGTGTGCTTGAAGGGCACGACGTTGCTCTTCTACCCCTGCGACTCTCGCGAGGGAAGGTCGGTGGAGGCTGCCCCCAAACACCTAATTATCGTGGATGGGGCTATCATGCAGCCAATTCCGGAACATCCGAAGAGGGACTATATCTTCTGCCTGAGCACAGCGTTCGGTGACGCTTATCTCTTCCAGGCCCCTTGTCAGGTGAGTTAATAAGCAGGAAGACAGTTTGTGTTTGTTGTGCCCTCCGATGTGTTGTCACGTTGTTCACTTTGAACTGTTGAGGTCGATTGCGAGGCAGGGACGGCTCAAGATAGAATCACAGATTACCGGATAGTGCAATCGACATTTGGCGGGAAGCACGAAGGTTTGACCTTCAGATTTACTACCGATAAAGACGTAGTAAAAAAAAATTGGTTCAAGCCCTGTGGACTGTGAACTGCATCATAAAGGAAATTCAATTCAAATAATAGTTTATTTATCAAGATTAAATGAGCAATCTGATGATGAGAACTGCACCATGGAAGAAACCAAATTAAAATAGCTGAAATGAATTTGCCTCTCTCTTATAGAACAGGATGAAATGTACGAGTATGAACACAGATCATATAAAAAAGCTTAGATAGAATAATTATAGCATTCTGTGAAAACATAGAAGTACGATTCATTATTGAAATTTAGAACTTCATCATAGCAGAAATTGAATTCAAACATCATAGAAGAATTTAAATTCAACAAGAGTGCCAAAAATTATCAATCCAAAACCAATAGACGAATTCTACCCAACAACGAACTCATCCGAGATATTCATTCCTCGATTCTATGATGAACGATAATATATATCTTTCCTCAAATCTACTCCAATACACCAATATTCCAGTTTTGTTTTTAGTGGAGATATTATGAACTCAATATTATTAACTTACCATTACCATTCCCATCATCATATGGATTGACCATCGGCATGAAAATATCAACCAACAAAAAGTATGATATTATATTATCATTCTCATATTTATACGATTGCTGGAATGTATGACAATGAGACAACGTCATGTCTCAGGAAAATAATTTGACATTATAACAATTCATAGAATACCCACAGAATAATTCTATCATCATGTGAAAACGTAGAAATACGATTTACAATGAAATTTTGAAAAATCATATCTCCGAAAGTATTAGCTTGTTAGAGTTAAAAATGATATGAGTGGATTCTTATAATAAAACTGCTGATTGAAAAAAATTTAATTTGGAATTTTCTTTGTAAAAAAAAATTTTTTTTTTGTTACTCCGAAACCATCTGTCCGATTTTGCCCAGTATCGAACTTAGCCGAGATATTTATCCCCCAAACCTACTCTGAAAATTTCAACTCTCTAGCTCATTCCGTTCGAGAGTTATCGTGCCTACGGCCGGACGGCCGGACCGGCCGACAGAATGAATTTCGACCACGGATTCTTGATCAGTGAGTCGAACCAAATCGTTTGAGACCATTTTCATCGAAAAATTCGAAAATTACAGACAGTTGGGCAAATTGATAAGCACTCAGTTCCGAGGAACTAGAGCGCCAAAAATATGAAATTTTTCTTTTACAAATACAATTAAGAAAATTGAAAAATAAATTCTAGAATATTGAAGCAGATTCTAATACAAAAAAAAAGAAGTTTTGTATGACAATAGCCCAAAACAGGTTTAAAGTACCTACAAATAGTAGATATTCCATAAAACATGTATGAAAGAAGAGAAGTAATAATGTAAAATTACCTTGTAAACGATCAAAAATTTCCTGATCTACGTTCACCAAATTTTCTCCTCTCTCGAACAACAGAATTATGCTTTCAATATTTACGTAATATTTTCAAACATTTTTGGGTGAGGTCCTCGTTGCATCGCCAAAATATGAGTATTTCAACACCAACATGATATTTTTGAAGTTATAATATTCCCTTCCGTCAGTCCCGTCATTAAGTGAGAGAACTGAGCATGATGAAAAGCAGTCTCACTTCTCTCAGATCTCTTACTTCATGTTCCGTTCCGAAATCTAAGACTTTTCTGAGAAAAACTAATTTCGGAACAAACAACTGAGATTTTTCTCACTTCGCTCACATTTCGGAATACACTTTATTCTCATAATTCTTCGATTGCTGAAATGAATTAGACAATGTCATGTCTCAGGAAAATAAGTTGACATTATAACAATCCATAGATAGAATATTTATATCATTCTGTGAAAACATAGAAATACGATTTATTTTTGAAATTTTGAAAAATCTCCGAAAGTATTAGTTTGTTAGAGTTAAAAATGATATCATTGGATTCTTATGGTAAAACTGCTTATTGAAAACAATTTAATTCGGAATTTGTTATGTAAAAAATTTTTTTTTTGTTACTCCGAAACCATCTGTCCGATTTTGCCCAATAACGAACTGAGCCGAGATATTTATCTCCCAAACCTACTCTGAAATTTTCAACTGTCTAGCTCATTCCGTTCGAGAGTTATCGTGCCTACGGCCGGCCGGACGGACAGAATGAATTTCGACCACGGATTCTTGATCAGTGAGTCGAACCAAATCGTTTAAGACCAACTTTAACCTCAACTACACCAACTGTCAAATAATAAAATTTAATTTATTTTTAGCACATACGCTACAAACTCAGATATTGTTGGCGAAAGTTTATTTTAGTACTTTAATTTTTGCATGAACCATTGTACGAATAAGGGAGATCGATAACTTTGCACCAAGTCCTCCGTTAAAAATTAGGTTAGTCGTCGTTATCTTGGGAGCTCTTCCAAGAGTATTAGATTTTTCTGGTTAATAACAAGTTAGTGTATAGTTATATCTGAAATAATTTCTATTTTATTTCATTTCAAAATAAAATCGTCCTTATTGGAAAACCAAAACCCTTAATAAGGGACGTAATATTATACGAATATGGATCATTAATCGCCATATTCCAAATTTTTGGGTAGGTTTGGTAAAAAAAATTCTTGTTAAAAATTGTGATAAACTGTATTTCACTGGAAATGTTATAGACATTATCTACACTAAATGTACTAAGTTTCATGAATATAACTGATATACTACAGTACTCATAGAGGTATATTTTTTTCAGGTGGAACTGGAGAATTGGGTAAACAGCATCCACAGCGCATGCGCGGCAGCTTTTGCGCGACATCGTGGGAAGACAGGAACGTTACATTTATTGCAGGAAGAAATATTCCGACTCGAAAAAGCTATAGAGACGGTAAGTTGTACGTATGATAATGTGATTCATTATGTAACGAAGGCGCATAGGAAATGATGTATCCAGTGATACATAGTTTTCGCCCAACCGTGAACTTCTTGGGATATTTAATGAAAGAAGATGAAGATATTCTAAGAATATATTTTTGTGATGTATGTAGCGTATTCAGAAGCAGAATTTAAAATTATTTCCATATATACAGGGTGTTCGAAAACAAAGATATAGACCAAAGTTCTATTTTTTTATTGTAACACCCTGTATTTGACCTCAAAAATGGAATGACAAGCTAAAATTATGGTCAGTTTCTCACTTTATACCTTAGAAGTACCATTTACGAGAAAATGGCGACAAATTGAAAGTATGAAGTTTTTTTAAATAGCAAATTATTGAAGAAACCAATTACTCCAGCGATACAGACAGTATTTTTTTGAGTAGACATATTAGCTACTCCTATACAAAAAAATTAACTCTGGAATATACAGAGTGATCATAATTAATTTTCAAACATCGAGTACAATTAATGGTCAAAAACTTTGTTATTTCAAATGGCACACCCGGTATTTCTATATCTCGTTGACCGTAAAAATTTATTTCGAAACTATCTTCACAAGCTTTCTCACTCCTAAACCTGATAGTTTTCTCCGGGTGTGCCATTTGAAATAAGAAAGTTTTTCACCATTATTTGTAGTTGATGCTTGAAAATTAATTATGATCACTCTGTATATTCCAGAGAAATTCGGTTGTTATTTCCTCAATTACCCAAAAAATACGAAACCGATCCAATTCAAACAGGGTTGTTGGTTGTAAAATGCCGACACAATGGTTGCAAAATTTCGTGAGGAGATAATTTTCAAAAAATCATTGAAAATCATTGGAAAAAATTCTATATATATCAGAAACTATTCGCCCGACATCACTGTAATTTAGCGAGAGCCTTCAGAGCCAAGTTTTAAGTTTGAACACGATCGGATCCATATTGTTGGAGATCCGAGCAGCCTTGTGTGAGTTCAGTTGCTGGATGGGTGACCGTTGCCTCGATAACTTTCGAACGAAAAGGAATACGGACTTGCGATTTTCAGGGTAGTTTGCGTATCCGAATGGGAGAGTCAAGTTCCTTGTTGGGCACAATCGGCCCAACGGTTTTGGAGTTATATTATTTCCTCGATAACTCAGAAAATTTAGGCTCAATCGAATTGAAGCTTGCTAACTAGTTGTAGAATATCGACATAAACGCGTGTGTTAAATTTGGTGAGGACCTACTCATAAAAAAATTAGGAAAAAAATTCGGATCAAGCACTTACGTGAAGGCAGGAGCTTTTGCGCGCATGTTCTGTTGTCCATTCTCCTGTCACACTCTCAATCGAATTTATCATGGTAAATTCGATTAATACAAGTGTCCAATACAGGAGAATGGACAATAGAAAAACTCCTGGCTTCACGTCAGTGCTTGAACCAGTTTTCAATTTCTTATGTTCGTGTGGTCGAGTAAATTATTCAGTTGGATTAAATTGCTGAACGCCCTCTGTATATCTTCAATCAATCCAGACCGACTCTGATTGTGTAGCGTCACGCCAATTAGTTAATTCTAGGCAAACCGTACAGTTCGGCCCGTTCGCATGTTACTGATTGACATCGTCATCGAAATCATATTTAATTGAATGAATCCATCGACAACATTGCTATTCAGATTGGGTCGGTCCAGTGTTGAAAATTGTGTCATAGGTGGGAATTGTCTGAAGAGAATTGAACTTTGATATGACTTTCGGTTCACTGGTTATTATACTGGGTGGATACATGAGATCTTTCGATAGGGATAACCAAGATGCATAGAATAACCAGGTGTCGACTCTCACTACTAATACCCTTTAAAATTTTCGTCCGAAAAATGGAACTAGAATTGTCTTATCTGACTGATATTTTGAGTTATAAAGGGTTTTCCAATAAGAGTTATTATTTTGAACCGCCCGCTATTTCGGTAGATGTCACTTTTGAAGCTGTAATTTTTTGACATTTGACAAGTAGTTACTACGCCATTAATAAAAATGGAACGATACACGCTTCAAGAACGCATTGAAATTATTAAAATTCACTATAAAAATGGTGAAAATTCGGCAGAGACGGTTCGTACAACTCGAACATTTTTGAGTCGTCGTGAAGCACCTTGTCGGACCGCAATGAAGAAAATGGTGGAAAAATTCGAGCTGTTGGGACAAGTTAGTTATGTGAAAAATATAACCCGTACACGTCGCTCAAGAACAGCCGAGAATATTGCTGCTGTAGCCGAAAGTGTTGAAGAAAACCCAGGTTTGTCCATTCCTCGTCGTTCTTTGGAATTAGGCATTCCACAAACGTCACTACTCCGTATTTTTCATAAAAATTTGGGTCTTAAGGCTTCTAAGGTTCAGTTAACACAAGAATTCAACACGGCCGCTCATCAACAACGTCGTGTCTTTGCAGATTGGGTCGTTGAAATGCATGAAAATGATCCGGAATTTCATCGAAAAATCATCTTGAGTGATGAGGCCCATTTCCACCTTGGTGGCTTCGTTAACAAGCAAAATTGTCGCATCTGGGGCTCGGAAAACCCAAGAGTTATTGTTGAAAAGCCTCTCTATCCTCAACGTGTGACTGTTTGGTACGGTTTATGGTCCGGCGGAGTCATTGGACCTTACTTTTTCGAAAATGAGGCTGGAGTAACAGTTAAGGTGAATGGATTGTGCTATCGAGAGATGATTAATGATTTTTTATGGCCGGAATTGGATGGTATTGATCTGGACAACGTTTACTTTCAACAAGACGGCGCTACGTGCCACACAAGCAACGAAACCATTGATCTTTTGCGGGAAAAGTTTCCGGACCGTGTTATCTCTCGCATAGGTGATTAGAATTGGTCACCGAGATCTTGTGATTTAACACCTTGCGACTTCTTCCTTTGGGCCACGTGAAAGAGAAGGTCTACACCAATAGCCCAGCGTCGATTCAAGACCTCAAATATGGAATTCGTGAGGCTATCGAGGACATAGGGCAGCCACTTTGCGATTTCGTTATGGAAAATTTCATTAAAAGGATATGGTTCTGTAAACGTGGTCGTGGTGGTCATTTGCCTGATGTTATTTTCCACTATTAACGGCATCGCTTCTTCATAATGAAATAAACATCCGATCATTTATATTGAAAAATGGCATTTTTCTTTGAATATCAAAATAACACCTCTTATTGGAAAACCATTTAGAAGAAATAACAACAAAATTTCAGATGAATATAACTCCAAAACAATTTGGACAATAACGAAATTAAATGTCGCATTTGGATGCGCAACGTACCCTGAAAATTGCAAGTCACTGTCTCCTTCCGTTCTCAAGTTATCGTGAGATTAATAGTTTTTTTTTGTAATTTTTTCAAAATTTTCTACATGTACTGTCCTCACAAAATTTCACACACGTCTTTATGTTGATATTCTACAACTAGTTACCAAGCTTCAATTCGATCGGGTCTGTATTTTTTGAGTTATCGGCAAAATAATATTCCAGATAGGTATATCTCCGAAAACGGTGGACCCATTATACCCAACAACAAACTCAACGCTTCCATTCTGATGCTCAACCTACCCTGAAAATTGCAAGTTCTTTTCTCTTTTCGTTCGAGAGTTATCGAGGCAACGGTCACCTATCCAGCTTCTGAACTCACCCAAGTTGGCTCGAATCTCCAACAATATAGATCCGATCCGATAGATTTAACTTGGAACTTGGTAGTAAAGTTATGTTTTGAAGGCCCTCGCCAAATTTCAGCGATGTTGGACGAGTATTTCCTGATATATAGAACTTTTTTCAATAATTTTTCAACAATTTTCTAGTGATTTCAATAATTTTCGCATTGGCATTCTATAACATATTTCCATGTTTGAATTTGATTATTTTCGTATTTTTCGAGTTATTGTAAAAATAACAACCGAATTTCAGATGGGTATAATTCCAAAACCGTTAAGCCGATTATGCCTATTAACAAACTCAAATGTCATATTCAGATGTACAACCTACCCTAAAAATTACAAGTCGTTCCCTTTCCGTTCTTAGGTTATCGTGTGACATAATTAAAAAAATTTTAATAATGTTTTTAAAATTTCCTAGGGAAACGATTCTCACAAAATTTCACGAACGTCTTTGTGTAAGTATTCTTCAATTAGCTACCATGTTTCAATTCGATCGGATCTGTATTGGTTGATGACAAAATTATTACTCGTAAACCGTTGGGCCGATTATGCCCATTAACGAAATTGTCCGTCCTATTGGGATGCGCCACCTACCCGGAAAATTTCAAGTCACTATCCTTTTCCGTTCTCAAGTTATCGGTGCAACGGCCGGACGGCCAGACAGAATAAAATTTGACCTCGAATTCTTCATCAGCGAGTTGAATCCAATCGTAAGATACCATTTTCGGCATAAAATTCGAAAATTACAGACATTTGGGCAAAATGATAATGCAATTAATTGATTTTTTTTTCAATTTCAACAGCCTTTATCTTTTTTCCTGTGCCGAATTCGGAAAAATTATGTGAAGAATACCTATTTATATAAAGAAAATTGCTTCAATATCAAGTGGTCTAGAGTTTCGAATCGCCGATATCGATATAACTTCCTCGAACAAGTTTACAGGTTTCAGCATCCAGTTAACTTGATACTCTGACAGTTCGAGGAAAGTTGGGTATCATGAACGTGAAATGGGATAAATGGCTGGAATTCCTGGAATATAACCTGGTCGAGATGTGATTAGTATTTGACACCATGTGGTTCATTTGATTGATTTGTTAGATGATGACTTTTATCGAGGTGTTCATCTCAACTCTCATATGTAATGAAACCTTCTTTATGTATAAACTTAGGATGGGCGTCCCAGAATTCATTTGCCAGGGAATATGGGAATAGATTGGACGATGAAACTTGAGATCGGGAAGTTAAACGTGCTCGGTCGGTCAATAGTCATGATCAATATACAGGGTGAGTCTTTGACCATTGCATTAATTTTAACCAAAGATTCCTCTCATCAAATGAAACACTTTTTTCATTTAACATTTTTCCAAATTCAGCTCAGGTAAAAAGATACAGGCTGTTGAAATTTTGAAAAAAAATCAGTTTTTATTTTGTAGCTTTGACATCCGTTTTTCGAATGAAATGAATTTTGGCGTAAAGTTTCCTATAACTATGATACATATTTTCCAAATATTAGTTATTTTCTACTTCTACTGGTTTTCTAGTTATGGACTCGTGGATTCATAAAACGAAATTAGCATAAAGAAACATATAAAATTTTTCTTGGGTCATTTCAAGGATATTCCATCGTTTTCGAGATATTCTTCATTGAATAAGTATTTTAAAATGGAAAACTCCAGAAATTTCACTACTTTTATGGATCCGTCCATGAGCGTTGGAATCCCGAATCAAGCTGTAAACCACGTTACCATGCCTTATTCTCATCCGCCAACAATGTCATAGATAATTTATATGCGGGTGTGTATTGGCACATTGTGAAATCCATCGATATCATTTTCAACTCCAACAAGCTAATACTTTCGGAGATATGATTTTTCTAAATTTCAATAATGAATCGTACGTACTTAGTCTATGTTTTCACAGAATGCTATAATTATTCTATCTAAGCTTTATTATATGATCTGTGTTCATACTCGTACATTTCATCCTGTTCTATAAGAAAGAGTCAAATTCATTTCAGCTATTTTAATTTGATTTCTTCCATGGTGCAGCTCTCATTCTCAGATTGCTCATTTAATCTTGATAAATAAACTATTATTTGAATTTAATTTCCTTTATGATGCTGTTGATGTGATGATGTGACATTTTTACCAACTTTGGCCGCTTATATCTCAGAAACTAAGCATCCAAAACCAGTTAAACCCGCACATTTTTCCAACAACCCACCCCCCCAACATACATCCAATTCTAATGAGACCCAATTTCCCATAAATATGTTTTCGTGCAGGGTTATTTCTCACGCTATTCAAGATGAAGCATTTTTCAACCAAAGTAATGAGAATTTACGAGATCCACGGCGTCTTCAGGATATTTTAGCAGTCAGATCCAATAATAGTACGGGTATTATCGATAACAACAAGATTTATTGGAATTTCGCTCCGAATATGTTTTCGATTTTGTTTACCACCCACTTCATGTGGCGCATCTTATCTAAACGTATCAACTACAGCACTTTATACATTCTCAATATCCTCGGAGCCTCATTCGATATTCGTGCCCTTATCTAGGACGTCCTAAATGCAAGATATAGTACGTATGCGGGATAAAATAAGGAATATTGCATTCAAGTAAGGAAGCTCGTCTCGAATAGATTAGATGAATGTATTGGGGAAATAACAAAGACGGATGAATTCGTATTATTCTTGGGCTATAGGGATATAACCTGGAATCCCACTGATGAAAAGATCAATGCATCGCTATATAAGTATTGGAATTCCAAGCCACCCTGAAGTTCCTCCAAATTGGTTTCGGGTAATGATATTCCTTATTGAAAGGTTTTTTTCTGGGTTTTCTCTCCCAAACTCTGAAAAATATCTATAAAATAAAAATTAATTATTTTGTGATTTGCTTATGCGTAACAAACACAAGATATTTGTCAGAAGCAATCAATTGAACAATGTTGCCTAACAAACAACAACGAAACAACATCAACGAAGAAACAACTATATCGTAACGTTTCGGAGTCTATATCAGACTCCTTCGTTAGACGCTTAATGAACATCTTTGGAATTATTTTGTTGATAGTTATTTTGTGACCTTTCTAATGTAATATAATATGTGAGTTGTTTTCATAAAAACAAACCTTCAAGAGTTATTTCATAATTTGTTGGTCAAAATAAAATGATTAAAATTATGTAAGTTCTTGAATTAAGTACAAAGTAAATAGCTTTAGCAGTTAGGTGCGTCAATGAAACAGTTAAATAATTTTCAATAATTTATTCAATTAATCATTTCTACCTGCTTTGTGTAACCATCCAAAGGGAATAGTGGTCCAGCTCAACAGATATCTAATACGTAATTATTCGGACAAAGAAAATGATGTTACGCATGATCTGAGAGAAACAACGATCTGGTTATCATCGACCTTCGATCGATATGCGATACGGAGCCGGGGCTACCCATCATAGATGGCGCTACCAGTATTGAAATTGATTATACTTTATAAAATTGAGAGCATGCGAATTTTGTTTTACTTTCAACGAAATTGGTTTTAACTTTTCCGAACTTGGTTTCACTTTTTCCAAAATCGAACTTGCAAAGGCATAGAAGGATCTAGAATCCATCATGTTGGATTTACTGAGCGTTCTCCTGGTAGAAACCAAGCTGTAGCTGTGCCGTTTCGTCAGCATGAAACATGGAAGCGAAATAATCACTATGGAACATTCGAGTGAAATAATAACTCTGAAATTACAGTCGGTACAAAGTAACCAACTCCTCTGTTCAACTTTAACATCGCTCCCTCTGAAATGAGGGATTCTATAAAACCAGTGAGATTAAGGCACCTACTTGCATTCCACTTTACCTTCAAGGGCCCCAGCGGGTGAATTCTTCGGTCAGAACTTCCGACCAACATTTCTGGGATGAACGTGATATTCAGAGTTTGAGTAGTTTCAGTTAGGAATTTTCTGGAAAGTTTTTGTTGCTCTTGATCGTTTTTTCGAGGCGTGAGCTCGAAGATGAATAGAATTTTTTGCCCCTTGCATTACGATACTGGAATTCAACACCTGCACTAAATTGAATAATTTCACATAGATTGAGACCATGAAATAGATAATATGGGTGAAGCTCTATTATGGACTCGTAACATAGCGCTATCATTTCGTCCAAATTGATATGATACGATTATACTGACACTTCTAGGTATCCGAGGAAATCCGTCATAACCTTTTAGGTTGATGATGATTAGGAGAATCAGTTATGCTATGTGTAGGCTTCGTCACTGTGTCCTTAAGCCAATTTAGTTACTGGTCTGTTTGGTGCTCTAATTTCTTGGAACAGAGTGCTTATCCATTTGCCCAAATGTAATGTAATTTTCGAATTTTTGAAGATGAACTTAAACGATTTGGTTCTACTGACTGATCAAGACTCTGTTGTCACAATCGATTCTGCCGGCCGTCCGTTCGTCTAACCGGCCTTTACCACGATAACTCTCGAACGGAAACAGTTGAAAATTTCAGAATAGGCTTGGGAGATAAATATCTTGATTATGTTATTTTTTTTTACATTACAATTTTCAAATTCATTTTTTTTACATATGGTTTCATCATCATTTTCTACTCTAACAAATTAATACTTTCGGTTTTTCAAAATTAAATCCTTACTCTATGATTTCACAGAATGCTTTAAATAACGGCCGTATCTATGCATTTCATGATCTGTGTTCACACCTGTCATCATTGTCATCTCATCTACAGACTAGAAACATATCAAACATAGTATGATTGATAGTATGATTAGGGTTGCCAACCGTCCTTTATTTCGAAGGACAGTCCTTTATTTTAACAATATGTCCTTTTGAAAGATGTCAAAGGACTGCAAATGTCCTTTGAAATCATCCGAAAATATAAATAAAAATGGGTTCAAGCCCTGTGGACAGGAGCTTTCTGGCGCTCTAGTTCAAACAGACAAATTATATCTCCTAAAGTATTGTTTTCTCAGAGTTGGGAATTATATCAATGTATTCTTATGATAGAACTGCATCATAAAGGAAATTCAACTCAAATAATAGTTTATTTATCAAGATTAAATGAGCCATCTGAGAATGAGAACTGCACCATGGAAGAAATCAAATTAAAATAGCTGAACTGAATTTGACTCTCTCTTATACAACAGGATGAAATGTACGAGTATGAACACAGATCATATAATAAAGCTTAGATAGAATAATAATAGCATTCGGTGAAAACATAGAAGTACGATTCATTATTGAAATTTAGAAAAATCATATCTCCGAAAGTATTAGCTTGTTGGAGTTGAAAATGATATCGATGGATTTTAATGGTGAAACTGCATCTTAAATAAAAATTTGAAATTTGTTGCTTAGAAAAAAATTTTTTTTTTCGTTACTCCGAAACCATCTGGCCTATTTTGCCCAATAACGAACTTAACCGAGATATTCATCTCCCTAACCTACTCTAAAAATTTCAATTGCCTAGCTCATTCCGTTCGAGAGTTATTGTAGAAATTTTTTTTTTTAATTTTGAAATTTTTTTTTTACACTTTTCGGTAACTTGTCGATAAAAAACTTCACATGCGTATAAAGGTCATGATTCTACAATTTGATGCTAAATTTCAGATAGATCGAGTGATCGGTTTCGGAAATATTCATAAAAAATGTTTTTACTAAAATCGGCCATAACTCCGAAACCGCTTGATGGATTTCGCCCATTAACGATCTCTTCCGAGATATTTACGCTCCAAACCCACCTTGCAAATTTTAATCTTCTAACTCCTTTCGTTAGAGAGTTATCGTGGCTACGGCTGGCCGGCCGGACCGGCCGGACAGAAATGATTTCGACCTCGGATTCTTGATCAGTGAGTCGAACCAAATCGTTTGAGACCATTTTCAGCCAAAAATTCGAAAATTACAGACATATTAGCAAATTGATGAGCACTCAATTCCGAGGAACTAGAGCGCCAAAATGAAAACATCAGTGGTCAAACATCTAGTTGCCATCCCTAACCGGAATCCAAGTGGCAAGTAGCCGCTTAACCGGAGGCCGGAGGTCCTATTATTCGAGAAGTCTCGTCCAAAAGGTGCATTCGAATGAATTGATGCATTCCCAATCGACCTACATCCATTTCTACCCGATAAAACCGTTCCGTAACGATGTAACGTGAACGGCTGCAGTAGAACACTCTGCGATTTGGCCCATTTCACAAGCCGCGCTGTAAATCTTTACCGCCTTTCGTTACGGCGCTTTTAAATTTTCCCGGTTGCGAGGGCGGTCGGCCTTTCGCGGTTCTGGAACGCTTCCAATATTAGGAAGGTCTCGTTTAGATGTGGAATCTGGATTATGACGTTGCGTTGTTTCGTCCTGAGTTATCTGGTTTACGTGACGGCGTTGTTGCGCTCTTTTTCCAGGGCGATCTCATTTCGCCGGAATGTCTGTATTTTGCCCATTTGGAGATGGTCTCTAACGATTACTTCGAACTAACTGCGAGTTAGTTCATTTGATGATCCATGCAGGATGTCTGAAAATTAAGATAAAAAATGGGTTCAAGCCCTGTGGACAGGAACTTTATGGCGCTCTAGTTCAAACAGACAAATTATATCTCCGGAAGTTCTGGTTTCTCAGAGTTGGGAATTATATGACATATTAAATTATTTTTTCATTATTTTACACAATACAAAGTAAAAACATGCATCTATGGGAGATGATAGCCCTACATATGGGCCCTGTAGCGGTCTTCGAACATCTGAAGTTCTGAATAATCATCACTTGGACTGGCCAGATCTGGTTTTGAAAGAGACCCTCCTGGCCTTACGAGCAACAATTTCCTTTTTGAATTCAATATTGAAGGGATTTCTAAGATAGATATCTTTGAGAACTAGCGGAGGCGATTCTTCTCCAAGAGATCCCATGCGTCAACAGAAGAGTATATTTGTGAGAGGAGACTGTTGAAAGGTTATGTATTATTTTTAGTTTGTTCGTTCTTCTCCTCTTGTCTTTTCATTTTTCTGGTTGATTTTTGGGTACCTTGGAAAAACCTCTCCGTTTTTTGACGAAGGAGTCCATATTGAAGAAATAAATGCCTATCAATATTTCTAAATTTCAGCAAATTTTGTGAGCAATAGTTACAAATCACAACACTCACGGGGAGACAGGGTTTTTTGCTGAGGTTTTTCCCTAAGCTCTTGTATCATACGCAGAATTGTATGGTACCCCGTTACACCAACCTCTGCTAACACATAAAAAACTCTCAGTCAAAAGAATATATATATATATATATATTCTTATGATAGAACTGCATCATAAAGGAAATTCAATTCAAATAATAGTTCATTTATCAAGATTAAATGAGCAATCTGAGAATGAGAACTGAACCATGGAAGAAATCAAATTAAAATAGCTGAAATGAATCTGACTCTCTCTCATAGAACAGGATGACATGTACGAGTATGAACACAGAGCATATAATAAAGCTTAGATAAAATAATTATAGCATTCTGTGAAAACATAGAAGTACGATTCATTATTGAAATTTCGAAAAATCATATCTCCGAAAGTATTAGCTTGTTGGAGTTAAAAATTATATTAATGGATTTTTATGGTGAAACTGCATCTTAAAAAGGAATTGAATTTGAAATTTGTTCCTCAAAAAAAATTTTCTCGTTAATCCGAAACCATCTGGCCTATTTCGCCCAATAACGAAATTAACCGAGATATTCATCTTCCTAACCTACTCTGAAAATTTCAACTACCTAGCTCATTCCGTTCGAGAGTTATTGTAGATAAATTTTTTTTAAATTTTCAAAATTTTTGATGTTTCAAAATTAGGGTTTAACAACAAAATTCTAATTAACCCTATACAGAGTGAGTCAAAAATGTGTACCGAGCTTTCTGGGGGTGGTAGCACATTGAAAAATAAGTATAGTTTGATTAATAAACTTATGGCCCAAAATGCATATCAAGGGAGATATAACCTTCCAAAGTTGATAAAATTAAAAAATTTCTCCGCATAACTTCAATACGGTGAATGCCACTAGATTGAAATTTCGTGCATAAATGTATGTTGTTAAAATAATTAATTTTTATTACATTTCTAAATTTCTGCTATTGTTATGAAGGGTGTTTTTTGAGGGTGAGTCATGATTTTTTTGGGGGATATATCTCCCTTAATATGCATTTTCGGCCAAAAGTTCCTTCCAAACTATCGTTATTTTTCAATATGCTATCACCAGAAAGATCGTTACACATTTTTGACTCACTCTGTACTATGACTAATAAGCTAGCATTTAACAAAATATGGAATATGCAAGCTGAAACTAATAATTTTATCTACAGTTTGCTGAAAAAAAATTTGCAAATTGAACTAAAAATGAAGAAACTATGAGACTTCAAATTTCACCAAATATTAACTTGTTGCGTTATCTTTCCATGTGAGTGTATATTACAAATAACTGTGAATACTCTCATATGAAATTTTCTATTCTTTATATGACGGATCTCTGATATCACTAGTGCCTATGATGTTACCATTCAGTGGAATCTATTCATCATAAACGAAAGAGGGCGCTGAAGCTCCCGAAGCCGCATAGGTGCCCAGCCGCCGCTACGCTAGAACCACAGCCCACTACAGAGATAGCCTGGAACATAGTCTGAACAAAGTAAATTTAGAATGATTTACGAATGTAAACCACAACTACAAGTCTCTGTGAATTCTGAATTTCAATTCAATGCTATAAAGAGTAAATTCACATAAAATTATTTTTTGATCTGAACTGTGTAAAGATGTTGATAAAACAAATCAATAAATTCCGAATCCGAATCCCCATTAATTATATTTCTGTAGCGGGAAAACAGATTCGTAAGTTGAGACCATCTGCTCGGGGTAAGATCGAAAGGAAGAATCCATTTCAGATCACTGCAGGAAATCTGAACATTGTTAATGAATAATTTAAGATGAATAAGGTCCTTATTGTTTTCAACTGAAGCATCTACAGATGTAGACTTTTGGAAATTGAATACATATATAAAAATAAATAGATTATTTGAGCTTCTTGATCGCCCATCCAGATGTATCATTTTTTGTTGAAAAATTATTAGAAAGGTCATCAAAATATTTTATAAAATCGGAAGAAATGAAAGTTCTATTTTACTCATATTTCTAGTCCATCTTGTGTCTATAGTATCAACTGAAATGTACTCATCTGAAAGTAGAAATAATACAAAGGAAATTTCACTATTTACACACTGCAGTTTAATTACAGAACATACAAATTATTGTATATTATTGTACAACAATTTGTATGTTCTGCAGTGTGTTAATAGTGAAATTTCCTTTGTATTATATTTATCACTGCATTGCATTGATTCACATTCCACACAGTTATACACAAAAATACCACGAAATGCCCGCGAAAATCAATAATGGTTAACTCCAGAATCAGAAGTAATCGTCCATTTACAATAACAAACCTTCGACTGAATCGCCGGGCGTACGACTCAGAGCGGTGTTGCCATTTTATCCATCTTCCAGGCTAGTAGATATAGGGGGCTGTGCTAGAACCCACGTGAAATGATTTATTCCGGTCGGAATTGCAGGGGCCACGTTCCGGAACGTTCGCGACAAGATAAGCGAATGCCATGCGGTAACCGGGGTTTGTTCGGAAATTAGATACACGACTCGAGTTTGGCGACTGGATAATTTTTGCCGCTTTCGGTTTGTTCTTCCAATAATCAAACTCGTAAATCGGGGAGGAGAAAATGTTGGGCAAAATGGAACTTTATGTTTATGTTTCTAGATAATGGGGAGTCGACCCAGTGGCGGCTCGTAATTTTATTGATATTTAGTGAGTATCTAACTTGGAATAAATTCAGTAAATCAGAGTTATTTTTTGGCGCTCTTGATCCTCGGAACAGAGTGGTTAACAATTAGCCCAAATGTCTGTAATTTTCGAATTTTTGGCTGAAAATGGTCCTAAACGATTTGGTGCGACTCACTGATCAAGAATCCATGGCCAAAATCGATTCGGAACGGACGGTCTAGCCATTAACACGATAACTCTCGAACGGAATGAGTTGAAATTTTTAGAGTAGGTTTGGGACATAAACGTCTCGGTTGAGTTCGTTATTGGGCAATATCGGCCTGATTCTTATAGATTCGGGGCCGTCGATTCCGAATCTACGATCAGATATTTATTACAAAAATTTTCCGAGGATATATCGCGGAAAGAATTTTCCGAAAAATAGACCCTCGGGAAAAAAACCATACTTTCGGAAGCGTACGACCTGGACATTTATTGTGCAGTTCATTCGATAGATAAAGGATCCATATATGACGTAAAAAATCAGGAACACTTTACTCCGATTTTTTTGGGCGGTGGAAAGTTCCAAAATTGACCTATTTTCGTCAATTTTTTCACTTTAAGTGAAAATTTTCCCAAAGTACGCCACTTAGGAAAAAACTAGTTACATATTCGTGATTAGCGACCTCGATTTAATTAGACACGAGCCCCGTATCGATATACCATGAAAAAAATATTTTGGGTCGGCACTTAGAAATATTTTTGACCCGGAATCGAAGGAAAATTCTTCTTTCCCTTCCGAAATCTATGATTTTCACATCTCGATAAACGAATTTTCTACGATTATTGGTCGGTGGACGAGGTTTAGATTTATGTATCTATTTCCCATGTATCTCTATCCGTTCGGAAAATATCAGGAAATGGGCGAATCCGTCAAACGGCAAAAAGTTTTCTCTAGTATCTAACCCATACGAAAATCTACAATTTTCCGATTAGATCTACGTGGCTATTCACTAAATCGGGCATGCAGATCACGAATCTGCAATTAGATTTTCCGTATCTCGAAACGAAAAAATTTTTTCTTTTCTCTACAAATTTCAAATTCAATTATTTTTTGAGATGCAGTTCCACCATAAGAATCCATTGATATAATTTTCAACACTTACAACCGAATAATTAATTAATTAATAATATATCGTACTTCTATGTTTTCACACAATGCGAATTCTGTCTGTGTTCACTGCACATACATGTCATCCTATCTACCTTTAAGAGACATATCAAATTTATTTTGTTCTAGAAAACAAAGTATGATTGCATGTAAAATTACCAATTATAAGATATTATAATTTTTTGGGTGATATACCCCTACCCTATATGCCCTTGGATAATGCATATGATGATAGAAATATATACTTTGGTATGTTAATTAAATTAGGTTCAGAATATCACCAGTGAAAAAAAAACAGGGATATTGGCTAAGTTTCAATTGATATAATATAATTTTCAGAGTAGATTTGAGGAATGAATATCTCGGATAAGTTCGTTATTGGGTAGAATCGGTCTAGTGATTTCGGATTAATAATTTTTGGCACTCTTGATTTATTTTTAAATGGCACATCATTTTCATCTTCAGAGTATATTTGGTAAATTCGATTAAGAATTTACCATGGTAAATTTTCAATGATTTTTTAAAAATGTTCTAGTGATACGATCCTCACGAAATTTTGCAAGAATTTTTGCGTTGCCATTCTACAACTAATAACCATGATTGAATTGGATCGGTTTCGAATTTTTTGAGTAATTGAGGAAATAAGATCCAAATTTCAGATGGGTATAACTCGAAAACCGTTTGACCGGTTATGCCTATAAATGAACTCAAATTCAGATGCACAACCTAACCTGAAAATTTCAAGTCGCTATCTCCTTCCGTTCTCAGGATATTGCGACATAAATAATATTTTTTAATAATTTTTTTTAATTTTCTAGCGATACGATTCTCACAAAATTTCACAAACGCCCTTAGGTTTGTATTCTACAACTACTCACCGAGTTTCAATCTGATCAGAGCAATATAGGTTGAAAACAAAATTATTACTCGGCAACCGTTGTGCCAATTATGCCCTTTACCGTCGGATTGGGATGCGCCACCTACCCTGAAAATTTCAAGTCGCCATCTCTTTCCGTTCTCAAGTTGTCGTGGCAACGGTCGGCCGGACAGAATCAAATTTGACCTCGAATTCTTCATCAGTGAGTTGAACCTAGTCGTTTGAGACCATTCTCGGAAAAAAATCGAAAATTACAGACATTTGGGCAAAATGATAACGTGATATTTCCCAGAACATACGCGCAAAAATATTTATATTTCACAAACTAGCCACCATTATACAATCGAGTAACGAATTTCAACTCATCAACTTTGACTTCACCTCAGTACTTTTGAAGAATTTTTTTCAACATCAAGTAACCAACAGAGAAATCCACGATCGTCATCTAACAATTTTCCTTCCCTATCTTGGAATTCATTCAAATATCTGTATGAAAAAAAATTCCAATTCAATATTCTCCAGGGAGTAAAAGGAACAATATCACTTGAGCACTGAACTCTGGGAAATTCAATATACATATATCAGGTTTTCCATTTCCAATAGGGACATAAAATTCCTGTATTTGAATGCGAGCGCACACTTCAACGATGTCATGATCTGTCGGTTCCAATCAAGGTTAATATTTTTATCCTTGTGAAGTTCACGAGGAGAAACATTTCGAAATTATTGAATAATATCACAACTGCAATTCTGAGATCTCACAACTTTGAGATATTCATCGTCTTTTCACCCGACTACCCAAGGGAAGAAGGATTATGATTCCTAATGTATGTATATTGTAAAGGGATTTCCAATAAGAGGTGTTATTTTGAATAGCCCGCTATTTCGGTAGATGTCACTTTTGAAGCTGTCATTTTTTGACATTTGACAAGTAGAAACTACGCCATTAATAAAAATGGAACGATACTCGCTTCCTGAACGCATCGAAATTATTAAAATTCACTATAAAAATGGTAAAAATTTGGCAGAGACGGTTCGTAAAACTCGAACATTTTTGGGTCGTCGTGAAGCACCTTGTCGGACCGCAATAAAGAAATTGGTGGAAAAATTCGAGCTGTTGGGACAAGTTAGTTATGTGAAGAATAAAACCCGTGCACGTCGCTCAAGTACAGCCGAGAATATTGCTGCTGTAGCCGGAAATGTTGAAGAAAACCCAGGTTTGTCCATTCCTCGTCGTTCTTTGGAATTAGGCATTCCACAAACGTCATTACACCGTATTTTGCATAAAGATTTGGGTCTTATGGCTTATAAAGTTCAGTTAACACAAGAACTCAAGCCGACCGATCATCAACAACGTCGTGTGTTTGCTGATTGGGTCGCTGAAATGCATGAAACTGATCCGGAATTCCATCGAAAAATCATCTTGAGTGATGAGGCCCATTTCCACCTCTGTGGCTTCGTCAACAAGCAAAATTGTCGCATCTGGGGCTCGGAAAACCCAAGAGTTATTGTTGAAAAGCCTCTCTATCCTCAACGAGTGACTGTTTGGTGCGGTTTATGCACCGGCGGAGTCATTGGACCTTACTTTTTCGACAATGAGGCTGGAGCAACAGTTACGGTGAATGGATTGCGCTATCGAGAGATGATCATGACAACGTTTACTTTCAACAAGACGGCACTACGTGCCACACAAGCAACGAAACCATTGATCTTTTGCGGGAAAAGTTTTCGGACCGTGTTATCTCTCGAAGAGGTGATCACAATTGGCCACCGAGATCTTGTGATTCAACACCTTGCGAATTCTTCCTTTGGGGCCACGTGAAAGAGAAGGTCTACGCCAATAGCCCAGCGTCGATTCAAGACCTCAAAGATGGAATTCGTGAGGCTATCGAGGACATAGGGCTGCCACTTTGCGATTTGGTTATGGAAAATTTCATTAAAAGGATATGGTCCTGTAAGCGTGGTCGTGGTGGTCATTTGCCTGATGTTATTTTCCACTATTAACTGCATAGCTTCTTCTTCCTAATGAAATAAACATCCGATCATTTATGTTGAAAAATGGCATTTTTTTTTTAATATCAAAATAACACCTCTTAATGGAAAACCCTTTATATCTTCTAGTTTGAGTTAATTGTGGACTGATTATAAGCACTACACTAGTGACTTAACTCATATTCACTACAAATTTTTTCGTCTGATATACAGGGTGTCTCAATTAAAAGTGTCCACCCTCAATAACTCTACAACGAATCAGAATTTGTGAAAACACTTAGACAGGTCGATTTTTTATGACAGGGGGACATGATCTGGAATACAAAGCTTGTTTCTACTAGCAACCCCCTGGAGAGGGTTGCAACCCCATCAGGAATTTGAATAGGAAAGTGGGTACTTTTGTAGCACAAATGTATGCATGGATTCAAATTTGTATGAACCTGCAGTTTGTGTTCTTATAAAGTGAATATTAAAATAAAGATTAGAGACATTTGGGCAAAATGATAGCACGCTGTTCCTGGTGTGATAAACGCACAAAATTGTTACGTTTCCATTGAAAACCGTGATCCGCACAAATGCTGAGGCCACCGTGAGGCGTCTCGAATCGATTTCCTCGGAAACTTATAAATCAACCGGATACTTTCGTTTTTTTCTCTCATCCATTTCCTCTGTGTTCTTAAGTCATATTACTCCTCCTTTATCTGCTTTCCGTTGAATGAATGCCGAACTTTTCTCGAATACATTTAATCGAGTATATCTTATATGCCTAGCACAGGAGAGGTTTCGTGTGTGCCGATCAATAACGATATTTTGCTTGATAGGGGCCATACACAACTAGGGAAATACAGGGGTATACGCGTAGACCGGTGTGAAAACAGCCGAATGAGATAGCAGAATTTGACCTTGAAGTATTCGTACGCTACTGTACAATTGGACGGCTACTGTACAATTGGACGGATACTGATGCAAACAGATACGAACAGTCGCGTCTGAGTAATTGAATGTGGGAACACATTCATCTGATATGAGGTATGGTATCGAAGAGTGCATTTAGTTCATCCATTTACATCTGCAGGAATCTAAGGGATATCAGTAATATCAGTATATATTAAAAAAGGGGGAAAATCTAATTCAGGGATGACACAGCTACCGGTGGGGAGACATTTGACTAACTTGATATTGAATATTTAAAAAATGTACAGAGAATATTTATCACATTCGGAAACAAAATTGTTAGCATAAGGGGATGGTTCACTTACACCTCCAAGGGAAATTTCATAACTGAAAGACCTAATATTAAATATCTGAAAAATAGTACATAGAATCGATATCTAATTTTGACGGAGAATTAAGAACCCCCAGCAGAAAAATACCCCGTGTCCCTAACTTACTTACACCCTCAGTTAGTTCACTTACACCTTCAGGGGGCCGAGGGGGGACATTTTTATTACTAAATATTCATTATCTGAAAAACTGTACATAGGATCGAACTAAAAATTGGAGGTAGTTTTAATAAGCCCCAGCAGAAAAAAATAGCATTTACCTCATTTACTTACACCCTCAGAAGGGGCCAGGGGGAGACTTTTATTACTAAATATTCATTATCTGAAAACCGGAACATAGGAAAAATATCAAATTTTGAGGTAGAATTGAGAAGCACGAGCAGAAAAAACCCACTTTACCTCATTCACTTACACCCTCAGGGGGCCGAGGAGGGACATTTTTATTACTAAATATTCATTATCTGAAAAACGGTACATAGGATCAATATCAAATTTTGAAGCAAAATTGAGAAGCCCTAGCAGAAAAAAAATCAGTTTACCGCATTCACTTACACCCTTAGGGGGCTGGGGGGGATTATTTTATTACTAAATATTCATTATCTAAAAAACAGTACATAGGATCGAACTAAAAATTGGAGATAGTTTCAAGAAGCCCCAGCAGAAAGAAATTGCGTTTACCTCATTAACTTACACCTTCAGGGGGGGCCAGGGGGGACACCTTTATTACGAAATATTCATTTTCTGAAAAACGGTACATAAGATCAATATCGAATTTTGAGGTAGGATTAAGAAGCCCCAGCAGAAAAAAACCCACTTTACCTCATTCACTTACACCTTCAGGGGGCCGAGGGGGGCCATTTCTATCACTAAATATTCATTATCTGAAAAACTGTACATAGGATCGAACTAAAAATTGGAGGTCGTTTTAAGAAGCCCCAGCAGAAAAAAATTACGATTACCCCATTTACTTACACCCTCAGTGGGGGCCAGAGGGGACACTTTTATTACTAAATATTCATTATCTGAAAACGGTACATAGGATCAATATCAAATTTTGAGGCAAAATTGAGAAGCCCAAGCAGAAAAAAACCCACTTTACCGCATTCACTTACACCCTCAGGGGGCCGAGGGGGGACATTTTTACTACTAAATATTCATTATCTGAAAAACTGTAAATAGGATCGAACTAAAAATTGGAGGTAGTTTTAATAAGCCCCAGCAGAAAAAAATAGCGTTCACCCCATTTACTTACACCCTCAGGGGGGGGCCAGGGGGGACCTTTTATTACTAAATATTCATTATCTGAAAACGGTACATAGGATCAATATCAACTGCTGAGGTAGAATTAAGAAGCACCAGCAGAAAAAAACCCACTTTACCTCATTCACTTACACCATCAGGGGGCTGAGGGGGACATTTTTATTACTAAATATTCATTATCTGAAAAACTGTACATAGGATCGAACTAAAAATTGGAGGTAGTTTTAATAAGCCCCAATAGAAAAAAATAGCGTTCACCCCATTTACTTACACCCTCAAGGGGGGGCAGGCGGGACACTTTTATTACTAAATATTCATTATCTGAAAAACGGTACATAGGATCAATATCAAATTCTGAGGTAGAATTAAGAAGCCCAAGCAGAAAAAACCCACTTTACCTAATTCACTTATACCTTCAGGGGGGCCGAGGGGGGACATTTTTATTACTGAATATTCATTATCTGAAAAACTGTACATAGGATTGAACTAAAAATTGGAGGTTGTTTTACTAAGCCCCAGCAGAAAAAAATAGCGTTTACCCCATTTACTTACACCCTCAGGGGGGGCCAGGGGGGACACTTTTATTACTAAATAATCATTATCTGAAAAACGGTACATAGGATCAATATCAAATTTTGAGGCAAAATTGAGAACCCGTAGCAGAAAAAAATCCACTTTACCTCATTCACTTACACCCTCAAGGGGGCGAGGGGGACATTTTTATTACTAAATATTCATTATCTGAAAAACGGTACATAGGATCAATATCAAATTTTGAGGCAAAATTGAGAAGCCCTAGCAGAAAAAAAATCACTTTACCTCATTCACTTACACCCTCAGGGGGGGCCAGGGGGGACACTTTTATTACTAAATATTCATTTTCTGAAAAACGGTACATAAGATCAATATCAAATTTCGAGGTAGAATTAAGAAGCACCAGCAGAAGAAAACCCACTTTACCCCATTCACTTACACCCTCAGGGGGGCGAGGGGGGACATTTTTATTACTAAATATTCATTATCTGAATAACGGTACATAGGATCAATATCAAATGTTGAGGCAAAGTTGAGAAGCCGTAGCAGAAAAAAACCCACTTTACCTCATTCACTTACACCCCCAGGGGGGCGAAGGGGGACATTTTTATTACTAAATATTTATTATCTGAAAAACGGTACATAGGATCAATATCAAATTTTGAGGCAAGATTGAGAAGCCCTAGCAGAAAAAAAATCACTTTACCTCATTCACTTACACCCCGAGGGGGGGCCAGGGGGGACACTTTTATTACTAAATATTCATTTTGTGAAAAACGGTACATAAGATCAATATCAAATTCTGAGGTAGAATTAAGAAGCCCCAGCAAAAAAAAACCCACTTTACCTCATTCACTTACACCTCCAGGGGGCCGAGGGGGGACATTTTTATTACTGAATATTCATTATCTGAAAAACTGTACATAGGATCGAACTAAAAATTGGAGGTAGTTTTAATAAGCCCTAGCAGAAAAAAACAGCGTTTACCTCATTTTCTTACACCCTCAGGGGGGGGCAAGGGGGAGACTTTTATTACTAAATACTCATTATCTGAAAAACGGTACATAAGATCAATATCAAATTTTGAGATAGAATTAAGAAGCCCCAGCAGAAGAAAATCCACTTTACCTCATTCACTTACACTCTCAGGGGGGCGAGGGGGGACATTTTCACTACTAAATATTCATTATCTGAAAAACTGTACATAGGATCGAACTAAAAATTGGAGGTAGTTTTAATAAGCCCCAGCAGAAAAAGATACCGTTTACCTCATTAACTTACACCCTCAAGGGGGGCCAGGGGGGACACTCTTATTACTAAATATTCATTTTCTGAAAAACGGTACATAAGATCAATATCAAATTTTGAGGTAGAATTAAGAAGCCCCAGCAGAAAAAAACCCTCTTTACCTCATTCACTTACACCTTCAGGGGGCCGAGGGGGGACATTTTTATTTCAGAATATTCATTATCTGAAAAACTGTACATAGGATCGAACTAAAAATTGGAGGTAGTTTTAATAAGCCCCAGCAGAAAAAAACAGCGTATATTTCATTTACTTACACCCTCAGGGGGTCCAGGGGGGACACTTTTATTACTAAATATTCATTATCTGAAAAACGGTACATAGGATCAATATCAAATTTTGAGGCAAAATTGAGAAGCCCTAGCAGAAAAAAAATTGACTCTACCGCATTCACTTACACCCTAAGGGGGCCGAGGGGGGACATTTTTACTACTAAATATTCATTACCTGAAAAACCGTACATGGAATCGAACTAAAAATTGGAGGTAGTTTTAATAAGCCCCTGCAGAAAAAAGTAGTGTTTACCCCATTTACTTACACCCTCATAGGGGGCCAGGGGGACACTTTTATTACTAAATATTCATTTTCTGAAAAACGGTACATAAGATCAATATCAAATTTTGAGGTAGAATTAAGAAGCACCAGCAGAAGAAAACTCACTTTACCCCATTCACTTACACCCTCAGGGGGGAGAGGGGGGATATTTTTATTACTAAATATTCATTATCTGAAAAACGGTACATAGGATCAATATCAAATTTTGAGGCAAAATTGAGAACCCGTAGCAGAAAAAAATCCACTTTACCTCATTCACTTACACCCTCAGGGGGGCGAGGGGGGACATTTTTATTACTAAATATTCATTATCTGAAAAACGGTACATAGGATCAATATCAAATTTTGAGGCAAGATTGAGAAGCCCTAGCAGAAGAAAAATCACTTTACCTCATTCACTTACACCCTCAAGGGGGGCCAGGGGGGACACTTTTATTACTGTATATTCATTTTCTGAAAAACGGTACATAAGATCAATTTCAAATTCTGAGGTAGAATTAAGAAGCCCCAGCAGAAAAAAACCCACTTTACCTCATTCACTTACACCTCCAGGGGGCCGAGGGGGGACATTTTTATTACTGAATATTCATTATCTGAAAAACTGTACATAGGATCGAACTAAAAATTGGAGGTTGTTTTAATAAGCCCTAGCAGAAAAAAACAGCTTTTACCTCATTTACTTACACCCTCAGGGGGGGGGCAAGGGGGAGACTTTTATTACTAAATATTCATTATCTGAAAAACGGTACATAGGATCAATATCAAATTTTGAGGAAAAATTGAGAACCCGTAGCAGAAAAAAATCCACTTTACCTCATTCACTTACACCCCCAGGGGGGCGAGGGGGGACATTGTTATTACTAAATATTCATTATCTGAAAAACGGTACATAAGATCAATATCAAATTTTGAGGTAGAATTAAGAAGCCCCAGCAGAAGAAAAGCCACTTTACCTCATTCACTTACACTCTCAGGGGGGCGAGGGGGGACATTTACACTACTAAATATTCATTATCTGAAAAACTGTACATAGGATCGAACTAAAAATTGGAGGTAGTTTTAATAAGCCCCAGCAGAAAAAGATACCGTTTACCTCATTAACTTACACCCTCAAGGGGGGCCAGGGGGGACACTCTTATTACTAAATATTCATTTTCTGAAAAACGGTACATAAGATCAATATCAAATTTTGAGGTAGAATTAAGAAGCCCCAGCAGAAAAAAACCCTCTTCACCTCATTCACTTACACCTTCAGGGGGCCGAGGGGGGACATTTTTATTTCAGAATATTCATTATCTGAAAAACTGTACATAGGATCGAACTAAAAATTGGAGGTAGTTTTAATAAGCCCCAGCAGAAAAAAACAGCGTATATTTCATTTACTTACACCCTCAGGGGTGGCCAGGGGGGACACTTTTATTACTAAATATTCATTATCTGAAAAACGGTACATAGGATCAATATCAAATTTTGAGGCAAAATTGAGAAGCCCTAGCAGAAAAAAATTGACTCTACCGCATTCACTTACACCCTAAGGGGGCCGAGGGGGGACATTTTTACTACTAAATATTCATTACCTGAAAAACCGTACATGGGATCGAACTAAAAATTGGAGGTAGATTTAATAAGCCCCTGCAGAAAAAAGTAGTGTTTACCCCATTTACTTACACCCTCAGAGGGGGCCAGGGGGGACACTTTTATTACTAAATATTCATTTTCTGAAAAACGGTACATAAGATCAATATCAAATTTTGAGGTAGAATTAAGAAGCACCAGCAGAAGAAAACTCACTTTACCTCATTCACTTACACCCTCAGGGGGGAGAGGGGGGATATTTTTATTACTAAATATTCATTATCTGAAAAACGGTACATAGGATCAATATAAAATGTTGAGGCAAAGTTGAGAAGCCGTAGCAGAAAAAAACCCACTTTACCTCATTCACTTACACCCCCAGGGGGGCGAGGGGGGACATTTTTATTACTAAATATTCATTTTCTGAAAAACGGTACATAGGATCAATATCAAATTTTGAGGCAAAATTGAGAACCCGTAGCAGAAAAAAATCCACTTTACCTCATTCACTTACACCCTCAGGGGGGCGACGGGGGACATTTTTATTACTAAATATTCATTATCTGAAAAACGGTACATAGGATCAATATCAAATTTTGAGGCAAAATTGAGAAGCCCTAGCAGAAAAAAAATCACTTGACCTCATTAACTTACACCCTCAGGGGGGGCCAGGAGGGACACTTTTATTACTAAATATTCATTTTCTGAAAAACGGTACATAAGATCAATATCAAATTTCGAGGTAGAATTAAGAAGCACCAGCAGAAGAAAACCCACTTTACCCCATTCACTTACACCCTCAGGGGGGCGAGGGGGGACATTTTTATTACTAAATATTCATTATCTGAAAAACGGTACATAGGATCAATATCAAATGTTGAGGCAAAAATGAGAAGCCGTAGCAGAAAAAAACCAGCTTTACCTCATTCACTTACATCCCCAGGGGGGCGAGGGGGGACATTTTTATTACTAAATATTCATTATCTGAAAAACGGTACATAGGATCATAATCAAATTTTGAGGCAAGATTGAGAAGCCCTAGCAGAAGGAAAATCACTTTACCTCATTCACTTACACCCTCAAGGGGGGCCAGGGGGGACACTTTTATTACTAAATATTCATTTTCTGAAAAACGGTACATAAGATCAATTTCAAATTCTGAGGTAGAATTAAGAAGCCCCAGCAGAAAAAAAACCACTTTACCTCATTCACTTACACCTCCAGGGGGCCGAGGGGGGACATTTTTATTACTGAATATTCATTATCTGAAAAACTGTACATAGGATCGAACTAAAAATTGGAGGTAGTTTTAATAAGCCCTAGCAGAAAAAAACAGCTTTTACCTCATTTACTTACACCCTCAGGGGGGGGCAAGGGGGGAGACTTTTATTACTAAATATTCATTATCTGAAAAACGGTACATAGGATCAATATCAAATTTTGAGGTAGAATTAAGAACCCGTAGCAGAAAAAAACACACTTTACCCCATTCACTTACACCCTCAGGGGGGCGAGGGGGGACATTTTTATTACTAAATATTCATTATCTGAAAAACGGTACATAGGATCAATATCAAATTTTGAGGAAAAATTGAGAACCCGTAGCAGAAAAAAATCCACTTTACCTCATTCACTTACACCCCCAGGGGGGCGAGGGGGGACATTTTTATTACTAAATATTCATTATCTGAAAAACGGTACATAGGATCAATATCAAATGTTGAGGCAAAGTTGAGAAGCCGTAGCAGAAAAAAACCCACTTTACCTCATTCACTTACACCCCCAGGGGGGCGAGGGGGGACATTTTTATTACTAAATATTCATTATCTGAAAAACGGTACATAGGATCAATATCAAATTTTGAGGCAAAATTGAGAACCCGTAGCAGAAAAAAATCCACTTTACCTCATTCACTTACACCCTCAGGGGGGCGAGGGGGGACATTTTTATTACTAAATATTCATAATCTAAAAAACGGTACATTGGATCAATATCAAATTTTGAGGAAAAATTGAGAAGCCGCAGCAGAAAAAAAACCACTTTACCTCATTCACTTACACCCTCAGGGGGACGAGGGGGGACATTTTATTACTAAATATTCATTATCTGGAAAACGGTACATAGGATCAATATCAAATTTTGAGGTAGAATTAAGAAGCCCCAGCAGAAAAAATCCACTTTACCTCACTCACTTACACCTTCAGGGGGCCGAGGGGGGACATTTTTACAACTGAGTATTCATTATCTGAAAAACTGTACATAGGATCGAACTACAAATTGGAGGTAGTGTTAGTAAGCCCCAGTAGATAATAACAGCGTTTAACTCATTTACTTACACCGCTAGGGATGCGAGGGGGGACACTTTCATTACTAAATATTCATTTAGAGGTAGTAGTATATACCCCAAATTGCGGATATTGAAACGAAATAATAGCGTATTGTTCCGTACGTCAGTGAAAACCTTACATAAAAATTACCAATTTAAGTGTTGCATATACAATTTCAAATGCGTAAAATTGAAATTTAATCCATTTAAATCCTGAAATTACTTCCGTGACTTCAAGTCAATCATTTATGCAAAATAGCAGATTTGATCTTGAAATTCCCTATTTGTAGCTGTATTGAAAACATAGTCCACAAATATCATTTTCAAATTCAATGTTGAACAAACATCGTTCATGAAATATTCGCAAACAAAGCTTACATCTTCTAGAAATATCGTTCCGGGCACTTCCACAGATGAGACATATGTTCTCTACAGATATAGATGATTTCAAGATCTCGGTCTGAAATTCCTGTCTCAAATCATCCATATTGGCCGATTCTTGAAGAGACTTATTTTTTATTATCTGTTTGAAGAAGTATATTACATAAATGCCACAATTATAGGCATCATTTTGTTTTAGATGTTTCTTACTCACTATTTTCCAACTATCGTAATTCTGAAGTGCTTTCAATTGTTTACTCTTTTCTAAGTACATAATAAATTTTTTCAAATAAAGAGCACTTGTGGATTTTCGTTCACCGAATGGATCTATGTATGTGAATTCTCTCTTCGAAATATTGATTTCGACTGCGCACCAATGGTTTCCATTAACCAATAGGGGTATATATAAATGATCCTTCACAATCTTGAAATTTTCGAGGAATGAATGTTCTGGATGGCTGAAAATGAACTGGGCGTGAAGTCCAGCATTAACGATTTGATAATTCTCCTTCGTATTTATCATGTTCAAAATAAAATCTATTACAGCGTCGCTTAGCCAGTTTTCACTATTTAAACTCAAGTAATCCACTAGAGCTAATTTTTTGTGATAACGATCTAAAATTGAAACCACATAGCCTCTTCCATTAGGAAAATTATTGTAATAAGCATGGTCTCTTATGAGGCCATTATCAAAAAATTGGTGTTTTATTGTTCTTGATGGTATCCTACGGTGGTTCTCAACCTCGGAAGTTCTTTTACACAGTCTACAAATGAATTCTCCCGTGAAAGTCCTATCAGGCTCGCATATCTGATGTACCCAAAAATTGCATTCGTCACATTGTACCCAATTGGTGGCGGTTGTGTCCAAAGATCCCTCTGAACAGTACTGACAAATAGGTGTTTCGTTCGAGCCTTGTGAGTCTTCGTTCGGTAATCCTTGTTTTTCAGAAAAATTTTTCAAATGACGTCCTTCGAAATGTCCATTATGAACCGCTCTTCTTCTTTGCCACATTGCCCTTTCCTGTCTATGAACACGTCCTGTCAGATTACTCTTCGGTATCACGCAGAGGATTTCTTTATACTGTGACAGCACTGATTCTCTGGTAGCTCTTACAAACCGTGAGCATTTCCAATTTCTTTCTCCTCGTAATACATAATGTTTCATCGTATTGAAGTAATTTTCAACAGGAGCATTACTTACTCTGTCCCTATCAAAGACTTCCAACATCATCGCTGACCACAGAGGCAAGAACGGTATATATTTCTTCAGAATCAGTTCGTACAGCTTAGGATTATAAAACTGATTCATGCCATCATTCACTTGATCAATTCTAATCTGATATTCAATCTTTTCGAAATGCCTGAAAAAAAAGCTCTGCTTGGCCAGAGAATTACTGGGAGGATCGTTTTCTTTAGAAATTCCTGTTGACTTCAGATCATGTATGTAATCCGTATGTATAGAGTGCTCTTTATCAGCCGCTATTAATAATAATTCATTAATTGATTTTTTTACTGTCGAATTTTGATATTGACTACATAACAAAATGAATATATTTTTCATCCAATTCTCAATTTGGTCGAATTTTTTCAGCATCATACAGGCTGCCATCAAATCCTTAAATTGATTCTGAATATTGCATGGACCCACTGTATGTTCAATGTCCTTGCAAAACATTTTGACGAAATGAGCACAACATAAATGAAGGGAAATAAAATTTCCTGCACGTAGTCCAGCAACAATAAAAAAATTATCATAACAATAATTGATGTATTCGATCAATTGCATTTCACAAAATACCTGTGATAACGCATTCAAACTGGCTAAGCAAAAATCAGTAACAACACCAGTAAAAGTTGGCCAGGTCGAATGCTCTTGAGCGAAATACTTGAAATCTGATAAGAATTTACGTATATCTCGGGTGTAGTGTGTCCCAGAAATGAATTCCATAACTGGAAAAATTCGCTGGTTGCTAGTTTGAATAACCCCAGAATACAGATAAATACGTTTGCATTCTTTATAAGGCTTTCTCACAATAGACCCTGTTGCATCGAAGTGTAATAGGAACTTGGATTGTTTAGTCTTTTTTTCATATTTTAGTACTTGCAGTTGTTCTTTACTGAAAAGTTTAACCATAAATGGAACGGTAACTTCTTGTATATATTCCCCATTACTTAACTGCATCTTACACATATCATTCAAATCATTCACATCTCTATCGAGTTGTCTTTTTGCTTCCGACCTAATTTTCCGTATGGTTGGATCAGATTTGATATCCTGAAGGTTTCCCTCCTTTATCAACATTTTGTCCGCTTTCTGAAGAGTTTTCTTCTTATATTCGGATGGCTTCAAAAGCAGTAACTTCTTTTTGGCCTTAAATCTCTCGTGGCCTTTAATATAGGTCGTAATTAACTTTTCGTGATAATAGTCTTTAGAAGAACTATAAACACTAATACATTTTTTGGAGACTTTAATTCGGAACTTTTTGCAGCTCCGCTTGTTATGGATGCAATAAGCCAATATAAGTATATCCCCATTTTTCAACTGTTTTTTATCTTTTATTGCCAGAGAACAAGTGTTATTCACATACTTTCGGATTCTATTTCTTATATAATAGTTCATATAACTTTTACCAGAAGAGTTTTCGAATAAATATTTTCGATGTGCGTCAGGTATGTCAAATTTACCCTCAAAAATAACGCAGTTTTTATAAGATAAAAGTTTCCCGGTTCTGCGAATTCGGTTAGTACTACCAAAAGGAATTAATTCCTTCACTACAGGATCGGAAAGATGGAGATCGCTTGATAACTCTAAAGCGTTAATGGTAACATCCTTATAATCCATCGTTGCATTTCCGATTTCATAGGATATAGCACTGCCACAATTCTTTTTTTGAATGGGAGATAGATGACATTCGTTGGAGATCAATGTATTACCGATATCTTTCTCAGGAGTTGAAGTAGGAAATATTATTCTATCATCTGGAATTATCTCATTCTCGTTTTCCGTTGGAAAGCAAGAATTCAGGGTGAGAATAACTTCGTCTTTATTTCTCTTCATATACTGACATAATATGCTCGGAAATATTTTCAGTTCAAATGACATGGCTTTTATAGCATCACTCCTTGGATCAATTAGCTCATGATAGTTATGATTCACAATATTTGTTTTTATGTATTCTAATATAGCCGATAGCACGCTATATTTTTTATAAACCATAATTATGAGCTTTGGTTTTTAATCCCGCTGATGGACAGATAAATGAGAGCCAATTGAAAAACTGGAGATTGTAATGGAACAAATAATAATAAACAAAAATAAAAATGAACTAGGGTTACAAGCAGGACAAAGGAACAAACGAAAGAATTGGTGAATTCGAAAACAGGATGTCAATAAACCACAAAGAGAACAAAGAATAACTATTCGTAATTAGTGAAAACAACAAAAATAAATTCTAAAGGAAACAAAAATATATGCAAAACGAACGGAATTATAAATTCGAAAACCTGTACACAATCACAAGAATCTAGTTATGAGGCTTTTCAGTAAAACAAAGAGCTAAAAAGAAAGAACAGAAAACTTCAAATAATTAATAAAAACAGACTGCTATTCAAAATGTACTACGAACCTAAGAAAATAAAAAATAAAAGAATATTCGTCTAGATATCGAGACCAAGATACTAATAACTAACTTAATTTATTTAAATAAATCAAAAATATTCAGAGAGTATTGACTACTTCAACCAGGATACGCGCAAAAAGTGAAACCATCAAGAAATTGCTGCGTACTGACTGCATGAAATCCGAGCTATAAACTTCGCTTGTATCGCCACGCGGAACGTCAGGCATAAGGTAAACTTTCCTAGCGTGGTGGTCCGGTTCAGCGTTATAAACGGACTTCTAATCGGAACTCTGTGCGATGAAATTCCCATCGTTTGTAAATTCTTCTCATATTCGATCATACATACAGGGTGTTTCACGAATGATTGTACAGGCTTTCAGTGCAGATGCAGGACATTTTGGTGAGTCTAAATCAGTGTTCGAAATATGTCCTAACCATATTCGTTCAAGAGATACAGGATCGTTTATGTATTTTATCAAAAACTTTCAATCGGCATAACTCTTGAACGCCAGCATTGATCTTCATGAAAATTTCAGGGAATGAGTATTATAGGCCTATGCCTTATATTCTCTTATAATGACTTGCTGATAGCGCAGGTCCGGACGGAGAAAATTATTTTCTTTATTCCACACCTTGTAAAACATCAAATTTTCAATGAGTTAATTTTTTCTCATAATATAGTCTAAATACTATATCAAACAAGCCTATTGGCAATAATGGCACACTTCGCATCAATATTTTATGAACCATTGAATTTCTGGAATTTTCAATTCATAATAAACACTGACCTACGAATCTATATAAATTGAAAATTCCAGATATTCAATGGTTCATAAAATATTGATGCGAAGTGTGCCATTATTGCCAATAGGCTTTGTTTGATATAGTATATAGACTATATTATGAGAAAAAATTCACTCATTGAAAATTTGATGTTTTACAAGATGTGGAATAAAGAAAATAATTTTCTCAGTTCGGATCTGCGCTATCAGCAAGTCATTATAAGAGAATATAAGGCATAGGCCTATAATACTCATTCCCTGAAATTTTCATGAAGATCAATGCTGGCGTTCAAGAGTTATGCCGATTGAAAGTTTTTGATAAAATACATAAACGATCCTGTATCTCTTGAACGAATATGGTTAGGACATATTTCGAACACTGATTTAGACTCACCAAAATGTCCTGCATCTGCACTGAAAGCCTGTACAATCATTCGTGAAACACCCTGTATGTATGATCGAATATGAGAAGAATTTACAAACGATGGGAATTTCATCGCACAGAGTTCCGATTAGAAGTCCGTTTATAACGCTGAACCGGACCACCACGCTAGGAAAGTTTACCTTATGCCTGACGTTCCGCGTGGCGATACAAGCGAAGTTTATAGCTCGGATTTCATGCAGTCAGTACGCAGCAATTTCTTGATGGTTTCACTTTTTGCGCGTATCCTGGTTGAAGTAGTCAATACTCTCTGAATATTTTTGATTTATTTAAATAAATTAAGTTAGTTATTAGTATCTTGGTCTCGATATCTAGACGAATATTCTTTTATTTTTTATTTTCTTAGGTTCGTAGTACATTTTGAATAGCAGTCTGTTTTTATTAATTATTTGAAGTTTTCTGTTCTTTCTTTTTAGCTCTTTGTTTTACTGAAAAGCCTCATAACTAGATTCTTGTGATTGTGTACAGGTTTTCGAATTTATAATTCCGTTCGTTTTGCATATATTTTTGTTTCCTTTAGAATTTATTTTTGTTGTTTTTACTAATTACGAATAGTTATTCTTTGTTCTCTTTGTGGTTTATTGACATCCTGTTTTCGAATTCACCAATTCTTTCGTTTGTTCCTTTGTCCTGCTTGTAACCCTAGTTCATTTTTATTTTTGTTTATTATTATTTGTTCCATTACAATCTCCAGTTTTTCAATTGGCTCTCATTTATCTGTCCATCAGCGGGATTAAAAACCAAAGCTCATAATTATGGTTTATAAAAAATATAGCGTGCTATCGGCTATATTAGAATACATAAAAACAAATATTGTGAATCATAACTATCATGAGCTAATTGATCCAAGGAGTGATGCTATAAAAGCCATGTCATTTGAACTGAAAATATTTCCGAGCATATTATGTCAGTATATGAAGAGAAATAAAGACGAAGTTATTCTCACCCTGAATTCTTGCTTTCCAACGGAAAACGAGAATGAGATAATTCCAGATGATAGAATAATATTTCCTACTTCAACTCCTGAGAAAGATATCGGTAATACATTGATCTCCAACGAATGTCATCTATCTCCCATTCAAAAAAAGAATTGTGGCAGTGCTATATCCTATGAAATCGGAAATGCAACGATGGATTATAAGGATGTTACCATTAACGCTTTAGAGTTATCAAGCGATCTCCATCTTTCCGATCCTGTAGTGAAGGAATTAATTCCTTTTGGTAGTACTAACCGAATTCGCAGAACCGGGAAACTTTTATCTTATAAAAACTGCGTTATTTTTGAGGGTATATTTGACATACCTGACGCACATCGAAAATATTTATTCGAAAACTCTTCTGGTAAAAGTTATATGAACTATTATATAAGAAATAGAATCCGAAAGTATGTGAATAACACTTGTTCTCTGGCAATAAAAGATAAAAAACAGTTGAAAAATGGGGATATACTTATATTGGCTTATTGCATCCATAACAAGCGGAGCTGCAAAAAGTTCCGAATTAAAGTCTCCAAAAAATGTATTAGTGTTTATAGTTCTTCTAAAGACTATTATCACGAAAAGTTAATTACGACCTATATTAAAGGCCACGAGAGATTTAAGGCCAAAAAGAAGTTACTGCTTTTGAAGCCATCCGAATATAAGAAGAAAACTCTTCAGAAAGCGGACAAAATGTTGATAAAGGAGGGAAACCTTCAGGATATCAAATCTGATCCAACCATACGGAAAATTAGGTCGGAAGCAAAAAGACAACTCGATAGAGATGTGAATGATTTGAATGATATGTGTAAGATGCAGTTAAGTAATGGGGAATATATACAAGAAGTTACCGTTCCATTTATGGTTAAACTTTTCAGTAAAGAACAACTGCAAGTACTAAAATATGAAAAAAAGACTAAACAATCCAAGTTCCTATTACACTTCGATGCAACAGGGTCTATTGTGAGAAAGCCTTATAAAGAATGCAAACGTATTTATCTGTATTCTGGGGTTATTCAAACTAGCAACCAGCGAATTTTTCCAGTTATGGAATTCATTTCTGGGACACACTACACCCGAGATATACGTAAATTCTTATCAGATTTCAAGTATTTCGCTCAAGAGCATTCGACCTGGCCAACTTTTACTGGTGTTGTTACTGATTTTTGCTTAGCCAGTTTGAATGCGTTATCACACGTATTTTGTGAAATGCAATTGATCGAATACATCAATTATTGTTATGATAATTTTTTTATTGTTGCTGGACTACGTGCAGGAAATTTTATTTCCCTTCATTTATGTTGTGCTCATTTCGTCAAAATGTTTTGCAAGGACATTGAACATACAGTGGGTCCATGCAATATTCAGAATCAATTTAAAGATTTGATGGCAGCCTGTATGATGCTGAAAAAATTCGACCAAATTGAGAATTGGATGAAAAATATATTCATTTTGTTATGTAGTCAATATCAAAATTCGACAGTAAAAAAATCAATTAATGAATTATTATTAATAGCGGCTGATAAAGAGTAATTCTCTGGCCAAGCAGAGCTTTTTTTTCAGGCATTTCGAAAAGATTGAATATCAGATTAGAATTGATCAAGTGAATGATGGCATGAATCAGTTTTATAATCCTAAGCTGTACGAACTGATTCTGAAGAAATATATACCGTTCTTGCCTCTGTGGTCAGCGATGATGTTGGAAGTCTTTGATAGGGACAGAGTAAGTAATGCTCCTGTTGAAAATTACTTCAATACGATGAAACATTATGTATTACGAGGAGAAAGAAATTGGAAATGCTCACGGTTTGTAAGAGCTACCAGAGAATCAGTGCTGTCACAGTATAAAGAAATCCTCTGCGTGATACCGAAGAGTAATCTGACAGGACGTGTTCATAGACAGGAAAGGGCAATGTGGCAAAGAAGAAGAGCGGTTCATAATGGACATTTCGAAGGACGTCATTTGAAAAATTTTTCTGAAAAACAAGGATTACCGAACGAAGACTCACAAGGCTCGAACGAAACACCTATTTGTCAGTACTGTTCAGAGGGATCTTTGGACACAACCGCCACCAATTGGGTACAATGTGACGAATGCAATTTTTGGGTACATCAGATATGCGAGCCTGATAGGACTTTCACGGGAGAATTCATTTGTAGACTGTGTAAAAGAACTTCCGAGGTTGAGAACCACCGTAGGATACCATCAAGAACAATAAAACACCAATTTTTTGATAATGGCCTCATAAGAGACCATGCTTATTACAATAATTTTCCTAATGGAAGAGGCTATGTGGTTTCAATTTTAGATCGTTATCACAAAAAATTAGCTCTAGTGGATTACTTGAGTTTAAATAGTGAAAACTGGCTAAGCGACGCTGTAATAGATTTTATTTTGAACATGATAAATACGAAGGAGAATTATCAAATCGTTAATGCTGGACTTCACGCCCAGTTCATTTTCAGCCATCCAGAACATTCATTCCTCGAAAATTTCAAGATTGTGAAGGATCATTTATATATACCCCTATTGGTTAATGGAAACCATTGGTGCGCAGTCGAAATCAATATTTCGAAGAGAGAATTCACATACATAGATCCATTCGGTGAACGAAAATCCACAAGTGCTCTTTATTTGAAAAAATTTATTATGTACTTAGAAAAGAGTAAACAATTGAAAGCACTTCAGAATTACGATAGTTGGAAAATAGTGAGTAAGAAACATCTAAAACAAAATGATGCCTATAATTGTGGCATTTATGTAATATACTTCTTCAAACAGATAATAAAAAATAAGTCTCTTCAAGAATCGGCCAATATGGATGATTTGAGACAGGAATTTCAGACCGAGATCTTGAAATCATCTATATCTGTAGAGAACATATGTCTCATCTGTGGAAGTGCCCGGAACGATATTTCTAGAAGATGTAAGCTTTGTTTGCGAATATTTCATGAACGATGTTTGTTCAACATTGAATTTGAAAATGATATTTGTGGACTATGTTTTCAATACAGCTACAAATAGGGAATTTCAAGATCAAATCTGCTATTTTGCATAAATGATTGACTTGAAGTCACGGAAGTAATTTCAGGATTTAAATGGATTAAATTTCAATTTTACGCATTTGAAATTGTATATGCAACACTTAAATTGGTAATTTTTATGTAAGGTTTTCACTGACGTACGGAACAATACGCTATTATTTCGTTTCAATATCCGCAATTTGGGGTATATACTACTACCTCTAAATGAATATTTAGTAATGAAAGTGTCCCCCCTCGCATCCCTAGCGGTGTAAGTAAATGAGTTAAACGCTGTTATTATCTACTGGGGCTTACTAACACTACCTCCAATTTGTAGTTCGATCCTATGTAGGTACAGTTTTTCAGATAATGAATACTCAGTTGTAAAAATGTCCCCCCTCGGCCCCCTGAAGGTGTAAGTGAGTGAGGTAAAGTGGATTTTTTCTGCTGGGGCTTCTTAATTCTACCTCAAAATTTGATATTGATCCTATGTACCGTTTTCCAGATAATGAATATTTAGTAATAAAAATGTCCCCCCTCGTCCCCCTGAGGGTGTAAGTGAATGAGGTAAAGTGGTTTTTTTTCTGCTGCGGCTTCTCAATTTTTCCTCAAAATTTGATATTGATCCAATGTACCGTTTTTTAGATTATGAATATTTAGTAATAAAAATGTCCCCCCTCGCCCCCCTGAGGGTGTAAGTGAATGAGGTAAAGTGGATTTTTTTCTGCTACGGGTTCTCAATTTTGCCTCAAAATTTGATATTGATCCTATGTACCGTTTTTCAGATAATGAATATTTAGTAATAAAAATGTCCCCCCTCGCCCCCCTGGGGGTGTAAGTGAATGAGGTAAAGTGGGTTTTTTTCTGCTACGGCTTCTCAACTTTGCCTCAACATTTGATATTGATCCTATGTACCGTTTTTCAGATAATGAATATTTAGTAATAAAAATGTCCCCCCTCGCCCCCCTGGGGGTGTAAGTGAATGAGGTAAAGTGGATTTTTTTCTGCTACGGGTTCTCAATTTTTCCTCAAAATTTGATATTGATCCTATGTACCGTTTTTCAGATAATGAATATTTAGTAATAAAAATGTCCCCCCTCGCCCCCCTGAGGGTGTAAGTGAATGGGGTAAAGTGTGTTTTTTTCTGCTACGGGTTCTTAATTCTACCTCAAAATTTGATATTGATCTTGTGTACCGTTTTTCAGATAATGAATATTTAGTAATAAAAGTCTCCCCCCTTGCCCCCCCCTGAGGGTGTAAGTAAATGAGGTAAAAGCTGTTTTTTTCTGCTAGGGCTTATTAAAACTACCTCCAATTTTTAGTTCGATCCTATGTACAGTTTTTCAGATAATGAATATTCAGTAATAAAAATGTCCCCCCTCGGCCCCCTGGAGGTGTAAGTGAATGAGGTAAAGTGATTTTTTTTCTGCTGGGGCTTCTTAATTCTACCTCAGAATTTGAAATTGATCTTATGTACCGTTTTTCAGAAAATGAATATTTAGTAATAAAAGTGTCCCCCCTGGCCCTTCTTGAGGGTGTAAGTGAATGAGGTAAAGTGATTTTCCTTCTGCTAGGGCTTCTCAATCTTGCCTCAAAATTTGATTATGATCCTATGTACCGTTTTTCAGATAATGAATATTTAGTAATAAAAATGTCTCCCCTCGCCCCCCTGGGGATGTAAGTGAATGAGGTAAAGCTGGTTTTTTTCTGCTACGGCTTCTCATTTTTGCCTCAACATTTGATATTGATCCTATGTACCGTTTTTCAGATAATGAATATTTAGTAATAAAAATGTCCCCCCTCGCACCCCTGAGGTTGTAAGTGAATGGGGTAAAGTGGGTTTTCTTCTGCTGGTGCTTCTTAATTCTACCTCGAAATTTGATATTGATCTTATGTACCGTTTTTCAGAAAATGAATATTTAGTAATAAAAGTGTCCCTCCTGGCCCCCCCTGAGGGTGTAAGTTAATGAGGTAAAGTGATTTTTTTTCTGCTAGGGCTTCTCAATTTTGCCTCAAAATTTGATATTGATCCTATGTACCGTTTTTCAGATAATGAATATTTAGTAATAAAAATGTCCCCCTCGCCCCCTTGAGGGTGTAAGTGAATGAGGTAAAGTGGATTTTTTTCTGCTACGGGTTCTCAATTTTGCCTCAAAATTTGATATTGATCCTATGTACCGTTTTTCAGATAATGAATATTTAGTAATAAAAATGTCCCCCCTCGCCCCCCTGGGGGTGTAAGTGAATGAGGTAAAGTGGTTTTTTTTCTGCTACGGCTTCTCAACTTTGCCTCAACATTTGATATTGATCCTATGTACCGTTTTTCAGATAATGAATATTTAGTAATAAAAATGTCCCCCCTCGCCCCCCTGAGGGTGTAAGTGAATGGGGTACAGTGGGTTTTCTTCTGCTGGTGCTTCTTAATTCTACCTCGAAATTTGATATTGATTTTATGTACCGTTTTTCAAAAAATGAATATTTAGTAATAAAAAGGGTGTAAGTGAATGAGGTAAAGTGGATTTTTTTCTGCTACGCGTTCTCAATTTTGCCTCAAAATTTGATATTGATCCTATGTACCGTTTTTCAGATAATGAATATTTAGTAATAAAAGTCTCCCCCCTTGCCCCCCCCTGAGGGTGTAAGTAAATGAGGTAAAAGCTGTTTTTTTCTGCTAGGGCTTATTAAAACTACCTCCAATTTTTAGTTCGATCCTATGTACAGTTTTTCAGATAATGAATATTCAGTAATAAAAATGTCCCCCCTCGGCCCCCTGGAGGTGTAAGTGAATGAGGTAAAGTGGTTTTTTTTCTGCTGGGGCTTCTTAATTCTACCTCAGAATTTGAAATTGATCTTATGTACCGTTTTTCAGAAAATGAATATTTAGTAATAAAAGTGTCCCCCCTGGCCCCCCTTGAGGGTGTAAGTGAATGAGGTAAAGTGATTTTCCTTCTGCTAGGGCTTCTCAATCTTGCCTCAAAATTTGATTATGATCCTATGTACCGTTTTTCAGATAATGAATATTTAGTAATAAAAATGTCCCCCCTCGCCCCCCTTGGGATGTAAGTGAATGAGGTAAAGCTGGTTTTTTTCTGCTACGGCTTCTCATTTTTGCCTCAACATTTGATATTGATCCTATGTACCGTTTTTCAAATAATGAATATTTAGTAATAAAAATGTCCCCCCTCGCCCCCCTGAGGGTGTAAGTGAATGGGGTAAAGTGGGTTTTCTTCTGCTGGTGCTTCTTAATTCTACCTCGAAATTTGATATTGATCTTATGTACCGTTTTTCAGAAAATGAATATTTAGTAATAAAAGTGTCCCTCCTGGCCCCCCCTGAGGGTGTAAGTTAATGAGGTAAAGTGATTTTTTTTCTGCTAGGGCTTCTCAATTTTGCCTCAAAATTTGATATTGATCCTATGTACCGTTTTTCAGATAATGAATATTTAGTAATAAAAATGTCCCCCCTCGCCCCCCTGAGGGTGTAAGTGAATGAGGTAAAGTGGATTTTTTTCTGCTACGGGTTCTCAATTTTGCCTCAAAATTTGATATTGATCCTATGTACCGTTTTTCAGATAATGAATATTTAGTAATAAAAATGTCCCCCCTCGCCCCCCTGGGGGTGTAAGTGAATGAGGTAAAGTGGGTTTTTTTCTGCTACGGCTTCTCAACTTTGCCTCAACATTTGATATTGATCCTATGTACCGTTTTTCAGATAATGAATATTTAGTAATAAAAATATCCCCCCTCTCCCCCCTGAGGGTGTAAGTGAATGGGGTAAAGTGAGTTTTCTTCTGCTGGTGCTTCTTAATTCTACCTCAAAATTTGATATTGATCCTATGTACCGTTTTTCAGATAATGAATATTTAGTAATAAAAATGTCCCCCCTCGCCCCCCTGAGGGTGTAAGTGAATGAGGTAAAGTGGATTTTTTTCTGCTACGGGTTCTCAATTTTGCCTCAAAATTTGATATTGATCCTATGTACCGTTTTTCAGATAATGAATATTTAGTAATAAAAATATTCCCCCTCTCCCCCCTGAGGGTGTAAGTGAATGGGGTAAAGTGAGTTTTCTTCTGCTGGTGCTTCTTAATTCTACCTCAAAATTTGATATTGATCTTATGTACCGTTTTTCAGAAAATGAATATTTAGTAATAAAAGTGTCCCCCTGGCCCCCTATGAGGGTGTAAGTAAATGGGGTAAACACTACTTTTTTCTGCAGGGGCTTATTAAAACTACCTCCAATTTTTAGTTCGATCCCATGTACGGTTTTTCAGGTAATGAATATTTAGTAGTAAAAATGTCCCCCCTCGCCCCCCTTAGGGTGTAAGTGAATGCGGTAGAGTCAATTTTTTTTCTGCTAGGGCTTCTCAATTTTGCCTCAAAATTTGATATTGATCCTATGTACCGTTTTTCAGATAATGAATATTTAGTAATAAAAGTGTCCCCCCTGGACCCCCTGAGGGTGTAAGTAAATGAAATATACGCTGTTTTTTTCTGCTGGGGCTTATTAAAACTACCTCCAATTTTTAGTTCGATCCTATGTACAGTTTTTCAGATAATGAATATTCTGAAATAAAAATGTCCCCCCTCGGCCCCCTGAAGGTGTAAGTGAATGAGGTAAAGAGGGTTTTTTTCTGCTGGGGCTTCTTAATTCTACCTCAAAATTTGATATTGATCTTATGTACCGTTTTTCAGAAAATGAATATTTAGTAATAAGAGTGTCCCCCCTGGCCCCCCTTGAGGGTGTAAGTTAATGAGGTAAACGGTATCTTTTTCTGCTGGGGCTTATTAAAACTACCTCCAATTTTTAGTTCGATCCTATGTACAGTTTTTCAGATAATGAATATTTAGTAGTGAAAATGTCCCCCCTCGCCCCCCTGAGAGTGTAAGTGAATGAGGTAAAGTGGGTTTTCTTCTGCTGGGGCTTCTTAATTCTACCTCAAAATTTGATATTGATCTTATGTACCGTTTTTCAGATAATGAGTATTTAGTAATAAAAGTCTCCCCCTTGCCCCCCCCTGAGGGTGTAAGTAAATGAGGTAAACGCTGTTTTTTTCTGCTAGGGCTTATTAAAACTACCTCCAATTTTTAGTTCGATCCTATGTACAGTTTTTCAGATAATGAATATTCAGTAATAAAAATGTCCCCCCTCGGCCCCCTGGAGGTGTAAGTGAATGAGGTAAAGTGGGTTTTTTTTTGCTGGGGCTTCTTAATTCTACCTCAGAATTTGATATTGATCTTATGTACCGTTTTTCACAAAATGAATATTTAGTAATAAAAGTGTCCCCCCTGGCCCCCCCTGGGGGTGTAAGTGAATGAGGTAAAGTGATTTTTTTTCTGCTAGGGCTTCTCAATCTTGCCTCAAAATTTGATATTGATCCTATGTACCGTTTTTCAGATAATGAATATTTAGTAATAAAAATGTCCCCCTTCGCCCCCCTGGGGGTGTAAGTGAATGAGGTAAAGTGGGGTTTTTCTGCTACGGCTTCTCAACTTTGCCTCAACATTTGATATTGATCCTATGTACCGTTATTCAGATAATGAATATTTAGTAATAAAAATGTCCCCCCTCGCCCCCCTGAGGGTGTAAGTGAATGGGGTAAAGTGGGTTTTCTTCTGCTGGTGCTTCTTAATTCTACCTCGAAATTTGATATTGATCTTATGTACCGTTTTTCAGAAAATGAATATTTAGTAATAAAAGTGTCCCCCCTGGCCCCCCCTGAGGGTGTAAGTGAATGAGGTAAAGTGATTTTTTTTCTGCTAGGGCTTCTCAATTTTGCCTCAAAATTTGATATTGATCCTATGTACCGTTTTTCAGATAATGAATATTTAGTAATAAAAATGTCCCCCTCGCCCCCTTGAGGGTGTAAGTGAATGAGGTAAAGTGGATTTTTTTCTGCTACGGGTTCTCAATTTTGCCTCAAAATTTGATATTGATCCTATGTACCGTTTTTCAGATAATGATTATTTAGTAATAAAAGTGTCCCTCCTGGCCCCCCCTGAGGGTGTAAGTAAATGGGGTAAACGCTATTTTTTTCTGCTGGAGCTTTGTAAAACAACCTCCAATTTTTAGTTCAATCCTATGTACAGTTTTTCAGATAATGAATATTCAGTAATAAAAATGTCCCCCCTCGGCCCCCCTGAAGGTATAAGTGAATTAGGTAAAGTGGGTTTTTTCTGCTTGGGCTTCTTAATTCTACCTCAGAATTTGATATTGATCCTATGTACCGTTTTTCAGATAATGAATATTTAGTAATAAAAGTGTCCCCCCTGCCCCCCCTTGAGGGTGTAAGTAAATGGGGTGAACGCTATTTTTTTCTATTGGGGCTTATTAAAACTACCTCCAATTTTTAGTTCGATCCTATGTACAGTTTTTCAGATAATGAATATTTAGTAATAAAAATGTCCCCCTCAGCCCCCTGATGGTGTAAGTGAATGAGGTAAAGTGGGTTTTTTTCTGCTGGGGCTTCTTAATTCTACCTCAGCAGTTGATATTGATCCTATGTACCGTTTTCAGATAATGAATATTTAGTAATAAAAGGTCCCCCCTGGCCCCCCCCTGAGGGTGTAAGTAAATGGGGTGAACGCTATTTTTTTCTGCTGGGGCTTATTAAAACTACCTCCAATTTTTAGTTCGATCCTATTTACAGTTTTTCAGATAATGAATATTTAGTAGTAAAAATGTCCCCCCTCGGCCCCCTGAGGGTGTAAGTGAATGCGGTAAAGTGGGTTTTTTTCTGCTTGGGCTTCTCAATTTTGCCTCAAAATTTGATATTGATCCTATGTACCGTTTTTCAGATAATGAATATTTAGTAATAAAAGTGTCCCCTCTGGCCCCCACTGAGGGTGTAAGTAAATGGGGTAATCGCAATTTTTTTCTGCTGGGGCTTCTTAAAACTACCTCCAATTTTTAGTTCGATCCTATGTACAGTTTTTCAGATAATGAATATTTAGTGATAGAAATGGCCTCCCTCGGCCCCCTGAAGGTGTAAGTGAATGAGGTAAAGTGGGTTTTTTTCTGCTGGGGCTTCTTAATCCTACCTCAAAATTCGATATTGATCTTATGTACCGTTTTTCAGAAAATGAATATTTCGTAATAAAGGTGTCCCCCCTGGCCCCCCCTGAAGGTGTAAGTTAATGAGGTAAACGCAATTTCTTTCTGCTGGGGCTTCTTGAAACTATCTCCAATTTTTAGTTCGATCCTATGTACTGTTTTTTAGATAATGAATATTTAGTAATAAAATAATCCCCCCCAGCCCCCTAAGGGTGTAAGTGAATGCGGTAAACTGATTTTTTTTCTGCTAGGGCTTCTCAATTTTGCCTCAAAATTTGATATTGATCCTATGTACCGTTTTTCAGATAATGAATATTTAGTAATAAAAATGTCCCTCCTCGGCCCCCTGAGGGTGTAAGTGAATGAGGTAAAGTGGGTTTTTTCTGCTCGTGCTTCTCAATTCTACCTCAAAATTTGATATTTTTCCTATGTTCCGGTTTTCAGATAATGAATATTTAGTAATAAAAGTCTCCCCCTGGCCCCTTCTGAGGGTGTAAGTAAATGAGGTAAATGCTATTTTTTTCTGCTGGGGCTTATTAAAACTACCTTCAATTTTTAGTTCGATCCTATGTACAGTTTTTCAGATAATGAATATTTAGTAATAAAAATGTCCCCCCTCGGACTCCTGAAGGTGTAAGTGAACTAACTGAGGGTGTAAGTAAGTTAGGGACACGGGGTATTTTTCTGCTGGGGGTTCTTAATTCTCCGTCAAAATTAGATATCGATTCTATGTACTATTTTTCAGATATTTAATATTAGGTCTTTCAGTTATGAAATTTCCCTTGGAGGTGTAAGTGAACCATCCCCTTATGCTAACAATTTTGTTTCCGAATGTGATAAATATTCTCTGTACATTTTTTAAATATTCAATATCAAGTTAGTCAAATGTCTCCCCACCGGTAGCTGTGTCATCCCTGAATTAGATTTTCCCCCTTTTTTAATATATACTGATATTACTGATATCCCTTAGATTCCTGCAGATGTAAATGGATGAACTAAATGCACTCTTCGATACCATACCTCATATCAGATGAATGTGTTCCCACATTCAATTACTCAGACGCGACTGTTCGTATCTGTTTGCATCAGTATCCGTCCAATTGTACAGTAGCCGTCCAATTGTACAGTAGCGTACGAATACTTCAAGGTCAAATTCTGCTATCTCATTCGGCTGTTTTCACACCGGTTACGCGTAGACTGATGAAGTGATGATCCGGATTGATGGCAAGATTGATGCCAGATTGATACCAGATTGACTATGTAACCTCCGTCTTAGAGCAACCTCAATGGAATATGGTTCTCCCCTCCCATTTTGTTCTAAGGAACATCGCGTTATTATTTTGCCTTCTCAAACGATTGGGTTCGACACCCTGATGAAAAATTCGAGGTCAAATTTGATTCTGTCCGGCCGACCGTTGCCACGATAACTCGAGAACGGAAAGAGACAGCAACTTTTCGAAAATTACAGACATTTGAGCAAATTGATGTTGCAAGGAACAAGAGGGCCAAAACTTTTAACCCTGTAGCTACGAAACTAGGAGAGATATAAAATTTCTGTTTTCAGCATTATTTCTTCCATACAAAATTAGCAAATGACTGTCAAAACCACATCATCATATCTCTCAAGAATCTTGTTATGGCATGTACATATTCTAGAAAAATTTGTGGGATACTAATTTCGAAAATAATTACGATATTCTTTTGAATTTTCGAATAATTTTGTATGACATTTTAGGATGTGATAGGAAAATTTCACAATCTTGTATAAATAGAACTGCATCATGAATATAATTGCAGAGGCAGAGGAAGAAATATTGGTCGCGGCCATACCACACTGAATATGCTAGATACCGTCCAAACACTGAGGCCAAGCAGCGTCGGGTGCGGGTTATTATAGGGATGGGTGACCGCATGGGAACACCACGTGCTGTAACAATTTTTGCAAATTTTTTTAATTTTACAACAAACCAGCTGTTCGAGGAGATCCAAAGTCGATGTTTAGTTGTTGTTAAAATGCCTAAAGCATGTGTGCGCAGAATTAATCGCCAGCTAAGGGAATTTGAAAGAGGTCGAATTATTGGTCAACGGGAGGCGGGGTTGTCATTTCGAGAAATCGCTAACCGTACGAACAGAAATCCAACTACTGTTATAAGATGTTGTCAAGCGTGGTTTGATAACGCCCAACATCGAAGAAAAGTAGGCACCGGACGTCGAAGGGGCACAAATGAAGTTCAAGATCGACGTCTAAGACTTATGGCTATTAGAGACCGATTTGTGACAACTGGATATTTGGCTGATGAGTAGTTAGGAGAACAAGGCCATCCTGTAAAAGTCCGAACAGTTTACCGCCGGATAAGCTCTTTTGGACTGCAGCATTATCTACCCCATCTTGTGTTACCTCTGACGGTTGAGCTTCGCCAGCAACGATTACAGTGGTACAGAGAACGTCAACATTGGAATGTGGAATGGCATCAGGTCTTTTTTTCTGATGATTCTCGATTATCCTTGGGTGCACATGATGGCCGAAGAAGGGGTTAGACGACGTCGGGGAGAAAGACGCGAACCTCAGTTTGATATTGAGCGTCATGTACACCGGACAATAGGCATTATGGTATGGGGTGCTTTTGCACATGCAAGTAGGTCACCAGTCTTTATTGGAGGTAACATGACTGCGCTGCGTTACCCTCAAGAAATATTGGAGCCATATATTCTCCCTTACTTTAACCGTCTCGAGAATCCAATATTTCAGCAAAATAATGCTCGACCTCATGTTGCCAGAGTTAGTTTAAATTTTTTTGAAGCGACCATAGAGCATGTTTGGGACATGATGGGTAGAAGGCTTGGAAATTTACCCCAGCTCCCACGGACTTTGGTGGCTCTGATACATGAACAACAGGTAGCCTCAAGAAGAAATAGACCATATTATTGCATCAATGCCAGACGTGTTGGGGAGTGTATAGATAATCGCGGTGGACAAACACATTATTAACAAATTTATTAAAAAAAATTGTAAACCCTTCGTTTTTTTCTTCAAATTTCAATCATTTACTCCTTGCTATGCTATCTATGTTTTACCAAAAAAAATTCAATTATACAGGTCCTTCTGGGTGTTGCAGTTTCTTTGTCAGTCAGTATATGTCAGTATGACGCATATATATGCATATTTGGGAAAGTTCCGTTCACTTCCAACCACACCGTGTATAAAACCAACAAAGCTTTCACATTTGTCTTATTCAAAACCACGGGAGCATATTTTTTGCACGGCTGCATCACCAACAAATTTGCAGCATCAAGAGTGGAGCAACTTGAATTGTTGATTAAGTATATACCCGTGACGTATTCCAAAAATTAACTCGAATAGCCTCTCTGGGAATGGGTTAATAATGAACGAGGCTTCTGCGAACTGAAAATACTCGGAATTTTCATGAAACAACATGGATATTTTAATAGCTAGTTGGTTTTAGTTCACGGAAGCGATAGAATTTTACGTAACTTTTAAATTCATTTCGAGTGGATGTTGATGAAACGAAGAATGCAGGAAATTCGGTTCTGTGATATTTTATATTGAATAATCTCATAATTGATGCTATTTATATAGAGTGCGGAAATGGAATAAATTAATTATCTTGTTTACTTTACATATTTCTGGAAAATCCCAAAATACGTCAAATTTAAATATTACATTGTCTTCTTTCTTTCATGTTTATTGCAAAATTCAAAATAAAAAAATTGGTTCAAGCATTGACGTGAAGTCAGGAGCTTTTGCGCATATGTTCTATTGTCAATTCTCCTGTATTGGACACTATTAATCGAATTTACCATGGTGAATTCACACTCTTAGGAGTGTCCAATTCAGGAGAAGGGACACTAGAATTCACCATGGTAAATTCGATTAAGAGTGTCCAATACAGGAGAATGGACAATAGAACATACGCGTAAAAACTTCTGACTTCACGTCGGTGCTTGAACCATTTTTTTTTTCGTAATTTTTGAAAAATTTTCTAGGGGTAAGATTCCCACAAAATTTCACACACGTCTTTATGTCGATATTCTACAACTTGTTACCAAGCTTCAATTAGAACATACGCGCAAAAATGAGAAGACAAGAAGATAAAAACGAACAATTTAAAAATAATAGATACCCTTTCAAAAATCCCCTCTCACAAATATAATCCTCTGTGGCCACATGGATCTCTTGATGAAGAATCGCCTCCGCAAGTTTTCAAATATATTCACTCTTGTTTTTAGAAATCCCTTCAATATTTGATTTCAAAAAGAAATATAGCGTAGCCGATAAGGCCAGGAGGATCTCTTTCAAAACCAGGTCTCTCCAATCTAATTGATTCACTTCAGATGTTCGAAGACCGCTACAGGACCCTAATGTAAGGCTATCATCTCCCATACATTGATTATATTGTGTTCGACTCGAAAATTTATGTTATAATTTAATAGGTCATCATGGTTTTGAAGGTTCTCGCAAAATTACAACGATGTCGAACAACTGTATCCTGATATTTTATAAATTGTATTTCAATGATTTTTTTTTTAATTTTCTAGTAATACGATCTTCACGAAATTTTGCAAAAATTTTTGCGTCGGCATTCTAGAACTATTAACCATGTTTGAATTGAATTGGCATCGTATTTTTTCGGTTATTGAAGAAATAATGACCAAATTTCAGATTGATATAACTCTAGAACCACTTGGCCGAGTATGCTAATTAACGAACTCAGAGGTCGCATTCAGATGCGCAATCTACCCTGATAACTTGCAAATCGCTATTTCTTTCCGCTCTCAAGGTATCGTGAGATACATAATATTCTTTCGTATTATTTTAAAGATTTTCTAGTGGTAAAATGGGAAAAAACGGTATTTGGCAATAAAATTTAGAATTGAATCATCTTTCGAATGGCATGATAAAAAAGATATGTTCCTGGGAAAAAAAATTGACGGCGCCGCGACGCCAGCCATCTTTACTTTTTACGCCGACTTCTACACGCATCTAGAGTTAACGATGATTTGTACAAAACGGCGTTTACAGAATTAAAATATATTCGGCCGTTTCCGAGAAAATTGGGGTTACCAAGATGAGTGAATCGCCCTGTACATGAGCAATCCACAGTGAACTCAGACTAGAATAAACAAGTCAACGAATTAACCGGTTTTTTCAAAAATAACGGGTAAATATCTCATTCCAGACAAACAATAGCCTGGCAAAACTCATTAGGAATAATAAATCAAGTGGCCATAAGGAATATAAATCCGGTGTTTATCAGTTAAATTGCGGTATTGTGATAAATTATAAATAGCCGTAAACACGCTGTTCGCCGTCTTTTAAACAGGGGAGTGAAATTTCGTCCTATGTTTAGATTCGTCTATACAGGGTGAGTCTTTGACCACTGCATTAATTTCAACCAAAGATTCCTCTCATCAAATAAAACAGTTTTTTCATTCACCATTTTTCCAGATTCGGCTCAGGTAAAAAGTTACAAGCGTTTAGAGATTTCACAATGTGCTAATACACTCCTGCATATAAATTATCTATGACATTGTTGGCGGACGAGAAAAAGGCATGGTAACGTGGTTTACAGCTTGATTCGGGATTCCAACGCTCAGGGACGGATCCATAAAAGTAGTGAAATTTCTGGAGTTTTCCATTTTAAAACATTCAATGAAGAATATCTCGAAAACGGTGCGTTTAAGGAGAAATGATGAAGAATAATATAATGTTCTGAAACGATGGAATATTCTTGAAATTACCCAAGTAAAACTTTATCTGCTTTCTTTATGTTAATTTCGTTTAGTTTTATGAATCCACGAGTCCATAATTAGAAAACCATTAGAAGTAGAAAATAACTAATATTTGGAAAATATGTCTTATAGTTATAGAAAACTTTACACCAATATTCATTTTATTCGAAAAAAGGATGTCAAAGCTACAAAATAAAAACTGATTTTTTTTCGAAATTTCAACAGCCTGTATCTTTTTACCTGAGCCGAATCTGGAAAAATGGTGAATGAAAAAACTGTTTAATTTGATGAGAGGAATCTCTGGTTGAAATTAATGCAGTGTTCAAAGACCCTGTATACTAAGACAATTTTCATTGGTTAATATCTCATGGTCTATGAAGATGTTCTCCAAACATGTTAGCTCTTTGGAACATGCGCATATAAACAAAACCCTGCTGGCCCCATCACAATTAATGATTGCTTCCCGAGCAATACCAGCCGAGAACAGGAAGCTCGATACCCCCTCATTTTGATTAACGGATCCTTTGTGCCATCTGAAATGACCGAAGTTTTATTTTTCAGGATTACAAACTGAAGCATATGGCGGAAATGCAACAGTCCGTCGTGGGAGACTCGGAGGCCCGTCAGCAGATTTCCAATCAGGTCATGCAATGGGAGGAGAATTTGGAGCGGCTCCACTGCGAGCAGTTCAGGCTGCGGTGCTACATGGCCAGCCTGCAGAGCGGAGAACTTCCCAACCCCAAAGTGAGTTTCGACGCGGAAAGCCTTCGGCGCTTTTGTTTCCTTTTCAGCGTTCGCGAGACGTTTTTGCAATATCTCAAATTTTTATGCATGAAGCGACTGGGTCATTCGGATACCACAATTGATGTCCTGAAGGGTTTCTGACGAATTGATTGAAATCAACAAGTCAGAGCGTTCCTGCCAATCGGGTCCTTCATAAATGGCTTCGTATAATAAATATACTTATGCATATATTTCACATGTCAAATAGACCCCAGGGGGTTCATCGATGAACCCCCTGGGGTCTATTTCGCTATTCGTAATTTTTATCAAATTTTCTAGGGATACGGTTCTTACAAAATTATGAACACTTCTTTATGTTGATTTTCTATTACTAGTTACCAAGCTTCAATTCGATCGAATATTTATTTTTTGAGTTATCAAGGAAATAATATTCCAGGTGGGTATAACTCGGAAACCGTTAGACCAATTATACCCAAAACCTCTCCAATTGGGATGTGCAACCTACCCTGTCAATTGCAAGTCCCTATCTCCTTTCGTTCGAAAGTTATCGAGGCAAAACGGTCACCCATCTACTGAACTCAGACAAGGCTGCTCGAGTCTCCAACAATATTTAATCGATCGTGTTGAAACTTGAAACTTGGCAGGAGAGTTAGGTTCTAAAGGCTCTTGCAAAATTTCAGCAATTTCACTCGAATAGTTACTGATATATAGAACATTTTTTTTCAATTTTCAATGATTTTTGAAAAATTTTCTACAAATACTATCCTCACGAAATTTTGCAAGAATTTTTGCGTTGGCATGCTACAACTAATAGCCATGTTTGAATTCAATCGGTTTTGTATATTTCGAGTTAATGAAGAACAAAAAACAACCAAATTTCAGATGGCTATAACTCTAAAACCGGTTGGCCGATTATGCTTATAAACAAACTCAAATGTCGCATTCAGATGCACAACCTAACCTGAAATCTTCAAGCCACTATCTCTTTCCGTTCTCAGGTTATTGTGACAACAAAAATATTTTTTAATAACTCTTTAATAATTTTCTAGAGATACGATTCTCACAAAACTTCACGATCGTGTTTAGGTTTATATTCCACAACTATTCACCAAGTTTCAATTCGATCGGATCTATATTGGTTGAAAACAAAATTATCACTCGGAAACCATTGGGCTGATTATACCCATTAACGAACTTGTCCGTCGTATTGAGATGCGCCACCGACCCTGAAAATTTCTAGTTGCTAGCTCTTTCCGTTCTCAAGTTATCGTGGCAACGGCCGGACAGAATCAAATTTGACCTCGAATTCTTCATTGGGGAGTCGAACCTAATCGTTTGAGACCCTTTTCGTAAAAAAAAAATCGAAAGTTACATACATTTGGGCAAAATGATAACGCGATGTTCCCCAGAACATACGCGCAAAAAAAATTAAATCAAGTGATTAGCTTAAGAGATAGACATATAACCTCGTGGACTTTTTTGTAGACCTTTGTAAGGTGTACCATAATGTACCACATTATTTTGATATATCTCGTAGGGTTCAGCCAGCGTTTGCAATGTAAGCGCAAAAAAATGTGTTTATTTACGACATCACATTAGAAACCTCTAAAATTATCAGTGTTTCTCTGATATATTATGCATGTATTATACATGTAAACCTTCCTATTGAATCACTCTATCTACTGAAAAAACTGCATCAAAATCCTTCACTTGGTTTTAAAGTTCTAAGCATACATAGGAACAGACAGACAGCGGGAAGCGACTTTATTTTATACTATGTAAGGATTTGATGATAAATTTAATTTCTCTAATGAGCTAATTCTCTTTTTACCAAAACACTATCAAAAGACGTCAAATGTAATATCTTCCTTTCCTTGTTACAATCACGAATGGCAGATTTGTCATAGTTTCACGCTCAACTCTTCAACTTTTCCAGAATATCCGTTGTAACAGCTTCTGCGGTCTTCAATTCGAGAAGCATGCAAATTGTTCATTCAGGAAAGTTTTAGGTTTCGCAATTAATACTGCGGAAGGTTATAAATTATGGCCGTTTACATTGAAAGGCACATTAAGAATTCGCAACTCTGGAGGAGTAATCCGAACTTTTTTCCGCTTTGTTTCATAGGGACGTCTCATTCAGCGTTTTTTGAAGAGTTTCTTCCAGTGTAGTCAGGTATTTTTCAGCTCTCACGATAGGAAAAATCTAAGAGTCGGTTCGTAAATGGAAGTGAGATAGTTGAAAGGTTTTTTTCTGGGTTTTCTCTCCCAAACTCTGAAAAATATCTATAAAATAAAAATTAATTATTTTGTGATTTGCTTCTGCGTAAGAAACACAAGATATTTGTCAGAAGCAATCAATTGAACAATGTTGCCTAACAAACAACAACGAAACAACATCAACGAAGAAACAACTATATCGTAACGTTTCGGAGTCTATATCAGACTCCTTCGTCAGACGCTTAATGAAAATCGTTAGAATTATTTTGTTGATAGTTATTTTGTGAAATTCAAGAAATAACTGTAACAACATGAATATTCAAGGAATACATGAATGTTCAGTGAATACATGAATTTTCAATGAATACATGAATATTCAATGAATACTTGAATAATGCTACTCCAAAAATATTCGAATATTAAGATTATTCATTCATAATTTCCAGCCCTAGACGAAACTGAATGTTTGAGACCATTTCCCGCCAAAAAATCGAAAATTACTAACATTTGGGGCGAGGAAAAGGTGCATGCTTAAATTTCGAAAACAAACTAGATATACCAACATAATTTTTCGAAAATATATGCATGAGTATTGAATGCATATTTAAGGTATACATGAAATCTCAATGAATTTATGAATATTCGATGAATACATGAATATTCAATGAATACATGAAATCTTAATGAATACATGAATATTCAATGAATATTTGAGTTTTCAATGAATGTTCAATGAATACAAGAATATTCAATGAATACAAGAATATTCAATGAATACAAGAATAATGCAAACCCAAAATATTCTGATGAATATACAATAAATATACGAATATTCACAACATTCATTTCTGATATTCAGTCCTAGTCGAAACTAAACGTTTGAGACCATTTTCGGCCAAGAATTCGAAAATTATAGACATTTGGCTGGGGAAAAAGGTGTACGCGAAAGTTATGAAAAAAACTTGGTATACATAACATTTCGAATATTTATGTTAGCTGTTACAAATCATTGAAATTCATTCAACATTCAATGGACGAGTCCGCTAGAGGCACATCTGTGTTTTATGATTTTCCTGTCACTGATTCAATCGAGGATCACCTGTAATCCTCTTCCTCGTCTAGGATTACGTTCTCCCGTCTCCTTCAACTATTAATCAGAATTTTTTTTTCAGTCCCTTCTAACCCACGTCTCGAGAACAACGAAAAACACCTTGAACAAACTTGGAGTCTTCACAGTTTCATCATTCCACGCTTTCATCTGTGCCAGGAGTCCCTCATTACTGAACAATTTGCTGGCTGGGCGAGGAGCGACAAAAAGAAGACCACCCATGTTGTCAAGGTCGAACAGCGGATCCAGCCGGAGATCAATGCAGGTATGGGAACTCTGTTTTTCCGAAAATGTTGCCCGTTTCACTTTTTTATCGTGGATGACCACGAAAATATACAGCTTCATCTACTCCTAGTAGTTTTTAGCGTTTTTCATAGTGAAGAGTTTTAAAGTGAATTTTGTAGGTTAGGTTATTACAAATCAACATGAAATATGGAAGGTGTTTTATGAATCAAATAAAACAAATTAAAATAAAATAAGAAAGCGGGACATCACTTTCAATGAAAGCATTTATACACGAAGTAAGATAAAACAGCTGAATTAAAGCAAACGAGTTGATTAAATAACTATTATTGCGTGTCTGACATTATTATATTCCATGTTCTCGTCTGCTATTTATGAATCTTCACCTCATCCTTAAACCTCCTTTTGAATTATCTTCCAGATGAACAGCAGGGAAGACTCGGAAAAATCTGTCAAAGTATCACTGCCCGATAACACGAACGCCACCGTGTACGTAAGAGAATCGATGTCGGTTGAAGAGTTCCTAGCAAGTGCTTGCGCCAGAAAGAACCTGAACTCAACGGAACATTTCATCAGGGTGAAGAAGAGAAGAGACATGGAGGAACACAACTACTTCGTACCACATAGAAGTGACCTTATTGATACCTACGTGAGTTTTGATTGTATCTTTACTGGAGTATACAGGGGGATTGGCTATAAAATCCCCCCCTCCCCCCGCAATTAACTTCTTGTACCATTGTGTAGCAAAAGGTTTCCCTAAAAAGATTACTTGTGACATGAACGTGACGTCTTATAAAATACTATACTGATAACTGAGAATGATTAGCGAGAAATTTGAACAAATAATTACATTGCTAAACGTGCTGTAAAGGAGTATCGAAGACTACATATTGAAAGAATAATTCCAGACCGAATTACATTTCAAAGAATTTATACGAAAGTTTTGAAGACAATCATAGCAGATTGTCCATTTAATCTTGATATTTGAATAGGTATAGGCTGACGACCAAATTGGTTTCATAGTTCAAAATATATTAATAAAATCTTCTTTTCATGATTTAATAGTTCATACCATTAACACATTCATTCTGTATTATGAACCTTAACTCAAGAAAGAATATTTGAAACTCAAATATAGATCAATACTTCATTTTTTTGCTAGCAACATTATGAAAATACTGTATATAGGAAGATGTCTCACCACTTAAGGAAGTAAAAGGTAATATTAACCTCGGTGGTCAACGAACAGTAATTTCTGTTGGAGATTCCATTATGTTGTTCTTTCTAATTGCCTTCATAAACTACGTCATTAAAATGATCGAATTCTAAATCTTCTGAAACATCATCCTCAATATTTGCACTGAAATTATTCAATATGCAACAAGTCAATATTATTTTTGGTCTTGCATATATTCACTAATTCAAGATCCAGAACCTTGTTTTCCAACACAAAAGTATGAATTACATGAACAAACGAAAACAGAAATAAATATGATGTCTCCTTATAGGTAGATAAGATGATATGAATGAACAGTGAACACAGACAGATAGAACTCGCATTTTGTGAAAACATGATGTATAGAAGTACGATGTATTATTGAATTTTAAAAAATCATATCTCTGAAAGTATTTGCTTGTTAGAGTTGAAAATGAAATCGATGGATTCTTATGATGGAACTGTAAGAAATTGAGTTTGAAATTTGTAATTTAAAAAAATAATTTTTGTTTCGTTACTCTGAAACGATTTAGCCCAATAACGAACTTAACCGAGATATTTCTCTCCCAAACCTACTCTGAAAATTTCAACTGTGTAGCTCATTCCGTTCGAAAGTTATCGTGTTGTTTTTTGCCACTTTGAAGGTCATGATTCTACAATTTGATGCTGAATTTCAGATAGATCGAGTGATCGGTTCCGGAAATATCCATAAAAAATGTTTTTACTTAAGACGGCCATAACTCCGAAACCGCTCCAAACCTACCCTGCAAACTTCAAATATTCTAACTCCTTTCGTTCGAGAGTTATCGTGACTATGGCTGGCCGGACAGAATTGATTTCGACCACGGATTCTTGATCGGTGAGTCGAACCAAATCGTTTAAGACCATTTTCATCCAAAAATTCGAAAATTACAGACATTTCAGCAAATTAAGAAGCACTCTGTTCCGACGAAGAAGAGCACCAAAAATATGTGGAGGTCGACGAATAAATATAATATGCACCTCAGCGAAAAACTCTATTTTCTCGCCCTCTGCCTATCCTCGATACCGCCTTGGATAGCAATTTGCAGACTCGACTATAACAGACAGTTTTTCGTCCTTGGTGCATAAATATCTATTTTCGTCGACCTCTAAGAAACGTGACATTTTACGTACTAATTTACGACCGTAAAATCGACAATTATTGAAGGCATGTACTTTGCGGACGAAAAAGTACTTTCTCGTCTGCAATATTACTTTCTAGTCCGCTGTGGTCACTATGAATACGGCATGATACGGTTCAATACAAACATAAGTGTATGTGTCAGTTGCTATTGTGAAATTATTCAAGAGGTCCAAAATTCATAAAAATTTATAGAGGTCGACGGAAAAATGTAATATGCACCTCGGCGAAAAACTGTCTATTGTCTCGCCTGCTTGCTATCCTCGGCACCGCCTTGGATAGCAATTTGTAGATTCGACTATAATAGACAGTCCTTGATACATAATAATATATATTCTAAAACAAGTTGCAGAATGGGATCCTATTAAAACACGAATGGGAAATTCGAAAACGAGCGACGAAGGAGTGCATGAGTGTTGAAATTGTCTTCTGTAACGAGTATTAGACGATATTTTCTCTATTTCAGTAAAGTTTTGTAAAATATTGATCACGTTTAATGAAAAATTCGGATTATACATCCTAGTGACTTTTGTATTGTATCTTGACAGTTGGTCTGACTGTTACGAAAGTTGACAGATTACGGAATTTGAATTTGAATCGCACGTATGGCACGGAGATCAGATTTAAAACAGTTTCCTTTTACTGTGAATGACTCAAAATTAGCAATAAGGAAATCTCTAGTAGGTACCTTATTTTTTAATGAAAACAAAAATTTTCTTCTCAAAAATTATTTCACTATATCCAGATTATTATATATATATATTGACAATTGACGTGTGTTGAAATTTGATAGGATCGAATGTCAGTGCTGACTACCACAAAGCGAAAAAGATAACTAGAAACAATGCGGGAATGAGTTCATTCCAGCACTGTTTTTAGTGCTGGAATGGACTCATTACTATACTGAAATAGAAAAATAACTATTTTTAATCCAGAATTCTTTCAATTCGAAACGAGGTCGACGGAAAAATGTTGTAATCAACTCATTGATTTACTTAGAGATTAATGATCTCGAGCGTTAATCGCTATCATTAATCAACAAGTTCAAATAACCATTAATTCTTCTCAAACTTCCATCTAACTACGCACATTGTTCCATCGTAGAAGTTCAAAGATTCAAAAGGTCACCAGATAATATGAGTGGTACGTCGAAGGACTAACCACTTTACCCTAAAATTTTCCGGAATATCATTAGGAAGCTTGCTATTCATGCGACCGCCGCAACTGCCAACTCACAATAACTGAATGGTTGTGTTAAGCCGAGGCAAGTCCATTTCAAACTCTAATGATCCCCCAGATTCGAAACCTGCATCACCTCTACATTGAACGAGATGATCGATAGAAATCGAACGCGAATCTAGGGACATCTTCTCGAATATGAAATCTGAATTCTATTCGCACGACACCTTTCGTAGTCTGGGCACGTTGCAGGGGTTCAGAAATACGAGGTGTCCCAAAAATGTTGGAAAGGAATGAACATTTTGGGCGTTCTTGTTCCTCGGAACAGAGTGCTTTTCAATTTGCCCAAATGTATGTAATTTTCGAATTTTTGGATGAAAATGGTCTTACACGATTTGGTTCGATTCACTGATCAAAAATTGGTTCAAGCACTGACGTGAAGTCAGGAGCTTTTGCGCGTATGTTCTATTGTCCATTCTCCTGTATTGGACACCCTTAATCCAATTTACCATGGTAAATTATGTTGTCCATTCTCCTGTATTGGACACTCTTAATTCGAATTTACCATGGTAAATAACAAAATTACAGATGGGTATAACTTCAAAACCGTTTGGCTGATTATGCATATTAACAAACTCAATCGTCGCATCTAAAAATTGAAAGTCGCTATCTCTTTCCGTTTCCAAGTTATCGTGAAAAATATAATATTTTTTAATAATTTTTTTAAAACTTTTCTAGATATACGATCCTGACAAAATTGCACATACGTCTTTGTATCGGCATTTTACAACTAGATACCAAGTTTGAATTTGATCGGATCTGTATTGGTTGAAAACAAGATTAGTACTAGGAAACCGATGGGCCGATTATGCCCATAACGATCCATTGTTTTCGGACTGCAACCTACACTGAAAATTTCGCTATTTTTTCCGTTCAAAAGTCATCGTGGCAACGGCCGGACACAATCAATTTTGACCTCAAATTCTTCATCTGTGTGTCGAGACCATTTTCGGTAAAAAATTCGAAAATTACAGACAGTTAAGTTATACCCTCACTGACTTGTTAACGGGATAGCAGAAATCCGCCTCCTTACGCCCTCCATTGCGGCGTTAATCAGGCACACTGTCACATCGGTATTGAATTGCATTAATTAAAGTTTCATTAGATACCAGCTTGATATTTCACACAATTATAATTATTCAAACGCTGGCTTCGGGAATTTGTGATAATAATTTGTTCGCCAAAATTTCCCATGTCGCATGTCAATCCGATACGAGCTGTACGTGATCCGAATAAATTCGCCTCATCGGGGTTTAGCAGATTGACATTGGCGGCTCGTTGGATCAATGAATGGCCAAAATACCTTAAGCAACATCGAAAAATTTATTACGGTACCTAGAGCGATGTGACTTTGCACTACTTTTCCTAGTTTTCTTGTTGTAACTTGTTTATTTTTACGTGAAATTAGTTTTTTGTAAACTATGCATAATTTCAACATTTTAGCTATTGAGTGCTGTTGTTAGAAACATGATAAAAGGTTGTTTTTTAATTTAAAAAAATTTGGCAAAGTCGCCTGCACATCGGTGCGAGTTTGCCAATGCCTTTAAAATCTGTTTGCTGCCAATTGTCAGGGGTGTGTTTACCACAAAAAAGGCGATACCGTTGTTGATAAATCAACAAGTCCAGAGCGTTCCTGCCAATAGGGTCTTCATAATGGCTTCGTATAATTAATATACTTATGCGTATATATCACAAGACAAATAAACCCCAGGGGATTTCATTGATTTACCGAGAAGCAAGGGCAGATGAGTTTCCGGCTTTTTGGCCTACATCAGTACTCTGTAGCTTCCCAACAAATACAACTAAACTGAACCGTGTTGATCCTCTCACAGCCGGCTTGGTCGATTATACATAATCGCCCATGCCACCTATGAGAGAAAACAAGGAATTCAGCATTTCCCCACCAGTGAAAATTTGAAGCATTTGAAGAATTTGAAGACCTTATTAGCGGGAATGCTCTGGACTTGTTGATTTATTAACAACGGTATCGCCATTTTTCATTATTACCATTTCTTAAGACTTGAGTGAGTAAATAAGTTTTCCCAAATCATTTCATTAAATTTCGAGCATCAGAAGATAAAGCTTTTAGGTAGTTATAAAATATTCAATCCAGCAAGCATTTATGTGTTCAATAGTTAAAGAATGTGCAGGGGTGGATTAGCACATTGTAAAATATTTAAAGCTAATAACCTTTTACCTGAGCCGATTCTGGGGAAATGCTAAATGAAAAAGGTTTTTCATTTTGTGGCAGGAATCTATGGTTCCAGCTCTAGCCCGGAGAGGGGGACAACCGAGCCCTCTCTAGCCCTCTCTAGATTTTTTCGCGGCTTTGGCTATTCACTGAATCGGGGACGCAGATCACGAATCTGTAATTAGATTTTCCGTATTTCGATTAGTTTCGGAGCAATGACGAAAAAAGTCGCAATTTCTGGCCCTACCTCCGGAAAATGGACTAATCAGTCGGATTTTTCGCCATATTACCAAAATTAATCGAGATACGGAAAAACTAATTACAGATTCGGAATCTACGCCCTCGTTTTAGTGAATAGCCAAAGCCGTGGCGATCTAATCGGAAAATTCTAGATTTTTGTATGGGTTAGATACTAGAGAAAACTTTTTGGCGTTTGACGGATTCACTCATTTCCTAATATTTTCCGAACTGATAGAGATATAGAGGAAATAGATACATAAATCTAAACGTCGTCCACCGACCAATAATCGGGGAAAAATGGTTATCGAGATGTGAAAATCATAGATTTCGGACGGGAAACAAGAATTTTCCTACGATTCCGGGTCAAAAATATTTCTAAGTACCGACCCAAAAAATTTTTTTCATGGTATATCGATACGGAGCTCGTGTCTGATTAAATCGAGGTTGCTGATTACGAATACGCAATTTGTTTTTCCCTAAGTGGCGTACTTTGGGGAAATTTTCACTTAGAGTGAAAAAATGGACGAAAATAGGTCAATTTTGGAAGTTTACACCGCCCAAAAAAATCGGAGTAGGGTGTTGTTGATTTTTTCTGTCATATATGGTTCCTTCATCTACTGAATAATCCAAACAGAAAATGTCCAGGCCGAACTATTCGGTAATTATGGTTTTTTTCCCAAGGGTCTGTTTTTCGGAAAATTCATTTCGCGGTATTTCCGCGGAAAATTCTCTAATGAAAAATCCGATCATATATTCGCAATCTACGGCCCCGAATTAGTAAATGACGTAATTTGCATCGAAATCGGAGACCGGTCGAATTTTGGCAATTTTTTAATACATGAAAAAATTGAAAAAATCCCATTTTTCGAGAAAAATTTATTGACACAAAACTATGAAACGGGTATTTATTCTTATAGATTCGGGGCCGTAGATTCCGAATCTATGATCAGATATTTATTACAAACATTTTCCGAGGAAATATCGCCGAAAGAATTTTCCGAAAAATAGACCCTTGGGAAAAAAATCATAATTTCCGAAGCGTACGACCTGGACATTTATTGTTCGGATTATTCAATAGATAAAGGATCCAAATATGACATAAAAAATCAGCAACACGCTACTCCGATTTTTTTAGGCGGTGGAAAGTTCCAAAATTGACCTATTTTCGTCAATTTTTTCACTTTAAGTGAAAATTTTGCCAAAGTACTCCACTTTGGGAAAAACTAATTACATATTCGTGATCAGCGACCTCGATTTAATTAGACACGAGTTCCGTATCGATATACCATGAAAAAAATTTTTTGGTTCGGGAAATATTTTTGACCCGGAATCGGAGGAAAATTCTTCTTTCCCGTCCCAAATGTATGATTTTCACATCTCAATAACCAAATTTTCCCCGATTATTGGTCGGTAGACGACGTTTAGATTTATATATGTATTTCCTCTGTATCTCTATCCGTTCTGAAAATATTATGAAATGAGCGAATCCGTCAAACGCCAAAAAGTTTTCTCCGACAGCTCTTTCATTCCCTTCAACCCCCGTGTGCCCCGGCACCCACCCGAGCTCAACTCGGTTTCTGAGAGCCAAGGTTTCTTGTTGCTGTCGGCATTCCAGCACAAGCCTGGAGTCAATTCTCCAGCTGTCTATTGCCTGACTATCTGAGAAAATTCGTATGTTGTTCCTATTGGAATAGCCCATACGCACTGGCGCAGCCCCCCCCCCCTGCCCCCAAAGATACCAACAACTTCAATTTTTTTCGAACATTCCTAATTTGATTGTTCAGTTCAGCCCCCCCTATGAAAAAATTTCAGCCCCTCTTCATAACAAAATCCTGGCTACGCCACTGCCCATACGAATATTATTCTGAGCCGAATCAGGGAAAATGGTAAATGAAAAAGTTTTTTCATATGATGGCAGGAATCTATGGTTTAAATTAATGCTCAAAGCCTCAACCTGTATAATTTTCTATCCTGGAAGCCAAGCAGCCTTATGCCAATTATCCTGGATGACCACTCTGGCAATGAATTTGAACAAGCGCGCCAAAGCATCCCGACCTCACGTCAGTGCTTCTCCAATTTTTCATTTTAATCAATCACTCCCGATTTCGCGACTACCCTAATCTTTCAAAAGCAATCCAGATAGTGTTGAATGTCGATCCGAAACCGATGGAAAAAAATTCCAATCTCCCATCGGCGTTCGATGCCGTTGGCGCAATTGATTCTGTCGAATCCGCTAAATGTAGAATGACACGAATAACCGGAAACCCAGTTAATCGTCGCCCCGGATGAACGAAAAAAATATGCGTATGGGTAATTAGATCACGTCCGCAATATTTCAATTCCGTTTTTGCGTTCCGTCCACATATGATTTTTCAGTGGAGGGATGAATTTTTTATTCGATCCCAGTGGCAGCTGACGTCCCGGGCCGATTACGACAAATAGAAACTATAAACTGGGGTCAACTTGGTGAAACCATATCGAGGGATTTTAGTAGCCTGATGTGCTTGGTTTCAGATGTACGGGGTGATTTGCAGATATTGATTGCAATCTATATGTTCAACTAGCAGACCCGGCGAACTCTGTTCCGCCTTAGATTCAATAAACAAGCAGATTTTCGATTTTATGATATACGTTTATCATAAACGTTCGCCGGTCGAACGGGATAAAAAGTATCCAGTACCATGAGAAAAAGAACACCCTGTATAGTAATGGTTTATTTTCAACGATGTAGGTATCGAAATTATAATTTTAACACAATTGAATGAAATTGTACATTAAAAGAAGACACCCTGTATGAAGATTTCGGAAAAATAGATTATGAGAATCCATCCAAGGTACCTATTTAGTTAATGCTTTGTTTGTGGCACAAATCACTTCAATCGCGTACATTTGTGCCGTGAGAAAAAGAACACTCTGTATAGTAATGGTTTATTTTCAATTATGTATATCTCGAAAGTTTATTTTTTATCACAAATAAATGAAATTGAACTATTATGGCGTCAAAAACAGCAAGTTGCCATTGACGTTAAAAGAAAAACACCCTGTATGAAAATTTTGGACAAATACATTATGAGAATCTATACAAGGTACCTATTTAGTTGATGCTTTGTTTTAGGCATAAATCACTTCAATCACGTACATTTGTGCCGTGAGAAAAAGAACAGCCTCTATAGTAATGGTTTATTTTCAGTGATGTATCCCTCGAAAGTTTTTTTTTAACACAAATGAATGAAATTGTACGATTGGCGTGAAAAACAGCAATTTGCAATTGACGTTAAAAGAAAAACACCCTGTATGAAGATTTCGGACAAATTGATTATGATAATCCATCCAAGGTTGTAGTTAATGCTTTGTTTGTGGCACAAATCACTTTACTCGCGTACAATTGTGCCGTGAGAAAAAGAACACACTGCATAGTAATGGTTTATTTTCAATTATGTATGCCTCGAAAGTATATTTTTGAACACAATAGAATGAAATTGTACGATTGGCGTGAAAAACAGAAAGTTGCAATTGACGTTAAAAGAAAAACACCTGTATGAAGATTTCGGACAAATTGATTATGAGAATCCATCCAAGGTTGTAGTTAATGCTTTGTTTGTGGTACAAATCAATTCAATCGCGTACAATTGTGCCGTGAGAAAAAGAACACTGTATAGTAATGGTTTATTTTCAATTATGTATGCCTCGAAAGTATATTTTTTAACACAATTGAATGAAATTGTACGATTGGCGTGATAAACAGAAAGTTGCAATTGACGTTAAAAGAAAAACACCCTTTATGAAGATTTTGGACAAATTGATTATGAGAATTCATCGAAGGTTGTAGTTAATGCTTTGTTTGTGGCACAAATCACTTCATTCGCGTACAATTGTGCGTGAGAAAAAGAACACTGTATAGTAATGGTTTATTTTCAATGATGTATGCCTCGAAAGTAGGTATATTTTTTAACACAATTGAATGAAATTGTACAACTATGGCGTCAAAAAAAGCAAGTTGACATTTTCTTTAAAAGAAAAACCCCCTTGATGAAAATTTTGGACAAATACATTATGAGAATCCATCCAAGGTACCTATTTAGTTAATGCTTTGTTTGTGGCACAAATCACTTCAATCGCGTACAATTGTGCCGTGAGAAAAAGAACACTGTATACTAATGGTTTATTTTCAATTATGTATGCCTCGAAAGTATATTTTTTAACACAATTGAATGAAATTGTACGATTGGCGTGAAAAACAGAAAGTTGCAATTGACGTTAAAAGAAAAACACCCTGTATGAAAATTTCGGTCAAATACGACGTTTAAAGATAAAGACCCTGTAGGAAAATTTCAGACAAATACATTATGAAAATACATCCAAGGTACCAATTTAGTTAATGCTTTGTTAGTGGCACAAATGCATTCAATCGCGTTCAATTGTGCCGTGATAAAGAGAAGACTCTGTATAGTAATGGTTTATTTTCAATGATGTATGCCTCGAAAGTATATTTTTTTACACAATTTAATGAAATTGTACGACTATGGCGTCAAAAAGAGCAAGTTGACATTTCCTTTAAAAGAAAAACACCCTTTAAACCTTCCCTGGACTTCGACATCATATGGAAGGGTTGTCCAGTCGACTTATGATATTATATGAAACAAATTCGAGCTATATGCTCCCCTTTCTTTGACATAACCTCGGATGTCGTGCTTCTTCTTCAACTTGTTTCTTCAATTTTCAGTTGCACACGCATGAGGTGGTCGAAGTTTGTGCTAAAATCCTATACCAGGTGGAACTGGCCCGTAGTACCTTAGAGCAGATGTGGGGCTTCAGCGTGGAAGCCGAGCTGGTGGAGAATTCCGACAGACAAGACGAACTTTGCTGTTATGTGAGCAGAGTAGAGGACAAGAGCGTCGCCATGCAGAACGGCATCATCAAGAGTGACGAGATCATGGTGATAAACGGTGCCATCGTCTCCGATCTGGACATGATGTATCTGGAGAGCGTGCTTCAGGAGGAATTGGCGCTTTGTATGATGATGAGATCGTCGAGGAAGGAACCGCCTGACTTGGCGGGGATACTGAGAGCAACGGATGACATGATAGAGAGCCTTGTATGTCCTCCGCCACCTTCAGAGCCTCCTGGTATTAGTGAGGAGATGATATCAGGATTGATTGTTCCAGCGCCAGGTATGTACTGTATAATAATGAAGTGAATGAAAATTCTATGAAAACATGTTGAAACAATGCAATACTTTTTCAAATGGGTCTGATATTGAATTGTTCAGTTGTACAGTCAAAGACATTAAGAGGTACTTTTTTGTAATGAGAGTTGAAGAATGTATGGTTTAAGTTTTTTTATGTTGTTTGGTGTTAATATGTGTATTATAGCCAAGCAGGTAGCACTCTTGCTTGTTGATACTGATTAAGAGGTGTTTGTAAGAGTTATCTATTAAATAAATACAAATAAATAAATAAAAGAATTCTCCGAGACGTTGCCAATGCCAATTTCTACACTCATCATAATCTTCCATCTTGGACAAGATATTGTCACAGACCATTGTCTTCGAATAATAAAGAACTCTTCGCTTTAAAATTGAAAATGATGAAAGTAGTTTTGAAGAAGCAGAGTCAAAGTATCAGGAAGGGCTATACAGAACTGAAATCTGCATATTCCCTAACCTTGAGGTTTTGGTATTTGAATGTCTTCTGTAGGGTTATTTCTTGAGAATTTCGAAAAGTGGGTAGTGACTACTCTATCCATTATTTTTTATTAAAATTTCAACTTGAGTTCCGTACAGGAAAATAGCATAACTGTATCTTCCAAACAGTTTATATACGTGGAATATTTCAATTAGCAACAGAGGGAAAATACAGAGAGAATAACGCTTTGGGAAAGCTAACCACTAGTACATGAAGATGAATGAACTAGCAGAGGCCAAAGTTTTGGAGTAATCCACAGAGTGTGTATGATTTCATCAAAGTTGAATTGCTACATACCGCGGTTTCATCCTTATTAATAATCATCAGTGAAGCTTAATTCAATGCTGATGAAAAAAACACTACGAAGTAACCGGTTCATTGAAAACCAGCAATCACTTGTGAGTAGAAAGTAGACAGAAGTGACATCTGGAATTCAATCAACCAAGCTCCTTGCTGTGGCTACCCAAAACTATAGATCTCTACGTATATTCTTTTCCCCTTTGTGGTAATTAGCAAGTACTCCGGTTGGAGTCTCATACAGTTGACCACTTGGGAGAGAAAACCGAGAAAATAAACCTTTTAATAGTAGCCAGGTCTTTGAAATTGTTGAATTCACAAAATATCTTCTCAAATTCATTATTTCTCCGAAGTAAATTCACATTGTGAAAAATACGTAATTACTACGACCTACGTTGCGTAGTTATCTGACAGGAAAATTACTATAACCTAACATTTTAAAAATATACACGGTGAAATGTGTCAAACTTCCATGGCCAACCGGGATACTTTATAAAAGTGAATGGAGTATACATGTGAAATGGGGTTTTTCCATTAAACCATGCTGTATAGTAACAGGTCCGCCAAATAACTTTTTTTTTAATGCAATTAAAAAAAAGCTACTAAGTATTTTGTCAAATTTATTTTTTTATTTGAAAGTACAATCCTTCCGGTTAATAATGGAAAATAATATTATTCAAATGGCTGCCTCGGCTGGCCATGCAGTAGCCTACACGATCGGTCCAATTTTTTAGCACATTATCGATTGTGTGCAGCTGTATTTCACCTATGGCTTCACGAATATTGTCCTTTAAAGCGTCAATTGTCTGTGTCTTGTTGGCGTAACACTTATCTTTGACAGCACCCACAAATAATAGTCCAACGGTGTCAAATCGCAGCTCCGAGTTGGCCAAGCGACATCAGCTCTGCGGCTGATAATGCGATCTTCAAAAACAGGGCAACTCCTGAACCAATTGGACTTTGTATGGCGTCATATCAAGGTCTTTATGCAAAATTCGTCTCAATGATGTCTCCGAAATGTTCAATTCTTGAGAACGACGTTGAATTGATGTTGATGGCGCTTAACGCACACTTCCTGCCACAGCAGCAATATTCTCGGGTGTACCTGTTTTTGGCTTTTCACGCTTTGGTTTATGGATGAGGATGCCAGTTTCTTTCACTTTTTTCACAAGATAACGAACATACGGAGCTGACGGTGCTTCTCTTCTTCCGAAATCCGTACGCAATTTCCGCACACATTCTGCAACATTACCATGATTTTCAAAGTAATGTCGCAATATTTCCCAGCGTTGTTCAAGCGTATACACAACTATATTCGTTCAGAGGAAGGATAAAACTAATTATCTGTCGAATCAGACATGAGCTAAGTGTTACCAATCACGAAATAAGCACTAGTTGAAAAAAAACGTTAGATGGCGGACCCTTGATTCGAACAGGTAAACGAATAAATATCCATGTTCACAGACTGTTCCTCCGGTAAGGACCGCTACTCAACCGAATCCGACAACCCTCCATCTTCCATGACAGACTCGGGAATCAAAGTGAGTTCCAGAACCAACTCCTTCGAGATAGAAAATCTCCTGAAGAGCGCCGAGCAGGTGACTGGTTTCTGCAGATCACCGATAGAAACCAGAAAATCTAGTCCCACGGGAAGCGTCTTGAGTTCCGCCTCCAACCCTATGTTCTCCACGTCTAAGCAACTGTCGGATTCTGAAAAATTGAGGAAGGTCATCTTGGAGCTGGTGGACACAGAGAGGGCGTATGTTAAGGTAATTAGATATTTTGTCGCGTCGTCGATTATGCAATCTATCAGTCAGGTTGGTAATTGATTGATGCATTATTCGCAGCTGATTGAACGGTATGTCATAGTAGATTGGTCCCGATTAACTGATAAATTGATACCTGATGGGTCTATTATGATTAGTGGCTCCCAAGGGGTGCTGCCACATGTTATCTTTTGCAAGTGATACTACAAAAAGAAAGTTGGTTGAAGCACTTGTATAAGATATGAATATATTTCGTACCATTTTAATGACAGACTTGAGTAATGAGAGAATCGTCTATGGTCGCAGAATTTTCAATTCTGACATATGTATACTATCGAAATTGAATTTATTTAAATATCTATATAAATAATTTCAGGATACGATATTCACGAAATTCGGAGAAAATTGGCGGGTCGGCATTCCACTATAGTAATTACCGAGTTTCAATCGGACCGGATTTTTGGCGCTCTTGTTCCTCGGAACAGAGTGTTTATCAATTTGCCCAAATGTCTGTAATTTTCGAATTTTTGGCTGAAAATGGTATCAAACGATTTGGTTCGACTCACTGATCAAGAATCCGTGTTCGAAATCGATTCTGTCCGGCCGTCCGTCCGTTAACACGATAACTCTCGAACGAAAGTAGAGGATTGAAATTTGCAGGGTAGGCTCGTTTTTAGTAAAAACATTTTTTATGAATATTTCCGAAACTGATCACTCGATCTATCTGAAATTTAGCATCGAATTGTAGAATCATGACCTTCAGACGCATGTGAAGTTTTGTATTGATCGGGTTACCGTAAAGTGTCAAAAAAAAATTTTTTTTATTTTCAAATTTTGTTTCTACAATAACTCTCGAACGGAATGAGCTAGGCAGTTGAAATTTTCAGAGTAGGTTAGGGAAATAAATATCTCGGTTAATTTCTCTATTGGGCAAAATAGGCCAGATAGTTTCGGAGTAACGAAAAAAATGTTTTTGTTTAACTTACAAATTTCAAATTAATTTTTTTTTAAGATGCAGTTTCATCATAAAAATCCATCGATATCATTTTCAACTCCAACAAGCAAATACTTTGGGAGATATGATTTTTCGAAATTTCAATAATGAATCGTACTTCTATGTTTTCACTGAATGCTATAATTATTCTATGTATGATTTATGATATGATCTGTGTTCATACTCGTACATGTCACATTGCGTCCTGTTCTATAAGAGAGAGTCAAATTCATTTCAGCTATTTTAATTTGATTTCTTCCATGGTGCACCATGGAACAGATTGCTCATTTAATCTTGATAAATAAACTATTATTTGAGTTGAATTTCCTTTATGATGCAGTTCTATCATAAGAATACATTGATAAAATTCCCAACTCTGAGAAACCAATACTTTCGTAGATATAATTTGTCTGTTTGAACAAGAGCGCCAGAAAGCTCCTGTCCACAGGGCTTGAACCAATTTCATAGTTATTGTGGAAACAAAATTAATCAATACAAACCTTCGCGTGCATATAAAGGTCATGATTTTACAATTTGATTTTGAGTGAATTTTGAGTGATCGGTTCCGGAAATATGTTTTAACTAAAAATGGCCATAACTTCGAAACCGCTTGATGGATTTCGCCCGTTAAAGAAACTTGTCCGAGATATTTACGCTCCAAAACTCTGCAAATTTCAATCCTCTAACTCCTTTCGTTCAAGAGTTATCGGGCTAACGACCGGCTGGCCACACCGGACGGACAGAATTGAATTTGACCTCGGATTATTCACACGCGCAAAAATATTTTCGTAAGCAAAGCTGGGTATCGCTTGTACTATCTGAAAATGTTTCATTGTTATGATTATACTGTCACTCCTAGGATCTGTCATGAGTGCTTGTTTGAGTACAAGATTAGAAGATATGCGTTTTGTCCGGCGGACGAACCCCGCTCCGCCACTGCGACTAGTTGGTACACCTAAATCTATACTTCACACACAAGCTCACGTCTTTTGATAAGGGAGATGAGTCTGGTGGGTGAGAACTTGTCCAGTTCCCTCAGTCTCAGTTTGTGGACTCCTAGTTCTCCAAATCTTATCCTGTCCCTAGCGGGGAAGTAACACATGATGTGAATTTGAGCCATCGTCTGGCTCTTATAGCTGACTGGCTAATAATTGTTGAGCGGGCATGTCTGAGACCAGAAATGCTGCTCCAAAGTTTCTTGACATTTTGGTCCAACCATCTCCCACCCTGCTGCCTCGAGAGAGATGTCACAGGCCGGTTTAGGTCCAATGAGCTCCGTGGAAGCCCCTCGCGCTGCCAATGAGTCCGCATCTCATTACCTTCTATGACCGAGTGGTCCGGATCCCAGATGAGCTGCAGCCTTCCGCGCTCTCCCTAGTTCAGCAAGTGTAGTCGACAGTCCTGCACATGCAGGGACATGCAGGAAGACGAACAGTTGTTTTTCTGAAAACTATCATTGACATGTTGAAATTGTATATTGATGTTGAAAATCATTGAATGCAGTAAAAGCGAGTTGTTTGTTGTACATTTTCGAAGAAAATTGTTTATGATTAATGTTTATCAATTTTACTCGTCGCATTTATGGATCAGTTACTGCTATCAGTGTTTTCCAGATAAAAAAATATGACAATTGACCATTTTTGCGCGTATGTTCTGGGGAACATACGCGTTATAGTTTTGCCCAAATGTCTGTAACTTTCGAATTTTTTGAAAAAAATGGTCTCAAACGATTAAGTTCGACTCCCCAATGAAGAATTCGAGGTCAAATTTGATTCTGTCCGGCCGGCCGTCCGGCCGTCCGGCCGGCCGGCCGGCCGGCCGTTGCCACGATAACTTGAGAACGAAAAGAGCTAGCGACTTGAAATTTTCAGGGTAGGTGGCGCATCCCAATACGACGGACAAGTTCGTTAATGGGCATAATCGGCCCAGTGGTTTCCGAGTAATAATTTTGTTTTCAACCAATATGAATCCGATCAAATTGAAACTTGGTGGGTAGTTGTAGAATATGACCCTAAGCACGTTCGTGAAATTTAGTGCAAATCGTATGGCTAGAAAATTTTAAAAAAATTATTAAAAAATATTTTTGTTGTCACGATAACTTGAGAACGGAATGAGATAGCGGCTTGAAATTTTCAGGTTAGGATGTGCACCAGAACGCGACATTTCAGTTTGTTTATGAGCATAATCGGCCAAACGGTTTTAGAGTTATAGCCATCTGAAATTTTCTGAAATTTGGTGGTTTTTTGTTCCTCATTAACTCGAAAAACACTGAACCGATTGAATTCAAACATGGTTATTAGTTGTAGAATGCCAACGCAAAAATGTTTGCAAAGTTTGGTGAGGATAGCATTTGTAGAAAATTTTTAATAAATCATAGAAAATAAAAAAAAAAAATTCTATATATCAGTAACTATTCGTTCGAAATTGCTGAAATTTTGCAAGAGCCTACATAACGTAACTCTACTGCCAAGTTTCAAGTTTTAATACGATCGGTTAAATATTGTTGGAGATTCGAGCATTCTTGTGTGAGTTCAGTAGATGGGTGACCGTTGCCTCGATAACTTTCGAACAAAAGGAGATAGGGACTTGCAATTTTCAGGGTAGGTTGCGTATCCGAAAGGGAGAGTTGAGTTCGTTTTTGGGCATAATCGGTCTAACGGTTTCCGAGTTATACCCACCTGGAATATTATTTCCTTAATAACTCAAAACATAAATATTCGATCGAAATGGCGCTTTGTAACTAGTAGTAGAAAATCAACATAAAGACGTGTTTAAAATTTTGTAAGAACCGTACCCCTAGAAAATTCGAAAAAAATTACGAAAAAAAAATTTTAAGAATCGTACCCCTAGAAAATTTTAAAAAAATCACGAAAAAAAAAATTGGTTCAAGCACTGACGTGAAGTCAGAAGCTTTTGCGCGTATGTTCTATTGTCCATGCTTCTGTATTGGACACCCTTAATCGAATTTACCATGGTAAATTCGATTAAGGGTGTCCAATACAGAAGCATGGACAATAGAACATACGCGCAAAAGCTTCTGACTTCACGTCAGTGCTTGAACCAATTTTTATGGAAATTGGAATACTGTGATAACTCTATTCATAATTCAAGCTTTTAAGACGGCTTGGGTATCCAATAAGATTTCAATTCATTTGCGAACCCACCCGTATGAGCTTCGAGCAGTGATCAATTGCGGAAATTTCTGCTTGAAAGACAGTCTGGAAAGTCCTTCAGCAATTTCACCACAGTAAAACACAGTAAAAATGCCTACACAGAACATATCATATTCCTCTAACTCACACAAGACCTAGGAATTTTACTATAATCTTCATCAACAGCAGCGTATTCAACTAATGCATACATTACTTTCAGGACCTCAACAATCTTCTAGAGGATTACTTGCAGCCTTTGAAGAAGGAAACGTTCTTATCCAGCGCCGAGATCAACGCATTGTTCGGCAACATCCACGAAATAGTCACCTTCCAGAGACAGTTCCTCCAAAACTTGGAGGAAGCACTGGAACTGGAATCTGATTTCCATAAGTTCGAATATTTGAGTCAGTTCAAAGTGAGTTTTTTCGATAACTTTTGTTTTAGGTATCTTATGAACAATGTCATTTTATTCAGAGATTTTCAAACATCGTTTATTGGAACTATGGCACAACATACGGCGGGAACACGAACAGTATATGATCTGTGCCTAAATTTCTCTGCCTCGGAGCATGCGATTCTTGACCATATTATACTCGTAGATGACGAATTATTAGCCTCAATTGTAGGGCCGTCTAGTTCAACTCTTTGTCTGCAAGAATTTATCGATTGAGGTTACCCTATCTGTTTGTCTGAATACAATGCGGATGGACCATAGGCACACCAAAAAATATTATATGCGTCAGCTCGAACGGCTCCAAGTGAATACAAATCAACATTAATCTTTATTACGACACTAGCATAATTTCAAAACGTCATTGAGGTGGTCTGAAACGGACTGCAACATTACCGAAAATGATTCGAAGGGTAAGGAAGGTGAGAATCGATCTAAATCCATATCGCAGTAGGATAAATATGGTTTTGGTGGTGAGAATATCGCAATAGCGGATGCAAAACATTGTGATGAATCACCTTCGGCTTTGAACTTGGAAACTCCAAAAGCACATGACTCCTGCACTTAAAAAAGGCAAAGAGATATTTCACTTGCACGGAAGTTGCTTTGCCGAATTTAGCTATTTCCAATGAGTTGCCATTCGTTGTTGGTCATGTCGCATCCAGATGATCAACCTACCCTAAAAGTCACTATCTCCTTCCGTTCTCAGGTTATCGTGACATAAATAATATTGTTTAATAATTTTATAGTGTTACGATTCTCACAAAATGTCACAATCATCTTTGTGTCAGATATTCTACAACTAGCTACCAAGTTTCAACTCGATTGGATCTGTATCAGTTGATGACAAAATGATCACTCGGAAACCGTTGGGCCGAGTATGTACTTTCTCTTCCGCAAAATACTTGCCTTCAGTAATATTTTACGGCCGCAAATTAATATGTAAAATGTCACTTTTCATAGAGGTAGAGGGAAAAATCTTTCATGTGTTCTTTTTCGAGCAATTGATGAACATAACAAGTTTATGATTTGTCTGCTAATATCAATATTATTTTTTACATTTAAAGCTACTTTCAGCATAGACCATTTTGGACAGAAAATTGCTATGCTCTCTTTTTTGGCAATGCTCGTGAAAGCTAACAATACTAATTCAGAACAAGGCAGCAAACTCAGAGATACTGCTTCAGCAGTTTCTGCCACATCTGGTGGTATAAATGACAAATTTTATTCGTAGTTCATTTTAGGAATTCCATAGCCTACTTGACCACGAATTATTTTGAACGCACGTTATTAAGTGTGGTTGCCCATGACAATTATGCATTAATAGGATAGAAATTGAGCATTAATAGGGGTCATTAATGGAATATTTCGTAACGTTAAACGTTGTCATTATTGCGAGGTAGACGGAAAAATTATAAACGTCGTCAAGAAGACAATCTTCCTCGAAAACTGATTGATTAATGGCTTGGCACAATAGATCTTTTTGATCTCATTGTATAGAAAGCTTCGAAGACAATCAACCAGTAGCAATCTCGATCTGAAATATGATCTTATTCATCTTTTTATTCCAGAACATCCTCTTCTCCATCGGGAACGCCTTCCTCTACTACGTCAACCATTTCAAATTATACAGTTCGTTTTGTGCCAGCCACAGCAAAGCTCAGAAAGTCCTCCATCCCAGTAAGTGCACACTATACCGTTGCCTGCCACATCTCTCACATAATCCTTCGATTATATTTTTAGACGAGGGCAATCAGGCGCTTCAAGAATTTTTGGCTGCTAGGAACCCCAAACAGCAACATTCTTCCACGTTGGAATCCTATCTAATTAAACCCATTCAAAGGATACTCAGATATCCGCTCCTACTGCAACAGCTCAGGAATTTGACGGATTCTAACACCGACGAACATCAGCATTTACTGGGTAACTGAGACGTGGAGAGATGGATCGCGATTGAAATTAATCGTTGTTTGTTTTTCAGAGGCCTTAAAGGGAATGGAGAAAGTTGCGGAACACATAAACGAGATGCAGAGGATACACGAGGAGTACGGGGCAATATTCGATCATCTGTTTCGGCAGCATCAGAAGTCGTGCAAACAGGTGATGTACCTATTTATATATTACTACTAGCGGCCCGGTCGCTCTTCGCTACGTATTAATTGAAATAATAAAAAAAATTAATTGGAACATCAAATTCATTTATTAAAAAAAAAATATTTTATTTATTGTTAGCTATTTTAAAACTTAATCCAAAACATTTGGATAAACAATTTTTTTGGCGTTCTAGTTCCTCGGAACTGAGTGCTTATCAATTTACCCAAATGTCTGTCATTTTCGAATTTTTGACTGAAAATGGCCTCAAACGATTTGGTTCGACTCACTGATCAAGAATCCGAGGTCGAAATCGATTCTGTCCGGCCGGTCCGGCCGGCCGCCGTAGGCACGATAACTCTCGAACGAAAGGACTTAGACGATTGAAATTAGCAATGTGGGTTTGTAGCGTAAATATCTCGGACAAGTTCGATAATGGGCAAAATCCATAGAGCGGTTTCGGAGTTATGGCCAATTTTAGTAAAAATATTTTTTATGAATATTTCCGAAGCCGATTACTCGATCTATCTGAAATTCAGCATCAAATTGTAGAATTATGACCTTCATATGCATGTGAAGTTTTGTATGAACCAGGTTACCACAAAGTGTAAAAAAAAATGTTGAAAATTAAAAAAAAAATTATACAATAACTCTCGAACGGAATGAGCTAGGCAGTTGAAATTTTCAGAGTAGGTTAGGGAGATGAATATCTCGGTTAAGTTCGTAATTGATTAAAATAGGCCAGATGGTTTCGGAGTAACGAAAAAAAATGCAGTTTCACCATATAAATCCATTGATATAATATTTTCAACTCCAACAAGAATACTTTCGGAGATATGATTTTTCGAAATTTCAAAAATGAATCCTACTTCTATGTTTTCACAGAAAGCTATAATTATTCTATCTATAAATTATTATATGATCTGTGTTCATACTCGTACATGTCATCCTGTTCTATAAGAGAGAGTCAAATTCATTTCAGCTATCTTAATTTGATTTCTTCCATGGTGCAGCTCTCATTCTGAGGTGGCTCATTTAATCTTGATAAATAAACTATTATTTGAATTGAATTTCCTTTATGATGCAGTTCTATCATAAGAATACATTGATATAATACCCAACTCTGAGAAATCAATACTTTCGGCGATATAATTTGTCTGTTTGAACAAGAGCGCCAGAAAGCTCCTGTCCACAGGGCTTCAATCAATTTTTTTAGATATATAAGGTGCACAAAATAGAATTTGACTGCGGATTCTCAATCAATAAGCCGATGCAATTGTATGAGACCATTCTTGGCTTAAAACTCGAGAAAAGAGATATTAAGACAATTATAGTGTTCTAGAACAATCGTGCAAAAATTGAATCGTTACAGTGAACATAGAATAAAGTGAACTGTAGCTAATTGTTATTGACTAAATAATAGCTACAGTTCACTTTATTCTAGGTTCACTGATTTGGGGTCTTCTCTAACCACACTAAACCGAGCATTTTCATGTCGCAATATAGGACATCTGCATTGCAGTCGGTTTCTCCCTCTTGGGGCAAAATAATGAACGTCACTGAATATGGCTCAAGGTTTCCACATGACAGAGTGTTGGAGTTCGTAAGGATTTCTCTATGTGGCGCTGGTGAGATCTTTCTCTCCAGTAGTTCGCAACCATAGGGCTTAAGTTTTCTAGAGCTCCTTCGTTTATCATTCAGTGAAACCGGTACGTATCTGCCCTGAATGACGCTCTTCTCGTTGGTGGAACACTGAGCGATGAGGTGATCAGTCTATATAACGAGGGAATATTTGTTGAAAGTTAAAATCGGTGAATACTTCTCCGCGGGTCTTTTTGAATCATTACAGCTCTGTTCATAAACCAGTAAAAATTTGAAGAAAACTTACACGAATATTTTCTTTTACAGCCGATCGACTTAAGTCCCGGGGATCTCCTTTACTATGGAGGCGTGGAATGGCTGAACATTTCGGACTTCCTGGGAAAAATAAAGAAGGGACTAGAACTTCATGCGATGTGTTTCGTGTTTAAGACTGCCGTTGTATTTTTATGTAAAGAAAGATTACGACAGAAGAAAAAGTTGATGGTAAGATACCTGTGGAGGGTGTAAACGAGTAATAAACATGGGTTTATAATATCTGTGAAATGTCTATTCTAACGAGATGGATACATTTTTCATCTTTAATGATGAAAAACGCTGAAGTTGTGAGATCGTGCGGTCTAGGTGGTCAATCCATCCTAGAATTTTGACAATCATTAATTCTTTCACATTAATGTCATTGTTTCATAAATTTTTATGGAATGGTGACGTTTATTTATATTCATGATCATTCAAAACTCTAAGCAGTCTTTTCGGTCTAAGAAAGCCAGTAAACTAGTTTTTGCTAGTTATGAGGCCTATAGACCTATCCTTGAATTGTAAAAGTTGATAGATTTAATGTGTAAAATCCACTGGTTTAATTAGCGCCAGAATATATTCGATGATATTTTAATTTCAAATCGAAAATATACTAAATTATATAAATTACAAAAAACTCTGCTGCAAAATTATTCACTGAAAGTGGTTAAACAAGCTCCAAACGTTAATTACAACGTTTCAGAATCTATCTGGCGGGGACCAAAGAAGATTACGGAATATACTTGTTGTAAATCAACAAGTCCAGAGCGTTCCTGCCAATCGGGTCCTTCATAAATGGCTTCGTATAATTAATATACTTATGCATATATTTCACAAGTCAAATAGACCCCAGGGGGTACATCGATTTGCCGAGAAAGCAAGAGCAGACTCGTTTCTGGCTTCTTGGCCTTCATCAGTACTCTGTAGCTTCTCAACAATTTCAACTAAACTGACCCGGGTTAAGCCTCTCAGAGCCGGCTTGGTCGATCATTTTAATCGCCCACGCCACCTATGAGACGAAACACGGAAATCAGCCTTTCCCCACCAGTGAATATTTGAAGCGTGAAATCATATGCCACCATTCACTCGATATTAATCGAAAACGAGTCCCGCAGAGCTCAGACAGTATCTTCCCAATGGCCATGAACGCTGTTTAGCGTTTTCAAAAATAATAATGAAAAATGGCGATACCGTTGTTAATAAATCAACAAGTCCAGAGCGTTCCTGCCATTGGGAAGATAATGTCTGAGCTCTGCGGGACTCGTTCTCGATTAATATCGAGAAAAGAATATACAGTATGGTGCCAATGAAAGGAATAAATTTGTTATTTCGTAAACCGGCGACTTTAAGGAAAAATCCTGAAACCCGTCGATTTTTTGTTTTAAACGGGCTATTCGTAAGGATACCTTTTTATTTTTGACGTCATCTATGTGAGCGTGATGACGTCATCGCTAAAATTTTCAGATGGAATGGTGGGTGTTGTAATACATTATTTGAAAGGTTTTTTAAATACCTATTCAGCCATATAAATAATGTACAAAAAATGACTTTTGTATTTGTTTAAAAAATTAATAAAATTTTATTATTATTATTTAATATGACGTCAAAAATAAAATGACGTCAAAAATAAAATGGTTTCCTTACGAATAGCCTGTTTAAGAATAAAAATCGACGGGTTTCGGGATTTTTCCTTAAAGTCGCCGGTTTACGAAATAACGAATTTATTCCTTTCAATTGCACATACTGTATATATATATATATCGAGTAAATGGTGGCATATGATTTCACGCTTCAAATATTCACTGGTGGGGAAAGGCTGATTTCCGTGTGGCGTGGGCGATGAAAATGATCGACCAAGCCTGCTCTGAGAGGCTTAACCCGGGTCAGTTTAGTTGAATTTGTTGAGAAGCTACAGAGTACTGATGAAGGCCAAGAAGCCAGAAACGCGTCTGCGCTTGCTTTCTCGGCAAATCGATTAACCCCCTGGGGTCCATTTGACTTGTGAAATATATGCATAAGTATATTAATTATATGAAGCCATTTATGAAGGACCCGATTGGCATGAACGCTCTGGACTTGTTGATTTATTAACAACGGTATCGCCATTTTTCATTATTATACTTGTTGTTAAAATCAAAATAGTTTAGAGAGGTCAATTCCGATCTCTAGCGTGTAGACAAAGGAGCCCTTCTCTAGAAAATATACCGACGTTGTCATATCTATGGAAAATATGGAAACATCCGTATTTGGAATTGAATTAAACTCTTCTTCAACAGGGGGTGGCGAGCAAGGCGTCAAGTTCAGAGGTTGAAATAATCAGGTATCAGGTGCTCATTCCTGTGACGGAAGTTCAAGTGAGGGCTTCCTCCGCCAAGGATATGGACTCTCACTTCTTATGGGAGCTGATTCATCTCAGAAGTCAATTACAAAGGAGATCGGAAAAAGTCTACGTACTCTCGAATAGGTGAGTCCATTGACTGTACTTATGGGTGTGACAGAATTCACTTGAAATAAATAATATACTGTATTAATCGAATTTAGACAAATTCAATAAATGAATAGTTCAAATCGAAAGGAGAGTCGAACTAGATGGCCTTGAAGTCGAAGAAGCATCTTTCAGTTGAACTGTTGGGCCTATAGGATGCTGATGAGGACCATTTTAGTCAGAAACACATGTCCATTCTTGCTCCTGACGGTTCTATGTAGAGATGGGACCTTTGGTGGAAAAATAATCGAACCTTTCGATTAATGGAACCTCTCGAGATATCTCGAGATGTTTTAAAATCTGCGAATTCATTCGAATGATTTTCTCTGAGGCACAGAGATGAGAAAACGCAACTCGAGATTCGAGAATACAGAGATATCTCGGCTACGTTCTGATATCAGACTCGAGATATGAGATGCTCGTTTAACAATCTATTTACATAATTTATGGGTGGCATTTGGACTAGTGAATGATTTCCATACATTGCGATACTATATGGCTGGTCCTTTTTCGTTAATATCAGCGGGAATTTGATGCTCATAGTCAGCTACAACATTTTCACGTAGAAATGGTTTTATGCATCTTGAATGCATTGACTCGAATTTTATTTTCAATAATTCAGGAACTAACTGAGAGGATGAAAAAGAACGAAAATAAATGTAACATGGAAGGAACGTCTTATATACGTATGTATATAAATATGTTCCAAGACAAAACAGACTGAAATATTATAAAAAAAATGATTTGATTGAGAACTTTCTTATGATTTTTCCGAAATTTTGATGGATCTTTTCTCCGGTACTGATAAATTTTAATTTTAAAAGAGAATTAATGATAATAAAAATATAAAATAGCCAATGTTTAGTTATGAATATACTGAAAATTGAAGCGTAAATATCCTGTTTATTGTCATTCTCGATTTCATTCTTGGAAATTTAAGATTCATACTTCACTTCCAACAGCTGGGGATAATTATGGTACCAAAATCGGCATTATCTTCAAGCCTGAAGCGTAATAAAGTAATAAACTATGAATAATGTTATAGCGAGTCAAAACCTATTGGGCATAAGGGATAACAGAAGATTATTGAAATCATTTGGTTATGCTCAACGTTAGTTCTGTGATATATTATATAGGTTATTCGAATAATAGCGATTACATTCATAAATTTAGAAATTGAAACATTTGTCTGATAATATAATGATATAAAATTACAGCCAACGAATCGAATTGAACACATCTCTCATTTACAGCACGGCTGATTTTAGAAACGCTTTCTTGAAGACGATAAGACAAATCATTAGGGAGTCCGTCAGGAACATGTCAATCCCCTCTACCAAGCCGGGAAGCGGACCGGGAATACTTTTGGTGACCGGGCATAAGGGAGAAGGTTTGAGCAGTCAAACATTAGAGAGGCCATCTGCAAAGCACACTATAGTTATATCGGGAGGATCTCATACGCTAGGAAAAGTGAAGAAAACGAAGCCCAGTCAACGACATTCGGCGGGCAATATAGATTACGACCAATTAAATCAAGATGGCGATGAAAATACGGGAAATTTTAGGATGAGAAGTAAGACTATTACTGATGCTGCAGGTACGTAATATAATTTCTGTCAGATTAGGGGAGGTGAAGTTCTAGCTCTAGCATGTTTTTGAACTCCTAAACGACATTACCGATTTTGATGGAATTTTGTGTGTGTGTTTTAGTGGGTCCGTGGATGGTTCAGAGTCGCAACCGGAACCAGGAGGACGCACCGCAATCAAGTTATAGAATATTTGTTTCGTTTCTAGTATGAAATCGTGAATGTGCTGACCCAGTTATTATAACATCGACTCTTCTCGAATCACAGAGACCTGGAAATGTCAATCTGACATTCGTTATTCATTTTAAGTTTGGTCGTTTGTACTATTTGTAAAAATAAAGTTTTAGACATATTATATTAAAGTGTAATTAATGTGTATTAGGTTTTTTAATGAGATTGAAAACTTTACATTATGGGATTCGTCAGCAGCAGTATTTAAGTGAATATTTCACATAGTTATGTGCTCTGCAACCATAAATTATTATACTCCCAACCAATCACACGAAGAAGGTTCTTGCAGTATTATGAGGGTGCGTGGGGAGTGAATAGACAATAGACCATGCGTGCAAATCTCCCGACTTCACGTCAGTGCTTTTCTCGAATTTTGTATTTCGCCAAAACGGCTCCAAAAAAAACTTTGACTCGTCGACTCAAAACCAGCTTTCTAAGAGAAATATTCATGCAAAATAAAACCTACAATTTCCTTCGATATATTAAGGGTGTCAGCTATCACCTGTAACGTCACTTCACTTCATATTTTTTCCCAACAAATGTTTTATAAACACAGGACATTCTTGTTCTTTTTACGCTCTCTAGACCTTGTACTAGTTAAGAGAATCAGTTATGTTCCGCCTAGGATTCATTACTGTGTCCTTACACCACGATGAAATCAATCATTCGTTATGGTCAATGTAATCAAATTATAGTAGAAACATGCGGAAGATTCATTTTTTACATTAATAGCCAGAACTAGAACTTACTACCTCGCCGTATTATTTTGTCAATTTTGATCTGAAATACACTAATTGCTAAATTTTCAGACGCAAAAAAAGAGCATGATCAGGGTTTCAAATCTGAAGGCGAAGAGGACTCTCAGTCTTGTACAAAAACGAAGTCACTAGGAAGAACACCAAATCATCTCACACTGAGGTAAGTCTATGATTTTACAGGTTATTTCAGAAATAAGAAAATGCGAAAAATTTAAAAGCACTGCGTCAATAACTTGCGCGCTCTGTCGATATAGATTTCAATGACCCGTAACTCTGTAAACTACAGAAATTTATAGCTTTTAGAGTTATCAGACAACAACATTTCAAATGTGCCATTGAACATTGGATCTGGTATAATTTATACCATTTCTAGAAGGAGAATATAATAAACGAGAAACTGTCTCTTAGATTAATCATACCTATATATTTTAAAGATATAAAGGGTGTTTCATAATATATACGCAGGACTTCAGGATGTGATAGCTCATCCAAAAATATGAAAAAAGTTTTTATTAACTGACCCTCTAAAATGCACCATTTTCGAGATTTCGTATTGAAATAGAAAAAAAAAATTGTCTTTTGCGAATATCTCCGGAACCGTTTATCCTACAGAAAACAGCTTTTGCAAGCATTTCTTACTCATTATAAGCTATGTTTTGAGCGGAAAAGTCTTTTTTAAAGTCATTATTGGTGAAGGTTTTTCTCCCCAACTTCTACGCCACTGGAAAGAGAACGGTTTTGAAATGCGCATTTGCACCACCAATGTTCTCCACACAAATAAGGTAATCTTGGACATAAGCTCTTAAGTTGCCCGTGTTCGAAAAAAAACCACCTTTCATGTTAAAACACATGAAGTTAACGTTTGGTCTCATTACTTGTTCTATCGTTTAAATAAAGTTTGTTTAATTAGTGAGAAAAAAATTTCATTTAAAAGAACTTCACGTCAGTGCTTGAACCAATTTTTGCGCGTATGTTCTGGGAAACATCGAGTTATCATTTTGCCCAAATGTCTGTAACTTTCGAATTTTTTTACAAAAATGCTCTCAAACGATTTAGTTCGACTCCCCAATGAAGAATTCGAGGTCAAATTGCATTCTGTCCGGCCGGCCGTCCGGCCGTTGCCACGATAACTTGAGATCGAAAAGAGCTAGCGACTTGAAATTTTCAGGGTGGGTGGCGCATCCCAATGCGACGGACAAGTTCGTTAATGGGCATAATCGGCCCTGTGGTTTCCGAGTAATAATTTTGTTTTCAACCAATATAAACCCGATCGAATTAAAACTTGGTGAGTAGTTGTAGAATATGAACCTAAGCACGTTTGTGAAATCTTGTGCGAATCGTATAGCTAGAAAATTAAAAAAAAATTATTAAAAAATAATTTTGTTGTCACGATAACTTGAGAACGGAAAGAGATAGCGGCTGGAAGTTTTCAGGTTAGGATGTGCACCAGAACGCGACATTTCAGTTTGTTTATGAGCATAATCGGCCAAACGGTTTTAGAGTTATAGCCATCTGAAATTTGGTTGTTTTTTGTTCCTCATTAACTCGAAAAATACTTAGCCGATTGAATTCAAACATGGTAATTAGTTGTAGAATGCCAACGTAAAAATTCTTGCAAAATTTCGTGAGGATAGTATTTGTTAAAAATTTTAAAAAAATCATTGAAAATTGAAAAAAAATTTCAAAAACTATTCGTTTGAAATTGCTGAAATTTTGCAAGAGCCTTCATAACCTAACTGTACGGCCAAGTTTCAAGTTTTAACACGATCGGTTGAATATTGTTGGAGATTCGAGCATTCTTGTGTGAGTTCAGTAGATGGGCGACCGTTGCCTCGATAACTTTCGAACGAAAGGAGATAGGGACTTTCAATTTTCAGGGTAGGTTGCGTATCCGAAAGGGACAGTTGAGTTCGTTTTTGGGCATAATCGGTCAAACGGTTTCCGAGTTATACCCACCTGGAATATTATTTCCAAATAAATATTCAATCGAATTGAAGCTTGGGAACTAGTAGTAGAAAATCATCATACAGACGTGTTTAAAATTTTGTAAGAACCGTACCCCTAGAAAATTTGAAAAAAATGACGAAAAAAAAAATGTTTTGAACCGCACCCCTAGAAAATTTCAAAAATTACGAAAAAAAAACCGATCCAATTCAAACACGGTTATTAGTGGTAGAATGCCAACGCTAAAATTCTCGCAAAATTTCGTGAGGATCGTAGCACTAGAAAATTTTAAAAAAATCATTGAAAAAGAATTGGTTCAAGCACTGACGTGAAGTCAGGAGCTTTTGCGCGTATGTTCTATTGTCCATTTTCCTGTATTGGACACTCTTAATTGAATTTACCATGGTAAATTATAGTGTCCATTCTCCTGTATTGGACACTCTTAATTCGAATTTACCATTGTATATTCGAATTAAGTGTCCAATACAGGAGAATGGACAACATAATTTACCATGGTAAATTCGATTAAGGGTGTCCAATACAGAAGAATGGACAATAGAACATAAGCGCAAAAGCTTCTGACTTCACGTCAGTGCTTGAACCAATTTTTATTTTCGTGATTTTTTTGAAATTTTCTAGGGGTACGGTTCTCAAAATTTTTTTTTTCGTAATTTTTTTCATTAATACCGATGCATTACGATTGGATTTTATTGTATTATATTGGGACGCACTGTATAAATACATCCTTGGTTCAAATAAGGTATTGTATGGATCAATTGCCATTAATCTTTCTGATTTCCACAGCACTACCTCAACATTATCGGCGGGCAGTACGGGAAGCCAGGCGAAACTGATCCAATCCTCCCACAACCCCGAAGACTTCCACCCCATCAAGTCGGAAGACCTAGGTAAGCAAAAAAACACGAAAATAATCAAAGTCGAAGTGCACACCGACAAGCAAAAATCCCCGAACCTCTCCCCCAAAAAACAGACCTCGAGGGGCGCCAGTCCGAACCATATCAAAAAGGATAGCCCCCACAAAAACGGGAGGAGGGTGGGAAACGCTAGCCCGAACAGAGGAGCCAGTCCGAACGGTAGCAGACGGTCCAGGGACGCGAGCCCCAAACACTCGGAGGTCAAAGTGAAGAGTCCGAAAAAATTGAAATCTTCGCTGAAGAACTCCTCGAAAACTTTAACGATCGATAATCCGACGTGCGTAGAGTGTTATCTGTTCGGGAAGTCGGAGAATGGATAGCATGAAGCGTCGCTCAGAAGGAAGAGTAGTAGCGCGTCTTCTTCGATCTCCTTTCCTAAGGACGTGACGTTGGACGAGATAAATTTTTGAGGATGTGAAATGGCATAAACTCTAATCGATATATACAAATTAGCACCGAGATTGCACTTAGCATATTGATATAGACGGCGTAATCTGTAGGGGCACTGATCACTCGACTGGAACTTATATACGCGTAGATGATATCACCTATAAAATGCTCCCTTGCTTCTCAAATGACACTGGTTAATAATTTGCACACACGACAAGAAATGTCTGTCAAGTGACTCCAATCCGAGTACTTGCTAATTACCACATAGGGGAAAAGAATGTACGTAGAGATCTGTAGTTTTTGGGTAGCCACAGCGAGGAGCTTAGTTGATTGAATTCCAGGTGTCACTTGTGTCTAAATTCTACTCACAAGTGATTGCTGGTTTTCTTTAAACCGGTTACTCCGTAGTGTTGATTTCATCAGCGTTGAATTGTGCTCCACTGACGATTCCTAATAAGGATGAAACCGCGGTATGTAGCTATTCAACTTTGATGAAATCATACACACTCTGTGGATTGCTCCAAGAACTTTGGTCTCTACTAGTCCTTTCATCTACGATTAGTGGTTAGCTTCCCTAAAGCGTTATTGTTTTCTTATATCTGGGTACTAGGCTACTAGGATTTTTTTAAATATACTTAGGTATATAGGGTGAGTCTTTAAGTTCTACATTAATTCTAACCATAGATAGCTCTCATCAGATGAAACACCGGTTAAGTCCATTAATGGGCAAAATCCATCAAATAATTACTGAATTTAAATCATCTGAAATTTTGTTTTCCAAATAACTCGAAAAATACTGATCTGATCGATTTGAAGCTCAGTTTTTAATTGAAAATATACCGACGACAAAAAAAGAGCCAAAATGTTATCATAATAGACTTGAAAATTAAAAAAAATATATTAATAAAATTTTTTATCTCAGATATCGTTAATCGATTCTGCGAGAGCCTTCAAAACATTATTAGGTAAATACAGGGTGTTTCTGAATGAATGCGACAAATTTCAAGGGGTGATTCTGTGATGAAAACTAATGCGGGTATTTCGTATAAAATTTAAAAAAAAATTCCCCCGAATAAGTTACACCCCTACCAAGATTAACAAAAAAAAATGTTTCTCTTTTTTTATTTTCTCGGTATATTAAAAGTATTCAAGAAATGTAATAGAATTGGTGATGAAGAAAAAAAAGCAAAACTTGTATAATATACGAACTATAAACAAATAAATTAGGCTAAGGAAATTCCACCTCGGTGCTTTTTGAAAATGAATTGCATTTTCTCTCGTAAATGCTTAAGTTTTCGAAGAACTTGTGGTGATAAAAAAGTTGGTATATGAATTGGGGGGGCTTTTCAGCCATGTTTTTTTAAAGGGAAAATTTTTATCAAAAAAAAGGTGTAAGAAAAAATATCTTAGGGGCTGACTTTTTCGACCCCTTCTAATCATACTTCAGGGTTGAAAAAATTCCAAATTGTGTAGTTTTATTGGCGAATAATATTTAACAAGTTTCGTGTCGTAAGCTTAATATAAAATAAATAAAAAAGACAAAGATTTTTTTTGTTAATCTTCGGAGGGGTGTAACTTTTTCGATTGAGGTTTATAAAAAAAAATTATCAAATACCCACCTTAATTTTCATCACAGAATAACCCCTTAAAGTTTGTCGCACTTATTCAGAGACCTGTATATATTATTATTATATACATTTTTTAAACTTTCAAATTTCTACTTTTTTCACACTGTGTAAAAAATTTTAGGGGTCTCAGTTGATTTGATTTATTTTCAATCATCTGGAAAATATCAAGCATTATCCAAATATTACCCCATATCTTATCTGATTCTCATTCAGTCTCTAATAAATAAATATATCCGAAGGGTAAATATGTGCTCTGCATTAATAATGTGAAGGTACATATTTACCATGTTAATCATTATAGATTACTATGAATACTTATAGTAAATAAGCTTCAACATTATTTCACACAGCGCACAAACAATCAGGAATCACTCAATCGATCAAATTTGTTTCAGTCAGGTGAAAGCAGTTTTCAATGGGAGTCAATAGTTTTCGACCGTCTATTATTTTAAATTTTTATCAAATTGGCCGAAATCGAATTTGACAAGTCGACAGAAATAATATTCGTTCAATACCTAGTGAGAATTGATATATCTTGCCTATGATATGTAACTTATTTTACAGCCAAGTTCTCGATTTACGGTATTCACATTTCTTAGTGCTTCTGTCGCCCAGTGATACGAATTCATCTTCTTGGCAAGTAGGTACCGGGAGCGATTCCCGTAGCCGAAATTATTCATTTTTTCATTTTTGTTACTTTTTCTATCGGAATTCTAACTTTGTGAAAATGGTTGTGGACTGAATTGAGTCGACATTTTCATAAAATTACGTGAGAATTTTCATATAGTATTAGATATTAAAAAAATTACTGCTATTCAGGGCGCTTTTTATAGAATATCAGTACATAGGTCCTCATGGCACGATCGTACGATTCGACTGATTTGTATCATAGGAATAATTATCGGTATAAATTATTGAAAATGAAACCACTGCTATACATCACGCCGCCATAAACAAAGTTTGTTTATTTTCGACCCAAAAGTAAATGTGTCTATTCGATTGGGTCCTTACGCCACCACAAATACAGCACTTATCATTTTTGGCCCAACAGTGAATGTATGTATTAGAGTGGGTTCTTGCGCCACCACGGACACAGTACTGTTTATTTTCGAGCCAACAGTAGTAGGTATTTGAGACGAAACTAATCGCTTCATACTATTCTCGGTATTTGCAGTTGGCAAGTACATGAACAGAAATGTAATCTAAGACAGCACTTCAAAGATTCGAATAATGCAATTTTCATTTGATGCACGATCAGAGATAAATCCTTTTAGATTCTTGACATCTTTTCAGTAGGCCTATAACGGAAAAATTCTACGTAAGCGACAACAGCGTATAATGCATACACTAACTCCATCTATGCACGTAAATATAATACAGTGTGAAGAAAGTACAAGGAATCATTCGAAGCAACACAAAATATGAATTACTCAAACGAATTTATAGTTTCGCCTGCTGAAATAATAATTCAAGCACCAAAAAACGCATTTTCAAGAATCTACTCTGACTCTGACTGAAATTGGCTACTGAGAAGTGGTAATTTGAGGTTTAGAAAGGGAAAAAAGTTGGCTGGGTGATGTCAGGGCAATACTGTTGTTGTTCTATAAGATGAGTTGAGCTTTTGCACAGAAATTCATTTAAAATGATGACTTTTGTTTGTTGTTCGGTCTTTTCCGACGAATTTACCAACTCAAAAGCCACATATAGCTCAGATAATATTATTTGCACAACACCGCAATAATTCCATTTGCAACGCAAAAAACAGATTCTTTGTTCGAAATTTTCATCCTCTGCAAAAATGGCGAAAAACACTGCAGATGAACTGAAAAAAAAAAGTTACATATATGTAAACACTGAGCGATGAGGTGGCTAGCCTGGATCATGAGGGAATATATTTTGTTGATGGTTAATATCGACAAATATTTCGTCGTCTTTTAGTAATTTTCATCGCTCGAATTGGCTCATGGGTACAGTTATGATATTTCTATATGTGCATAGATGACGTTAGTATATGCGTAATACGCTGTTGTCGCCGTGTGGGGCGGATATCCTTCGTAGTTCGTTAAATTATGTTATAAGGTTGTAGTTTTGAACTGTGCATCGAATTCAAGTTGCATTTTTCCAATTGTTTAATTTTTCACACAGCTAAGTGCTCTATTCCAGATTGAGTGAAGAAAATTGTTCATCTTACCAGTCAGTGTGAAAATCATAACCAGTGTCATCAAATCTTTCGATGTTCTTTCCTATTCTTTCTATTTATTTTTGTAGCCACCCCGCTTTTGCTTTAGAACTTAGTAGAGCTTTATGTCTATTGGATTTCAAACGACCCATGATATCTATAGCATACGTACTCACTTTCCTCATGAACCTTAGTTCTCCGTTAAGTCACCCCTGTTATTCTTGAATCCAATATACTGCTTATTAGTATAATAATCGTGGATGAGTGAGAAAATTCCAGGAAAATACACCAAAATAATACTTCAATATTCGAGAACAAATACGCATTTCAATCGGTACAATATCAGGAATATTAGTAGGACAATCATTGCACTCCAATCGAAATTTTGTCATTTGGAAACGTACAAAGGACGAAAATTTTTACGATAGTCTTCCAATAGAATTATGACTACGCTCTGTCTCAGAAAATTACGTAGAGGCGTATATTCACAATTATTATAGCCAGAACGAACTATGTTTGTTAGTTTTCTCTAGGTATCGAAGAGTTTTGAGAATGATACGGGTTTAATATACATCCACGACAACCAGTTTGTTTATCGACGAAAATTGTGCATATGAAGAGATTGAATTATTGCAATCTGTCTGAAAATATTTATTATTTCGTGCGTGTTTATAACATTATTGACGATGTCAAATTTAAGCGATTTCTTAAAGGCAAAATCTCAATAATCCTCTTGAAATACACGAAAAAAATTATGTTAAAGATTCCAAAATTGTATGAATATTCTGAAGTAATATTTGACTTTCATATTTTTCCGGATATATGAAACTGTTATGTATGAATCCATTCAAATCCTTTTTTTGGTTTTTGTGACTGAATGTTTTCATTTGTCTTTTCTTTTTTGCTTTACGTTCGGTATTTTATAGACTAAATAAAAATATTATTTTCACTATCTTCATACATTTAACTTAACATATGCACAAACTGATGAAAAATCTAAATTAAACCGAACGGTTTTCACTCTCGAAGAAAATGGTGGTCGTTGTAGTTAAAAGATCATTCAAAACTGAATTCCTTCCTTGAGAGAGATGCCAAAGGTCGGTTCAGGTCCAATGAATCCCGTGTAATCCACCCGATACGTCAATGAGTCCATCCCCTCATTGCCATAAATGCCCGAGTGGCCAGGAAATCAGATGAGCTGCGACCTGCAGTGCTCCCCCGGTTTAACGAGTGTAGTCCGGCAGTCCTGCAACAAGCAGGGACTTGTAGATGTAGGAAGCCAAGGCCATCAGGAAGGCTTCGCTATCTGAATGGGTATTAATTGATCATCCTTTATCAAGAATGAGCTTCGCACAGTGATCATCAATTTCTGCTTACAGTCACGAATCTATTCAGACGGCTGGATTCACCATCAGCAATTTTAAAACCACTGACTCCCGCTCCCACCCCTTGGGTGACAGCAGAGCAGCCATCTCTGAAACAATAGGGACTCTCAAGTAGGGAAAGACGACACGGTAGAGTCACTCTCTGTAGGTTTTGATTATAGATACGTCAGACCGCATGTTCGTTGGCTTCCAATTCAGCCTGCGGATAACTGGGCGACAACCCGAACGCATCATACTCAATGCGAGCCATATGCAGAAATTTGTATCTCGCCACCCTCCTGATCACTAGGTGATGAAGGGTGAGGTCTAGTAGGCGGTCCATAGCTACATCGGGGGTGGAGCGAAAGGCTCCCGTCACAACCATGCACGCAGATCTCTGGGTTTCCGCAGCTTGAATTGATATTGCACTCTTAAAATGCATTCCCATCAAGCAATACTGCCGTAAGTGATTTGTGGTCTCATCACCATCGCGTACAGCCAGTGGAGCTATTTCTGAATCAGTCCCACCTCTCTCCACAAGGCTCAGTGGGAGTACTAAGGCTTGTGAATCACCCTTTCCAAATACGAATTCAAAATGCAAAGAGAGACATGAAATCATAAAGGATGAATGCAGGAGTTCATCATAATTCTGGACTAGCAGCTTTAGTCTGTGGTCTGTAGTCTGGGACACACCTGATCAGATCCAGAATGGATGACACACAATAGACTACAGGACGCGGTGCACTTGTACTCCTTATCTAATGATAAGATAATTAGTATATATTGTTGTAGGGGCTAACGATGCACTGTGACCTTAAGGTCTATTATGCCCCCCCTTTAGTGCTGTTGATGTCATTACCATCTACAGCTTACCTTCCAGTTCCAGAGTTCTGCTGAACTCCAGTATCTGGTATGGCTTCAAGGAGGCTACGTCTTCGCTCCTGTAGATTTCTTGCCCAAAGCATTCCTTGCGTTTGCCTTTTGTTTGAGATGGTGAGGCATTCCTTTATCAGGTGACCAGGAGTTTCATCCTCCTCCGAACAGAATCTGCACTCGTCATTTTCTGCTAGCCCTAATCTCATCATATGCTTCCTGAGGCCGCAGTGCCCTGTGAGGAAGTCGGGGAGGAGATGCAGCGTGCTCTTACTGAGGTCCAAGTATTTCTTGGATCTGACAGTATCAAAGTTCTGGAGGAATGTCTTGGAGTGATACATTCCGGGGAGATATATCTCCAGAAAATACCTCTCTCAGTTTCTTCTTTCGTCCGGAATTCATTTTTGTAGGTGTGTCTACCAACCCCACAATTTGGTTCCGGGGCAATAAAGGGGGTTTGTGCTTCTTTCTTGGAAAGTGTTGGCCTCCTCATTTCCTATGAATCCCGCATGAACAGGAACCCAGACCAAGCAGACCCTGTTGTTCTTGCCTACTTCATTGAGTTCTTCGGCACTCCCATATTAGTTTGGATTCGATAACATGTGAGCTCAGAGCTTTTATATCAGCTCGAACTTCAGAGTGGATTGATATATCACATCTCTGATAGTTTCTTATTAGGTCCATTTACACGCATCTTTCTATTGCAAGTACTTCAGCCTGAAACATGCTCGGATAGGAGCCTAGCTATAGTGAGAATTTGGTGCCTGGCCCATATACTCCTGCGCCAGCTCCTGTAGTGGTTTTTGAACCATACGTGTACCATTTAATGGCATTTCTTTTGAGAACTTGGGTTATGATAACATAATAGGTTTATTCCATCAACATTTTTGGAGCAACCCCTGGAGATGCCCTAGAGTTACAGAGAGTCGCCACGGGTTAGCTCCAAGGTTATACCTCGCGAAGTTTTGTTGGAACGAATAGAGAGCGAGTGGGCCGAGTGGGCGTCACCGTTTGCGTGACGTTGGTAACCTAACTTCACTATTCAGTTGAGAAATTTTAATTTTGAGGTGGTTTTACCCAATGAATGTTCTATATCCTAAGGTTTCACCTACCTACCTAAGTTGATTACTGTATGATTACTATTCCCCGTTGTCAGATTTTAGTGTGTAATGGCTGTAAATAGTATCCTTTTTGGTAAATGATTCCACATCGGAATTGCTCAGGAATGCATCAATCAACGCTTGTGAATCCGTTTCAAATACAACTAAATCGACACACTGACAAAACAAATATGTATCTGCGGATAAATCAAAATTCAAAAGTAGCGAAGTAAGGTTAGTTTGTTTGTTGTGACAAGAAATTCAAGCAGGTTATACATAAATTGCAAGTACGCATGCGCGGGTTTGGTGCTCCCTATCGTGCCCTAACCCATCAGAAGGAGAAGCTTGGAGCAAACCTGAGAGATGCTCCAGCGAGCTCTCACAGTTGTTGGAACACGAAGTTGTGTACTCCAAAATCTTGTAGGAACGCGACTTCGAGCTCCAAGTCCTCAATGCGCATGAGTGTGATGCTCCGAGCTGCTCCAAACTGGTTGATGGAACCAACCTTATAACTACAATCTGGTGCGCTGATACTTTTGGTATCTGATGCACGTTTCGGAAACGGTTGCTACCTTCACTCCATTTCAATGTTTTCTTATTGATCTGAACAGTGGTTTGAACCAGAACGAAAGAGAATTAGAATCATCATAATGATCCATACTAGATCATGCCAAGGCTAACATAGTCTTATATAGTCTTGGCATATTTTTTCTCATCTCAAAATGATATCGATTCCGCGGAATACCCTCTACGTAATTTTCTGAGACGAATTATCACCCTTTGACCTGTTTTTACTCCAATCCTTAAAATTTGAGTACGTATACCAAAAAAAAAACTAACTTCAAAAATGTAATTGAAACTGTATGTTGTAGGGTCGCCCGTGTGGAAGCCAAGAGACTGTAGTTTAGGGGCTACCTCTACCACTCTCCCGCGCAAGGGCAGAGAAATCTCCTCGACCGTTCTTAGTGCTTCGCGTAAGTCTCTCGTTGAAACGAGTACTGGGGGTTTGGAAATACATAACACTTTCAATCAGCATTAAACTTATCATTTTTTTCTCGAACCTTATTGTCGAACCCACGTGTCTCTTTTTTGTCTCTTTTCTCTCTTTCACTGTCTTAGCTCTAAGTCGCTCCAGGAGTGAAATTTAACACCGAGTGGCCTCCAAGATAGGAGGATTTCACGTCGAGCGACCTTGAAGGTTGTTCGAGAGCGTTTGTGTTGAAGAGACTGATGGAAATTGTACCCAGATTCTCTACGCCATATTTTTGTATTCTTCATGATGTTAATTTCATGCTGTAGTATGTTTCACCAAAAATAATTTTCAATTGAAGTGCGTTCAAAATTGTTTGGTGATATTCAGGGTATGAATTGAGTAGACAAACTTTGAGGAGTAATTCCTTCGGTGATTTTAAAAGGAAAAGTTCATATAGACCTAGGTCCGTAAATGCTTAGTTTTCAAGATACAATGTGTTAAATGTTGCGAAAAAAAAGTAAATTAATTAATATTTTCGAAAGTGCTAGAGATATTCCGAAAATATTTAATACAAATTGATAACTGATGAATGATATTTTTCAATTTGAACATTATAATTAACTTTACCAGTGGCGTGCATACGGATAGCGAATCCCATACTTTTATGAGAATATTGTGCGTGAATGAATCTTTTCAATAGAAAATTCGTAACTTTACTGATCTATTTCTAATCTGAAAGTTGTTAGAGATTATTTTCTTTTAATACGTCGTTTACAAAAAGAAAAATTAAACCCGCTTAATTGGCACATAAAGTAAAATTTAATAAATAATAGCAAATAATAAAATTTCTGTGGCGCTGCAATTTTCAACTGTTGCGTGCAAGATTGTCTCCTATGTTTTGGAGATATGTACTTACTTTTTTGGAAAATCTTTTTATTTTCCTCATATAGGTATGTTGTGTGGAAAGCAATGAACATATACAATGTCCCATTTGAAATAAAAAAAATGTTCATAAAGTTCATGAGTTCATAAAATAAAAGAACCAATACCGAAAACTAGGATTATCTATATATTGCCTGATACGTATGTAAATAATTTTGGATATTCATCATTTGAAAAATATATTCTTAGGTGTGCATAAACATATTGCTATTCTGAAAATATCGCGTTCTCCAATTGAATTGAAACATATATTGGAAGCAATGACTGAGGATGTGCTAGAATAAGAACATTCCATCACTGTGTCAGAATGCATTGATTTCTTCGATGTGCTGATATGTAACTGACAATCCAGCAAAAATTCGGTCTAAAACACGTTTGGAATGACATATTCCGCACTTATGTAGAATATGCGTCATTCCATAACTTATTGTAATTATACCAGACACAATTAACTTCATGGACATAATATATATGGTTTAATGTTTTCAATTAATATGATCTGGAAACAATGATAAAAATAATTCAAACACATAATATGCAATACATCTTCGACAACTATAATGAAAATGGCTGGAAATGTATACAGATTCATGGATAAATTAGCGGTCTTTAAGATTCACAATGAGCTTGACCGGGAGGAACTGGTGATAGTGGTCCAGCCAGCACAAATATATACAGGGTGTTCCTTGAAGACATGCTAATATTTAAGGGAGTGCTTCTTTGACTAATTTTAAGAAAAAACTTCCTATGAACGTATGTTCTAAGAGTCATAACTTTTGAGATTCGATTTTTATTTTTTAAGCGGAAACCGTGCGTCGGTCGAAGAAAACCCATGAGATCAAATTTGCTCAAAAATGAATGAGGATCTCAAAATTAATTTGATGCATAGGAGACATGTTTTATAAAGATGTCTACAATATTATCTCAGTAAGGTATTATTAAAAAACTGATTTTTTTTCAAAATTGTATCACCACGTATCTCAAAAGATAAGACTTTTAGGACATACGTTCTTAGGAAGTTCCATCTTAAAATATGTTAAATAATCAACCCCATAAATATTAGCATGTCATTAAGGAACACCCTCTATGTACAGAGTGAATCTTATAAGTTGTTCATTAATTTTAACCATAGATTCCTCTCATCAAATGAAATACTTTTTTCATTAACCATTTTCACAGATTCGGCTCAGGTAAAAAGTTATAAGCGTTCAAAGACAACAACAATTTTTATAAATTCTTGAATGTTAAAAAACTGATCTTCAAGATGATACCCATTCTATTCATCCATCATCCAATTGTTTCCGCTTCAATATTATACACAATTTCGTCATCGTCTATTAAGAAAAAACCTAAGAAAACCAATCTTAAAAACAATTTATACAATTATATTGTTTTAATCTCAATATAAAATATCTATGATCGAACATGAAGTACGTGATCAATTGAAGTATAATTGTAATCGAGGAAATCACAAGTTTAATAGAAATAAAAATGAAAAGTTCGGAAAACCATGGTATCATTAAGGTACTAATAAAGAATAAAATAATGGAATCTTCGCCGGCAGCTCGTTTGTACGAAAAACATATCTATGCCACAGATGACGATAATTTCTGTCTTTGTTGTTAGGATGAATTATCTATGAACGATGGCAACGTGGCTTCCACTTTTAATCGATGGTTCTAGTTCAGGGCTGGATTCATAGATGTAGGGAAATTTCTAGATTCTTCATCAGACTTTATATCCATCAAAGGAGAATATTTTGAAAACGGTTCGTTCTAGGGGAAATAAAGAAAAATAATTTAATTTTCTAAAATGATTTTGGATTCTGATAGTATCTTAAGCTAAACTTTATCTGCTTTCTTTATTGTAATTTCTCCTAGATTTTTTAACTTGCGTCTATAACTAACTGGAAGTAGTGAAAAACTGTTAATTGAGGAATATGTATCGCAGTGATAGAAAACTTCACCCCAAAATTTATGTCATTCAGAATAACCATGTCAAAGCTACGAAGGCAAAACTAATATTATTTTGAAATTTTAACAGCCTCTATCGGGCCGAAATTTGAAAAAATAGTAAATGAAAAAAGTGTTTTATTTGATGAGATGGATCTATGATTAAAATGAATGTAGAACTAGAAGACTCATCCGGTATCAGATCTAGGTACTTGAATACTTGATGGATAACCAAAAATATATCTGGACCATAGAAAAATGGTCGAGTAGAAATAGCACTACACCGTTAGCGACGTTTTAATTTATTTGACCTTGAGTTTCACAGAAGAGGATTATAGCAAATATGAAGCAACTCTGTGCTTCCTCCAAATATCACAGAGATGTTTCACTTCTTGAATTTACGAATGAGATCAATGTTAGCGTACTTTCGACCTTCGAATGTTCTATGTCTATCAGGACTTGGGGTATTTTGTGGTGTGATTCATATCCAATAGCAGGGTTTCGACCAATGAGTTTCGACCAACTATACGATTTTGTTTAGCTTGGTTAATCGAAAGTTGTTTTTTCAGAAATGACAGGCATATCATGATATGAATTTACCATGTCTTACGAAGTAACACGAAGTAGTGTCCATTTTTTAAATTGATATTCCTTGTATTTTATAAATACAATATAATATAATCAGAGGTGAGTAGATTGTGATAACTTTCTCAGCACATCGAACATTATAGGAAATTTCACAGTTAGAAATGTATTTCTCTCTTCTCTACTATTACTCCCGTTGTAAATCTCAAGGTCAAAGAACCGAGAACCGCACCAAATTGTCAATTAAGCATCAGATTATTCTATGATTATCAAATTCCTAAAATTACTGCATTGAGTACCTCTGGCTCATTGTCAATCCTTTAGGACGTGATTTAGATTCTGAATCTTCATATTTATATATGTACAAGGAGTTCATCAAATTTTTTGTAAATAAAATCATCCTGGGTTTTAATATACCTACACTGTGTTTTCTAATTGAATGCAAATATTAATCGAAATAAATATATGCATGATTTCAAGCCGAAAGTTTAAACAGTCACAGATTCCATTTACATTTCTTTTTCATATACAGGGTGTTACATTCTTTTATTGAAAATATTTATTATCATGTTACTCGGACACTCCTAAGTGAAACTAAAAATCAATTTTCTTCTTGAAAGCTATGTCTCTAGACATTTTTTATATACACTGAGTTTTATAAAATTATCTAATATAGTTTAGGATTTATTCCAAAAAAAACATCCTATATAAATCGAAAACGGAAATATGAGAGTATCGATTATATAATTAAATACGACACTACCTCTCGTCTTTCTGGTGTTAAATTTCGCTCCTACTAAAAACATAACTAAGCTGAAGATATCGAAACTTTAGTTAATAAAAATACTTACTATAAAGATGCTAAGTATCGACTGAACAATGTCTCATAAAATTGTACTGAGTTTGTGGCAAATTTTGACGGTATGTAAAATGGAATAAGACATACAAAATAAATTATCGAAGTGACCTTTTTTTTCAGGAATTTCTTGAGTTTTTGATTTTTTTCAAGCGAAAATAGTTCCATTCAGCTTACCGAAAAAAAGGGGGATTTCGATAGTTCCAAATTTATTATACAGGGGTCTTCTGAGTGATCATCATACATTTATTTTTAATAATACATTTAAATTTAAATTTTATCTGTATTGTCATTCTTTCATCGTCTGAGTACCAAATGAACTGATTTACTGCATTTGCAACGCATTCTCATCTATATAATTTCATCCACGAATCGTAGACTTTTCGTACATTTTCGAGAAAGCATCTTGATAAAAACATTCAACGACAATTTTTCTTATTATAGTTATCAAATGATTCAGGGATGAATTATTTTATTATAGATCTCATAAGATATTCCTATTAACTCAACATGTGTTACTATGTTTGATTGACTACCATCTCACCAATTAGTTATTAAGGTCGTTAACGTAATTAAAAACAATCAAGACAAAAATCATTAGTGAATGAGCTAGAGCATCGTCATATTATTATTAAATATTATATAAAAATTTAGTAAATAGTTGAACCATGGGTAGATATATCAAAATAGGAACTTAATGTATTTTTCAAAAATACATAATAGTATAATTGATATTGATTTTTTCAAACAACTATAAAAACTTTAGGGATAACTTTGTTGATATCATTTCTGCTTGCATATTTTGATGTGTTTGTACTTACCCAGAAATATTTATAACACGGATATGTAAGATGTATTTTAGTTTAGAAAAATGTTTTTCATAATTCATTCCAGTCAATAACTTATACATTTGTAATTGAAACAATTTGAAGGCCTCGCTTTGTCTTCACTTTTATTAATTAATCAATTAATATCGGTAAAATTTTTGATGCATTCCATACATAGTGAACAGAAGAATTGTAATCAGGAAAAATATATTAAATCAATTTGTCATCGCACAAAGTCTTCGACCTATTGTTTTTCCATAACAAAGAAAATTATCCACGAGGTTCTTCCCAAGTGAAACATTCGATAAGAATTTAACTGAAAATTTTAAGTATATTAACGTTACGCTATTGTTGAAGGAATCTTAAGTTCACTGAATTGCTCAAGTTGAAACAGGTTACCTATAATCAATTGTTTGTGTTGTATCAAAATACTTTAAATTTGTTATCTATCAGAAATTTTATTGGAAGTACCTTGGAAATGCTATATGTATGTATGGTTTTGTGATGGCGTAGCCATGGGATTGTAAAGGTTGATTTTCCAAGAATTCCAACCGTCTTAACATCGATTACTATAGAACCAAAAGGTGTGGCTTCTTAAACAACCTTCACAAGAACTCCTGGCTATGTCTAAAGATTATACGACCGTTTTTTCCGGCGAAAACTCATTCAATATACGAGATGATATTGCCATAAATTATACCTAAATTTTCCAGAGAAACCGATTGTATGGTGATCGTCATACTTCATTGAAGATTTTAGATAGAGTAGGTATACGGAAGTTTATCTTGATAAATATGTTTGTAGATTTTAGGCATTTTTCTTCAGATCCTACGCGTTCCCATTGATCTCATATGTAACTACTGACATTTCTAAAACCCTGGTGTGTTCACCCACAGCCCTCTATAAAGATAGCCTGGACCACAGTCTGACAACATCACAATTCATCATCTATTTGGAGGCCTACTTCTTCAACGCGGTAGCGCGTGATATCGTATATTTCGAATTTAAAACTCTAGTGAATTTTTTGAATAGGTTTTTGGTTTAGAATCTCTGGAAGAATAAATAGAATGAGACCTTACTTGGCCAATAAATTGAATAACTTCATTTCTTTCAACACAATATTATTGAGATCAGGTTGATGTAGGTGCCTAGGTAGTTGTTATTCAATTAATTGTTCAGCAAGAACCAAGAAGGTGTAGGGTTGACTCTTGCCAAAAAAATTATAATATTCTCGAAATAAATATATATTTTCAAACATAACGTTTATAAAACTAGGGTAGGCTGATGAAAATTGTGATGAAATCATAGTGAAAACCTGAAAGTGCTAACATAATTTCCATCTCTTGAAAATGAATAATTATAATTGCTGTTGTTTCAGGAGGGAACACAACATTTCTAAACCATCTTCTTCAGTCTAGTCTCAACTTCAACACACAAGTAGAAATAATCAAAATGAAAATTCACTATTTACACACTGTTTATTCACAAAACATATATCACTTTTATTACACTAATTTACGCCATTTGCCTATACATAAAAATACCACGAAATACCGGCGATTGTAATACTTACCGACAAAACAATACTGGTTCATTCCGAATTGGGATGTAGCCATGATGATACAATAACAATCATTCGTCCGGCGTACGACTCCATACCCTGTTGTCATTTTACTACGTTCCAGGCTCTCCATTATAGACGGTTGTGGCTCACCGCTCCGATTTCATTTGAAACTTCTTGGGCGACTAGAATTTCTACTGCTCTGATGCACGGATTTATAGACATTTTGAATTTGTTTATGTCAATAACTGTTCCTCAATTTTGTGAATAATAGTCATTATTTCAGGAGAAATGAGAACGTACACACATATTATGCTGGAAAACTGTTGTTTATGATGGCTGTCAGTCTACTCCATTGACCTTGATATTATATTAACTCTTTGATCAACTGTATTTTCTGTCAATGGACAAGAAATACTATTTTATAATTAATAACCTTCTCATGATTTGAAGAAGCCATTGCAGAATGTGGGTATTGGTTCATAAAGAAATATTCATAATTTTAAAGGATTCGTCTGATCCCAAAAGTTCAGTTGGCATAATCACGATAAAAACGATGTGTGCGACATTTAAAACGGTATGGATATAATTCTATGGATCTCCCTCTTTTCGAAAATGCTTTCAAAACTGCCTTATTGCCAGAGAAAATGAGGTTCTCTTCTATTAGCCTTTCAGTACTTCCTTTCTAGCCTTTTAAAGATCATTACCAGTGGTAGATAACCAACGACTAACCTAAGAACTCATCGGTCCAAACTGAACACCAAGCTGGATTGAGTTTGGATACAAGAGAATAGAAGGTGAAAAATCTTCCACACCCAAGAAAGGAACCAAGACATTACAAATTTAGAATTATGCATAGTCAATATTAGACCAAATTTTAACATGAAAATATATAAGATAATATTATTTCCTTCTTAGGGGCTATGACATTCCTTTGATTCAAATCAAGAACCTGCTACCGATGTTGAACTTGTTGCCATGTGTTTTCCTACATTATATTCCAGATCTACCAAACTTTCGGTTCTTCTCTATACTATACATTCCGAAAAACTGCAGAAACTCGCAGATATCCTGCAATAATATGCCAAGAAGAGTTTTCGCCGGATGTTTCATGAATTTCTCATATCCATTTTGACGTAAATATATTGATTTATTTCTATTGGTATTCGAAATGACTATCGGTTGTACTATAATATTTCAGTTGACAGTTTTTCCATTGAAACAGCATTTCTTCAAAGGGCTGTCCATATGGAAGAATAAGCAATATTAAATAAATCATCGAGTGTGCCAAATATGGAAAGAAAGATCCCTTTTTGAATATGTAGTTTATCGATAAAACGATCGTTTCCGATGGACATCCCTTTCGCTTCATTAAAATTTAGCCGAATTGTTTTCGTTCAAATTTTTATACCTCTAAGGAATTTATGTATGTCTGTATGTATGTTTAAATGTGCGTATGGATGGACTTACGAAGATGAAAAATTGAATAAAGGACTTAAAGATTTTCGATTCGTTTCTTTTCCCCATATATTTTCTCATATAATGGTGAGTGTTTCAAGTTGTACATATTAAACCATGGATTCCTCTTATCGAATTACAAACTTTTTTTCATGATACTTTTGATTTAATTGATGAGCCGAGGGAAATAAAAGAATATGCATTTGAAGACTGACTGACTGGATGAAAAAAATTTAATAAACTATTAATTCAGCCTTAAAACAAAGATGACTTCTTTTGGTTTAATTGAAGAACTCAGGGAATTCTTTCAGGAAAAAACTAGGAGAGATACTGTTCCGCTTCACTTGAAAGTGTGCATTCGAAGTCTGACTGACGAAAAGAAAAATTAAAATTTAATATTTGTATAGGTGCTTGCAAGTTTTCAATTTTTCGGTCATGAGGTAACGACTATCAATATTTGGTTTATTTCCTGAAAATGTATCAATAACTCCATCTTGTCAGTTTCATAAATAACATAGTTAGTTTTTCGCCTTCGTGACATTTTGTATATTTGGTTGGGTTAGGAATTTCGAAAAACAGTCGAATTGTTTGTCAAATACCTAAGGTTAAATTCTTCTATTTCACATAAAAAAGTCATGAAATACAGTGTTGTCAGCTCTAAAATAAATGAATTTTGACCTACATGTTAGCAGTATTGCTAGGAGAAAATTGATAACCAACATAACAGTCCGAACAGAATACTTAATACCATAGCCATATTGTTAAAAATTAGGAAGATAGCATATTAATATGACTTGAATAGCAATGTTTATATAGCAATACGCAAACAGAATAGGTCTGAAATGTCTCATTCTGGTTATCTGTGTGATATCTTAAGAAGATCGCAATATGAATGTCTTATCCTATAGTTATCTGCGTGATATCTTTAGGAGCTCGCAATACGGAAGTCATGTGTGATATTCTGAGAAACAGCACAGTATGAATTTCTTGATATCTTGAAGATCTCACAATAGGAGCTCGCAATACATCCTTATTGTAACCTCTCAAAGATCTCTATGCGAGGTCTGTGTTAATTGTATATTATTCGAGTGTATTGCTTCACCAAACTATGAAATCTTCAAATTTTCGAAAAAGCTGGCATGATATATTTTATTCAATAATAAATCGAAGGATGCGGATATTCACGTATTCGAAGTCAGCAACATTCTCCATGTCTGGATTTCGTATTCAGAACCAACATAATTTAAATTTTGTTGTGTCATTCCTGATGTTTTGAGTTTTGATTCAAACTTTTGATATATTTCATAAATCACATAACGATCTACTACTGATAATTTTTTCGAGTGGATTGATAATGTAATCCACTCATTCAGAGTGGTTAAATCGTTATCGATATTTGCAAAACAAATAAATTGTTACATGAGATCTAGTACGTGCAACACGTTCGTTCGCTTCGCAATAAATATGAATTAAAGCATTCAATATATTTTTATAGCATACAGGCTACAGCTTCTATATTATTTCAACTGTTAAAAAATATTGGTTGATAATACTAGACAGTGACATTAGGTAAATAGTTATTTTAACCGTTAGATCTAATAGACTAGTTGCATAGTTGTGTTGTGATGTGAGATGTGACCAGTGTTGCCAGATATACAGATTTCTCCGTATTTATACAGATTTTCGATGTATGATACAGATTGCCTCTGAATACAGATTTTCATACAGAGTTCTCTCGTACTGATAAGAAATATCATTTTATACTTTAAGTTGATTTAGTTTAATAAATTATGAATTCTAAAATTGAACACGGTAGAAAAAATAAAGAATATCGATATCTTGGCGCTTTGGCGGTTAACATAGAGTTCAGAATAGGTCGGGAAATCCCGGGACTTAGGTAGTTCACACTAAAGATTTGCTAAGCACATGAAAGAATTGATAAATTAAACCACAGATAACATGTCAAATCTACAAAAAAACAAAGTTTCTATGATCATACAGATTTTATACAGATTTCTGCTAATCAACTACAGATAAATGGCTTCGGCCATCTGGCAACACTGGATGTGACGGCAGAGTTCAGATTGAGGTTAACTACAATAATTCAGTTCAAAAAATTGTGACCAGAGTAATGAATAACTATCATGAGATTCACTGGATGATTAATTGCTTTTCAGGATAGCCAAAATGGATACAACCAAGAAATACGATAACCCTAGTCCAGAAAGGAGTGCTAACCCTATTTCTAAATTGTTCTTCTGGTAAGTTATCTCATACTCAAATATTTATTTCAAGAATAAAGGATAGGATGATATTTAACCCATATAAATATGTTCAAGATTATTGTTTATCTGGGTACAATTCTTGAGTATTTAAACTGAGCTTTTCACAGTGACATATTAATTGTTTGATGAAAGTAATCATGATAAGTAAATATGAAGTGTAGAGTTATGATGTTACAACAATGAAGTACCTACCAATGTTTATAGTTCAATTTTAAAATATTCACTGGCTTTTTATTTCAATAACAAATTGATTATGTGTTCAATCTATATTTTAGGCTCCAGCTTCGAATTTGAACTAAAATCAACGAACTGCTGTCAATCCAAGTTTGTTAAACCAACCGTTCTAAATACATAATACATTAAATTGAAGTTTCTTTGTTGGAGTGAAGTTAGAATTTTTCTCTTCCACCTGCCAGTTTTCAACGAGTACCTGATGACATAGAAATAATAATGCAGGATGTTCCTTAAGGGCTTGCAGAAATTTTAGGAGCAGATTCATCAAGTGAAATTAAAGCTAGTGTGTAATATATGTCAGAGACCTGAGAAATGGCTCTTTCTTTGATTTCAATTTCTCTACATAATCAAGTAAACTGCAACGAAACTTTACTTCAGAGTAGTTCAACAAGTAGTGGTACATACTCGTACGTCTACCAATCTGTTGCATTTCTACTTCATCGGAAACTTGTACGCAAAACACAGTTATTAATGTTCAGATTTTTTACTCTCAAGAACTGTTCCTTTTATAAAATAATGCAGTTAGATGGTGATTTCAAAAATATTAATTCTCTCGTAGTACCTTGATGACAGAAAAACATTTGATGAAAACTGTTGATGGGGTTGTTTATTTTGTCTTCTGTTGATGATACAAGGATTGAAGAATTGTGAAATCAGCCGTGGCAACAGGAAATCCGATTTCTCAAATGTAATTTCTGTGTGAATATTAGGAATACAAAATTTTAAAATCTACGATTGGGCTGACCAGTTTAGAAACTAATTGGGAAGAGGTAGCAAAATAAATAATAGCTTATAATATAACAAACTAGCCTTATTTTCACTCTAGGAATCTGCAGATTTTGCATGATCTTAAGAAACACCCTTCATTATGAGTCTTGATAATCTATTTAAATTTTTTTGGAAAATTTTCTTGGTATTGATTGTACTTTTTGATTCTTGAACAATTTTCTGTTCCCCAATACAAAGAACTTTAAGTAATCATTAAAGGATACTGTGGGAGGTGTACTCATTATTAAAAGGTTTCTTTCTGACTCCAAAATGTTACGATATAGTTATTTCTTCGTTGATGTTGTTTCGTTATTGTTTGTTAGGCAACATTGTTCGATTGATTGCTTCTGACAAATGTCTTGTGTTTCATACGCAGAAGCAAATCACAAAATAATTAATTTTTATTTTATAGATATTTTTCAGAGTTTGGGAGAGAAAACCCAGAAGGAAACCATTTAATAATGAATATACCTCCCACAGTATCGTTAAATGATTACATAGTTATGTAATCTGGTCTTTAGTGAAATGACTACATATAGAATTTTGGTTTTTCATTTGAAATTATATAATGAATTGATGGAAATTGATGGCAGTCAATAAAAAACAGTTATTATTATTATCATACAATTATATAAATACATTCAGGTTACACGGTCAATCTGGTATCAGTCGGGCATCACATCAATCATGGATTGATGTCAGATTGACGGAAATAGGTTCTATATGCGTAGATTGATGGACTGATGATCCGGATTGATGGCAATACTGATGCCAGACTGAAACCAGACTGACCGTGTAATCTCTGTCTATGTCTATTTTATTAGGATACAATCGTACACTCCTTATCAGGGCAGATAAGCAGTGCGAAAGGAGCAATGTCATGATCAGTTTTATTATTGAGTATTGATGTAAATAGTTGAACATGCTAGTCATTTCCTAGAGTACATCTACCATCATATTCAAACATAATATACAGATTGCGAATTTTTGACTGAAATTTATCATTAATCTTGGAACTATTGATTTTGCTTGTTTTCAATTAATATTCTGATTAAATTTGGCTTACGTACAATATGTTTTCTAAAGTTGAATTATAAAATTTTTATCTGAATAATTAGTCTGCTTTCATTAATAGAAATGAAAATTTTGTTCCTAGTAAATGTTTGAATTTATTTTTGAATTAAAATGATATTCCATAGCTATATGCATTACATAGAATTACATAGAGATTGTTCAAGTTGTACATTAATTATTATCATATTCTTCCCATCAGAGAACATTTTTTACGCGCTTGTTGTAGGCAACAGCGTGCTATCATTTTGCCCAAATGTCTGTAATTTTCGAATTTTCTGCCGAAAATGTTCTTAAACGATTAGGTTCGACTCGCTGATGAAAAATTACAGGTCAAATTCGATTCTGTCCGCACGTTGCAAAGATACATTTTTTTGCGAACTGAATTCTGAAGGCAAGTTCCAAATTTAAACACGATCGGGTCTATATTGATTATCGAATTTACTATGGTAGATTCGATCAAAATTTTTTGTTTCGTAATTTTTTAAAAATTTTCTAGGGCTACGGTTCTCACAAAATTCTACACACGTCTTACTCATTTCCTAATATTTTCCGAACGGATAGAGATACAGAGGAAATAGATACATAAATCTAAACGTCGTCCACCGACCAATAATCGGGGTAATTTGGATATTGAGATGTGAAAATCATAGATTTCGGACGGGAAAGAAGAATTTTTCTTCGATTCCGGGTCAAAAATATTTGTGCCGACCCAAAAAATTTTTTTCATGGTATATCGATACGGAGCTCGTGTCTAATTAAATCGAGGTCGCTGATTACGAATATGCAAATAGTTTTTCCCTAACTGGCGTATTTTGGGAAAATTTTCACTTAGAGTGAAAAAATGGACGAAAATAGGTCAATTTTGGAAGTTCACACCGCCCAAAAAAATCGGAGTAGGGTGTTGTTGATTTTTGCCGTCATATATGGATCCTTAATCTACTGAATAATCCAAACAGAAAATGTCCAGGCCGTACTATTCGGAAATTATGATTTTTTCCCCAAGGGTCTGTTTTTCGGAAAATTCATTTCGCGGTATTTCCGCGGAAAATTCTCTAATGAAAAATCCGATCATATATTCGTAATCTACGGCCCCGAATTAGTAAATGACGTAATTTTCATCGAAATCGGAGACCGGTCGAATTTTGGCAATTTTTTAATACATTAACCTTAAAAAAATCCCATTTTTCGAGAAAAATTTTTTGACGGAAAACTATGAAACGGGTACTTATTCTTATAGATTCGGGGCCGTAGATTCCGAATCTACCATCAGATATTTATTACAAAAATTTTCCGAGGAAATATCGCGGAAAGAATTTTCCGAAAAATAGACCCTCGGGAAAAAAATCATAATTTTCGAAGCGTACGACCTGGACATTTATTGTTCGGATTATTCGATAGATAAAGGATCCAAATATGACGTAAAAAATCAACAACACCCTACTCCGATTTTTTTGGGCGGTGGAAAGTTCCAAAATTGACCTATTTTCGTCAATTTTTTCACTTTAAGTGAAAATTTTCCCAAAGTACGCCACTTTGGGAAAAACTAATTACATATTCGTGATCAGCGACCTCGATTTAATTAGACAGGAGCTCCGTATCGATATACTACAACCAAATACAGATGGGTATAACTGCAAAACCGTTTGGCTGATTATGCCTATAAACAAACTCAAATGTGCCATTCAGATGCCCAACCTTACCCAAAAATCTCTTTCCGTTCTCAGTTTATCGTGACATAAATAGTATTATTTGACAATTTTGTTAAAATTTTCTAGTGATACGATTCACAAAAAATGTAACAAACGTCCTTATGTTTGTGTTCTACAACTACTCACCAACTTACCAAGTTTCAATTCGATCGGACTTGTATTGGTTGAAAACAAAATTATTACTCGGAAACCATTGGGCCGATTATACCCATTAACAAAGTTGTCAGTCGTATTGGGATGCGCGACCTACCCTGAAAATGTCATGTCGCTATCTCTGTTCGTTCTCAACGGACGGCCGGCCGGACAGAATTAAATTTGACCTCGAATTCTTCATCTGGGAGTCGAACCCAATCGTTTGAGACCATTTTCGGCAAAAAATTACAGAAATTTTGGGCAAAATGATAACGCGATGTTCCCCAGAACATACGCGCAAAAAGGATAGTCATATGTCATATCTATGCATACCTAATGTGTAATTCAACTTGAGAAATGATTTCGATAAGTATACTCCATTCACTTATATAAAATCTCCCGGTTGGCCATGATTTAGGTTTCTCACGTTTTTGTAACTAAAACAGACGCAGGTTGGCACTGCTGAAATATCGTCAAGGTCAAAACAATTTGCCTAGACGTTGCCAATTTCTACTCTCAATATTATCTTCAATCTTAGACAAGATATTATCACAGGCCATTAAATTCGAATATAATAGAGAACTCTTCGCTTTGAAATTGAAAATGCCTAAAGTAGTTTTGGAGAAGCAGATACAAGGTATCAGGAAGTGCTACACAGAACCGAAATCTGCAATAGGAAAACTTCATTCTGACATGTTGAACTCTCGAATGAAATTACTAGTATCCATCATTATATTTTATTTAGGTATAATAAAGACTCGGGTTTCGTAGTTCTACTACATTTTGAAACTGGTGTATTTCAAGTTGTGCAACAAGGTATTCAAATGTCTTCTGTAGGCTTATTTCTTGAGAATTTCGAAAAGTGGGGAATTCCATAGGTACGTCTGTTCGTTTAGAAGTTAGGCTGCCGGGTTATTCAGGTACTATTATTCTTTTTCAAATGAACTATCACAAAGTAACGGACTACTCTATCCACTATTTTTCAATAAAATTACAACGCTTGATTCTTGATTTCCATACAAGAAAATAGCATAATTGAATCTTCCAATCAGTTTATATACGTGAAATATTACCAGTAACAACAGAGGAAAAATTTTCTTCTACAGTAGCCAGGCCTGTGGAATTATTGAATTTACATAATATCTTCTCAAATTCATTATTTTTCCGAAGTAAATTCATTGTGAAAATACGTAATTACTACGACTTCTATGTAGAGAGGACAACGTTGCGTAGTTATCTGACAGGAAAATGACTATAACCTAACATTTTCAAAATATACATGGTGAAATGTGTCAAATTTTCATGGCCAACCGGGAGACTTTATAAAAGTGAAGAGAGTATACCTAACATTTTTCATTAGAATGAAATCTTTCAGTTGGCTTCTGCCGTTCTTCAAACATGGATACACTCACGACCTGGAATTTCAAGATGTGTACAATACAGTTAAGTCGGATACAAGCGAAGAGTTGACAGATGTTTTGGAGAGGTGAGATCGAGATGATTGATTAACTGTCACTGATGGCATATTTGCAGGTTTTGGTTGAACGAATTGAGACAAAAGAAAAAGAAAAAACCCAGTTTAGAAAGAGCCATCCGAAAGACATTTTGGAAACCCTTCTCAGTTATTGCAGCTTTTTGTCTGTTCAGGGCTGTTATGTACACGTAAGTGCATCATACATTTTCAAGCAACTTCGGAAAAAGGAGTTCTATTTTTGCTTCGACGTGTTTATTGGCAATAACATCGATTTTCGTTATGCTCATTGTGTTCAAATTTAGACGGAGAACTTAAAACACTGGCAACACTGTTTTCTGTGACAGTGGATTTGACTGTTATATCGGTTGTTTTTATTGTTATCGGTTGTTTTGAGGTAAGTTTGGTTTGGTGACTGATAATGAAAAGACGCACCGCGGAATAACAACTATAAGCAGCGTCATATTTTGAAAAAAAAGTCCTGTTTACTTTGTAACGCACCTTGAATGTATAAAGATTAATATTTTCTACTCTTGAGTTCATGTGAAATATTTTTTTTTTCTAATTGATTTATAAATCTGTTATCGCTGAGTATAAACATTCTTTTACAGCAAAAGAAAGAACTATTGATGAAAAAATTCCGTGACATTTTACTGCAACAAAAATGTTTTGGATGCTTTTATTTTGAAGTCTTTGTAATTTATATGGATGATATTGCGAAGTGTTCAACATGTCAATTGTCATCAATAACAAATCCAATGTACTGATATTGAGAAAATTTACAAAACTTCTTTTCCATTAATTTCAATTTATAAGTTTTTCCCAATTTTCTTTTTCCACTAAATCACATGTAAACAATGATTTCTGAGTTTAGTACCAACTAAGTTCACTATAGGTTTTTTTCGGGGTGTAATTCGTTATTTGAGTAAAATAACAGTACTGTGTCGTCCGAAAACATATAAATAAAACTATAGTACATCTGAGCTTGACGCTCAGCATAGTTAAAGTACTTTAGAGAACCCAGTACCGTGCCCTGTGGCACACCAGTCCCAGAGAAATCCATAGTGCTTGATATATCACAAACAATTGTGTACTGCGGTCTATTTTTTAGGTGCGATTCTATCATTTATCTTCGACTGGTCACTGGATATCCAATTTCTGAAGTTTTTGCGGACAATATATCTTGGTCCACCGTTGCAAAAGCCCTTTTAAGGTCCTCAAAGATACAGGCAAAGTTTCCATTTTCCCTAAGCATGATGATTTCCTCGACCAATCCCACTACAGAGCGAAGGGTAGAACTTTTGGAACGTTCGGAATCCAAATTGGTGTGCATTTACACTGCTCAACAATTGATAGGGATCACTTACTTTTTCTAAATTTATTTCTGAATTTTTCGCTCCAAGATTATAAATTTAGTCAGATATCAGAGTATTTTCAGTTGATAATATGGTTCACTTGAGAAAAGAATGTAAAAATGGAAAGTTGGAGAGAAAAAAAGACTTTATTAGGAACACTCAAAATTCTGTGTTTGAATAACATAAAAATTTTATGATGACACCACAAGAAGGCTGAAGTTTCGGTTAAGCTAGTACCTAGTTGGCCCCCCACGAGCTCGTCTCAAGCATTCTACCCTACGAGGCATAATTTCAATCAAACGATTTATAAAATTTTGGGTCAAATTCGTCCAAATATCCCGTAAAGCGTTAGAAAGGTCCTCCAGGTTATTGATCGGTTGTTCTAAGGTTGACAATTGGCTAGACATCTCAGACCAGACATGTTCGATGCAATTCATGTCTGGAGAGCGAGCTGGCCAGTCCATCCTATCAATAGCATGAGTTTCTAGCGCTTCATTAACCAGACGACTACGGTGTGGACGGGCATTATCGTCAATTAAAATGAAATTCTCGCCCAAGGCAGCCGCAAACGGAACAATTATGGGTTCAATAATCATATCGTGATATCTCTGGCTGGTCATTGTGGTGTTCTGCAGAACAACCAACTCTGTGCGTTGGTTCAAACAAATGCCTCCCCATACACATATAGAACCTCCGCCAAAAGCCAAAAGTTGTGGGTACCATAAGCTGTTCTGCATACCTTCGACCTCTTTCCCTCCAAGCAAGAATACGTCCATCGGAGTTGACCAAACGAAATCTAGACTCATCCGTAAATAAACATCGGCTCCAATCTTCAACTGTCCAATTGCGGTGCTCCTCAGCCCATTGCCGTCGATGAACCCGGTGTTCCCTATTCAAACGGGGATGTTGTACCCTCCTACGTGCTCTCAAACCACGAACATGTAGTCGTCGTCTTACAGTCTGGTTCGAAATTAGAACTCCTGTTGCAACTCTCAGTGATCTATTGAGCCGCGACGCCGGGTAAGTGGGATTTCTCCTAGCATTGAGGACCAAAAGACGATCTTGGGCAGCTGTTGTACTGCGCTGCCGACCTCCCCCATGAACATAAGCTACTGAGTCGTTTTGGATGAACCTATTCCAAGCCCGACTCACGACACTTTGCGAAACATTCAACCGCCGGGACACTTCTCGCTGGGACAAACCTTCCTGTATCCACCGTATGATTTGGTCCAGTTGCACAGGAGCCAAACGTCTTCTCGGCATGACTGATAAGCTAATATTGTTCTCATTTCTTCAATTATTGTCACCTTATGTGTTTGAACGAGAGAAAAAAAACAGATTTAATAACAAATACCACATTGCTTTTCACTCCACATGTAACAGCCTACAGATAATAATCGATTTTGTGAACAAGAGCCGATGAAGTGAGGAAAAATTTGATATAATCAACTCAAAACATCTTAATTTTTCCTTAGAGAACATATAATGTACAGATATTCACGAGATAACTTGAAAAAAATACAAATGAAGAGAAGTTCATAAGTGATCCCTAGCAATTGTTGATCAGTGTATTTCTATGAATTCTGCAAATTTTATTACTTTTTCATTTATATTTGATAGGATTCAAGTATGGTTACTGGGACGATAATTATCCGGTTCCTCAGACCTCTTTGAAGTGTTTGGGAATGATCCATTTCTAATTAAGCCGTTTATCAGTTCCAAAATTTTACTTCCTATAACTGGGAACAATTTTCTAACATCTACTATAGAGATATTGACATAGCCCGAAGAACATGTGATTTTGAATTAAGAATATGCTATTACATGAAGTTTTTCGTATGTGCAATTCATTTCATTTCATTCGTATAGTCTTTATTTAAGGTTTCTTCTTATTTATTGGCGCTATTCTTAACCGTAGGATGAAGTTTTGGAGCTATATTGACGAAGTAGTTGCTTAATTCTTTTAAAAATTGATGACTAGTACGTTTATATAATTGAGATTAAGTAATAGATGTTCATGATACTAATTCGAATAATGATTCTTCCTACGTAGTTAAACGGTAGATCTGTTGTCAAAATTTATCACAAAAATTTGATCCATGTGCTTTTTATTTTAATAACTTTCTCTGAAATAAATTTATCGATGAAGACTTAATGTATTTTTCTGTTTACCTGCCTCACTATTCTATTTCTCTTAACTCTTGACGCCTGTTTTCCTTTTAACACTTCCTGTATCTCACACTTCCATCTGTAGATTTCTTTCCTTAATATTTCTTCTTCCTCTATATTTGCCCATTACACCTTGACTACATTAAGTACAGATCGACAATCAACATGCGCGCAAAAGCTCCTGATCTCATATCAGTGCTTTTCAAAATTTTTCAGGTGCCATTTTTTCAAATAGACTAAATAATTGATATATAAAAAAAATATCAGTTCATATTTTGTAGTTCTGACATGGATTTTCCGAATGAAATTAATGTTACTGGGAAGTTCTCTGTAACAATTATATATATTCTCCAAATATCAGTTATTACTTTGTCTGGTTTCCTAGTTGTCAGATTCTTAAAAATAATTGAAATTGGCATGAAGAATGCAGATATTAGATATAGATATTCTTCATTGAATGTCATTTCTGATCGCGATACCTGAATACTCGACTCGTAAACAAGAAGTAGTTCCTAAAACCGCCATCATGCGCCAATACCGCCGGAATTCTAAAAACTCGTTATTGACCAATCCATGTAGAGAGAAGGAGAGGGAACATATCCTATGTTTCCCTTGTAATCAACCTGTCACATTAAATCCGCCATATTGGTTTGGTTAAATCCTTTGTTATACTAACTGACAAAGAAACTGCAACACCCAAAAGTTGCTGTTTAAATTTCAATATTTTTTTTTGGTAAAACATAGATATTATAGCAAGGAGTAAATGATTAAAATTTGGAGAAAAAAGTCATGAAAGTTTTTTCACGTAAACATTTCTTGCTACTTACATATTGTAGTTGTTTTTTGCAATTTTTTTAAATTTTACAATAAACCAGCTGTTCGAGGAGATCCAAAGTCGATGTTTAGTTGTTGTTAAAATGCCTAACCGTACGAACAGAAATCCAACTTCTGTTATGAGATGTTGTCAAGCGTGGTTTGATAATGCCCAAAATTGAAGAAGAGTAGGCACCGGACAACGAAGGGGCAGAAATGAAGTTCAAGATCGACGTCTAAGACTTATGGCTACTAGAGACCGATTTGCGACAACTCGATCTTTGGCTGATGAGTGGTTAGGAGGACAAGGCCATCCTGTAACTGTCCGAACGGTTTACTGCCGGATAAGGTCTTTTGGACTGCAGCATTATCGACCTCATCTTGTGTTACCTCCGAAGAAGGGTTAGACGACGTCGGGGAGAAAGACGTGAACCTCAGTTTGATATTGAGCGTCATGTACATCGGACAGTAGGCGTTATGGTATGGGGTGCTATTGCACATGCAAGTCACCTTTAGTCTTTATTCGAGGTAACATGACTGCGCTGCGTTACCTTCAAGAAATAGTGGAGCCATGTTCTCCCTTACCTTAACCGGCTCGAGAATCCAATATTTCAGCAAGATAATGCTCGACCTCGTGTTGCCAGAGTTAGTTTAAACTTTTTTGAAACGACCCATGTGAATCTTTTGCCATGGCCTCCAAGATCCCCCGATCTTTCGCCCATGGAGCATGTTTGGGACATCATGGGTAGAAGGCTTGGAAATTTACCCCAGCCTCCACGGACTTTGGCGGCTCTGAGACATGAACTACAGGTAGTTTGGGATAGTATCCCTCAAGAAGTATAGACCATCTTATTGCATCAATGCCAAGACGTGTTGGGGATTGTATAGATAATCGCGGTGGACAAACACATTATTAACAAATTCATTAAAACAAATTGTAATTGTAATTGTTCGTTTTTTTCGTCAAATTTCAATCATTTACTCTTTGTTATACTATCTATGTTTTACCAAAACAAAATTAAAATTTATACAGCTCCTTCTGGGTGTTGCAGTTTCTTTGTCAATCAGTATATAAACATGGATTGGTGAGTTTTCTATGGTTGGAATTATGGATTTCTATAGAAAATGGGACACACCAATATGTTTGTTTACGTGACATGTTTCGATCTTTATGCCCCCTCCACTTCCTTCTACCTCCATGATCCAATCTACCTGGCAGTCTTTCTATTTTCTCGTGTCTCTGAAGTCTGATTATTCATTTATAACATTTCATTTTGAATTTATGAAATTTTCAATATGAGAATAGGCGATGATGTTGTTGTGTACAATATTATAATAGTGAAATAATTGGATGATAATGAACTGAAATCAAGTGCCAGTGCGGAAATTTAGTGTTAAAAATAGTATGGAATATTTCAAATGCTGCATTAGGAACCGAACCATTTCAATTGAGAGAGTAAATAAAACAAAATAGACTTCATGACAAAGATATAAGATTTGTTTTCGTGAATTAAGCTGATTGAAAATAAAACTTAGACAGTATCATGAAAAAAGTTAGCCATAGCTACATCAGGGTCAGTCGGTGCAGAAAAGAACAATATATGCTAATTATCGGTTGGTATTATTCTGCATGACAAATCACCAGTTTAAGGTATCGATTGAATAAATGTATCAATTATCAATATAAACAATAGGACTGTGATAGAAACAATTGATATCGTTTCGAGTTTCATACAAAATTAATGGATTGTTTTCTTATCTCCGTAATAAGAATGAATCAAAGAATTTTTGAAATTACAGGCAACTGTAAATATATTGAAATTCAATTTGACGCATATGGTCATTATGTGTACTAAGGGGACTTGGTACAAAGATTTACACTCAGGGATGATCATCCCAGAAATTGAATTGGATCGCTTAATTCTGAGGGTTGAAAGCCCTGGGGACACGAGCTTTAGCGCGAGTTGGGAATGATATAGATGGATTCTTATGATATATCATAAATTCATCATATATATAATTGCAGCGTTAATGGAAGAGATATTGTTGGGGTATTGCCATACCACACTGAATATGCTAGATACCGTCCGAACCCTGAAGCGAAGCAGCGTCGGGCGCTGTTAGTTCTTGGATGGGTGACCGCTTGGAAACACCGCGTGCTATAATCATTTTTCTATTTTGCTTCAGTACGTCAATTTTCAAGAATTTTCGTCATTAAATTCAAATTGTAGGTCTATGACTCATAACTCATATTGTATTTACATACATTAGCAAATTATAATTAGAGTATTCTATGAAATTATATACAGGGTGTCCCAAGTTCGTGTGCCTATCAGACGTTTCTGGAGAACTGGACATATTTGAAATTTGAAAATTGGGATTATGATATCGGTTGAAATTCTCTACAAAGCTAAAATATTTTCGAAGCCCAAGCACTTCCGGTTATACAGGGAGTGCAAATAAATTTGATGAAAACATTTTTTTTTCAAGTTTCGCACTCCTGGTATGATCAAGTATTCAATGCTGAATACATTTCTGTTAAAACCATTGTATTCATTCGAATAGTTCTCAAAATATCGAAGAAAAGACCGGAAAAAAGTCAAATATGTTTAGTCAGTATTATGTTCATTATTCTTATTTTAAACATCCTGAGCGAGAACCTGTTTACAACATTGAAGAGGAAGAATGTGGAAAGGTCATGCATCTTTTGAATTTCAGAAATATCATCACAGGGTGTTTCAAATTTTGTGTCGGAAATTGTGATCAAAAATTGGCCATAAAAAAAATTTTCATCACATTTATTTTCACTCCGTGTATAACTGGAAGTGCTTGGGCTTCGAAAATATTTTAGCTCTGTAGAGAATTTCAAGCGATATCATAATCCCAATTTTCAGATTTCAAATATGTCCAGTTCTCCAGAAACGTCTAATAGGCACTGGAACTTGGGACACCCTGTAGAATTAAGAATAATTATTAAAATTTTGAAAACTCATATCTCCGAAAGTATTACCTTGTTAAAGTTGAGAATGATATCGATGGATTGTTATGATGAAACTGCATCTTAAAAACAAGCTATGTGGACAGGAGCTATGGCGCTCTTGTTCAAACTTTGACAAATCATATCTCCGAAAGTATTGGTTTCTCAGAGTTGGGAATGATATCAATGGATTCTTATGATATAACCACATCATTAATATAATTGCAGAGTTAGAGGAAGAAATATTGTTTAAGGCCATACCACACTGAATATGCTAGATACCGTCCGAATACTGAAGCTAAGCAGCATCGGGCGCGGTTAGTGCTGAGATGGGTGACCTCTTAGGAACACCGCGTGCTGTAATCCTTTTTCAATTTGGCTTCTGTGTGTCAATTTTCAAGAATTGTCGTAATTGATATCAAAACGTAGGTCTATAACTCACCTTATGATTTACATACATCAGCAAATTGTAATTAGATTATTTTATGAAATCATAAGGATAATTATTAAAAGTTTGAAAAATCATATCTCCGAAAGTATTAGTTTGTAGAGTTGAAAATGATATCAGTGGATTCTTATGATGAATCTGCATCTAAAAAAAAATTGAATTAAAAATTTGTAATGTCAAAAAAACTTTTTTTTGTTACTCCAAAACCACCTGACCGATCCAATAACGAACTTAACCGAGATAATTATCTCCTAAACCTACTCTGAAAATTTCAACTGTCTAGCTCATTCCGATCGAAAGTTATCGTGTTAACGGCCGGACAGAATCGATTTTGACCATGGATTCTCGATCAGTGAGTCGAACCAAATCGTTTAAGACCATTTTCTGCCAAAAATTCGAAAATTACAAACATTTCGGCAAATTGATAAGCACTCTGTTCCGAGGAACAAGAGCGCCAAAAATAACATTCCATCAATTATTTGATATTTCAAATAAATTTGCAGTTCTAAATTCCTTGAAAGATCCCTCTATATTATGTGTATTATCCACATTGTTTTTCTTGCAGATTTTTCATGCCGGTAGTGTTAGCAGAATTCATCAATTTTTTCAATGATGTACCAAGGAATAACGAAAAAGGATGGTATCTTGGGGCAGGTGTGATACTTATGTCATTCTTGAACTGTGTCATAAATCATCATTGTAATATTAACTCTGGTAGGATCGGAATGAGAATAAGGATTGCATGTTCATCTCTGATTTATAGAAAGGTGAGAGAACGGAATTTCAACGTCATTTCGAGTAAAACTGAGTACGCGCTGAACATTATTAGTGTTTGTCATTCAAAATATACTGACTGACAAAGAAACTGCAACACCCAGAAGGAGCTGTTTAAATTTTATTTGAATTATTAATTTAAAATGAAATTTTTTTTTGGTAAAACATATATAGTATAACAAGGAGTAAATGATTGAAATTTGAAGACTAAAAACGAAGGATTTACAATTTTTTTTAATAAATTTGTTAATAATGTGTTCGTCCACCGCGATTATCTATACACTCCCCAACACGTCTTGGCATTGATGCAATAAGATGGTCTATTTCTTCTTGAGGGATACTATCCCAAACTACCTGTAGTTCATGTCTCAGAGCCGCCAAAGTCCGTGGGGGCTGGGGTAAATTTCCAAACCTTCTACCCTTGATGTCCCAAACATGCTCTATGGGTGAAAGATCGAGGGATCTGGGCGGCCATGGCAAAAGATTCACATGGGTCGTTTCAAAAAAGTTTAATCTAACTCTGGCAACATGAGGTCGAGCATTATCTTGCTGAAATATTGGATTCTCGAGCCGGTTAAGGTAAGGGAGAACATATGGCTCCACTATTTCTTGGAGATAACGCAGCTCTGTCATGTGTCCTCGAATAAAGACTAAAGGTGACCTACTTGCATGTGCAATAGCACCCCATATCATTACGCCTACTGTCCGATGTACATGACGCTCAATATCAAACTGAGGTTCACGTCTTTCTCCCCGACGTCGTCCTTCGGCCATCATGTGCACCCAAGGAGAATAGAGATTCATCAGAAAAGACGACCTGATGCCATTCCACATTCCAATGTTGACGTTCTCTGCACCACTATAATCGTTGCCGGCGATGCTCAACCGTCAGATGTAACACAAGATGAGGTCGATAATGCTGCAGTCCAAAAGACCTTATCCGGCGGTAAACCGTTCGGACAGTTATAGGATGGCCTTGTTATTCTGCTAACCACTCATCAGCCAAAGATCGAGTTGTCGCAAATCGGTCTCTAATAGCCATAAGTGTTGAACTTCATTTGTGTCCCTTCGACGTCCGGTACCTACTCTTCTTCGATTTTGGACATTATCAAACCATGCTCCACTACATCTCATAACAGTGGTTGGATTTCTGTTCGTACGGTTAGCGATTTCTCGAAATGACAACCCCGCCTCCCGTGGAACAAAAATTCGACCTCTTTCAAATTCAGAATTCACTTAGCTGGCGATAAATTCCGCGGACACGTGCTCTAGTCATTTTAACAACAACTCAAGATCGACTTTGGATCTCCTCGAACAGCTGGTTTGTTGTAAAATTAAAAAAATTGCAAAAAACGACTACAATATGTGTGTAACAAAAAATGTTTACATGAAAAAACCTTCGCGATTTTTTTTCTCCAAACTTTGATCATTTACTCCTTGCTATACTATATATGTTTTACCAAAAACAATTTAAAATTTAAACATCTGCTTTTGGCTGTTGCAGTTTCTTTGTCAGTTAGTATATATACTTATATATATATTCTGGAGTCCGTTCAACGCTGGATTACACGTCTCCCATATTCGTATGTACGTCCAACCTACGAGGAACGTCTTCGCATTTTCGGTCTACCAAGTTTTGCTGAACGCCGGACTAGGGGGGATCTTATATTTACATTCCGAGCCCTTAATGGCCACTTCGGCAGGGAGATCCAGGACATGTACTGCCTCAACACTAACAGCTTGCGAGGGCATCGGTATAAGTTATCTAAGGAAGCCTTCAAATCGACACCACGGCGGATGTTTCTCCCTAACCGAATATTCAGTTCATGGAACCAACTACCAACGTCAATTGTGGAGGCTCCTTCTACTAACGCTTTTAAGAACAGCCTGGATGGATGGCGTCGAAATTAACTTTTTTTTATTTTTGTTATTTACCATGTTTCTGTTTACACAGTACTTATAGTTCCTTCAGTTGTTCAATATGAATTTAATTGAGTTGGGTTTATAGATTCAATAATCTCAACCCTTGTCACTATTTAAATAAATAAATAAATAAATATAGGTATAAGTAATAGTAATTTGCAATTGGTTTTAGGTACTTAAACTGGATAAAAAATCGCTTGACGATACCGACGTAGGAAAATTAGTTAATTTATTATCAAATGACGTCAACAGATTCGACAAAACTATTGAAACTTTACCAAATATATTCATCATGCCGATCCAAGCCACTATAGGCACTTATGTTATGTATACATACGTTGGTGTTGCAGCATTTGCTGGAGTTGGTGCTATGATATTCCAAGCAGTTCCTATTCAAGGTGAGCAAATAGTTCTGTTTTATCTCTTTATCGATTCCATGCCGCACATGAATCTCAGAGCTCCGGTTCTAAATGACCAGGCTCTGAACTCATCCAGTGAGTGCAACTATCTAGGACTAATACTACATAAATAGAAAACAGAACTGGAGAAAACATACAGACAACATTCTTTCCAAAGCCACAGCGGTTATGTGGGCCTCTAAAAAGGCTTTTGGGGAGACATGGGAGCTGAAACCGGAAATGGCAATATGGTTATTGGTTACACACAACAGTAGTACTCCTACGCTTCCTTAGCATGGTGGACAAAAACTGATGAGGCCACCACAAGCAGTCGGTTGCAGAAACTGCAACGGTTTGCCCGTGTTGGTATCACAAGAGCTAGCTATACTACTCCCACAGCAGCGCTTGAGGTCATACTCAATCTGCCTCCCTTGCACTTATATGTGAGTTTCAGCATCATATGTCATTTAGTTTGTTTACAGTGGCAAATAACCAGCAGTATTCTCACCATTTATGCAATGCCTCGACATGTGGCACCATCTTGTTGAAACCACATATCACTCCAATTCTGGCCAATTCAAACATGTCACGATAACGAACTCCATGACCGTAACATGGCGATCCTTGTCATCGAAGACCAAAATGGTGCATTCGAATGTTACTGCTCAGATATTCAGACCAGAGTTACTTCGTTATTCTTGCCTAGTTAATTGTATACTCTGTAATGAGATAATATTTATTGTTTTAGGTACACTATCAAAGCTTCAAGGGAAACTGAGATATAGGATTGCTTTGAGGACAGATAGGAGAGTTAAACTTATGAATGAAATTGTATCGGGGATTCAAGTGATCAAGATGTACGCTTGGGAAAAACCATTCGAGAAAATGGTAGCCCTACTTAGAAAGTGAGTATAGACGAGGTCTTTCATCCTGCTGACCAAATAGTACTCCAACTCGGAAACAGCGCTATTTCCCCCAAACTGAAATATCCGTGTACAGAATTGCCATTAATTCTCTTTCAAAACCTTACAATATTGGCTCAGCACCAGACCCATGACCGTTAGTCCTAAACAACTTCCAGCATAACCCATACGACCCAAAAACAGTCACTCTGCGCATTTGCAATCCACTTGTGGCTAAAAGTCCTCTCAAAATCACACACCTCACACAAAACTCCGATTCTCCAACACCAGTGGTTCAGGAGATTTCGCACCTTCAATCCTTACATACGCGGACTCTCACAAGGAGATTTTATATATATTTCATTCCATTCGGAACATTCATGTCAAAGAAAAGAAAAACCGATTTTCGAAATTTCAACAACCTGTGTCTCTTTACCAGAGCCGAATTTGGAAAAATGGTAAATGATAAAAGTATTTTATTTGACGAGTGGAATCTTTGGTTAAAATTAATGCACAACTTGAAGACTCACCCTGTATAAGTTTAACGTATTTTAATTATTAACTCCAATTACATTTACAGGTATGAAATCAATGTGATCACAAAAACGTCGTATATCAAGGGAATATCCGCAGCTATAATGGTATTCACTGAAAGATTCACACTTTATATCATAGTAGTAACGTACGTTTTACTAGGCCACGAACTTACAAGCGGTATAGTCTTCTCTATGTCCCAAATAATCAACACCCTGCAGATGTATATTTGCATATTTTTCCCGATGGCTCTATCCAACTATGCCGAGACTAAGACCTCGATATTTCGTATAGAGGAATTTCTGACCAAGAGCGAGAGACCGGAAGTAACAAAAAAATTGGGAACATCCGGATTGCAACCTGGTTTAGTCAAGTTGGAGAACGTTCACGCCAGCTGGACACCGAATCCGATTATTGACACGTTGGTTAACTTGACTTTCGAGTTGAAACCTGGTGAGTTGGAAATAAATTTATTGTGAACACAGAATCATAATCTGGCGCCATATAAAACTATCTACTGTCTAATATAACCTTTCTTTACCAACTATTTGTGGAGTGGACTCAATTGATATGCGTTTCAATAAATTTTTACGCTGGCGCCCAACGTGGGGCCGGAGTGAAACGGTAAAATATTGTCGGGAAAAAAGTATTATGAACTTGATGTACAAACGGGCCATGGTTCGATCACTTTAGGAAATCCTCGGGATAGTTGACATGACATGACAGATCACAGATAAAATCAAGAAACTGTTAGTTGCATGTTGATACAACGATCAGAAAAGTTTATCTTTTTCTCTTTTTCTTGAATAGCACAGAGAGAGTTGATTTCTCTCTCTCTCTCTCTCTCTCAGTTGAAATCTTCGTCAAACGACGTATAGTTAAGATTACATTTTTCATTCTGTTCATTCAGTTTTTGTTGACCAAAAAATACGATTGTAAGTACATCCACACATCAAAAGAGAATAGTGGATTTCGACTTCAAGTGGCCGAAAGTATGTCGTACCAAACACGCTCCAATGAGGCGAATTTTATTCCAGCGACACAACCCATAACACAATGAAATATCAGCATTTTTGTTTTTGAAACTAATTATCCTCAAATTGAAATTCTTTGGAGTTACTCTCAGTTAATTGAGATTATTTCAATTTTCATTCGAGAAATACTGTGAATTTTTTTTTATTCGTATTAGTCCTACTCGTAACAAGTAACTAATAATCACATTAATCACAAGTAAAGGAGAAGATAAGGAGGATAACCAAGTATCGAAAATGTCTGTTACTTGCTCGGATTTCCGGCTATATTTTTTGATCTCGTAGGAAAATTTATTACATATGTACCTTTTTGGAAAGTTTTTCAGAAATAGGCAATTGTTTTATGAAAATTTAATGAGGAAAACAATTGACACCAATTCAGACTCTTTATTTTTCAGGATATTCGAATTTTAAGTTAATGATTATTCATGGAAATAATCCTCCTCTCATCATCTTTCAAAATAACCTTACTTCTATATTCAGTGTTGAGTAGTTTCCACAACATTTATTGTTTTCGATGATAAGTCGAAAAACTTTCAACACGTCAAAATATCAATATATCTCAGTAACCATAGACTTTTGGACCATAGTTCACTGGGCCCAAATCGTTGCAAATGACGTCTAGTGTAACCCCGTTAAGAGATCTAGTCGAATTACCAAACACCCTGTATTATTTCAAAAAAGAATAAACCGAAAGTGGTACTTGGCACTTGGGTTGATTTCACTTTCTTGTTTCAGGTAGCCTTTGTTGCATTGTTGGTAATGTGGGTGCTGGAAAAAGTTCCATATTACATTTACTATTGAAAGAGTTGCCTTTAAGTTCTGGTCAGATGCAGATAGGTGGATCGATATCCTATGCTTCCCAAGGAGCATGGCTTTTTGCATCCAACGTCAGAAACAACATCCTTTTCGGGCAACCGTTTTACAAGGACAAATACTATAAAGTGGTGAAAGCATGCGCCTTACAGAGGGATTTTGAACTGTTCCCATTCGGAGATAAAACGAATGTTGGAGAAAAAGGTGTTTCCTTAAGTGGAGGACAGAGAGCTAGAATCAATCTGGCTAGGGCGGTGTACAGAGATGCTGATGTTTATTTATTCGATGATCCACTTTCAGCTGTAGATCCACATGTTGCCAAACATCTGGTGGAAAAGTGCATTATCCAACATTTACACGATAAAACTCGCATTTTGGTCACCCATCAGATACAATTCTTAAATCATGCTGACTTTATTATAGTGCTGAATAATGTGAGTATACTTTTGCTTTCGGTTTGTACCTTTCTAGGGGGTGATCTTAGAACCCATGGGCTAATAAGACATGCATCAGTATTGTGCGAGTGTGAACATAGTAGCTTTTCTTGGAAATACGGTTTTTTGGGATGCAAATTCGATTAAGGCTTAGGAAAAAAATGTTTTCTGACGCTAATAAAATCTAATTCAATTAGTTCTTTATGGCTTTGAAGTCGATTTATATTTTGTTGAACAGAGAATACAATTTTGCAAATTGCTCAATTGGAATTGGCCATATTTGGCTAAATTTGTTGGAAAAACACTGTCAGTGTGACAAATTTAAGAATAAGTAATCATTTAAGGTTACTTCAAGAGATATACCGCCGTATTCACAAAGCATTCAATTTCAGTTAATTTCTAACTGAGGTCCTCAGTTAAGGATACATTTGAATCGCAACCTTAGTTAACGTGAAACAGGCCTGTTTCGCCACCGTTAAATACCTTAACTGAGGTTGCGATTCAAATTTATCCTTAACTGAGGACCTCAGTTAGTAATGAAAAATGGCGATCCCGTTGTTAATAAATCAACAACTCCAGAGCGTTCCTGGCAATAGGGTCTTCATAATGGCTTCGTATAATTAATATACTTATGCGTATATGTTGTGATATATACAGGGTGATTTTTTTAAGTGTTTCATTAGAAGTTTTCGAGGAAGGAATTGTAATGCAGATTCAAGATTTTGGATTTTCGTTTTAGAATACATGAACTTTAATTGTAAAATATTTTCAAGAGGAATCTACTTCCGGTTTCACCGGAAACGAATGTAACTTCGCTATTTCAAATGCAACACCCTGTATATTTTTACGTATTCGAATTCTTCGTTTAATTCTACACTGATTTGATGTATGATATGTGCAACCATTCAAGCGGTTTTTGAATTATAGCCTGATTATCAAATTTTTCGAAAAAAAGGTTGTCACAGATTAGTGTCCATATCTTAAAAATCCCTCATTACAAGAATTTCTTTTTGCGAAAGTGGAACAAAAGAAAATACGTTGATACTGTTTCTTGTATAACTTGAGGAAATATGATACAGGGTGTCTGAAAAAGGGCCCCAAAGTGAGCCTCAATAAAACTATGAAATCTCACTTTTTTCAAATGGCAACCCTATAATTTTGTAATTCCAATCGATTGCTCGTCAAAAACCAGTTATGGTGTCCCGAACATTTCATGCCTCTAAAATCAGTATTTTTGCCGTTATTCAATAAAATTCGAATTTCACGATCAAAGACAGGTTTCGCACAGTTTGTAAGCTTGCATTTTTGAAGTAGGCTATGTCATTCTTACTTTTTCTTACAGATCAAGCACTAAGCAAAACATGCAATAATAATTTCAGTGGAATGATATATCAAGGGTATGTTCTTTATTTGCGGCAAATGTAACAAATTCCTAGAAAAGGTAATTAGAAATTCAACGAACGCAATTCACATTTACTGACTTTAACGAAATCAAAGTTCAGGAGGTATCAAAACAATTTTCTTGGTACTGGAAGCCTTAACCCTAAACGGACTCGAGTGAATACAGTAATAGATAATGAATGATCTCTTAGTTTAAAACTATCACAAAAATTTGTATCCGCCCAAAAATGTTTATTTCTTGAATTGAACACTCCATCCTGTGAAAATTTGGCATCATCTGTCCAGATAATTTTTTTTAAATTTTGGGGATCAGCGTTCAGCATTCCAGTAAGGTTCTCGCAAAATACAGTTCTTCTCTGATGATCTCCATTTACCAGGGCCTGACCTTTATGGAATTTATAATTATGCATATTGGCATTTTTGAGCACTTTTTGACATGACGAATATGAGACTTCTAATTCCTGTGCAACCTGTCTGTTGGAACCTCTTGGATTTGCGTGAATATGTCCTAGAATATTTATTTGATTTGATTATCTGTTACTGTATTCACACGATTCCGTTTTGGGTTAATGCTTCCACTACAGAGAAAATTGTTTTGATACTTCCTGAACTTCGATTTTGTTAAAGGTGGTAAATGTAGATTTCTTTCGTTAAAAGTTCTGACTGCCCTTTCTAATATTTTGTTACATTCACCATAAATCATAGACATAGAATAACATGGACTGGCCCTCACGTAACTTTATCACACAGTTCGTTGCGGAATACATTAGAGAGAGAGATGTTATGAAGGATAGAATAATTAAAGGCAAATAATGGTATAAAAATAATGATGTTTTTATACCATGGACAAATACACAAATTGGAAATAAGGGTATATTGAAAAAGCTGAATGAATAACAGTAAGGGAATTTATGAGAAATATTTCCATATTATAAGCACAGTAATTTGTGTTATAAGTATCAAAATATTCAGAAAGGAGTCTCGGATTTAAATGAAAATGTTTTGCCTTTAACTATTCTGACTACAAATCACCAAAACACATACACAATACACGAAACCAAACAATACAGTATACAAGAAAGGTCAGAGGATAAAGAAACCAATGTTTTGTATTCTGTGGTTTTGCCAAACGCCAAATTATAAGAAAATATTCATATACCGTGGTTTGCCTTTAACTATTCTGTCTTTTTTCAATGCTGATTTCAATGGTCTCTTTCTCACAACCAGTCCATGTTATTTTATGTCTATGCCATAAATGAAGAACATATTCAATACATCACTGTTACTGTAATTCATATTTTGCATAGTGCCCGATTAATCAAAAAAGTATAAATGACAGTTCTCTAAAATGCATTATAAATCAACAGACATAGCCTTCTTGAAAACTTATATCCTAATAAATCTATGGTTAGACTAAGAAACCTTGATTCAATCCTGAAATTCGAATTTTATTCAATAACGGCAAAACTACTGATTTTAGAGGCATGAAATGTTCGGGACACCATAACTGGTTTTTGACGAGCAATCGATTGGAATTACAAAATTATAGGGTTGCCATTTGAAAAAAGTGAGATTTCATAGTTTTATTGAGGCTCATTTTGGGGCCCTTTTTCAGACACCCTGTAAATATTTCCTCATAAGTTATACGAGAAACAGTATCAGCGTACTTTCTTTTGTTCCACTTTCGCAAAAAGAAATTCTTGTAATGAGGGATTTTGAAGATATGGACACTAATTTGAGACAACCTTTTTTTCAAAAAATTTGATAATCAGGCTATAATTCAAGAACCGCTTGAGTGGTTGCACATATCATACATCAAATCAGTGTAGAATTAAACGAAGAATTCGAATACGTAAAAATATACAGGGTGTTGCATTTGAAATAGCGAAGTTACATTCGTTTCCGGTGAAACCGGAAGTAGATTCCTCTTGAAAATATTTTACAATTAAAGTTCATGTACTCTAAAACGAAAATCCAAAATCTTGAATCTGCATTACAATTCCTTCCTCGAAAACTTCTAATGAAACACTTAAAAAAATCACCCTGTATATACATATGTATATGATGTTATTTCGTAGTTGATTGTTGGGCAACATTGTTATATACATTGCTTTTGACAAATATCTTGTGTTTCTAACGTAGAAGCAATTTAATTTGGGAGGGAAAAGCGAGAAAAAAAATATTTAATGACGATTGCAGGTCGGAAAGGTCCTTTCGAAGCCCTTTGAGATTTTTTTACGATTGAGGAGGATCACTTGCGTTCTGGTTAAATATTCGATAAAATTTTCAGGGAAAAATCGAGAAGTTCAGTCGACCGTCTGAGCTTTCCACTTCCGAACTGAAACTATTGCGTCAGACGAGTTCTACGGAACCTTCACCTTCTGAAACACCTAACGGAATAACATCAACAACTTCGTTGAAGGTATAATTGCTTTAGTTTGACATTATACATTCTTAATTCTGATCAATTTCTAGTCGTTTGGATTGGGAGACGTCGAAGAGCCTGGCGAAGAACCAAAAGAAACGCAGGAACTCATAGAAAGAGGTTCAATGCCGTTTTCAGTGTATAGAGATTATTACAAAGCTGGAGCCAGTTATCTCGTCCTTTCGATCCTAGGTTTTCTTCTGTTAATCGCACAGATAGCTTGCAATGCTGGAGATTTATGGATTACGTTCTGGTGAGTTCATTTCAACGAAACAAATTTGAAAAGGGACTGATGTGAAGCCAGTTAACTTTTGCCAGCGACGTTTGGGTGCTTAAGACTATTGTTCACGTGATCACAGAGTGTTGAAGTTCGTAACGGTCTTCCTAGGTGGCGCTGTAAGACTGCCTGTCATCGTTGCCATCATAGGGTTTAAGTTTCCTAGGGGCCATAGAAGAAGGTGACTGCAGCTAATTGGTAATAATTAAAAGGACCACCATCAAACATCAATAAATATTACCTGGTGATCATTGCTCAGTGTCCCCCAAAAGAGGAAAGTGCCATTCAGGGCAGATACATACCGGCTTTATGGTGGTTAGCAAGATGCATAGAATAACAAGGTGTCGGCACTACCTACTAATAGACCACATTAGTTAGGTTAGTCGGGAATTATGAATTGCGATCCATACGTGGATCCGAGCATTGAATTCCCCATGCATTTCTTAGGCATGTTTCACATGCATACAGTTCAATTTGGTTCGGTTCGTTTTCGGTTTCAATTCGGTCGCCGGCGACAAGTGTGAACCGGTGCTTCGGTACCGAATAGAAACCGTACAGCCTCGAATACTCCCTCGACAAGAATAGGTTTCAATCAGGTTCGAATTCGTGTGTAGGGAATACAGATCAACCGCGGCGTTCACACAGACACGATTTAGTTTGGTTTTAACCATAAAGTAATAAATATTTACAAATGTTTTCTGTCTCGTTCTGTAGTTTTAACCTCATATCGAGCAGATGTCTTTCAATATTTCCCAAATTGTTCAAATATAGAAATACACATACATAAATACAATTATTCGGGATATTGTTGGTATCTCAGTATTCATGAGAAAATTATGGTTTATCAACTGTGGATCGACTGATTTCTGCTGTAAATCTAAACCAGTGCTGCGGGATAAAACTTCCGACAAATATAAAGATAAATTAAAGACGCAGGAAGCAAAGATGCTTGTGTTCAAATTGTGAATGACTTTGATGAATCTGACTTCGCGAAGAAATTGGAATTGTCCATTGAGCCTGTATTTCGGAAGATAACATAGAATTTAATGCTTGTGGCTTTTACTTGATGCAAATCCATATTAACTCAATGAAAAATTATATACGATTTACACTTATTTATTCAATATTGTGACGCGTTTCGTCGACACAGCGACTTCATCAGACTACATCATACTGTATGATGTAGTCTGATGAAGTCGCTGTGTCGACGAAACGCGTCACAATATTGAATAAATAAGTGTAAATCGTATATAATTTTTCATTGAGATAACATAGAACTTAATATGTACCGTATATACGTGAAAGGGCATCATTCGTTTTCGGTTGAAACCGAAAACGAACCTAACCGAATGGAACCGTATGCATGTGAAACAAGCCTTATGGACCTAAAATTTACGCGAATCTCTCGCCTATTTTTAGATGCTTTGGTTAATTTCTTAAGGTTTATTTCTGTTGAAACAGATTCAGTGAACCTTTCTCAACAATCTAGAATCAAGTTCTTATAACAAAATTGTATATTTCCAAAATAATTCATGAATATAAAGGTGTTGAGCAAATTCGATGGACGTATGTCTTTACTCACTCCAGATCAGTCACAATAATAACATAACCCTAAATCAGACATGTAATTACGCACAACAGAAGCCATCTACGACATACGGAAATATTTCGACCTACACTGGTTTCAATTTTGATTTAAGGATAAATAGAAGTAGATTTTGATGTGGAAAGAACATGAAAACATGTTCCCAATATTTGATGTCTCATGTCTCTGTACTAACATTCTCTCTTAAATAGGGTGGTTTAATCAAGTTAAACCTCCATGGGACTCCTATTAAAAAAATTTAATATTGATCACCCGCCAAGAGAATGATGCTTACTTATATAGCTAATGTGGACTATACCTGTCCAAATTTTCGGCCGAAAAACGGAACTAGAATTGCCAAATGTGGTTCTATTTCAATCTGTAGACGATGATGGCGCTACAGTCGATTTCGTAGATTCTGCCACAAAGTGTATAATTCCAGTCATTCTACCCTTACTATTTCGAAAATCGAAATTAAAAGAACATAATCATATTCAAAGATTAAAGAGTTTCTTTCTCTTCGAGGTGTCGAATGCTTATTCCCCCTTCTAGGTGTATGTCTTCTTCTGGCTCTTCAGTTCTTCCTCTGCTTGGATGAAAAACAGCACATTTGTCCAGACCGAATGACATTCCTATTGCTTAGGTGCATTCGGCAACCATATTCAGCAGTTGTTGTAGTGCAGCCTTGGAAGAAGCGTACACTTTTAAGTCGTCCATGTATAGGAGATATGAGATCAGATGTTCTCTTCTGCCTGGTGGCACGGCCTTGTACTCTGCTTGCCCTCAACTCAGTTGTTAATGATAGAAGTGTTATGCAGAACAATAACGGGCTTAGGGGGTCTCCTTGAAATACGCCTCGCCTGTATCTCACCCATCCAGTATAATCGGTCCGACCTTCGGATCGAACGGAGAACTTAGTTTTCCATAACGACTTGATATTTTCCATCGCATGGACGATGTTGGGGTGGACTTTGAGCATCTCTAGCAGCCGTATTATCAAGCTGTGCGCCGATTTGTCAAATGCTTTCGCGTAGTCCGACCATGATGTATGTAGGTCGCGCTTTGAGTGTCTCACATATTGACAAATGCTCTCGTCTAAAAAGAGGTTATCCTTGCACCCCATCTTGCATATTATTATTATTTTTATATGTTCACAGGACCAATAACGTGGCTGCTAAGACGATGGCAACCTCAACTTATGCATCTATCATTTTGAATTCGACATCACTTAATGTCACATATTCAACCGAAGCAACTCAGCCGAACAATACAACAGAATTGCCATATTCTACGACGACAATTCCATCAGAGAATATCACAGAAACATTGGTCAAACGTATAATCCCTGATGGAGACTCCACATGGACCACTGATGTGTATATTCAGATTTACACGTTTTTTATAGTGACGGCCATTATCTTAACCACGATGAGATCCATAATCTTCTATAAGATTAGTATGAATGCATCCACAAATTTGCATAATTCGATTTTCACCAACGTTCTACAGGCTACCATGAGGTTTTTCGATACTAATCCTTCAGGTGAGTTATGCTGTTTAGCGATGTTATGAACACTGAATAATGTGACTGTAGCTATTTGCTAACTTCAACCTTAAATTCAATGAAAAAGGATTATCAGGAAATTCCGTAAAGTAACAAAAAATGATGATATCGGTACTTGATGACACGTGTTTCTGCTTAATGGCTTCTTCGGGACAAGGCAACTAAAAAAAAACAAGAGAAGGATGAAATGAAAACCTTGCAGAATCCAGTAATCCTTTTTCATTGCATCTACCTACATCTGCGCAGTATTTAATTTATATGTGATCGATAGAGTTGATCGAATATGACTAACATCATGCGCACAATTCAGCAGCTAAATCCTATGCACTATAAAATTTCAACAGTGTATAAAATACGATGTTTGTTACAGGAAGGATTTTGAATCGATTTTCCAAAGATATGGGATCTATAGATGAACTACTGCCACCCGCTACCCTAATGTCAGTCCAAGTGTTTCTGGTAGCTGCGGGAATCCTAAGTATGACATTCATCAAATCTTGGTGGATGATATTTCCAGCAATCGTCTTAGGAGCCGTTCTGTCCTGGTTCAGAGATGTTTTCATGAAAGCCGCTCAGGATGTTAAGAGACTCGAAGGAACTTGTAAGCAACATTCTCAACTATTCCTCAAGTGCCACTAACTTAATTTAATGTACAGGATGCGACAGAACCAGTTGAGCAGTTTTGAAGTGCGAGTCTTTAAATTGTACATTAATTTTAATAATGAATTCCTCCCGTCACTTTTTTCTTTTTCCGTTTTTCCAAATTCGGCACCGGAAAGAAGATACAGGCTTATGAAATATGAAAAAAAATCAGTTTTTCTTTTGTAGATTGGACAAGGTTAATTCAACTTCATTGAATGTCAATAAATATGAAAAAAATTCAAGAAATTCAATCCGGACCTGGACTAGAATTACAGATGATTCTGCTCGGATAAAGGCATAGACTGAGTATTGATCTCAAAGTTAACACATAGAAAGAGGTACAGCTAGTAACCTCCTTATCTCACATAATATTTTGTTTCAATTGAATCTCGCTTTATTCCAAATTGATTGGATATGTTGATAAGGTATAACTTGAGAATATCCAGTAATCAAATTTAAATTTCTTGATGAATGATTAGTTTAAAATTTCAGATTGTTTGTGAATTGTGCAAATTCACCTGCAATTCAAACAACTTGAAACAGGTTACTGATCTGACTGATCATAATAAAAACCATAGATATAAGCTGGGGTTAACCTAATATTCTAATAGACCAGATTAGTTAGGTTAGGCGGGAAATTCGAATTACGATCCATCCGTGGATCTGAGCACTGAATTCTCCATGCATTTCTTATGGACCTAAAATTTACGCGAATTTTTCGCATGTTTTTAGATACTTTGGCTGATTTCTTAAGGTTTATTTCGGTTGAAATAGATTCAGTGAACCTTTCTCAACAGTCTAGAATCAAGTTTTCATAACAAAATTGTATATTTTCAAAATAATTAATAAATATAAAAGTGTTCACCAAATTCTATGTAGGTATGTCTTAGCTCACTCGAAATCAGTCAAAAATAATAACATAACCCTAAATCGGCCTTGTAATGACGCACAACAGAAGTCACCTACGACATACGGAAATCTTTCGAACTACACTGGTTTCAATTTTGATTTAAGAATAAATAGAAGTAGATTTTAATGTGGAAATAACATGAAAACATGCACTAATGATGAAGGTACCCAATACTTGATGTCTCTGTACTAACATTCTCTTTTAAATAGGGTGGTTTCATCTTAAAGTTGAAATTCCATGTTAAAAAATTTTAATATGGATCTCCCGCCAAGAGAATGATTCTAACCTAACTAATGTGGTCTATAATTAATATATTCCTGTGCCTGTTTCTGTCACAGTAGAATAATATTATTATACTGTGTGTATACGAGGTTGTCACTTATCAGATTGTTTCGAGTAATCGACGGTTTTGATCTAGATTTTCTTCAATAAAAAGCTCAGGTTTTGATATAATCAAAAAGCTTTCTGAAACCCGAATTTCGTTAATCAGCATCAGAGAAATTGGTTAATTATGAACTGAACGTAATTTCGTGGAACCTAACGCAAACATCTGTCTAGGATTTATGCTATCTATAGTCCGTACACTGATAGAGGTTATAATAATAGTTGTTTATAAAGTGATTGGATAATATATTATACTAGCTGACTCGGCGAACTTTGTATCGCCATAAAGATACATAAAAGTGTATTAACTAACCATTGCATACAACTGTGAAAATTCGAATTGAAGTACTTTGTCTATGGTACTTTCACTTTTCACTTCACTATGACGCTAACAGAATACAAATATATATATATGACGCTAAGCATGTTCTTCTTATTCTTCTTCACTCCTACGCTAAGACGTTTTTTTCTGTCCACAGCACAAAGTTGGAGGCAACTCAAATTAAACTGTAAGTTTACATCGCCATGTAATGGCGATAATAATAAAATGAGGATTCGCTATTTCAACTGCCTGTATATTTTTATCTGAGCAAATCTGGAAAAATGATAAATGAATAAGTGTTTTATTTGATGAAAGGAATATATGGTTAAAATTAATGTACAACTTAGAGCCTCACCCTGTACATAGAAATTTAATAATAAAAAGATAATAATAGAATAAGTATTAACATTTGATCAGTGTACTTCAATCTTATACCTCATTCGCAGCAAAAGCACCAGTCTTCTCCTATGTTGCCGCTTCGTTGGATGGTTTGCCTACAATAAGGTCGGCAAATGCGGAAGATATGGTGAGGAGAGAGTTCGACGCCATTCAGGATCAGCACACCTCAACATGGTACTTGTTCATAGCTGCATTTGAAGCCTTCGGTTTCTACTTGGACTTGGTATCCATCATATTTCTCGTTGTAGCCGTGGTGCAGTTCCTTCTCAATGATGAAGGTGAGATCATTTTTGTCTTATAACTTTGACTTATAATTTTTATGTGGTCGTGCCAGGGCGCTATAATGTGTTTCTTGAAATTTTTTATTTTTCCTTTCAGCACTTGCGGGTGATGTAGGATTGGTAATATCGCAGAGCTTGATCATAATAGGCATGCTGCAATTTGGAATTCGAAACACGGCAGAGGTGGCAAGTCACATGACAAGTGTAGAAAGAGTATTGCAGTATACGAAATTAGACAAAGAAGGACCGTTTCCGTCGTTGCCCGGAAATTTGCCGCCTAGGGATTGGCCTGAAGCTGGCAGAATTACATTCAAAAACGTTTATCTGCGATACGTGCCTGATGAAGAACCAGTATTGAAGAATCTCACATTGGGGATAGAACCTGGAGAAAAAGTAATATTTTTTCGTCCGCATTTTCTGGGGAAGGGCGAAAACATTTTCGGCATAAAATTCAAAAATAACAGACATTTGGGCCGAAGTATACCTTACACGTTAAATCAACATCTACCCTTAGAATTTCATGTGGCTATCTCTTTCCGATCGAAAGTTATCGCGGCAACGGCCGGTCGGAAAGAAGCAAATTTCACCTCGAATTCTTCATCAGTGAGTAGAACCGAAACGTTCCAGATCATTTTCGGCAAAAAATTAAAAAATTACAGACATTTTAGTCTAGTCAACAAGTGTTTTTTAAGTCAAAATTTTTGCGTATTCTCCGAAATATATGATTGAGTTGTCATTTGATTCGGAATGGCATGTAGATAGTTTTTGATAAAATTCCAAGGTCGCTCGCAAAAATTGCAATAGTTACAAACAATTAAGTGAAAAATAAGAATGAGGTTTAGGTTTTCGCCAATATCTCAAAAACTATTCGAGATATTTCCCATTTGAAAAAAGATTCAAATAGAAGAAGAAATTTCCTAAAAAAAAGTTCCAACTGCCGGAACTGCAGGAGCAATATTTATAATTTTCCTAGAGGGTTGAAAATACTCCCGAAAACGGGTACTCCGCCCCCTTCGTACCTTTGATGAATAAATATTATTTAAACTTATTAAATATGAAAATAAATAATTGAAAAAATTTAGGCAACTGCAGGATAGATCAAAGAACAATAATCCGTGGTATGAAAATCACGATTTTTAAATCAGTTATCCATTAGTTAATTAACAACTTTTCGTAACACGAACATTAACATTGTAAGTACGATAATTGTTAAACTATTAATCTGAAAATTTTCTCATTTCGTGGAGCTATTCTTCAAAGATCTTTGAATAGATTCCTATTGGAAAATTTCAAAAATTATTAATTTTTGTTTTGTTATGAACAATTTATTTAAGTGAAAAATTATAAAGCTTCAATTTATAATATTACTATTGATCCGTTTTCTTATGATCAGAAACTACTTAAAAATGATTTTTAATAATTATTATCTCCTATTGTTATAAACCAATACGTTGTTTATGAGATAATTCAAAATTGAGATAATTGACATAATTGAAGCTTATAATTTTTACTTATTTAAATTGTTAATAACAAAACAAAAATTAACAATTTTTCAAATTCCAACGCAAATCTTTTCCAAGACCTTTGAAAAATAGCTCCTCGAAAGGAAAAAATTCTCAGATTAATAGTTTAACAATTATCGCACTTGCAATGTTAATATGTTAGTGCTACAAAAAATTGTTAATTAACTAATGGATAACTAATTGAAAAGTCACCATGAACATTTTTTTACCATGGATTATTGCTCATTGATGTAACCTGCAGATGCGTGAATTTTTAAATTTTTTTTTCATATTTAATTTAATTTAAACAATATTTATTCATGAAAGGTCCGAAGGTGGCGAGGCTTACGCAAGCCGGAGTACCCGATTTCGGAGTATTTTCAAACCTCTGGGAAAATTATAAATAATAAATAATATATATACAGGGTGAGTCTTTGACCACTGCATTAATTTTAACCAAAGATTCCTCTCATCAAATGAAACACTTTTTTCATTTACCATTTTTCCAGATTCGGCTCGGGTAAAAAGTTACAAGCGTTTAAAGATTTCACAATGTGCTAATACACTCCCGCATATAAATTATCTATGACATTGTTGGCGGACGAGAATAAGGCATGGTAACGTGGTTTATAGCTTGATTCGGGATTCCAACGCTCAGGGACGGATCCATAAAAGTAGTGAAATTTCTGGAGTTTTCCATTTTAAAACATTCAATGAAGAATATCTCGAAAACGGTGCGTTTAAGGAGAAATGATGAAGAATAATATAATGTTCTAAAACGATGGAATATTCTTGAAATGACTCAAGAAAAACTTTATATGCTTTCTTTATGCTAATTTCGTTTAGTTTTATGAATCCACGAGTCCATAACTAGAAAACCAGTAGAAGTAGAAAATAACTAATATTTGGAAAATATGTATCATAGTTATAGGAAACTTTACGCCAACATTCATTCTATTCGAAACAGGGATGTCAAAGCTACAAAATAAAAACTGATTTTTTTTCAAAATTTCAACAGCCTGTATCTTTTTACCTGAGCTGAATTTGGAAAAATGTTAAATGAAAAAAATGTTTCATTTGATGAGAGGAATCTTTGGTTACAATTAATGCAGTGGTCAAAGACTCACCCTGTATATAATAATAAATTGAATAAATTAAAAATATTGGTCCTAGTTCCGGGAGTTGGGGCTTTTCATAGGAAATATCTTCCTCTTCTTGAATCTTTTTTCAAATTTGAATTATCTCAGATAATTTTTGAGATATTGGCGAAAAACCAAACCCCCTTCTTTTTTTCACTTAATTGTTTATTACTATTGCAATTTTTTCGAGCGTCCTTAGCATTTTCTCAAAAACTATGCCATTCCGAATCGAATGACACCTCAAACATAATTTCCGGAGAATACGCAAATTTCGACCTAAAAAGAACTTGTTGACTAGACTATTTGACAAAACAATAGCACGCTGTTGCCAAAAACAAGCGAGCAAGAGTGTCGTTTCATCTAATATTCCTGTTTTCAGATTGGTATAGTCGGCAGAACAGGGGCGGGAAAATCAACTCTGATCTCGGCGATCTTCAGGTTGGCACCCACAGAAGGATCCATAGAAATCGACGGTGTCGACATTTTCAAAGTTGGCCTGTCAGATTTGAGAAGTAAAATCTCCATCATACCACAAGAACCGACGTTGTTTTCCGAAAGTGTCAGATATAACTTGGATCCATTCGGGAAAAGTGACGATCTCACGTTGTGGCAGGCGCTAGAGAATGTGAGTTGATGGAAAAAAAATTAAAAGATAGCGCGCTCGTTCGTTGCATAATATTTTAAGCTGAAATTTATTATTTCCATATTCCATTACACATAAGGACCAAAAAATGGAGTAAGCGCTCTTTAAGTTGCACAAACTAACACTTAAGTACGGTAGTAATTTTTAATAATTTCAAAATGTTGCCCGTTCCTGAATTTCATCAGGATATATTATGTTAACTATGACTTTTTTGTCGTTGATAGATCATAAAAAAGTGCATTCGTATTTAAATATAAAATTATTATATTTCATTTAGAAGAACCAATATTTGAAAAACTAAATTTCTTAAATTCATATTCCTGGCCTATCGTGCAGACTGATGAATAGTGTAGTCAACAAGTGCTTTTTAGCTAAAAAATTTTGCGTATTCTACGAAAATTATGATTGAGGTGTCATTCGATTCGGCATGGCATGTAGATAGTTTTTGGGAAAATGCTGAGGCCGCTCGCAAAAATTGCAATAGTTATAAACAAATAAGTGAAAAATAAAATGGTGGTTTGTTTTTTCGCCATTTTCTCAAAAACTATTTGAGATAATTCAAATTTGAAAAAAGATTCAAAAAGAGCAGGAAAATTCCTAAAAAAAAAACTCCCGGAACTCTAGGACCAATATTTATAATTTACTCAGAGGGTTAAGAATACGCCCGAATACGGGTACTCCAGCTTGCGCAAGCCTCGCCCTCTTCGGACCTTAAATGAATAAATATTTTTTAAACTTTTTAAGTATCAAAATAAAAAATTTAAAAAAATCCAGGATATACCAATGAACAATAATCCGTGGTCCAAACATGTTTATCATGATTTTTCAATTATTAATTAACAATTTTGTGTAGCCCGCTATTTTTCAAAGGTTTTAGAATAGATTTCCATTGGAAACATTTGAAAATTGTTTATTTTTCGTTTTGTAATTAACAATTCACTTGAAAAATTAGCTTCATTAAACATTGAAAAAAACTTTTTTTTTATGATATTACTATTGAACCGTTTTCTTATGATCAGAAGCTACTCAAAAATTATTTTGAATAATTTTCATCTCCTATTGTTTAAAAAATTGTTATAAACAAATGCGTTGTCTATGAGATAATTAAATTTTTTTTTTATAACATGATCTTTGATGATAATTATGAACCGTGCCTTCAAAAAAAAGTTTTTGTTGCTGAAAATCGCATTTGTTAGTGAAAATTTAGGAAATGTTTTTTTAAATCATTTATTATTATTTTTTTTTATTTAAAAAAAAATTCTATTATTATTTAAATTTTCATTGTTTATTTAATAAACAACAAATAAACAAATGAATTATCTCTTTGTGTTTTTTCTTCTTCTATTGAAAAAAAAAAACAAAAACAACCATGTATAATTAAAAAAAAATCATCGAATTGAAAAATATAAATAATTTTTTTTTGAATAATACATGGATGTTTTTGTTTTTTTCAATAGAAAAAGAAAAAAATTATAAAGAGGTAATTCATTTGTTTATAACTAATTGTTTGTTAAATATCAATGAAAATATAAATAATAATACAATTTTTAATAATTTCTCGTAAACAACGCATTTTTTAATAATTTTTTTTTAAACAATAGGGGATAAAAATTATTAAAAATCATTTTTATGCAGCTTCTGATCATAAGAAAGAGTATCAATAGTAATTTTATATAAAAAAAGGTTTTTTCAATGTTTAATGATGCTCAATGATTTTTCTCTTTAGTTAATTGTTAATAACAAAACGAAAATTAACAATTTTTTTATTTTTCTAACGGGAATCTATTCTAAGACCTTTGAGAAATAGCTCCACAAGGAAAAAATTCTCAGATTAATAGTTCAACAATTATCGCACTTGCAATGTTTATGTTCCTGCTACAAAAAATTGTTAATTAACTAATTGATAACTAATTGTAATATAACGATAAATTCTTTGAACCACGGATTATTGTTTATTGATCTATCCTGCAGGAGTCTGAATTTTTTCAATTTTATATTTGAATATTTAATAAGTTTAAACAATATTTATTCATTAATGGTCCGAATGGGGCGAGGCTTGCGCAAGCCGGAGTACCTGTTTTCGGGCGTATTTTCAACCATCTGGGAAAATTATAAATATTGGTCCAACAATTACGAGGTGCGCGACTTTTTTAGGAAATTTCCTGCTCTTTTCGAATCTTCTTTCAAATTTGAATTATCTCAAATAGTTTTAGATATATTGGCGAAAAAAAAACCCATTTTATTTTTCACTTAATTGTTTATAACTATTGCAATTTTTACGAGCGGCCTTGCCATTTTCTCAAAAACTATCCACATGCCATTCCGATTCGAATGACACCTCAATCATAATTTTCGGAGAATACGCAAAAATTTTGACCTAAAAAGCACTCGTTGACTAGACTAGAACTGGAATTTTCGATGTGCTTGGGAAACCTCTGCATATTCTATATAAAGTCAGGATAGGAAGCACAAACAGAAATTAATTCAACCACGAATGTAATTTTTGAGGCCATTTTCGGCTCAAAATTACCAAAATACGGACATTTGGCCGAATTGATAACGCGCTGAAATATTTTGTCGCTTTACTATCGAATGTGTTTGTAGGTCGAATTGAAAAATGCTGTGGAGAGCTTGGATATGAAAGTCAGTGAAGGGGGATCGAATTTCAGTGCAGGTCAAAGACAACTGCTATGTTTGGCCAGAGCAATAGTGAGAAACAATAAAATATTGGTTATGGATGAAGCTACAGCGAATGTTGATCCACAGTAAGTGTACATATTGATCTGATGTCAGTTCTTCCGAGTTATCAATTAATTTAATATCGAGCATTTTCATATACCACTCATGTGAGGTCAGTCTGATTTGGCGCTCTCGTTCAATTTCATAGCCAGAGCGGTCACCCATCCAGGTACTGAACTCGCCCAAGTCTGCTTGACTTCCAGGAAAACAAATAATATTTTCAACAATATTGATCCGATCGAGTTTAGGTCTAGAAATTGGCTGTAAAATAAGGTTTTGAAGGGTGTCGCAAAATTTCAGCGATATCTGACGGATAGTTTTCCAATTACAGACTGGGAAATGAAGATTCCCCATACATTTCTTATGGATCTTAAAATTACGCGAATTTATCTCTTGTTTCCAAATGCTTCTGCAAATTCCTTGAGGTTTAGATGTCTGTCCGACCAGCTGGTAGGTCAACGATACACTTATGCTTCCTAGGATATAGGGTGATAACTAAACATGTTTTTAAATACTGTGAAATATTTATTGATTTTAACCATCAACAAATATTCCGCGTGGCTGGGCTAGATGACCTCATCGCTCAGTGTTCCCCAAAGAAGAAAGCGTCATTCAAGGGCAGACACAAACCCAAGGTTCCATGGTTACTATCAATCATCAGTGTGATTTAGCCAACACTGAATGACAGCGAAGGCGTTCCAGGAAATTTAAATCCATCGGTCGCGAACTGGTAGGGAAAGAATCGCACCAGCGACACCTATGGAAATCCTAACAAACTCCTACTCTTGGCGATGAAGAAACCTTGAGCGATGTTCAGCGACGTTCATTCTTTTTCCTTAAGAGGGCCAAGGATGGCAATGCCACTATCTGAACTGTGCTAATTGCCAATAACTGAAGAAAGACACACGGTGAAATATTTATTGATTGTAGCCATCAACAAATAATCACTTAGAGAATAGAACCCCAACTAATAGATTTCATCAGCTAGTTCTGAAAGAAAACTTCTTAAAACGGAGTAAAATTTCAGGATTATTTTACGTTCATCATTCTTTCAATCAAATTACCCTACTCTGGTCATCACAAGATCTGTTGTAAACCCAGAGAAGGAGTTAGGCTCAGCAATTATGCTATGTACCCAAAATCACGTGTAATAAAAACTTAAATCCAAAAATTCGTTAATTTCAAAATTTAATTTTCTACAAACTTAATGCTAACTATATCGACTATTGAATCAATTTATTTTGTATAATAAAAATGTTTGCTCTAAAATGGGGCGGGAGGAAAAGTATTCTCCCTGTGACAGTAATTTTGGAACTCATCATTTGTCATTGCCAATGTAAACAAAGGAGAATGTGAGGTTATGCGGTATTATGAATTATGTGGCTGGAATTGCAAACGTGAACATCACGCATATGAAGCGACAAAATTAGAGGATTTCAGAACCAGCTACGATGTTACAATAATTTATAAAGGCCCTGTACATCACCTTGCAGAATTTTCATTTTATAATCAGTCCAACTAAAATAAATCGCTTCATAACGGCTTCGTACAATTAATATACTTATGCATATATCTCACAAGTGAAATAAACCCCAGGGGATTTCATTGATTTGCCGAGAAGCAAGAGCAGACGCGTTTCTGGCTTCTTGATCTTCATCAGAACTCTAGCTTCTCAACAAATTCAACTAAACTGAACCGGGTTAAGCCTCCAGAGCCGGCTTGGTCGATCATACCTAATCGCCCACGCCACCTATGAGACAAAACAAGGAATTCAGCTTTCCCCACCAGTGAAAATTTGAAGCGTGAAATCATATGCCACCAATCGCTCGATTTTAATTGAGAAACGAGTCCAGAGCCCTATTGGCAGGAACGCTCTGGACTTGTTGATTTATTAACAACGGTATCGCCATTTTTCATCATTATTATAATAAATGTTTCCTTTAATTTTTTTTTTCAGAACGGATGTATTGATACAAAAGTCCATTAGAAAGAACTTTGCCGATTGTACCGTGCTTACAGTTGCCCATAGATTAAACACCATAATGGATTCCGACAAGGTCGTCGTCTTGGACGCAGGCCAATTAAGGGAATTCGCACCTCCATACGAACTACTACGCGACGAGGAAGGATTCTTCAGCAAAATGGTCGCAGAAACCGGAAGTGCGATGGAGGCTAACCTACACAAAATCGCCGAAGAGCATTACAAGAAAAAAACCGACTGAGATTAAATGTACATGTTTTCATGTATACGATGATGAGAACAGATGGATATTACGTAACGAGTGTTCGAAAAGAAATCGAAGGGGTCGTATGCTTTGAACCATCGAAGATACGGCGTAGCTCTCTATAGAAATCGCTGCTCTCATCAGTCTTCAATATATCTCGAATTGTTTTTATAATACCACGTCATTTAACCAAGAGTATTTCTGTTTGTCTCCTTATTTTCTATTCGTTTTATGCAGTTAAATTTTCTTGGAAATAGAAATTCGTTTTGGAATTTTTAATTCATTTATTTCGTGTATTGGTATCGTTAAAAACAAAGAAAATAAATTAGTGGAATAAATTTTTGATATGAGATTGTCCAAGCCATCTGAATATAAAATTCAAAGTATTGTCAAAAGTTAGAATAAATCACAATTGTTTCGATTTTATCTGAAAATTCATGTTAAATGCTCAAATGAAAATTGTCAAGTATAAAATTCTAAATCAAGCTTTTGAATGCATACCGTAAGAAAAATTTATAAGAATCATTGCAAGCGAAAATGTATAAAATTTTACGCCTTTCGTTTGGGTAAAAAATATTCCTGTTCGTCTCCTTTTTTTCATTTCGTTTTATGCGTTTCTTCCAAATAGAAATTTGTTTGGAAGATTTTTAATCATTTATTTCATGTATGGGTTATATTCGTTTTGGTTTCCGTCAAAAAAAATTAATCAAAATTGAAAATAAATTTTTGATTTTGAGATTGTCCAAGCTTAAATAATAACACTCAAAGTTAAAGTATTTTTAAAGGTCGAAAGAAATCACAATTGTTGCAATTTTATGTGAAAATTGATGTAAAACGCCCAAATGAAACTTGTCAAGAATAAAATTCTAAATCAAAACTTTTGAAAAAATCATAGCAAGCGAATATTTGAAAAATTTTGCGTCTTTCGTTTGGATAAAAAATATTTCTGTTCGCCTCGTTTTTTATTCGTTATAATGCAGCAAAGAATTTTTTGATCTATCAATTATTTGTTTATGAAGTTTGTATTAATTTATTTCGTGTTTGAGTTGCATTCATTTAGGTTCTCGTCAAGTAATAAAATAAAAATAAACAAAAATTATTCGCCGAACTTTTCTCCCAAGAATATAAAATCTTCACGAAATTGTTTCGGATTTAATTCTGATTTGTGGATTTTTAGAATTATTTCTCCAACTCAAAATATTATGTTACCATTTTTCAGTGTCAAATTGTGCCTTACAATTTTAATTATTTGTTGCTTATATATTTATAACTGTTTATTTATATTGCACGAATACTTTGATTATTCTTCTTTTATAGTTACTAGGGGTTTCAAAAAGTACTCACCTTAGCTTTACTAATCATTTCCAGATGCTTTCAACAATATATACCGAAAATTCGTGCACATATTATCGGCGTTGTTATTGAAAGATCGACTGGGAGCATAAAGCGGAAGAGGAAGTCATGCTATATATCAGAGCATCATAGATACGAGTCGAAATGTACACAGGTTGCTGGCCTTTTGTTTTTCTTTTTGAACGCTCGATCTAAGAATATATAGGTGCAGATCCTACGAAAATTGTCTTTACTTACTCCATATCTGTAAAATCTACTCATTTGAAATTACTGTAATGGATATAACTACTTTAGTACTTACTCGTTGATACTTCATATAAGCAGAATTTTACCAGTGTAATGTTTGGTACTCATTTACATTGTAAAATAACAGTTGCAGATATTTTTGTACTTATGTTTTATAAATGTAAAACCAAAATTCAAAAAGTTGATAGTGAAATATACTTAGGTATTCAAATGTGAAATGTCACATACCTACAAGTATTGTTGAAATTTATACTTCGTTTTTTTTATTGATAGCTTTCAGGGAGAGCATAGAGCGGAAGAGAAGGAACTCTTGCTCTATGATGAAGCATCATAGATCCGAGTCAAAATGCACACAAATTACTTTTTTTTTTTTTTTTTGAACGATCGATATAAGACTATAGGTGCAGATCCTACGAAAATTGGTTTCCTTAACTTACTCAAACTCTGTAAAATCTACTCATTTTAAATTACTGTAATGGATTAACGTATTTTTGTACTTACTCTTTCTACCATAGTGTACTTACATAGGGTACTTACTTGCATTGTAACTAAAACAGTTGCAGATATTTGCGTACTTATGTTTTGGAAATGTAAAATAAGCTTTGGTAATCAAATGTAAAATGGAACATACCTACAAGTATTCTTCAAATTTATACGATCTTTTGGTATATACAAGCTGTTCATTGAAAATACGGCAGAAGATTGGATTCTTGCATTCTAGCTATAGTCATTACCCACATTTTTTGCAGTAAACTTTACAGGTGGTTTTTGGGAATCAAATCTCATTGTTGAATTTTTTTCACCCTATTTTATGAGAACCTAGTGGCTCTAGGTCAGCAAGACGAGCTCAGGGAAGCATTATTTGAAGTTTAGTCGCTTATTCAATGCACAGCCGGTATATTGTCGTGCCTATCTATACTTATTCACAAAAATGTTTGTATTTATAAGAGAGAGAACTTAATCATTACAATTCTCTGATAAAAAAATGTGCCAACAGTGATCTTTTTGTAGCTTATACAATAAAATGATGTTAATGGTTATTTTTTTGTTTGATTCACGTCATGACCTTGAATGAGTGGTTGCCGTTTTTCCGATAAAATTAACCATCGTTCATAACTGTTGAACTACTGAACGTAGAAATCGCCTTAAAAATAGTTGCGTGAAACATTACGACATAAATCCGAGACTCGAGAGGTCTTCACCTAGAAGGAACCATTCATTGAATTAGTTTTTTTTTAAATCCCGGGAAAAATAAACGAAATCAAATACTTGAACGATACAATTAATTGTAATATCTGCATTTCTTCTGCACAGAAAGGAAATACCAAAGCTCAGAGCAATCCACAGAGTGTGATTTAATCTAAGTTGAATAGCTACATACCGCGGTTTCATCCTTATTAGGAATCATCAGTGAAGCACAATTCAACGCCGATGAAAATCACACTACGAAGAAGGCGGTTTATCAAAATCCAGCAATCACTTCTGAGTACAAAGTAGACAGAAGTGACAGCTGGCGTTCAACCAACCAAGCTCCCCTTTGCGGCCACTCAAAACTTTTAATCCCTACGTACCTAAATGGTTTTCCAATAATAGGTGTTATTTTGAATAGCCCGCTGTTTCGGTAGATGTCACTTTCGAAGCTGTCATTTTTTTAAAATTTGACAAGTAGAAACTACGCCATTAATAAAAATGGAACGATACACTCTTCAAGAACGCATTGAATATATTAAAATGGTGAAAATTTGGCAGAGACGGTTAGTAAAACTCGAACATTTTTTGGTCGTCGTGAAGCACCTTGTCGGACCGCAATAAAAAAATTTGTGGAAAAATTCGAGCTGTTGGGACAAGTTAGTTATGTGAAGAATAAAACCCGTGCACGTCGCTCAAGACCAGCCGAGAATAATGCTGCTGTAGCCGAAAGTGTTGAAGAAAACCCAGGTTTGTCCATTCCTCGTCGTTCTTTGAAATTAGGCATTCCACAAACGTCATTACACCGTATTTTGCATAAAGATTTTGGTCTTAAGGCTTATAAAGTTCAGTTAACACAAGAACTCAAGCCGGCCGATTATCAACGACGTCGTGTCTTTGCTGATTGGGTCGTTGAAATGCATTAAAATGATCATAAATTCCATCGAAAAATCATCTTGAGTGATGAGGCCCTTTTCCACCTCGGTGGCTTCGTCAACAAGCAAAATTCTCGCATCTGGGGCTCGGAAAACCCAAGTGTTATAGTTGAAAAGCCTCTCTATCATCAACGTGTGACTGTTTGGTGCGGTTTATGGTCCGGCGGAGTCATTTGACCTTACTTTTTCGAAAATGAGGTTGGAGCAACAGTTATGGTGAATGGATTGCGCTATCGAGCGATGATTAATGATTTCTTATGGCCGGAATTGGATGGTATTAATCTGGACTACGTTTACTTTCAACAAGACGGCGCTACGTGCCACACAAGCAACGAAACCATTGATCTTTTGCGGGAAAAGTTTCCGGACCGTTTTATCTCTCGAAGAGGTGATCACAATTAGCCACCGAGATCTTGTGATTTAACACCTTGCGACTTCTTCCTTTGGGGCCACGTGAAAGAGAAGGTCTACGCCAATAGCCCAGCGTCGATTCAAGACCTCAAAGATGGAATTCGTGAGGCTATCGAGGACATAGGGGAGCCACTTTGCGATTTGGTTATGGAAAATTTCATTAAAAGGATATGGTCTTGTAAGCGTGGTCGTGGTGGTCATTTGCCTGATGTTATTTTCCACTATTAACGGCATAGCTTCTTCTTCATAATGAAATAAACATCAGATCATTTATATTGAAGAATGGCATTTTTCTTTGAATATCAAAATAACACCTCTTATTCGAAAACCCTTTATATTATTTTTCCAAACGTGGCTACTTGCAAGTACTCTGTGGATTGCTCTGAACTTTGGCCTCTGCTAGTCCTTTCATTTCCATGTACTAGTGGTATGCTTTCTCCTAAAAGCATTAAACTCTTTATACTTTTACTTAATTGTGCGCATTGCGTAATAACCTGGGCTTTTTCGCTCACTTGTGGTTGTCCGCATAGAGTACCTACTTGCACGTAGCCACCTTTGGAATAAGAATATACTCGTACGTAGGGATCTATAGTTTTGAGTGGCCACAACGGGGAGCTCGGTTGGTCGAACGCCAGGTGTGACTTCTGTCTACTTTGTACACAGAAGTGATTGCTGGATTTGGATGAACCGACTTCTTCATAGTGTGATTTTCATCGTCGTTGAATTGTGCATCACTGATGATTCCTAATAAGGATGAAACCGCGGTATGCACTATGCAGCTAGTATAGCTATTCAACTTTGATGAAATCACACTCTGTGGATTGCCCTGAACTTTGGTCTCTGTTAGTCCTTTCATTTTCGTGTACTAAGCTGTGTGGTAAGCTTTCTCCTAAAAGCATTAAACTCTTTATACTAAGTTGTCTTAATGAAGAATCGAGGTCAAGGCAACGCTGTAAAAGCGGTGAGATATTGGGTTTGCTGTTTAGAGGCATGTACACAAAACTGTTGCAGTAATGGTTTGGAGTGCTAGTGCCTATGGAAGCCGATACCTTTATCTATCTAAATGGCTGTGTGCTTATAAGCAAGACAATTCACTTCCTTATAGGGTGTTTTTGGCGCTCTAGTTCCTCGGAACTGAGTGCTTATCAATTTGCCCAAATGTCTGTAATTTTCGAATATTTCGATGAAAATGGTCTTAAACGATTTGGTTCGACTCACTGATCAAGAATCCGTGGTCGAAATTCATTCTGTCCGGCCGGCAAGCCGTAGAACGGATTACTCTCGAACGGAATGCGCTAGACAGTTGAAATTTTCAGAGTAGGTTTGGGAGATAAATATCTCGGCTAAGTTCGGTATTGGGCAAAATCGGCCTGATGGTTTCGGAGTAACAAAAAAAAAATTTTTTTTTACATAACAAATTCCAAATTAATTTTCTTTCAATAAGCAGTTTTACCATAAGAATCCAATAATATCATTTTTAACTCTAACAAGCTAATACTTTCGGAGATATGATTTTTCAAAATTTCAATAATAAATCGTATTTCTACGTTTTCACAGAATGATATCATTATTCTATGTATGAATTGTCATAATGTCAACTTATTTTCCTGAGACATGACATTGTCTAAATCCTTTCAGCAATCGAAGAATTATGAGAATAAAGTGTATTCCGAAATGTGAGCGAAGTGAGAAAAATCTCAGTTGTTTGTTCCGAAATTAGTTTTTCTCAGAAAAGTCTTACATTTCGGAACGGAACATGAAGTAAGAGATCTGAGAGAAGTAAGACTGATTTTCATCATGCTCAGTTCTCTCACTTAATGACGGGACTGACGGAAGGGAATATTATAACTTCAAAAATATCATGTTGGTGTTGAAATACTCGTATTTTGGCGATGCAACGGGGACCTCACCCAAAAATGTTTGAAAATATTACGTAAATATTGAAAGCATAATTCTGTAGTTCGAGAGAGGAGAAAATTTGGAGAACGTAGATCAGGAAATTTTTGATCGATTACAAGGTAATTTTTCATTATTACTTCTCTTCGTTCATACATGTTTTATGGAATATTTACATTTGTAGGTACTTTAAATTGCCAATACGAAACTTATTTTTTTGGTGCTCTAGTTCCTCGGAACAGAGTGCTTATCAATTTGCCCAAATGTCTGTAATTTTCGAATTTTTGGCTGAAAATGGTCTCAAATGAAGTTGTAGAATCATTACCCTTATACACATGTGAAGTTTTGTATTGACCAGGTTACCGCAAAGTGTCAAAAAAAAATTTGAAAATTTTAAAAAAGTTCTTCTACAATAACTCTCGAACGTAATGAGCTAGGTAGTTGAAATTTTCAGAGTAGGTTAGGGAGATGAGTATCTCGGTTAAGTTCGTTATTGGGCAAAATAGGCCAGATGGTTTCGGAGTAACAAAAAAAAATTTTTTTTTTGAGGAACAAATTTCAAATTCAATTTCTGTTTAAGATGCAGTTTCACCATAAAAATCCATTGATATCTTTTTTAACTCCAACAAGCTAATACTTTCGGAGATATGATTTTTCGAAATTTCAATAATGAATCGTACTTCTATGTTTTCACAGAATGCTATAGCTATAATTATTCTATCTAAGCTTTATTATATGCTCTGTGTTCATACTCGTACATATGTCATCCTGTTCTATAAGAGAGAGTCAGATTCATTTCAGCTATTTTAATGTGATTTCTTCCATGGTGCAGTTCTCATTCTCAGATTGCTCATTTAATCTTGATAAATTAACTATTATTTGAATTGAATTTCCTTTCTGATGCAGTTCTATCATAAGAATACATTGATATAATTCCCAACTCTGGGAAGCCAATACTTTCGGAGATATAATTTGTCTGTTTGAACTATAGAGCGCCAGAAAGCTCCTGTCCACAGGGCTTGAACCAATTTTTTTTTAAACGGACCCACAATGAAACTAATTGGTGATCCCTGATATAGATGAATACCTACCAACCTACCTAGCTGTATATAAGTTTAGCTAACAATTTGGTAGCATTGTTCAAGTACTTACATATTTATTTAGTCATGATCAAAATGACAAACCTTTTGATAAGGAACAACTTTCTGAACACAAATGTTAAGGAGTTGTCATTCATAACTTATCCATATCGTAAGATCTTATACTGCCAACTGATTGCTCCTAATAAGGAAGCCATTTATAAATTAAACACGTCCTGTACTTCGTTTATACAAAAATTTACCAAAGAATTTTTTTTCCGAAAACTGCGCTACCCCTCTTGGAGTACGAATAACTTGATCATAATCATTCCAAGATTTCAAAGCTATAAATGAATTTTTCTTTGGTAGTGAAGTAAAAAACTCGCTGTGAAATAATATAAGTGGAGGCAAAAGACAGAATTTGCTTAGGAAATGATACACCATTGTGGAAAATTTTCCTTTTTTTTCATATTTGGAAGTGTACGCCCATCCCATTAGGGAGGTCCAAAGAATGCCTTTTTAGTAATGAAGACTAAACACACGAATCAAACTATTAAATTTGCGGTATATGCACATAATTGGTTAACATATCAGAGTTGATCCAATTTGATATTCACATCCACGGAAACAGTACAACACGATAGGAGCAAACAAAACAATGCAACCTATAATTTACTAAAATCATCAGTATGGTTCTGAGAGTATCCCACTCCTCATTTAAAGGAGTGGCCGCGAGGTGCAAAGGTGTTCTGATGTGGAATAACTGAGATCCCACATTGGCTCATATGTCGAATCCTGCCTTGGGATTGGCCCCATCCCAGGAATTCTATTAGTAACAATGGGGCGGGGCCAGTTGCCGTTTTAAGTGGGGATTAGTGGGCGGATCTTCCAAGGAATCAAGGGGATTGGAATTTTTATAGAACGTCTTCCTTTAGTATTCATTATAACTCGGCGAGGGGTATATGCTGTGCGTGTCCGCGATCCATTTAGTAAATTTTGAGTTGTATCGATTATAATCGGGTTAATTACGACTGGAATCTCGTACGGACGTCGAACATAAACAAAGATGTTGACACCAGTGGTCTTATGTGATCAATGAAACATATATATTTATTTGTGAGCCGGGTTGCTATTGTGTGATGATTAAATTTGTGCCTACTAGGATTATACGATGCATGTTTGTGTAATATGAGTTGTTCTGAAGTTATGTATCAGGCTTATTATCCGTATCTGTATCAAAGGGCTAGTGCTGCCCCGCCGGTGTCAGCTCATCCGGTGCCCAGGACTGGTCCCTTTAGCTCCCCCTTCACAGCAACACATCAATATGACAGAGTGAGTTCAGATCGTGGCCTATAGCCTGTGTTGTTTGTTTGAATTCGCCAAGAGTTCAACTATTTGATAGGGTCCGAATTCATGAAAAGTGCTACAGAAATCAACCCTTATAACCACATATTACCCCCTAAGCTATTCATCCGGTTCCGAGTCCGGATCCATTCCTCCAGGGGATGAAAACCGAAAAAACAATAATAGAAAAAGTGGGAATGCCCTGCGGACAGGGGCTTTGGCTCTCTTGTTCAAACTGTGACAAATCGACCGAAAGTATTGGTTTCTCAGAGTTGCGATTGATATAAATGAATTCTTATGAATGAACTGTATCATAAAAGAAATTAAATTCAAAAAGTATAATTGAAAAAAAGCAACAACGCTGCCAAAAATTATTAATCCGAAACCACCAGACCGATTCTACCCAAATCTACTCTGAAAATTATATTATATCAATTGAAACTAGGCCAAATTCCAGTTTCGTGTTTACTGGAGATTCTGAACCTAATTTGATTAACTTACCAAACCATACAGTATGAACATAGTATAATCTCACTCACTAGTACCTATAAACTTGCTGGAACTATTGTCTATTATATTCAAAGGACTGAATCGGTTTTCGCGATTTATCGTCATTTATTCATTGCCAGTTAGCGCTTTAATTAGTTGTCTCGCATTTTTATTCCGACGGGTACTATAGCTAAGGAAATGGGAAACTGGGTGGAGAATCCAGATGTTTATATCTTCATGAGAAAGCTAAAATCCTAGAAGATGTCAATAAAGGCCTGAATGTTACCTTACTGGCGAAGAAATATGGGATTGTCAACGGTTTGTTCCATAAAAACAAAAATGCACTTTAAAGAAGGCTTTTTATATCTAAAGACTTTTCTCATTGAAATAAAATTTTTGTAACTTTATGCCTCGCTTTATGCGCACCATTATTATTGATATTCATGTACCTAATCATCGCAAATGAAACCGAGAAAATATGTAAAAAATTCATATTTCTTGACCTTCATACTAATGATCTTGCTTCCATCATTAGGTATATGGATTGTCTGAGGGCAGTATATTATCACCCAAAAATTATAATATCCTATGATTCTCATAATTCTTCGATAGCTGAGGTTATTTCATTAGTCATTTTACATTCACTAATACTTTGTTTTCTAAAACAGGAGGGGTATTTTAAATCATGAGTAAAGAACCAGAAATAAATTTGACATGTCTCTTATAGGTAGATAAAATGATATATATGAACACAGATAATGTAATTCATAGATAGAATAATTACAGCATTCTTTGAAAACATAGAATTTCTATTTAATATTTAATTTTGAAAAATCTTATCTCCGAAAGTATTAGCTTGTTAGAGTTGAAAATGATATCAATGGATTCTCATGATGAAACTTCATCTTAAAAAAAATCGAATTCGAAATGTGTAATGTAAAAAATAAAATTTTTTTCCCTACTCCGAAACCATTATGCCCAATAATGAAATTAACCGAGATAATTATCTCCAAAACCTACTCTGAAAATTTCAACTGTCCAGCTCATTCCGTTCGAGAGTTATCGTATTAACGGCCGGCCGGACAGAATCGATTTCGACCATGGATTCTTGATTATTTAGTCGAATCAAATCGTTTAAGACCATTTTAATCCGAAAATTAAAAAATTACAGACATTTGGGCAAATTGATAAGCACTCAGTTCCGACTCGGAACTTCCGAGGAACTGGAGCGCCAAAAAGCACTGAAATCAGTCACCTTTTCCTTTTGAACGCATAATTAAGTTTGGACTATCAAGAGAGCCGCTCTGAGCATTGAATACAGGGTGGGGAAATAGAATCTGCCTTTTTTAAAAAAATTAAAAAAGCACTGACGTGAGGTCAGTCTGTTTGCCGTGCTTCTTAATTCAGATAGGTCAACATGAACAAGCACGCCAAAGCAGTCTGTCAGTGCTTTTTAATTTTTTTTCACAAACTATCGAGTTTCAATACGGCCAGATCAGTATTTTTGTTATTGGGACAAGAAAATTTTATAATTATTAATTTTTCAAATGTGTGCTGAATTTTAGTTAGATCCAATGAGTAGTTTCGGTAATATTCGGAAAAAAAAACTTAATCTTAAAATCAATAAAACCCCGAAATAATTCAGTGGATTTTGCCCGTTAACAAACTCAACCGAGTTTTTTTACGGCACAAACACAAACCTACCCTGCAAACGATTACTTATCAGAGTCGAGACCATTTTCGGCCAAAAATTCCAAAAATACGGATATTTGGGCTGAACGATCGGGGGACCAAGAGCGCCAAAAATGAAGGTGAATTTTCCATTTGAACTATCAACTATCAATATTATTTTGGATCAAGGAGAAATATCAGCCGGCGAAGGAACTTTTGAGTTTCACTAAAGTGGATTAAGAATTATTTATAGACAGGAGCTTTGGCGCTCTTGTTCATTCCTCAAATCTACTCTGAAAATTATATTATATCAATTGAAACTTAGCCAATATTCCAGTTTTGTTTGTACTGGAGATATTCTGATTTCTGAACTACATAATTTGATTAACTTACCAAAGTATATATTCAGGGTGAGTCTTTGACCACTGCATTAATTTTAACCAAAGATTACTCTCAACAAATGAAACACTTGTTTCATTTAATATTTTTCCAAATTCAGCTCAGGTAGAAAGATACAGGCTGTTGAAATTTTGAAAAAAAATCAGTTTTTATTTCGTAGCTTTGACATCCTTATTTCGAATAAAATGAATGTTGGCGTAAAGTTTCCTATAACTATGATACATATTTTACAAATATTAGTTATTTTCTACTTCTACTGGTTTTCTAGTTATGAACTCGTGGATTCACAAAACTAAACGAAATTAGCATAAAGAAAGCATATAAAGGTTTTCTTTAGTAATAATTGAATATTCCATCGTTTTAGAACATTATATTATTCTTCATCATTTCTCCTTTAGTTTTCGAGATATTCTTCATCGAATGTTTTAAAATGGAAAACTCCAGAAATTTCACTACTTTTGTGGATCCGTCCCTGAGCGTTGGATTCCCGAATCAAGCTGTAAACCACGTTACCATGCCTTATTCTCGTCCGCCAACAATGTCATAGATAATTTATATGCGGGGGTGTATTAGCACATTGTGAAATCTTTAAACGTTTGTAACTTTTTACCTGAGCTGAATCTGGAAAAATGGTAAATGAAAAAAGTGTTTCATTTGATGAGAGGAATCTTTGGTTAAAATTAATGCAGTGGTCAAAGACTCACCCTGTATAGTACAATCACGTTAATATGAACACGCGTTAGTATGAACCATATTGTAATTTATGTTAGCACAAAGTAAAGAAATTCATATCCATAATAGAAAAATCATTAATTAATTTATTTATCATTATTAAGCACGCATTTATTGTTAAATTAATATTTAACAAGATTTAATTCGATTGTATTGATATGAAAAATCGAATCATAGATTGATAATGTATGGACAGTAAGAGCAAACAGTATAGGACGTAAAAAATCCCAGAATGGAATCACCAATATCGCAATATTCTACGAATAGTAGTTCAATAGATATGAAGAGGTGACAAAAGTATACACTTAAGATATGCAAGGTGTTTCTGACTTGTTTCGAGAAATTATGACACATAGGTATGGTTCTTTAACAAAAATTAAACGGGCTTTTTCTCAAAATTTTTTGTTTCAAGTCTCTTCACCTCCAAGTTTTACTGCCCTATGACATTTTAAAAATTTTAAGAACTGAAATATTTGTCATTAAACTTGATTTGACAAACTTGAAATCAGTTGATATGACTACATTTGACATCAGCCTGCCCAATTTTTTCAACGAATTATAACGTCTATGATATGAATTCATGTGAAAAAACCTGACTCATTTAATTTCTTTGTAATTAAACTAACAAAATGTTGCGTATTGAATTATTGTTTCCGAATCAGTTTTTACATTCAAAAAATTTTGAAACAACAGAGAGTTCTGATGCAAAATATTGTTGGGGTTGATTTTCTAACCCCTTTGGGATAAAAAAATTGAGCTTTAAATAAGCCCTGCGATATGCCGAATTTAATTCTTCTTAATTGTTCCACAGGGTATATACACCTATTCAATAAAAATAAATTTTTTTCCCAAATTTCGAAGGGTGCTTACTTAGAAGGGAAGGGGCTCAGAATAGAAAATTATACAACAGACACCCATTAATATTTGGTAAAGAAATACATCTTAAAATCTTTCTTATCAATTCAGAATTTAAGAATCACCCTGTATACAAATCGAGATCTCATCTCTCATCTCCGAGCGGTTGAGCCGTCGGACTCGTACAAGTCTGGTTGCTTCATTTCAAAGGGATGGAGATTGATGCGGAAAATTGAAAAAAACAAATATTTCTGGGGGTCCAATCAACATATCGACATGAAAGTAGTCAATTTTCGTGCGGTTAATAGAATTTTTTTTCACGACTTGTTAGCATATTATAAAATACAAATATCAAATGTACCTATATGAGGAAAAGGGTGAATTGCTGTATTTTGACGCGAAAATGATATTTCTCTGTCTAATTTTTTTTTTATTATTACTTAAATATCACTGCGCGTCAGAATTATGGAACAAATTCATATTCTCAGATGAAAAATATTTGCCAACAAAATCTTGAAACAGGTCAATTTTTGTTTCACTTTTACCAAATTTTTATGCATTTTGGAAGGATTTTTGTTGCACCCTGTGCCATCCCCATCAACCCTCTAAATTTTTTGAATAGGGAAAGTGGGTCAAGTGGTACTTTTTTGGCAAGGTCTTTGTATCTTCTTTACAGGCGTGCAGAAATTTTCAAGAAAACATCCTTATTTTTTGAAAAATAGTTAGTTCAAAGAGGTTTTCAGTATGTGCACTTTGTCATGGCTCATTTACTTTGAGACGATGGTACCTGATGAAATTTGTCACCGAATGATAGTCGACCATTACAGTTTTGTTCATGCACAACTTTCAACCCCTACGAACCCTTTATGGAGAAAAAAAATGGAGTGACATTGAAAATTTATGTTGGCATTGAAGTACCACCCGGAGAATCATTGTGAAATTAATTTAACTTATCTTGTAATGCACAATGATTCTCCGGCTTGTACTTCAATGACAAAATAAATTTCCAATGTCACTCCATTTTTTTTTCTCCATCAAAGGGTTCGTAGGGGTTGGAAGTGTGAATATATACAAGACTGTTTTGAAACCGAAAACAATATTGACTGAATAGATATTGAATAACTCATGTATAAATATTGGGGATGATGTTTCAGAAGATTTAGAATTGGATCATTTGAATGATGTAGTTTATGAAGGCAATAGGAAAGAAGAACATAATTGAATCATCAGAAGAAATTACTGTTCGTTGACCACTGAGGTTAATATTACCTTTTACTTCCTTAAGTAGTGAGACATGTTCCTAGATACAGTATTTTCATAATGTTGCTAGCAAAAAAATAGGTATGCGATTAGGTATGATCGACCAAGCCGGCTCTGAGAGGCTTAACCCGGGTCAGTTTAGTTGAATTTGTTGAGAAGCTACAGAGTACTGATGAAGGCCAAGAAGCCAGAGACGCGTCTGCTCTTGCTTTCTCGGCAAATCAATGAACCCCCTGAGGTCTATTTGACTTGTGAAATGCATAAGTATATTAATTATACGAAGCCATTTATGAAGGACCCTATTGGCAGGAACGCTCTGTACTTGTTGATTTAAAAAAATACTGAAATATGGATCTACATTTGTGTATCAAACATTTTTTCTTGAGTTAAGGTTCATTATACAGAAAAGAATGTGCTAGTGGTATAAACTATTAAATTTTAAATTATGAAAAGAAGATACTATTTTATTAATATATTTTGAACTATTAAAATAATTTGTTCTTAATCCTCTACCTACTCAAATATCAGGAATAAATGGGCAATCTGCTATGATTGTCTCCAGCCTTGCTCTAGACATTTCGATGATTCTTTCCTTAGGTATTTCCAGTTGTGAAAACTATGCACCAAATGTAAGTTGCAACAACCCATTCCACGAGGTCAAATCATTGCAGATTGCTCATTTAATCTTGATAAATAAACTATTATTTGAATTTAATTTCTTTTATGGTGCAGTTCTATCCTGATAATCCATTGATATCATTCCCAATTCCCAACTCTGAGAAACCAATACTTTCGGAGATATGGTTTGCCAAAAATTAAACAAGAGTGCCAAAGCTCCTGCCACAGCGCTTTCCCCCTTTTTGATTAATTATAAAGTCGTTCAACACCGCGTCAAATATCAAAAACCGTCGACAAGTTTGTTATTCGGAGGTAAAACATTGGACCAGAACACTGTAATAGTTGCAATATTTTTATATTTTGCCAACATCTCCAACAATATAGATCCGTTTGAAATTAAATCTAGAACTTCGATGTAGAATTAGGTTTTGAAGGCTCTTGCAAAATTTCAGCTAATAGTTTATGTGATACATCATTTTATTAAATATTTTTTTAAATTTTCTAATCATACGATTCTCACGAAATTTTGTCGGTATTGTTCCACCAACTACCGAGTTACAATTCGATTAAATCAGTATTTTTCGAGATATTTGGAAAACAAAATTTCAAATGGCTAAAACTTCGAATCCACCCGCTGGATTTCGTTCATGCACAAACTTAAACGGCGCATTTGGACTCCAAACCTACCCAGCAAGTTCAACTCTCAAGTTATGGCGTTCGAGAGTAACCGTGCTAACGGACGGCCGGTCGGACGGACAGAAGTTGGACCTCGGATTTTCGGTCGAAAATTCGCAAATTACAGACATTTGGAAAAATTGACAGGCGCGCCAATAATACTCTCAGCATGAAGAAAACACGAAATAAATGTTAAGAATGTGCAAATATTTGGTTTATTAATTTTTACCAATCTAACCAGTTCAATCCATATAAAACTGGTATATAATTACAATTAATACCGATATAATTATAATTGATATGTAATTATGAATTCTAACCAATTATGCTCTGTACTCGATTTAAATGATATCTCATTCTTCGTACATTTGGTCTCTTTTTTATGAATATGTTACCTGACTAATTAACAACTAACAACCACAGTCCGTTTGTAATACCTAAGAACCGGGAAAGATAAAAAAATAATATGATAGCACTATATAGTATTGCATCGGGAACTTCAGTGTGCCCGTTTATCGAATGATCAATATAATACTCCAATTTATGATTATCAGATATCCATCGTATGAAAAATCTACAAAACAACATAGAAAATTGGTTCAAGTACTGACGTGAAGTCAGGAGCTTTTGCGCGTATGTTCTATTGTCCATTCTCCTGTATTGGACACTTTTAATCGAATTTACCATGGTAAATTTCTATTAAGAGAGTGTCCAAATGTCAAATATAGGAGAACGGACAATAGAATTCACCATGGTAAATTCCATTGAGACTGTCCAATACAGGAGAATGGACAATAGAACATACGCGCAAAAGCTCCTGAATTCACGAAAAAAAATTGGTTCAAGCACTTACGTGAAGTCAGGAGCTTTTGCGCGTATGTTCTATTGTCCATTCTCCTGTATTGGACACACTTTATCGAATTTACCATGGTAAATTTCTATTAAGAGAGTGTCCAAATGTCAAGAACAGGAGAACGGACAATAGAATTCACCATGGTAAATTCCATTGAGACTGTCCAATACAGGAGCGTGCAAAAGCTCCTGACTTTTTTTTACCAATTTTTTTAAATTTTATAAATATTCTAGGGGTATGGTTCTCACAAAATTGTACACACGTCTTTATGTCGATATTCTACAACTAGTAAGCAAGCTTCAATTCGATCGAGTCTATATTTTTTGAGTCATCGAGGAATAGTATATTCTAAAACAAGTTGCAGAATGGGCTCCAATTCAAACACGAATGCTAAATTCGTACGCATGAGTGTTGGAATTGCCTTCTGCAACGAGTATTAGACGATATTTTCTCTATTTCAGTCAAGTTTTGTAAAATACTGTTGAAATTTAATGAAAATTAAATGAAAAATTCGGATTATACATCCTAGTGACTTTTGTATTGTATCTTGGTGTGACTGTTACGAAAGTTGACAGATTACGGAATTTGAATTTGAAACGTACGTAGGGCATGGAGATCAAATTTAAAACAGTCTCCTAATAGCATGAATGATTCAAAATTAGCAAGAAGGAAATCTCTAGTACCATATTTTTTAATGAAAATAAAGCTTTTCCTCAACAATTATTTCACTACATCCAGATTATATTGTATTGTCAATTGACGTGTGTTGAAATTTGTTAGGATCGAATGTCAGTGCTGACTACCACAAAACGAAAAATATAACTAAAAACAATGCGGGAATGAGTTCATTCCTGCACTGTTTTCAGTGCTGGAATGGACTCATCACGACATTGAATAGAGAAATAATATTCCAGAGGGGTATAACTCCGTTTATGGCCAACAGCGAACTTAACTCTCCCATTTAGATGCGCAACATACCCTGAAAATTGCAAGTCCCTATCTCCTGAGCTACTGAACTCACACAAGGCTGCTCAGATCTCCAACAATATAGATCCGATCGTTTTCATGTCGCAATGGTATCAGATAGATAGTCTGCATTGCATTCACTGAAAATCGCTCAAGGTTTCCGCATCACAGATGGTTGGAGTTCGTAACGATTTACCTAGGTGGCGATGGTAAGATTGCCTTTCCAGTAATTCGCAACAATAGAGCTTAAGTTTCTTAGAGCTCCTTCGTTTGTGTGTGTGTGTTTGTGTGTATAGCAATTAGCTAAATTTCACCTTATTCTATGTTCATATTGTGGTCTGATGTCGACGAATCGCGTCACAATCCTTACATATTATAAAACAAAGTCGCTTCCCGCTGTCTGTTTGTTCAGATCTTTAAAACTAAGTGAAGGATTTTGATGCGGTTTTTTTTAATAGATAGAGTGATTCAATAGGAAGGTTTACATGTATAATACATGCATAATATATTAGAGATAATTTTAGAGGTTTCTAATGTGATGTCGTAAATAAACACATTTTTTTGCGCTTACATTGCAAACGCTGGCTGGACCCTACGAGATAGATCAAAATAATGTGGTATAGTATGGTACACCTTACAAAGGTCTATAAAAAAGTCCACTATGGTATATGTCTATCTCTTAAGGATAACCCACAATAACCATTTTTTATCCTTTGCATTCTACGAGAAATAATGGCTTGAATACGAAGCTATTTTAAGCAATACAGCATTGATCCTTATGCAATTAAGTACCTCAAATGCATTGTGCATTTAATATTGATCAATATGGCCCTTTACAGCATGTAATTTGAATGAATATTTTCGAAGATATCGGGGATTTAAAATGCACGGACATAGCGGTTGCGGTTGCGGTACCGACCGGGGAGCCGGCACAGCCAGGATAGGGATAGAAATCGAATACAGAGACCCAGAGAATCATATGTAGAGCGTGAGGCTCGCCTCAGCCAGGATAGATGTATTGATTCCCCAAATTCCTCTGATACCATCGGATTTACTGATCCAATTTAAACGCCTATATTTTGCAATGATCATTAATAAATCGCAGGGTCCAACTTTCAACGCTACAGGCTTATATTTGAGCGTTGAGTGTTTTTCACATGGCCAATTATATGCTCTTTCAAGAGTTACCTCTAAAGAAAACATGTTTGTATTGTCTAACGACAAAAATGCTGTGAACGTTGTATACAGGGTGGCCGGACGATTGACGTCCATAAAAAAATACAGGTCCCTCATATCATGGGGTATTCGAATCACCCCCATGTATGTTATCCGATTTTTCACGGTTTCCGAGTTATGAATTTTTTTATGAAATTTGAGAATTTTCAACTTGAACATCTTCAAATTTTTTTTAAGAAAAAAGTACAAGACTTTCTGATATTTTTTTGTTGTAAATAGATCGCCAGGAATTGTACTTTTATACATAAAATAACACGCATGTGATGTATTGCCATACCTTTTTCTTTTTCTTATCTAAAACTTTTCTTATAAAGCTAATTTTCATTAATTCTCAGCATTTTCTATCATAGCTGGATCAGAAAAATCTTAAAATGGCAAAAAATAATTTTTGAGTAAACTTCTAGTTCTTTGATTTTTTGCACCTCGCTGACTTTGAAGGCTAATTCTAGCAAAAGTAGACTGTTGAGTACCATTTTTTATTAATGATTCTGAAAGCTGAGTGTTGAGCGCAGTTTTTAAGCCTACTAAGAAACCATGAAGTAACCTGTTTACATTTTTAATTTGAATTTGAAAATTTAGATCATGATCCGAAATACTTAACTTTCTCACTTGAGACCAACATTTCCATAATTTTTATCAGAGTGACGATGCTGGTTATTTTATGTATAAAAGTACAATTCCTGGCGATCTATTTACAACAAACAAATATCAGAAAAGTCTTGTACTTTTTTCTTAAAAAAAATTTGAAGATGTTCAAGTTGAAAATTCTCAAATTTCATAAAAAAATTCATAACTCGGAAACCGTGAAAAATCGGATAACATACATGGGGGTGATTCGAATACCCCATGATATGAGGGACCTGTTTTTTTTTATGGACGTCAATCGTCCGGTCACCCTGTATAAAGAAATTCTGTAGTATATTTAGTATCAGCATTTCAACCGTGCGAAGCCGGGGCGGGCAGCTAGTATTAAATAAATTAGTATAAATTGTTTATAATTTTTCGTTTGAGTGAAATGATTTTGGTGAGATACATTTAAAACGACAAAAAAATATCGGTCATCCACCTGTAACCACCATATCTCTCAACACGTGTCCTCAAGCCTCGAAATTCTCCAACCCCGTGCACGATGGGAATCGAAACCTAAATAATGCGCCAGGTATTTATAAATGATTACCGGGAAAATATCGAAGGTGGATTTGGACGAAATAAAATTAGCTGACGTTTTTCTCATCGTTGCGGTCCCAAACCAGCCGGGAGGCTCTCTATGCCGTGATCTATAGACTGACAAAAACAAGTTACTTGCTGAAATTATAAGTCCGGGAAGAGAGCGGTGTGCGATGCCGCGGAATGCTTTGACCTCGCCGACTCGTTGCACGACGCGGCCGAACTCAAACTCCTCGGGATTTCAGTTTTATAGGCTCGCTATATGGGAATTTTGAGTATTTCTTCCTCGACATCGATCGGGGATAGCATGTTTATTAACTATCGCACATGAGTTTGGGATTTCATATCAAATCCCAAAAGCACTAGAAAATTTCAAAAAAAAAATCGGAAAAAAATTGGTTCAAGCTAGTGACCGACCGAAAGTTCGGTTTCGGTTTCGGCCTTAGTTTCGGTTTCGGCCAAAATATGGCCGAAACTTTCGGCCGCGCCGAAACTTGATTGTTCGTGAATTATCCTGGTCATTTGGCCAACTGAGTAGGTATACATACACACATACAGGTAGGTATATGTACATTAGTGACCTACCGAAAGTTCGGTTTCGGTTTCGGCCAGTTTCGGCCAAGAAATCTAGTTTCGGCCGGGCCGAAACTTGAATGTTCGTGAATTATCCTGGTCGTTTGGCCAGGAGTTATAAGTAGGCAAGGGCGTAGCCAGGGGGGGGGGGGTTTTGGGGGTTCAAACCCCCCCGAAAAAACACTCTTCTCTTACAAAAAAAATTTTTGCTGCAGAAAGTGACTCTTACACCACCAAAACTCCCCCCGAAATTAATTCCTATTTCAAAACCCTCCCCGAAATTGATTCCTGGCTACTATCTTTGTTAAGACTGCGAATTCATGAGAATTCACTTTAATGATTATTAATTAGATTACATAGTGTGATTCCAAATAAGACGTGAAACTTGTAGTATGACTCATTAGCTGTTGTTTAATCAATATTCATTAATAACCGAAAATCAACGGTTTTTGGAGTTTGGGTGATTTTTGAAAGATTTCTGAACTTATAGCACATATTTTGTCAATTTTTTCTACGTTGACCAAATTTGGTGATAATTTTGGTTAATTTTCATCAGAAAAGAATATGATATGTTAGAAAAAAGCAAAACTATGCTGTATAAGAGGTTGAGAAATAATTAGTATGATTTGAAATGTGGTATATGAATAAATGAAAAATCAATTTCTAATATCAATTTGTCCACAACTTTCGAATTTCACAATTTTGTACGCCAAAATTATTTTAAAAACTTGCCAAATTCCTTCTTCATTCTCTAAAAGATTTCGTTAGATTGCTTAACTAGTTTCGTTTCAGCAGATTTTTTCTAAGCAACCTTTTGAATGTCCGGCATTTAAAATAGTGAATGTGTATTAAAAGACAGCGTGAGTAAATTTCAGGCGGAAAATAACAACTGAAGACATCAGAAAGACGGCACGTGCTAGCCTATGGAATGGTGGAACATAATTTATGAATACATTTTCTAATGTAATTTCGAGCTTAGTTGCAACAAAAAAATATTGAATCCATTATTTTCCTCTATTTGCTTCTTATATCCCCTTTCAAATCATAGTAATTCTTTTTCAACAGAACCAGTACTCAAATATACAGGAAACCGTTGATATTTGGTCCTCAATAAAAATGGCTCAAACCACAGCAAATGATCCATACTAACACGTCCTCTAAGGTTCACGTCTGATTTGGAATCACCCTGTATAGTTCGACTGATTATTTTGATAACTTGGTAATACCAAATTAATAAATAAAGATCTTAAACAAAATGTCTTTTCATTTTATTTAACACTCCTTAACTATTTTTATGTATATGCGAATAAAATTGTACAAAATACAGTAGATTTCAGTATGAAATATAATGTTTCGGTTTCGGTTTCGGTTTTGGCCGAAACTGAGACCCTGGCCGAAAGTTCGGTTTCGGTTTCGGCTGAAATACCAGTTTCGGTCGGACACTAATGTACATACATAATTGTCGTACAAGTTATTGTTATCTATCTTTGTTAAGACTGAGAATTCATGAGAATGTACTTTAATCATTATTAATTAGATTATGTAGGGTGATTCCAAATTAGACCTGAACCTTGGAGGAGGAGTTAGTATGAACAATTAGCTGTTGTTTGATCCATATTTATTGATAACCGAAAATCAACTGCTATTGGAGCTCGGGTGATTTTTAGAAGATGTCTGACCTTAGTTAATATTTCGTCAATTTTTCCTACGTTGGCCAAATTTAATGATAATTTTGGTTTATTTTTATCAGAAAGGATATGATATGTACGAAAAAAGTATACTATATAAGAGGTTGAAAAATAATTAGTATGAATTGAAATGTGGCATATGAATAAATGAAAAATCAATCTCTAATACCAATTTGTCTGCAACTTTCCAATTTCACAATTTATGTATGCCAAAATTATTTTAAAAACTTGCCAAATTCCTTCTTCATTCTCTAAAAAATTTCGTTAGAATGGTTAACTAGTTTCTTTTCAGCAGATTTTTTACGAGAAACCTTTTGAATGTCCGGCATATAAAATAGTGAATGTTTAATCAAAAGGCAGCGTTCGTAAATTTCAGGCGGAAAATAACAACTGAAGGAATTAGAAAGAGGTCAAGTGCTTGCCTATGGAATGCTGGAGGTTATCTCGAACATAATTTATGAATACATTGTCTAATGAAATTTCGAGCATAATTGCAAAAAAATTCTTTTTCAACAGAACCAGAACTCGAATATCTCGGAAACTGTTGATTTTCGGGTATCAATAAAAATGGTTCAAACCACAACAAATGATCCATACTAATACCTCCTCCAAGGTTCACGTCTGATTTGGAATCACCCTGTATACTTGGACTGATTATTTTGATAACTTGGTAATACCAAAATAATAAATAAAGATCCCGAAAAAATTGTCTTTTTATTTTATTTAACACTCTTCAACTGTTTTTATGTATGTGCAAAAAAAAAATTTAAAAATACACTATATTTAAGTGTAAAATATAAAGTTTCGGCTTCGGCCGAAACTGAGAGCCTACCCGAAAGTTCTGTTTCGGTTTCGGTTTCGGCTGAAAAACCAGTTTCGGTCGGACACTAGTTCAAGCACTGACGTGAAGTCAGAAGCTTTTGCGCGTATGTTCTATTGTCCATTCTTCTGTATTGGACACCCTTAATCGAATTTACCATGGTAAATTATGTTGTCCATTCTCCTGTATTGGACACTCTTAATTCGAATTTACTATGGTAGGGTAGATTGCACTTCCGAATGCTACATTTAAGTTCGTTAATAGGCATCATCGGCCAAATGGTTTTGGAGTTATATAACATTCTGAAATTTTGCTTTTACTTCCTCAATAACTAAAAACGTATCACTAAAAAATTTCTCAGAAAGTATCCGTTCGATATCACTGAAATTTTCCGCCTTCAAAACCTTACTATGTTTACAGCCAAATTTGAACACGATCGGGTCTATATTTTCAGAGATCCGAGCACACTTGGGTGAGTTGACTAGCTGGATGGGTGACTGTTGCCACGATAACTTTAACTCGGCTCAGAGGGAATCAGTTTTTCGATTACAGAGACGAGCAATCAGAGTTTTAGGTGGTATTGAATATAGGGCATGTTGCAGACATATTTTCAAGAGGTTTCGTTTACTTACTTTCCCATCCATATTTATTCTTGAAAATCTCTTGTATGCACATAAGAACAAAGGTAGTTTCAGGTTGCAATCAGATATACACGAATGCAATACTAGAAACAAAACACTAATTAGGAAGAATTTTCTCAGATTGAAAAAATTTCAGAGTAGTCCACAGTATTGTTCAGCATCTCTATATAATATGCTGCCCATCTATATTAGAAACCTACCAGCTGCGAAATTTCAAAAACAGATAAAAGAAATATTGATCGATAATGTCTTTTACTCGATAGGTGATTTCGAATCATTCTGGTGAGTGTGCGTCTGTGTTTGGTTTATTGTCTTTACATATCATGTAGGTTTATTATTTAGAGATTTTAATTGTAAATATTATTTTAGCTTATACAAGTCAATTTTTGGGCGCATGTTCTAGGGGAACATCGTCCTATCATTTCGTCCAAATGTCTGTAATTTTCGAATTTCGAGCTGAAAATTGGCTAACAGACTAATTCGGACTCCCTGATCACGAATCTGGTGTCAGATTTTTGGGTGCCGTCCGGCCGGCCGGCCGGCCGGCCGGCCGTAGGCACGATAACAGGAGCACCGAAGGTCCTATCGACTTCAAACTTTCAGGGTAGGTTTCTGATCAAAATGCGACGGTTAAGTTCGTTAACGGGCAAAATCGGCCGGACGGTTTAGAAGTTATAGACATTTCAAATTTTGAGGTTATTTCCCTGATATTTCAGGAACTAAAGAAGATGTTGAATCGAAACTTGGTAGTCAGTTCGAGGATATAAACGCGCAACTTTTGGCAAAATTCTGTTATGATCGAAATGTTGGTAACTTTTAAAAAAATATTTCTTTTAATTTTTTCGAAAAAAAAATTTTTTTTCCGTGAACTATTCATCAGATTGCAACAAAAACTTGTACTAACGTCAATTGTAGTATTTTGCAACATTGTGCAAAATTTTGGCTCTATACGATTTCAATTTCTGGAGATATAAGACAAAATGTGTCAAATTTCCTGGGTCTCTCTCAGTATTTTCATCGATTATTCTATGAACTCTTTGAATTCCACCGAAAACAAATTCAAAGACATAAACATAAAGAATCAAGTCATAGTTTAGACGTCGAAAGAAGGACGATGTTGATCGACTTGAAAAGGTACCTATTTCAAGAAATGCAATAATGAAATGCTTAATTTATGGATATAATATTATCTAAGTATTGTTGGGATCGGGCAGTTGGAAAATGAAAAACAATTATTATGATCACATTCTACAGGAATTGATACTAAATAGAAGCTAGATGAAGATTATTGTAATGGAAAATTTGTGTTCCAGAATGAACATGCGCCCGATAGCTCCTGTCCACAGGGCTTGAACCCATTTTTTACTTGATGACCATATTGTAAATAGTATTTTATCTATACAATTGATGTCTTTTCTTTGTGTAATTTATTGATTTTATTTGTAGATATTATTTTTTATCTTTACATGACACATTGGAATGAGTACTTGCTATTTGTTCGTTTCGATTATGATTGGGATTCTGTGTTTGTCTTCGCAGTGAAGACTTGCTTTGGCTTCCTTATCATTTTTGGGCGTATGTTCTAGGGGAACATCGTCCTATCATTTCGTCCAAATGTCTGTAATTTTCGAATTTCGAGCTGAAAATTGGCTAATAGACTAATTCGGACTCCCTGATCACGAATCCGGTGTCAGATTTTAGGGTGCCGTCCGGCCGGCCGGCCTTCCGGCCGTAGGCACGATAACAGGAGCACCGAAGGTCCTATCGACTTCAAACTTTCAGGGTAGGTTTCTGATCAAAATGCGACGGTTAAGTTCGTTAACGGGCAAAATCGGCCGGACGGTTTAGGAGTTATAGACATTTCAAATTTTGAGGTTATTTCCCTGATATTTCAGGAACTAAAGAAGATGTTGAATCGAAACTTGGTAGTCAGTTCGAGGATATAAACGCGCAACTTTTGGCAAAATTCTGTTATGATCGAAATGTTGGTAACTTTTAAAAAAATATTTCTTTTAATTTTTTCGAAAAAAAAATTTTTTTTTCGTGAACTATTCATCAGATTGCAACAAAAACTTGTACTAACGTCAATTGTAGTATTTTGCAACATTGTGCAAAATTTTGGCTCTATACGATTTCAATTTCTGGAGATATAAGACAAAATGTGTCAAATTTCCTGGGTCTCTCTCAGTATTTTCATCGATTATTATATAATACCCTCAATAATATTAAGGTATTCAACATGATACTGCTTTTTTTCTTTTTTTTTTGTGTTGTGATATTGTTATATCTGTTTTATCTATTTTCTCTGACCTGTTTAAACAATGCTTTATATTGTAGAAGAACCAATAAACTCTCTCTCTCTCTCTCTCTCTGCAATTTTCAGGGTAGGTTGCGCATCCAAATGGGACAATTGGGTTCGTTGTTGGGCATAATCGGCCAAACGATTTCGGAGTTATACCCATCTTTAATTTTGTTTTTATTTCCTCAATAACTCAAAATATAGAAATCCGATCCGGTTAAAACTTGGTAGAATACTGACGCGCTAATTTTCGTAAAATATTGGTACCACAAGAATTTTTTTTTTATTTCAAACATTTCATATTTCCGAAACTTTTCGTCGGAATCCGTTCGATAAATACCTTCGCGCAACCATTTTACAATTGAGTACCACATTTCACCTCGATCGACTTCGTATGAGGCGTGGATAAACAATGGAAATAATTATAAATGTGTTTTCACAAATGACCATCATTATTTTCTAAGCGCAGGTACGTCAAAAACTGCGTATGAACATATTTTCCAAACAATTTTGTAGTCTACTTACACTTTCAGACACCGCAAAGTAACCATTGTTGGCATAAACCAATAAGATATGTAAATTCGGGAATGCATTGTTGCAACGTTTATAATAACCGTTCCAACTCTTCAAACTGGCAATGGCAACGGGATCATTGTCGAATTCCTTTCCAGCTAATCGGCTGCCAGCTACAGGCCTCCCTATTATCTTTCAGTATGCGTGTTAATAGCGGCGAGAGTTTTTGCTTGTCACATCTAGATTCAAGATATCTCGGCGTTACACAAAGAATACGTGGATGATGGTTCTTATAGGTAATTCACGAGGTCGAATGAAGGTGGTTGGTGTACATGCGAATGATGACATTATGGCCTACGTTGTAGGAATTCGATTTCTACCCCCTATCAAAATAGAATTCATTTAATATATTATGGTATGTTTCTTAGAAAAATGCGAAAAGCTAATAAATTTAAATCAACAAGTCCAGAGCGTTCCTGCCAATATAGTCTTCATAATGGCTTCGTACAATAAATATACATATGCATATATTTCACAAGGCAAATAAACCCCAGGGGATTTCATTGATTTGCCGAGAAGCAAGAGCAGACGAGTTTCTGGCTTCTTGGCCTTCGTCAGTACTCTGTAGCTTCCCAACAAATTCGACTAAACTGAATCGTGTTAAGCCTCTCACAGCCGCCATGATAGCTGTTATACATAAATGCTACATACACCAATGGATTCTTATGATGAAACTGCATCTTAACAAAAAATTGAATTTGAAATTTGTAATGTAAAAAAAAAATTATAACGAACTTATCCGAGATATTTATCTCCCAAACCTACTCTGAAACTTTCAACTGTCTAGCTCATTCCGTTCAATGGTTATCGTGTCTACGGCTGGCCGGACCGAATCGATTTTGACCACGGATTCTTGATCAGTAAGACCATTTTTATCCAAAAATTCGAAAGTTACAGACATTTGGGCAAATTGTAAGCACTCTGTTCCGAGAAACAAGAGCGCCATAAACATACGGTAGTTATTGATCGAATAAAAGGTTTATTTTTCTCCGTTACTCAATATATGTAAATAGAGAATACATTTATAAAAGTGGAAGGAATTAGTTATTTTGAATGTTTACTACTAGCAGTGCATGGCGAAATCTCAGCAGAACGGTTGCACGAAAGCAAAATAGTTATTTATGTACCATTAACTGTTTATTATATTCAAGCCTGCAAACTGCACGATTCCAATATTTTATGATTCGAGAAAATACAGAAATGGTCCCAGATTAGAATCCTGGGGCACGCCAAAATCGGATGATTATTGATACGAATTAAATTCAGCGATCAGCAGGCACTGCGTAAGACTAAACATTAAAGACTCGAGGATAATGGTATCAACTCAGGACGTCATCTTTCCTCATTGTATTGCCTCCAAAGGTTGTATACCATAGTAGTTGTACCGATTTCATAACATAATAATTCATCGATGGAAAGTAATGCAACATTCCGACTGACTCACTAGGGTTCTATAGACAATAAACTTTTATTTCTTGTCTTACAAGTGTTCTACCACTTGCTACAGGTCGATATCAAAGCGGTTACAGAATTCTTCTTTCCAGAGGTGTAGTTTCAGTTTTTCTTCATTTATTCTCGGAAACTCTGGGTCATCCACACGTTAGCTGGCGCCAATATAAGTTGAACCTTGCAACAGTCACATCTATAAAAATTGGTTCAAGCCCTGTGGGCAGGAGCTTTCTGGCGCTCTTGTTCAAACAGACAAATTATATCTCCGAAAGTATTGGTTTCACAGAGTTGGGAATTATATCAATGTATTCTTATGATAGAACTGCGTCATAAAGGAAATTCAATTTAAATAATAGTTTATTTATCAAGATTAAATGAGCAATCTGAGAATGAGAACTGCACCATGGAAGAAATCAAATTAAAATAGCAGAAATGAATTTGACTCTCTCTTATAGAACAGGATGACATGTACGAGTATGAATACAGATCATATAATAAAGCTTAGATAGAATAAATATAGCATTCTGTGAAAACATAGAAGTACGATTCATTATTGAAATTTAGAAAAATTATATCTCCGAATGTATTAGCTTGTTGGAGTTGAAAATGATATCAATGGATTTTTATGGTGAAACTGCATCTTAAATAACAATTGAATTTTGAATTTGTTACTTAAAAAAAAAAAATTTTTTTTCGATACTCCGAAACCATCTAGCCTATTTTGCCCAATAACGAACTTAACCGAGATATTCATCTCCCTAACCTACTCTGAAAATTTCAACTGCCTAGCTCATTCCGTTCGAAAATTATTGTAGAATTTTTTTTTTTAAATTTTCAAATTTTTTTTTCACTCTTTGCGGTAACCAGGTCAATACAAAACTTCACATGCGTAAGAAGGTCATGATTCTACAATTTGATGCTAAATTTCAGATAGATCGAGTGATCGGTTTCGGAAATATTCATAAAAAATGTTTTTACTAAAATCGGCCATAACTCCGAAACCGCTTGGTGGATTTCGCCCATTAACGAACTTGTCCGAGATATTTACGCGCCAAACCCACCTTGCAAATTTCAATCCTCTAACTCCTTCCGTTCGAGAGTTATCTTGCCTAAGGCCGGACCGGCCGGACAGAATCGATTTCGACCTCGGATTCTTGATCAGTGAGTCGAACCAAATCGTTTGAGACCATTTTCAGCCAAAAATTCGAAAATTACAGACATTTGGGCAAATTGATAAGCACTCAGTTCCGAGGAACTAGAGCGCCAAAAATTGGAAATAGCACTCACTGAAGTCAGTGCGCTTGCGCAGTTTTCCATTTTTGGATCCTCATTTTAGTAAATTTTTGTCGATTGAAGAATTTTCATTTAAACATAACTTATACAGGGTGTTACATGAGTAGTTGGCTTTGGCATATAGTGGTAAATGCAGGTCATCCAGAAAAATTGCTTCTTTTGTATCCAAAGGTAGTTAGTTTTGGATATAAAGAAAAAATTCCAAAATGTGTGATTTTATTGACACATAATATTTACCAACTTTCGTGTCTTCAGCTTGATACAAAGGGAAAATAAAAAAGAAAAACAATTTTTTTGTTAATCTCCGGAGGGGTGAAACTTTTCCGGAAGGAGGTTTTTCAAAAAATTTTATACCAAATACCCACCTTAATTTTAATCACAGAATCACCCCTTAAAGTTTGTCGCACTTATTCACTAACACCCTGTATATATATTTTTTTCGATTCTGTATATTGATGCTATTGTTCCGAACAAAATCAAATCAGTGGACACACCTTAGACTATATAATAGAAGAGAGAGGACGGATAACAAATTCCCTGACATTGAAACCAAATGTCCACCACAGAACCAGGCTCCTTTTTCCTGCTGTGGCCTTTACAGTCGTAAGCTGCACATCCTATCATTATGTGTAACATATTTTTATAACAAAACAGTCCGTAAACGCTCACATAAACATAAGAAACACGCGTCCACCACATCGTTTGGTGTCCACCAAACTGTCAAGTTTTGGTTTCATATCGATAGCGTTGCTTTAGTACGTCATGTGGTATCCTCTCTCTTCCCTTATCTCAGACACATATGACTCACTCTCGCTGTCAAGTGCGATGTGTCTGGATTAACATCAGACCTTCACTTATTGTGTAACACCTCGAAATATCTCCTCTTCATACGTTTCCCCGTTTTTCAGTTCAATGTACAAAGGCTACAAGAAGCACACTCATTACCACAGTCCAGTGCGACTAGTAGCGTGGGCGCTACTATCGGTGGATTGACAGATGCCCATCCGCTTGCGGGACACAGTATATACCTTCAAGGATCCGCACACAGCTCAGGAGGTTCAGTCAGTTCGACGGGTGGAGTATCTCCAAGTAGTCCGCTTCGGATAGGAAAAGAAGAAGATTGCAGTCTTCACGGGAGGAGTAGTACTGAAGGTGAGTTGAGTCTAGGGATGTGACATCTCGAATGAGAATATTTTTATCGATCGGAATATCATAGAATAAGGTGACTGTTGCTGAAAGACACACGGTGAAATATTGGTCTTTTTCTACCATCAAAAAATATTCCTCCGTGATCCGGGATAGTTACCTCATCGCTCAGTGTTCCCCTAAAGAGGAAAGTGTCATTCATGGCAGATAAGTACCGGTTTCATGGTTGTTACCAATCATCAGCGTAACAGAGCCACCGAATGACAAATGAAGGAACTCCTGGAAACTTAATCCCCATTGTGGTGGAGTACTGGAAAGCAAATATTACCAGCGCCACCTAACAGGATTCTTATGAACTCCAGTTTTTTCCCAGAGTTCAATGATAGAACTGCATCATAAAAAAATGAATTCGAAACGTAGGTCTACGACTCACCTCATATGTTGGGTTCACATATTACAATTATAATTAAAGTATTCTATGGAATTGAATTTGAATTTTTTAATGTAAACAATTTTTTTTTATTACTCCGAAACCAATAACGAACTTATCCGAGATATGTATCTCCCAAATTTCACCTGTTTAGCTCATTCCGTTCGAGAGTTATCGTGTTAACCGATGGCCGGAAAGAATCGATTTTGACCACGGATTCATGATCAGTGAGTCGAACCAAAACGTTTGAGACCATTTTCAGCCAAATATTCGAAAACTACGGACATTTGGGCAAATTGTCCTGTTCCGAGGAAAAATTGGTATAGTCTTCTCAAAGTCCCCTATACCTAAATTGTACCCTTTTTCAGATATTCTGAAATGAAGGTTTGGGTGAGAGTGAATTAAATACTCGTATCAATTTCTCAATTGTCACCCCTAATTCGCACATTGTTTCAATCTCGAAACCTATGTATCATTTTCTGAATTGCCACCCCCAATTCGCACATTGTTTCTTTCTCGAGAAATATCATTTTAGGAATTGTCATCCCTAATTCGCACCTTGTTTCGTTCTCGAGAAACATCATATTCTAATTTGTCACCTCTAATTAAAAATTATTTTAATTATTAATTATTTTCTTAATTGTCATCTCTCATTCGTACATTGATTCGTTCTCGTGAACTATCATTTTCTGCATTGTTTCCCCTAATTCGCGTATTATTTCGTTCACGAGAAATATCATTTTCTGAATTGTCACCCCTAATTTGCTCATTATTTCGTTCTCGAGAAATAATTCCTTATTCTCATCCCTCATTTCCACATTATTCCGTTCTCGAGAAATATCATTTAATGAATTGTCACCCCTACTTTGCACATTCTTTCTTTCTTGAGAAATATCATTTTCAGCATTGTTACCCCTAATTCGCATATTATTTCGTTCTCGAGAAATATCATATTCTGAATTGACACCCCTAATTCGCTCATTATTTCGTTCTCGAGGAATATAATTTTCTGAATTAACACCCCTACTTTGCACATTGTTTCGTTATCGGGAAATATCATTTTCTAAATTGTCACCCCTAATTCGCGTATATTTTCGATATAAAGAAATATCAATTTTTGAATGGTCACCCTGCTTAATTCGCACATTATTTAATACTCGAGAAATATCATTTTCTCAATTGTCAACTCTCATTCGCACATTTTTTTGTTCTCGAGAAATATCATTTTCTGAATTGTCACCCCTAATTTTATTTTTTTCATTCTCGAGAAATATCGTCTCACCCCTAATACGTACATTGTTTAGTTCGCGAGAAATATCATTTTCTGAATTCTAATGTGCACATTATTTAATTCTCGGGAAATATCATTTTCCGAATTATCACCCCTTATTTGCACATTATATCGTTTTCAAGAAATATCTTCTTTTGAATTGTCATCCCTAATTCGCATTATTATCTTGTTCCCTAGAAATGTCATTTTCTGAATTTTCACCACTGATTCGCAAATTGTTTCGTTCTCGAGTAACATAATTTTCTGAATTGTCACCCCTAATTCGCACATTATTTCGTTCTGGAAAAATATGATTTTCTGTATTATCACCCTTATTTGGTTCATTGTTTTGTTCCCGAAAAAAATCAGTTTCTGAATTGTCACCCTTAATTCGCAAATTCTTTCGATCTCGAGAAAAGTCATTTTCTGAATTGTCACCTCTAATTCGCAAATTGTTTTGTAATGAAACATAATTTTCTGAATTGTCACATTAATCAGTTCTCGAGAAATATTATTTTCAGAATTGACACCCCTAATTTGCAGTATTTGCACCCTTTAGAGGGAATCAATCCATAGGACAAAGTCGTAGGGTAGTCTGAGGCATTTACTAGATTAATGTATTATATTTTCTGTATTTCCTTCGTTAGTTCAGAAGGAATTCCTTGGACGTACGGTACAAGGTGATTAAATACCTATTATATCAATCTAGAAAATAACACCAGATCGATAATGAATGACGCAAAAATTCCCGCATTTAATTAATAATTTCATACTTGCGTATTATTTGCGTCTGCTTTATGAATATCAATGATCTCCATGTTTCTTTAATATCGTACTCAGAATTATCTGTGTGGTGGTGTGTACATCTCGGAAGTGGAGCAGAAAAACCGGGTTGCCATTGTTGACGGCATCGTCAAAGCGGGCCGGCGCCACTTTTTACCGGCGTACATTTTCTTAGATATCTAATTAATTTCGATGGCGAACGTTCTTTGGAACCTTCAGAGATTCATAAAAAAGCGGGTGATTGCGTTTGGGATCAGGTTTGGGACGGGGTTCCGTGGTACGACTGATTTTAAAGCGACGAATTCGGTACAACCCTGATTCAATTTATAGCACCAGTGGCGGCTAGAATGTATAAGTGGAGCAGAGCTGTTCTGATATTGAGAATAACAATAATTTTGTCATTGCACGTGAAATTTCATTTAACCTATCTGTAATTTTCGAATTTTTTGCCGAAAATGGTCTCGAACCATCAGGTTCGACTCACTGATGAATAATTCGAGGACAAATTCGACTATGTCCGGTCGGCCGGTCATCCGTTACCTCGATCTTTCGAACGGAAAGAATTAGCGACTTGAAATTTTCAGGGAAGGTTGCGCACCTGAATGAGACAGTTAAGTTCATTAATGGGCATAATCGACCCAACGGTTTCGGAGTTATACCCATCTGAAGTGTTGTTGCAGAATACCGTAGCTCAAATTTTCGCGGAATTTCACTTGGATCGTATGACTTAAAAAAATTGGATCAAGCCCTGTGGACAGGAGCTTTTTGGCGCTCTTGTTCAAACAGACATTCATTTGCTAATTTTAGAGGAGATATATTTCATTTCTTCATAGCTATCTGTAAGTTCTCTATGGATAGGTTATAAATGAGTACCTAATGAGGTTGTTAGAAATCATAAAATTAAATAGGAGCAAATTCTTTTAATGAAGATCCTTGCAAAAATTCATTTCGCATCTGGATCCAACGGCCTAAATGCTCAGGTTGATATGATATATTGACTAGAGACTAGGATACTAGAGAAAACTTTTTGGCGTTTGAAGGATTCACTCATTTCCTAATATTTTAGAACGGATAGAGATACAGAGGAAATAGATACATAAATCTAAACGTCGTCCACCGACCAATAATCGGGGAAAATTTGGTCATCGAGATGTGAAAATCATAGATTTCGGACGGGAAAGAAGAATCTTCCTTCGATTCCGGGTAAAAAATATTTCTAAGTGCCGACCCAAAAAATTTTTTTCATGATATATCGATACGGAGCTCGTGTCTAATTAAATCGAGGTCGCTGATCACGAATATGCAATTAGTTTTTCCCTAAGTGGCGTAAATTGGAAAAATTTTTGCTTAGAGTGAAAAAATGGACGAAAATAGGTCAATTTTGGAAGTTTACACCGCCCAAAAAAATCGGAGTACGGTGTTGTTGATTTTTTTCGTCATATATGGATCCTTTATCTACTGAAAAATCGAAACAGAAAATGTCCAGGCCGTACTATTCGGAAATTATGATTTTTTTCCCAAGGGTCTGTTTTTCGGAAAATTCATTTCGCGGTATTTCCGCGGAAAATTCTCTAATGAAAAATCCGATCATATATTCGTAATCTACGGCCCCGAATTAGTAAATGACGTAATTTGCATCGAAATCGGAGACCGGTCGAATTTTGCCAATTTTTTAATACATTAGCCTTGAAAAAATCCCATTTTTCGAGAAAAATTTTTTGACGCAAAACTATGAAACGGGTACTTATTCTTATAGATTCGGGGCTGTAGATTCCGAATCTACGATCAGATATTTATTACAAAAATTTTCCGAGGAAATATCGCGGAAAGAATTTTCCGAAAAATAGACCCTCGGGAAAAAAATCATAATTTTCGGAGCGTACGATCTGGACATTTATTGTTTGGATTATTCAATAGATAAAGGATCCAAATATGACGTAAAAAATCAGCAACACCCTACTCCGATTTTTGTGGGCGGTGGAAAGTTCCAAAATTGACCTATTTTCGTCAATTTTTTCACTTTAAGTGAACATTTTCCCAAAGTACGCCACTTAGGGTAAAACTAATTACATATTCGTGATCAGCGCCCTCGATTTAATTAGACACGAGCTCCGTATCGATATACCATGAAAAAAATTTTTTGGGTTGGCACTTAGAAATATTTTTGGCCCGGAATCGGAGGAAAATTCATCTTTCCCGTCCCAAATCTATGATTTTCTCATCTCAATTACCAAATTTACCCCGATTATTGGTCGGTGGACGACGTTTAGATTTATGTATCTATTTCCTCTGGATCACTATCCGTTCGGAAAATATTAGGAAATGAGCGAATCCGTCAAACGCCAAAAAGTTTTCTCTAGTATCCAACACATACAAAAATCTACAATTTTCCGATTAGATGGACGCGGCTTTGGTTATTCACTAAATCGGGGACGCAGATCACGAATCTGTAATTAAATTTTCCGTATCTCGATTAGTTTCGGAGCAATGACGAAAAAAGTCGCAATTTCTGGCCCTACCTCCGGAAAATGGACTAATCAAAACAGTGCTGGAATGAACTCATTCCCGCATTGTTTCTAGTTATATTTTTGGTTTTATGGTAGTCAGCACTGACATTCGATCCTATATCAAATTTCAACAGACGTCAATCATCAATATAATATAATATGGATATAGTGAAATAATTGTTGAGAGGAAAAGTTTTCATTAAAAAATAAGGTACAAACTAAATATTTCCTTCTTGCTAATTTTGAATAATTCATGCGATGAGGAACCTGTTTTAAATCTGATCTCCGTTCCCTACGTACGATTCAAATTCCGTAATCTGTCAAATTTCGTAACAGTCACACCAACAGCCAAGATACAATACAAAAGTCACTAGGGTGTATAATCCGAATTTTTCTTCAAATTTCAACAGTATTTCACAAAACTTGCCTGAAATAGAGAAAATATCGTCCAATACTCGTTGCAGAAGGCAATTCCAACACTCATGAGTTCGAAAACTCGCCCCTTTGTCGCTTGTTTTCGAATTTCGCATTCGTGTTTTAATAGGAGCCCATTCTGCAACTTGTTTTAGAATATACTATTATTTTATAGTTTTTTTTTAGTAGGAAAGAAAACCCAGAAAAACCCATCAATGTTGGAATATTTGCTCCAGCAAATAATTGAGTATAAACCAAATGCTCACTCTTATTCATATTAACAAATGATAGGATATAAATATCGGAACTTCAACCCATTACGAATATTCGCTTCCTCCTTATCATCAACATTGATTCTCCGCACAAGGTAAATCGTAAACCGAAAGCCTCTCCAAAACACTTCTATCAGTTGTTCAATTGTTCGATTGATTTCTCATTTCAAACGAATCGTTTGAATTCCCGGTATCCATAAACGTTTAACGTATCGACTTAAGAATTCGGGAAGGTTGTTTTTCTTGCAAGACAATGAACAGAACGAGTCAGATAGGATGGTGGATATCTTATAATTCCGTTATTCAGATAAGAAACTTGCCTTGGGAGCTTCTGCAGCGGATTAATCGGGAACATGATGATTACACACAAGCTAACTTATATGGTATCACACAGTATTCTGCAGAAATAAAGTATTGATTTATATAGAATATACATATTAACTTCTTTAAGAATAAGAACACAAAGTATCCCAAAAAATGAGCCAAAGTATGGGAATAAAGGGAGTTTTTTCAAGAGCTGGAAGATTTCAAACTGCAATAAATCATCGGAGAATCGATGAATAGTTTTTTGGTGCTCTTGTTCATCGGAACAGAGTGCTTATCAATTTGCCGAAATGTCTGTAATTTTGGAATTTTTGGCTAAAAATGGTCTTAAACGATTTGGTTCGACCCACTGATCAAGAATCCATGGTCAAAATTGATTATGTCCGCCCGGCCGGCCGTCCGGCCGTTAACACGAAAACTCTCGAACAGATTGAGCTAGAAACTTCAAATTTTCAGAATAGGTTCAGGAGATAAATATCTCGGTTAAGTTCGTTATTGGCAAAATCGGTCAGGTGGTTTCGGAGTAACAAAAAAACATTTTTTTTTACATTACAAATTTTGAATTGATTTTTTTTAAGATGCATTTTAATCTCAGGAATTCATTGATGTCATTCTCAACTCTAATAAACTAATACTTTCGGAGATATGATTTTTTAAAATTTCAATAATTATTCTCTATTCTATATGATTTCATAGAATACTTTAATTATAATTTCCTGATGTATATAAATCCAACATGAGATGAGTCATAGACCTACGTTTTGAATTTAATTACGAAAATTCTTCAGAATTGACGCACAGAACCCAAATTGAAAAAGTGGGAAAGCCCTGTGGACAGGAGCTTTGGCGCTCTTGTTCAAACTTTGACAAATCATAACTCCGAAAGTTTTGTTTTCTCCGAGTTTGGAATGATGTCAATGGATTCATGTTTAATTTATTTTATTTTATGATGCAGAATCGCCTCCGCTAGTTTTCAAAGATATTCACTCTTGTTCTTAGAAATCACTTCAATATTTGATTTCAAAAATGAAAATGTTGTAGCTCATAAGGCCAGGAGGATTTCTTTCAAAACCAGGTTTGCCCATTCCAAACGATGATTATTCAGAACTTCAGATGTTCGAAGGCAGCTACAGGACCCTAATGTAGGGCTATCATCTCCCATAGATTCTATTGTGTTATGAAAAAACCGGCCCGAAAATTTATGTTATAATTTAATGTCATATTATGGTTATAAACAAACTCAAATGTCGCATTTAGATGCTGAACCTAACCTGTAAATTTCAAGTCGCTCTCCTCTCTCTCTCTTTCCGTTCTCAGGTTATCGTGACATAAAAAATGTTTTTTAATATATTTTTTTTTTATTCTAGTGATACAATTCTCCCAAAATTTCACAAAAGTGCTTAGGTTTATATTCTACAACTATTCACCGAGTTTCAATTTGATCTGTATTGGTCGAGAACAAAATTATTACTCGGAAACCACTGGGCCGATTATGCCCATTAGCGAACTTGTCCGTCGTATTGGGATGCGCCACCCACCCTGAAAATTTCAAGTCGCTAGCTCTTTTCGTTCTCAAGTTATCGTGGCAACCTCCGGATGGCCGGCCGGACAGAATCAAATTTGACCTCGAATTCTTCATTGGGGAGTCGAACTAAATCGTTTGAGAGCATTTTCGTCAAAAAATTTCGAAAGTTACAGACATTTGGGCAAAACTATAACGCGATGTTCCCCAGAACATATGCGCAAAAAAAACAGAAAAAAGAACATAATTATAATACATATATGTATGAACAATAAAATATTAATTGAATACCAACAGAACTAACTCCTTAGCAAATGAGATTTACATATGTATTGATATGGCCTCGGAATGCATTTTTGCGCGCATGCTCTCTACAGAACAGCTTGCTATCATTTTGCCCAAATAGTCTCAATCGATTAGGTTCAATTCTGTCCGGCCGGCCGTCCATTTCGTGACGTTATGTGAAACGAACACGAACTGAAAAGATATATTTGAGAGTTATTAGGACATTTATATAAGAAACAAAGATCCTGGCCCCACTTTAGTGCTTCTATAATTTTAATCTTTCCTTGTGTTATTTTCAGATCATCATCAAGGGGACGATGAGGATTCTCAGGACGCGGGGGGGTCGCGCGCCCAATACGTTTCGGCCAATTGCGTTGTTTTCACGCATTATCAGGGTGACGCGGCTTCAGTGGTTGATGAACATTTTTCGAAAGCCCTAGATAAGACGTCGACGCATACGAAAGGTAGGTGATCTTCATATGTTGCTGATACTTTCAAACATTTCTCATGCGTTGTAACGTCTTGCTGAAACCACATTTTTCATATCTTATCATCATTTGATTGGGAATCGATGGAGGCAGTATTTATGGAGTTGTAATACTGTTCATCATTGATCATGACATCCATTAAAGAGCAAACTAATCAATTTGGTACAGTAAATACTTACACAGAAGGTTTTCGATGATGATGCATATTTGACAGGAGGTTCAATTACTCAGTTATAAAACAATCCAATATTATTTTCGATATCAAAACAGTCTTGTATATATTCACGAATTCAAGATTCGGATACTTGTTTTCCAACAGAAAATATTTTCAAAGTACGAATTATGAACAAACTAAAATAGAAATAAATTTGGCATGTGTCTGATAGCTAGGTAGGATGACATTTATGAACAGTGAACACAGACAGATAGAATCATATCTCCGAAAGTATTAGCTTCTGTTAGAGTTGAAAATGATATTTACCCAAATTTCTGTAATTTTCGAATTTTTTGCTGAAAATGGTCTTAAACGATTTGGTTCGAATCACTGATCAAGAATCCGTGGTCGAAATCAATTCTGTCCGGCCGTCCGTTAACACGATAACTCTCGATCGGAATGAGCTGGACAGTTGAAATTTTCAGAGTAGGTTTGGGACCTAAACATCTCGGTTGAGTTCGTTATTGGGCAAAATCGACCGGATGGTTTCGGAGTAACAAATTTTTTTTTTTTTACATTACATTTTTTTAAGATGCAGTTTCATCTCATAAGAATCCATTGATATTATTCTCAACTTTAAAAAGCTAAGACTCTCGGAGATATGATTTTTCGACATTTCAATAATACATCATACTTCACAGTTTTCACAGAATGCGAATTCTATATGTCTGTTTCATATGTTTGCGGTAGGTCGAGTTTGAATGATAAACGTCATTAATGTGAAACGAAACTGGAAGTGTATTTCTGGAGAGTTTGGTTGATGTAAGCATGTGAACAATTTGAAATTTGTATTCGCTAAGATCATAGGCGGAGTTTTTTCGAGTCGAAAATGAATGATGCTAGGAAGTCAAGCATAATTTACGAGTCATTCTCTAATTATGGAAGATTTAGAACGGGATTTCCAACGAATGTACAGGTAGTTATTCCTTAGTAACACTATTCAAGATTTCCTACATAAGGATTCTGGATTGAGTTCTCTCTGGACTGATTACATTAGATTTGTTTCATAAATAAAACTGGATATTTCATTCATAAAATTTTTCAGAATGACTCCTGATAGGTTTGAAACACTTGTAGCCAAAATTGGACCGTCATATAAAGATAAGATGCAGAGGGATTTTAATTTCTTTCATGGTGCAGTTCTATCATAATAATCCATTGATATCATTCCCAACTCTGAGAAACCAATATGATTTGTCAAAGATTGGACAAGAGCGCCTAAGCTCCATTCCTCCTTTTTATTTCTCGGTTTTTTTTTGCGGAATTGCCTGTTAAACTATTCATTGATAGAATGGAACATCGTTCGTCCCGTATAATCGCAAATTTCATAGCGATATCTACACTTGAATTAATACAGCTTGGTAAATTTACTTCTCAGCTTCATAATGATTGCTCATAGATGAGACATACTGAGATGCATTTCCTCTGATCTATTGAATAGTGATATCAAAGACGTCAATCGAAAGTGACGGTAGTACAACTAATTAAAGCTCAGATAAGTATCATATGTATCATTTGAACTTCCCAAGATCCATCAATTAAATGCGAGCTCTATAACAAATGTTAATTTATTCATTTATACCGATACAGAGCTTATACTGCAACTTTTCATTATTTTTGGCGCTCTAGTTCCTCGGAACTGAGTGCATGCTTATCAATTTGCCCAAAAATGTTTGAAAATATTACGTAAATATTGAAAGCATAATTCTGTAGTTCGAGAGAGGAGAAAATTTGGTGAACGTAGATCAGGAAATTTTTTATCGATTACAAGGTAATTTTTCATTATTTCTTCTCTTCTTTCATACATGTTTTATGGAATATCTACTATTTGGAGGTACTTTAAACCTGTTTTGGGCAATTGTCATACGAAACTTGTTTTTTTGGCGCTCTAGTTCCTCGGAACAGAGTGCTTATCAATTTGCCCAAGTGTCTGTAATTTTGGAATTTTTGGCTGAAAATGGTCTCAAACGATTTGGTTCGACTCACTGATCAAGAATCCGATGTCGAAATCGATTCTGTCGGCCGGCCGGCCGGCCGTAGGCACGATAACTCTCGAACGAAAGGAGTTGAAATTTCCAAGGTGGCTTTGGAGCGTAAATATCTCGGACGAGCTCGTTAATGGGCGAAATCCATCAAGTGGTTTCGGAGTTATGGGCGATATTAGTAAAAATATTTTTTATGAATAATTCCGAAACCGATCACTCGATCTATCTGAAATTTAGCATCAAATTTAAGAATCATGACCTTTATACGTTTGTGAAGTTTTGTATTGACCAGATCTCTCTTGTTCTAACTTTGACAATTCATCCCCAAAATTATTGGTTTCTCAGAGTTGGGAATGGTATAAATCGATTCTTATAATAGAACTGCATCATGAAAGAAACTAAATTAAAATTAAGTAACGAATTTATCCGAGATATTCATTCCTCAAATCTCCTATGAAAATTATATTATATTAATTGAAAATTAGTTAATATTCCAGTTTTGTTTCACTGGAGATATTCTGCTTTGATATTAAATATTCCATGTTGTTTTGTAATATAAGGAACCTATAAAACTGTCAAATAATTTATTTGTTACATATAACTGTGTTGACTAAATTTTGCTATAAGATCCCAAAGCGCTAATTGGATCATCCATACGGGGAATATGAAAGATTTACCAAATGTAGATGAAGAATGGACAGTATTGGTATATTTTGAAGAGAATATAATGAATATTTGCGTAAAATATTCATTGCGTTATTTTTTTAAATTTTACATAGGGTTGGTTAAATTATGTTCGGAACGATGTGGTCTATTTTCAGATATGTTGAAAGAATCGAAAGGCCTCGAAGAAACAACCATATATCATTGGTTATTTATATTATTTCACTTCGATAATTACATTCATAAATCTATCAGGACTTATTTAGTGGCTGCTCATTGAGATGGTTATCTAGACAGAGGTCTCCGCCGTATAATGTCATCCTCGGCTGCCTTTTAGTCTTTTGGTCCATCATTATATGGCTTTAGTTGTACTTGCCCCTTAAAACTTATGCGATGAATATTTAGTACCAAGGAATTTTTATGACTGAGTTGAAGTCTCTTATTCTACATTTTTTCACCGTAAAGAGAGTTTTTTAATGGCCGTAGTGGACACTTTATTTTCGCTTTTAAATGGAGTCCTACGTATGGTATAGAAGACGCCGCAAATCCCATAAAGGTTCGGTAATTCTCATCAAAAAATTATATAACGAATTTATCGGAGATATTAATTACTCAAATCTACTCTGAAAATTATATTATATCGATTGAAATCTAGCCAATATTCTAGTTTTGTTTTCACTGGAGATGTTCTGAACCCAATATGAATAACTTCCCAATGTACATATATACAGCGTGCCAAAAAAGTATCGTAACTCGTCAATAATTCTTGTACGAAGAATTATTAAGGAAAATCCCCGCAACCATCGATTTTTCATTTCAAAAGCAGTTTATCGCATGCTTTTTTGCGCGTATGTTCTGGGGAACATCGCGTTATCATTTTGCCCAAATTTCTGTAACTTTCGAATTTTTTTACGAAAATGGTCTCAAACGATTTGGTTCGACTCCCCAATGAAGAATTCGAGGTCAAATTTGATTCTGTCCGGCCCTTGCCACGATAACTTGAGAACGGAGAGAGCTAGCGACTTGAAATTTTCAGGATAGGAGGCGCATCTTAATACGACGGACAAGTTCGTTAATGGGCATAATCGGCCCAATGGTTTCCGAGTAATAATTTTGTTTTCAACCAATATAGATCCGATCGAATTGAATCTTGGTGAATAGTTGTAGAATATAAACCTAAGCACGTTTGTGAAATTTTGTGAGAATCGTATCGCTAGAAAATTATTAAAAAATATTTTTGATGTCACGATAACCTGAGAACAGAAAGAGATAGTGGCTTGAAGATTTCAGGTTAGGTTGTGCATCTGAATGCGACTCTTGAGTTTGTTTATGAGCATAATCGGCCAAACGGTTTTAGAGTTATAGACATCTTAAATTTGGTAGTTTTTTGTTCCTCATTAACTCGAAAAATACTAAACCGATTAAATTCAAACATGGTTATTAGTTGTAGAATGCCAACGCGAAAATTCTTGCAAAATTTCGTGAGGATAATATTTGTAGAAAATTAAAAAAAAAATCATTGAAAATTGAAAAAAAAAATTCTATATATCAGTAACTATTCGTCTGAAATTGCTGAAATTTTGCAAGAGCCTTTAGAACCTAACTCTACTGCCAAGTTTCAAGTTTTAACACGATCGGTTAAATATTGTTGGAGATTCGAGCAGCCTTGTGCGAGTTCAGTAGATGGGTGACCGTTGCCTCGATAACTTTCGAACGAAAGGAGATAGGGACTTGCAATTTCCAGGGTAGGTTGCGTATCCGAATGGGAGCGTTGAGTTTGTTTTTGGGTATAATTGGTCTAACGGTTTCCGAGTTATACCCACCTGGAATATTATTTCCTTGATAACTCAAAAAATAAATATTCGATCGAATTGAAGCTCGGTAAATAGTAGTAGAAAATCAACATAAGGACGTGCTTAAAAATTTGTAAGAACCGTACCCCTAGAAAATTCGAAAAAAATGAAGAAAAAAAAATTTTAAGAACCGTACCTAGAAAATTTTTAAAAAATCACGAAAAAAAAATGGTTCAAGCACTGACGTGAAGTCAGAAGCTTTTGCGCGTATGTTCTATTGTCCATTCTTCTGTATTGGACACCCTTAATCGAATTTACCATGGTAAATTCGAATTAAGAGTGTCCAATACAGGACAATGGACAAAATAATTTACCTCGGAGCTTTTCTCGGATATTCAAGATATAAAGCCACAAAGTTGAAATCAAAGACTTCCAATTAACACCTATATGATCACATACATCTGGCGATCTTGTAACTTATTGTGCTTTTTCAGGGGACAGAAAAACTTCATTCATTATTGAAAAGTTTTCAGGAGTGACCACCTAGTGGAACAGTTTTTCCTTTCGTATATCTTCGTAGCTTCAGTTCAATGAATATTACCACAATGCAATCTTCAGCTCACCAAGTAGATAAGAGAGCGACAGCCGCAGATGTTCATTATTGAAATGCCTTATTATAAGTCTAATTAACATGATGCATATTTATAAGAACCTCACTATAAAGAGAGTAATCTACACCTAGTGTATTAATAAATAATTTTTAACCAGTCCTATTGTGTGGAAACGCGACGACTTACATGACATTGAAAAAAAAAGCTTCCTCAATTTCTTATGTATTCAGAGTCTGCGGTGTTTTATGTTAAACTGAAAACATTTTCGATAACAAATGTGCTGTCATATCATAAATTTCAGTAGTAATTAGCGAACTGAGGATATAAAAATTCTTAAAAAGCACTGACGTGAAGTCAGGAGCTTTGCGCGCATGGTATTCTGTCTATTCACGCCTCACGAAACACTGCAGGAAAATATTGGTACAATGAAATTTGTCCTGACAAATAGTTACTGAACAGTGAACAGAGAATGCAATTTTGCAAATGGCTCAATTGGTATTGACCATATTTCGCTAGTTTTATTGAAAAAGGAGTTGGAACTTGGAAATTTCTATGCAAAGTAAACCTATGTTAGCTATGATTTTAAAATATTGTGACAATTCTTGAATTTCACAATAACTACCAACAAAATAATTCTAAAGATTTTCATTAAGCGTCTGACGAAGGAGTCTGATATAGACTCCGAAACGTTACGATATAGTTATTGTTTCTTCGTTGATGTTGTTACGTTGTTGTTTGTTAGACAACATTGTTCAATTGATTGCTTCTGACCAATATCTTGTGTTTCTTACGCAGAAGCAAGTCACAAAATAATTAATTTTTATTTTATAGATATTTTCAGAGTTTGGGAGAGAAATCCCAGAAAAAAATCTTTTAATAATGAGTATATCTCCCACAGTATCCTTTAATGATTACTTATATACAATCAGACCTATTCTGTTTGCGTGTTGCTATAAACATTGCTATACATGTCATATTGCTATCCTCCTAATTTTTAACAATATATGGCTATGTTATTAAGTATTCTGTTCGGACTGTAGCAATGTTGGTTATCAATTTTCTCCCAGCAATATTGCTGTCAAGTAGGTCAAAATTCATTGATTTTAGAGATGACAACACTGTATTTCATGACTTTCATGGCACATATGTGCAATAGAAGAAGAATTTAACCTTAATTGATAAACATTTAGTCCGTTTTTCGGTGGTTATTCGTAATTCCTATAACCGAATATATCAAACGTCACGAAGGCGAAAAACTAACTATGTTATTTATGAAACTAACAAGATGGAGTTACTGATCCATTCTCAGGAAATACATCGAATATTGACAACCGCTACCATGACCGAAACATTGAAGACTGCAAACACATATTAAATTTTAATATTTTCCTGCCGTTAATCAGACATCGAATGCACACTTCTAAATGAAATGGAACAGAATGTCTCTAGTTTTCTCCTGAACAAATTCCCTCAGTTCTTCAATGAAATCAAAAGAAGTCATCTTTGTATTGAGGCTGAATTAATAGTTTATTTGATTTTTTTCATCCAGTCAGTCACTCTTCGCATGCATATATCTTTAACTTAAAAGAAGTAGTATATCTCCTAGTTTGCTCATGAACAAATAAATAAATGAATAAAATTCCCTCAGCTCTTGATTCAAATCAAAATCATCAATCTCATTATCATGGCTGAATAGTTTGTGAACTTTTCTGTTTACAAATAGAAGGGATGGTTCGTGTCAGAATTCAGTTTTAGAAATTTCCCCAAAATAAACTATTTAAAAGTGCCTTCAACAATTGGCTGAGACTCAATTGATATATGAAGGACTCCTTGGGGAGCAGCTAGGAGGATCAGTACAATACAATACACTTTTTCTCATATATCACGAAAAAATGGTTCGTTAAGTACATTTTTGGTCATTTTCAGTTGAAAGTACTAAGTGCTTGTTTTAGTCATACTTTTTTCATCCATGCAAAAACTCCATGCTTACATTTGACGTCTCTAGTAGTGTACTAGAGTTTCTTTGATAGTTCGACTTTTATTAACCTCAGTTCACCATGTTTGTTTTCACAGACTTCCGGAGAAATTGAAATGTCCTATAACCCTGTCAATATATAAAGGGTTTTCCAATAAGAGGTGTTATTTTGAAATTCAAAGAAAAATGCCATTTTTCAATATAAATGATCGGATGTTTATTTCATTATAAAGAAGAGTCGATGCCGTTAATAGTGGAAAATAACATCAGGCAAATGACTACCACGACCACGCTTACAGGACCATATCCTTTTAATGAAATTTTCCATAACCAAATCGCAAAGTGGCTGCCCTATGTCCTCGATAGCCTCACGAATTCCATCTTTGAGGTCTTGAATCGACGCTGGGCTATTGGCGTAGACCTTCTCTTTCACGTGGCCCCAAAGGAAGAAGTCGCAGTGTGTTAAATCACAAGATCTCGGTGGCCAATTGTGATCACCTCTTCGAGAGATAACACGGTCCGGAAACTTTTCCCGCAAAAGATCAATGGTTTCGTTGCTTGTGTGGCACGTAGCGCCGTCTTGTTGAAAGTAAACGTTGTCCAGATCAAGACCATCCAATTCCGGCCAAAAAAAATCATTAATCATCTCTCGATAGCGCAATCCATTCACCGTAACTGTTGCTCCAGCCTCATTTTCGAAAAAGTAAGGTCCAATGACTCCGCCGAACCATAAACCGCACCAAACAGTCACACGTTGAGGATAGAGAGGCTTTTCGACAATAACTCTTGGGTTTTTCGAGCCCCAGATGCGACAATTTTGCTTGTTGACGAAGCCACCGAGGTGGAAATGGGCCTCATCACTCAAGATGATTTTTCGATGGAATTCCGGATCATTTCCATGCATTTCAACGACCCAATCAGCAAAGACACGACGTTGTTGATGATCGGCCGGCTTGAGTTCTTGTGTTAACTGAACTTTATAAACCTTAAGACCCAAATCTTTATGCAATATACGGTGTAATGACGTTTGTGGAATGCCTAATTCCAAAGAACGACGAGGAATGGACAAACCTGGGTTTTCTTCAACACTTTCGGCTATAGCAGCAATATTCTCGGCTGTTCTTGAGCGACGTGCCCGGGTTTTATTCTTCACATAACTAACTTGTCCCAACAGCTCGAATTTTTCCACCAATTTCTTTATTGCGGTCCGACAAGGTGCTTCACGATGACCCAAAAATGTTCGAGTTTTACGAACCGTCTCTGCCAAATTTTCACCATTTTTATAGTGAATTTCAAGAAATTCAATGCGTTCTTGAAGCGTGTATCGTTCCATTTTCATTAATGGCGTAGTTTCTACTTGTCAAATGTCAAAAAATAACAGCTTCAAAAGTGACATCTAACGAAATAGCGGGCTATTCAAAATAACACCTCTTATTGGAAAACCCTGTATAAATATGATATTGTAGTTGTACGTACGAAAATAACAATATTTAATTTGAAATTTCCACACACCACATCCATCAATTCCAACTACATTTCATTTGAAAATAATAGAAAGTAATCCATGTTGTCCTGACGTAATTATTATCACCGAGGCAGGCAGTTTTCTTACAAGATTGTGGCGATATACCTATAAACAATTCATGTTTATAGCTGTCATAAATCTTCGCTCAGCAGGTAGAAAAGTCGCCCAACGTTTATTTAAAAGGAGACACTGTCGTTTAAGCACAAACTCAAACATTTATTTATAGTATTAAGTACTTTTTTTTGCCTACCGGTGTAGATACGTAATCCAGTATCCGTATTCTGAAGAAATTGGAAATTCCTTTTCGAGAGTCTCTCATCTGGTTTGATGGGGAGATCATCAACTTTGTTTTTAGAGCGATTTGTCCGTGGTTTCGAACAACAACTCTCGGGAAAGACTTTTGAAAAGGTATTTCTTGCTGTTGGTTCGTAGAATCTGTGGGTAGTTATATCGGACAGAGAAAACAAAAAAAATCATACCTAGTATCCTATAGATCTACCACGAATATTCTCGAACGAGAAATATGGAAAATATTGGGGTAAGGGGCAGCTTAGAACATGTTGCATACTTTAATCCATAACTTCTAATTTTGTTTGATTTACTTATTTTTTTCTTCCTGAATAGCGACCATGGTTTTTCAGACAACAAGATAATCATGTTCTTGTACAGTTTTGAAACAGTAATTTTAAATGAAAAAAAAAATTGATTCAAGCACAGACGTGAAGTCAGAAGCTTTTGCGCGTATGACACTCTTGATTGAATTTACCATGGTGAATTCTATTGTCTCTTCTACTGTATTGGACACTCTTAATCGAATTTACCTTGGTAAATCCGATTATGCTAATTAACGACCTTAAATGTCGCAACGTTCTCAAGGTATTGTAGGATACATAATATTTTTTGTAATTTTTTAAAAATTTTCTACTGGTACGGTCCCCACAAAATTTTATACACATGTTCATGTCGATATTCTACAACTAGATAGTAAGCTTCAATTCGATCGAGTCTATATTTTAGTTATCGAGAAAACAATATTCCAGATAGGTATAACTCGAAAGTCAATTTCTGAAGAAGAAGATACCATTTCGAAATTTTGTTTTCACAATATTTGCTAAAATAGAAAGCCGATCGAACTGAAATCAGATATTCAATTTATTGTAAAATGTATATTATAATATCGAAGCTGTCATTTTTTGACATTTGACAAGTAGAAACTACGCCATTAATAAAAATGATACGATACGCGCTTCAAGAACGCATTGAAATTATTAAAATTCACTATAAAAAAATGGTGAAAATTTGGCAGAGACGGTTCGTAAAATTCGAACATTTTTGGGTCGTCGTGAAGCACCTTGTCGGACCGCAATAAAGAAATTGGTGGAAAAATTCGAGCTGTTGGGACAAGTTAGTTATGTGAAGAATAAAACCCGTGCACATCGCTCAAGAACAGCCGAGAATATTGCTGCTGTAGCCCAAAGTGCTGAAGAAACCCCAGGTTTGTCCATTCCTCGTCGTTCTTTGGAATTAGGCATTCCACAAACGTCATTACATCGTATTTTGCATAAAGATTTGGGTCTAAAGGCTTATAAAGTTCAGTTAACACAAGAAATAAAGCCGTCCGATCATCAAGAACGTCGTGTCTTTGCTGATTGGGTCGTTGAAATGCATGAAAATCATCCGGAATTCCATCGAAAAATCATCTTGAGTGATGAGGCCCATTTCCACATCGGTGGCTTCGTCAACAAGCAAAATTGTCGCATCTGGGGCTCGGAAAACCCAAGAGTTATTGTTGAAAAGCCTCTCTATCCTCAACGTGTGACTGTTTGGTGCGGTTTATGGACCGGCGGAGTCATTGGACCTTACTTTTTCGAAAATGAGGCTGGAGCAACAGTTACGGTGAATGGATTGCGCTATCGAGAGATGATTAATGATTTTTCATGTCCGGAATTAGATGGTATTGATCTGGACAACGTTTACTTTCAACAAGACGGCGCTACGTGCCACACAAGCAACGAAACCATTGATCTTTTGCGGGAAAAGTTTCCGGACCGTGTTATCTCTCGAAGAGGTGATCACAATTGGCCACCGAGATCTTGTGATTTAACACCTTGCGACTTCTTCCTTTGGGGCCACGTGAAAGAGAAGGTCTACGTCAATAGCCCAGCGTCGATTCAAGACCTCAAAGATGGAATTCGTGAGGCTATCGAGTACATAGGGCAGCCACTTTGCGATTTGGTTATGGAAATTTTCATTAAAAGGATATGGTCCTGTAAGCGTGGTCGTGGTGGTCATTTGCCTGATGTTATTTTCCACTATTAACGGCATAGCTTCTTCTTTATAATGAAATAAAGATCCGATCATTTATATTGAAAAATGGCATTTTTCTTTGAATATCAAAATAATATTCCTAAAATTGAAATAATTCCAGCGTCGCTATGATCGGAATGGAAGCTAAACCCCCTTGAGTATAACGACATTAGAACAACTTGATCGTTCTGCTTCCATGACGGTCGCGTGAATCGTGTAGACTGGCTACGCTGAGGAAAGGGGCTCAGGAGATTGAAATCGCTTCGCTTCGGTATGCCCGTGTGCGTAGTCTCTTACTGGGAATGTGTGAATCTTGCCTTAATCAATACCGACATCCATGTCTCTAGAATCAAAGGTAGCTTAACAGTAACTCACCGAGAAGTACGAACAAACACAGAAAAGTCTTTTACCTCAAATTCAGTGACAAATATTTCGCTAGCTCATTAAAGCGAACTGTCGAACGATTACGTCAGCCGTAATACCAGGCCATCCATAAACCCGAGAAGTCGCTTTTTAGTGTGGGAATCAGGAGCTTCGCCGGCAAAGTCAAAAGAATAATCGACAATATAAAACTTAGGTTAACATTCAGAAATAAAAAAATAATCAGTCACCATTTGGTATAAATCACGTGGTAGAAGAGGCGACAGCGGGACATTCTAGCTCGTTTCTCGGACCGGTCAGTAGACAGTCGATCCCCCTTTAGGAGTAGCGCTTATAGTGTTCCGCACTGCCGTCGACGGCAACAAGTTTATGCAGTTTATGGGCGCGGTGCGGGTCAACTGGGCATACGTAAAGGAGGTTTCGATACCGTAGAGCGGTGTGACTTGGCACTACTTTTCATAGATTTCTTGTTGTAACTTTTTTATTGTGCGTATGTTCTGGGGAACATCGCGTTATCATTTTGCCCAAATGTCTGTAACTTTCGAATTTTTTGACGAAAATGGTCTCAAACGATTAAGTTCGACTCCCCAATGAAGAATTCGAGGTCAAATTTGATTCCTTTCGGCCGGCCGTTGCCACGATAACTTGAGAACAGAAAGAGCTAGCGACTTGAAATTTTCAGGGTAGATGGCGCATCCCAATATGACGGACAAGTTCGTTAATGGGCATAATCGGCCCAGTGGTTTCCGAGTAATAATTTTGTTTTCAACCAATATAAATCCGATCGAATTGAAACTTAGTGAGTAGTTGTAGAATATGACCCTAAGAACGTTTGTGAAATTTTGTGCGAATCGTATGGCTAGAAAATTATTAAAAAATCATTAAAAAATATTTTTGTTGTCACGATAACTTGAGAACGGAAAGAGATAGCGGCTTGAAGTTCTCAGGTTAGGATGTGCATCAGAACGCGACATTTCAGTTTGTTTATGAGCATAATCGGCCAAACGGTTTCAGAGTTATAGCCATCTGAAATTTGGTTGTTTTTTGTTCCTCATTAACTCGAAAAATACTAAACCGATTGGATTCAAACATGGTTATTAGTTGTAGAATGCCAACGCGAAAATTCTTGCAAAATTTCGTGAGGATAGTTTTGAAAAAAAAACATTCTATATATCAGTAACTATTCGTTTGAAATTGCTGAAATTTTGCGAGAGCCTTTATAACCTAACTCTACTGCCGAGTTTCAAGTTTTAACACGATCGGTTAAATATTGTTGGAGATTCGAGCAGCCTTGTGTGAGTTCAGTAGATGGGTGACCGTTGCCTCGATAACTTTTGAACGAAAGGAGATAGGGACTTGCAATTTTCAGGGTAGGTTGCGTATCCGAATGGGACAGTTGAGTTCGTTTTTGGGCATAATCGGTTTAACGGTTTCCAAGTTATATCCACCTGGAATATTATTTCCTTGATAACTCAAAAAATAAATATTCGATCGAATTGAAGCTTGGTAACTAGTAGTAGAAAATCAACATAAAGACGTGTTTAAAATTTTGTAAGAACCGTACCCCTAGAAAATTTGAAAAAAATGACGAAAAAAAAATTTTAAGAACCGTACCCCTAGAAAATTTCAAAAAAATTACGAAAAAAAAAAATTGGTTCAAGCACTGACGTGAAGTCAAAAGCTTTTGCGCGTATGTTCTATTGTCCATTCTTCTATATTGGACACCCTTAATCGAATTTACCATGGTAAATTATATTGTCCATTCTCCTGTATTGGACACTTAATTCGAATTTACCATGGTAAATTCGAATCAAGAGCATCCAATACATACTGAAAAGTCACATTTTGTTCCATGCTGGGGTAATTCACCTAGAATATTAGGGACCAATTTAGAGAAGCAATATTCAGGATACATAATAAAAACAAAATTAATATGAGAATGAAGATTTATAGAACACCATCACAGGGTAAAGATTTTCTCGATTGTTTCGAAATTCCTATAATTTTGGAAATACGTTATATAGATTTTTTTTTATAACTATTATGACTTGGCCTAACACCCGTTCCTGGCTTGACGTCGACTCCAGGCATCCCCTGCATAAGGGAAGAGCAATTTATTTAAAAAGCATATTATGTGGATATTCCTACTTCTATATTACAGCCTGGGTGTGTCACTCGATTCTTTCGGCGGAATAAACTTCTCTCGCCAAAACACCAAAGAATGCGCAGAAAGAACGAGAAGGTCATAGGTCACGGAGGAAATCCTCGATCCCAAGCAACTGTATAGGTTACCGGGTAGGCTGAAAAAACGCGGCAAATAAGTTCCTTTTAAGTGCGATGGAGATGTTTGGCGAGATGAAAAATTATCGCCAGAAACAATAGTAATCGATTGGAGATAACGATATTCAACACAAGATCTGCAGATTCGCATATCCAGGCACTGCGCGGTCAGTATCTCATTATTCGGACCGAAACAATGCGACGGAGGATCGGCGGAAAGGAGAGGCCGATATTATTATCTCATTTTCACGCTTTCTCGAAATATCGCTTCTCGATAGGGACAGCGGGGAATTTAAATCGAAAAAATCAACAGGACCCGGGCATTATCGTGACCTGTGATCTACGGACCGTCGCGATTGATAAAAAAAAAGGGTCCTCTGTTGTCGGCACTGCCAAAGGTAACTATCGGCGATGGGCTTCGTGGTGAAGCCAGCGGCTCGACGACGTACAAATTAGAGACGTTTTTGTGTAATTGGGATTCATTTCGGCTTGCTAATTCCAAATAATAAAACAATATAAAAGCACTGACGTGAGGTTAGGATCAATTTTCGGTTTTAATCATTCTTAACAATATACAAAATATAGAATATGCTTTTAAATACAAATCGAGATGCAATAAGTAATACAATCTGAAATAAACTTAGTAATGTATTCAGGTCATTTATCAAAACAGAACTTTACATCAAAATAATTCTTAAATAATTGGTTCAAGCACTGACGTGAAGTCAGTAGCGTTTGCGCGCAGGTTCTATTGTCTACTCACCTCTATCGGACACTCTTAATTGTATTTAGCATAGATGTATACCGTGTTCTCAGCTTTTTTAATATACGAATAGATTTCATACCATTTTAATGACATACCTCAGTACAGAATCTTAAACGGTCACAGACAGAATCGATTTTGACCTCAAATTCTTCATCCGTTAGTCGAACCTCAACGTTTGAGACGTTTGAGTTCAATATGATTCAAACTGTTAATCACATCTTATGTGTTGTTAATAATAGGGGTTAGTTTATTATTGAGTAAAACCTCTTTTCTCTTATACATTTCGATACCTTCAAGTGCCCCTAGTTGCAATTTGGAACAATTTGACGGAATGTTCTGAAATTGAGTGGCCGTTTGATACTACGTGATTTGCAACAGTAGATATTTATCCATGTTGCTGTCCAATGTGTCCTGTATGCTCTTTATATCGTGTGATTCTGTTTCTGGTGGTTTGGCCGACTTCAAATCGAATTTTCTTGTGTTTGGTTAGTGCCTTTTCCAGTTGCTGGATTTCATGACAATCACGCTCAAAGGATCCTCACGAACTAATGGTGCCCAATCATTAGGAACATGTAATGTTTTTCGCTTTTTCTAAAGTCAAAAGTCTGGATGGTGTGAATGGTGAGAGTGGCCAGAAACTAAAAACTTATGGTCAATTACTTCCACTTTGTAGTCGCTAGATAAGGTCATATAAGTGGACAAGTCGCTATACGAGCAAGATACCTTTCGTCAATTTTCCTATTCTCTTATCTTTAATTGCTTCTTTCGATTGTTCTAATATTGAAGCATAAGAATCTCCGTTTCCAGGGACACCTTTATCTTCCTAGTCGATCAATCATATTCCTTCTGAATCCCAAAAGATCGTCGCCATGGGTTTTCCAGCTAATTGTATCGCCTTAAACTTCTGGGCGCTGCTGTCCCTTTTGTATGCCACTGCATGGAGAATCAGGTTAATAATGATGAATCCAAGATTTATCCCCAGAAACGATTCGGACCAACACACCATCCTTATCCTCACTACAGAGGTCCAAAAATACGAGCGAGTTTCGACGCACCGTTGTATTTGCGGCGGCTTGACATTGTCGGCACCCATCTTGCACTGACCTTTGTCATGCCAAGATGATCATGCAGGATTTTATAGATGGTTGTGCTGGATACTCCAACCATTCCTGCGACTTGTTTCTTTTCAGCCGAGCATCTTCCAGTATAATTTCTTCTACTTTTTTAACAAGTGCCGGAATGGTTACTTCAATATTCCGTCCCGGCTGTGGATCGTCTTAAAAAGCCCATGCCACTTATAAATCATTGTTTTTTCAGGGCCAGATAATCAATTACATCTCTTCCATAATGTTTTGAATATACTTTCCATATTTAGTCAGTAACTTTATTAACGGCGCAATGTTATTCCATTTATCCAGTCTTCTCCTCGATTGAGTTGTTTGATCAACTATTTATTTTTGTCATAATGTTGTTATTGTGTACGCTCAGGCAGAGTGCAAACCAAAATTTCTTAGCTTCAGATTTTTTGAAATTTCGATAATAAAACCTTGACTTTTCTTGTTTTTCCCCATTTTGACTCTCAATTCAGGCAAATCTTGATTTTTAGTTTATTATACGACCGATTTTTTCAAGTAAAATAACAACACACGTTTTGATAAAAATGTATTTGATTTAAGTAAAAAGTATTCAAGGTGAAAAACAATGGCTATTTATTATTCTGAGAGTATTTATGTGGAAGGGCTTCCAAATAGTTCTCCGCTTCAGGCCAAAAAACTGTTTTAAGCATTGCAGATCCGCATAAAATCTAAACTGAGGATATTGTGAATGATATTGAACCATTATAGGTTATAACTAAAGTGTGAACGACGATTTCAGATGCCGGGTATTTTATTGCGATTGTGGGCGTAGACGTGACTTAACCGATTCTTTTCCTGTACCGCATGGATATGGCCTGTTTTTCCCCTGTATGAGTTATTTTGACACGATTGTTACAGCTTACTTAGCCACTTAAATAGTAGCCACTGAAATAGTAGATACTCTGATTGGCTACAATCTGAGCACATTTTCCCCAAATATGAAAATTAGTGACTTAGCCAGTTTTTCCCCTGTACCCTATACAATGTTTTAATTTTCTGGGTATAGATTTGAGAAGATGACTGAGATGGTGAATAACAATCTGAGAAAAAATAGTGCATCAACTCTAAATAAACATTTAAAAATTCCAATGCTTCATATTTGGGGGTGTATAGAGACCAATAAAAGAAAATATGAAAATATACAAATTAAAATAGATGATAATATTTTGATGCTAATCTGGATAATATTCTTTTCAGATTCGCCGATGTCAGCTAGGAATTTCCCCCCATCCTTCTGGAATAGTCAGCATTACAGCGGTGCCAGTGGAAGTAGTCATCACAGCAATACCGCCGACCTCTATTCGGAACACTACCACCAGGACGCTTGGTACCAATATAGTCAACATCACCGGGCAGTCCACGACTATCACCACCACAACATGGCGGCTCAGTATGGCGGTTTGTTACTGCCTGGTTCTAGGTTACATATGGGATCTCACGCTCCTTGTAAAGCGATGGACTGGCAGCACCCCTCGATAGATTCACCTTATTCTTCCTATCCTACCATGTCAGGTAAGAATCGTTCAATCTTCGTGATAATGTTGCTGGAATGTGTACCAACTAGGGTAGAATGTTCGAATTTGATTTATTGTTACCCTGTGTCGTGAGTTCAATAACGTAGGTCCCAGAATATACTTACTTACTTACTTTAATTACTTATCATTATTATAATATATCAGTTGTGTCGTGCAGACGAAATCTGCCTGACACTGCGACCAATCGGTCTCTTGTGGTACACCTAATTGCCATGAAATTTCTCTTAAATGCTCACGATATTGGCTCAGCACCAAATCCATGACAGCTAGACGTAAACCACTCTGAACATAAGCAATACAACCTAAAAAGAGCCACGTCTCCTCTGTGCATGCGCAATCTACTCGTGGCTTAAAGTCCTCTCAAAATTACACACCTCACACAAAACTCTGATTCTTCAACACCAGTGTTTTAGGAGATATTGCAGATTCAATCCACGTATGCACAGACTCTTTCAAAGGGATTCTATGGAGGAATAGCATCCTGCACCTCAAAACCCCAATCTTCCTAGACGAAAACTCCAGCAGTTAAATCACTTCATGCCCGTAACGAAAAACGCCCGGAAGGGGTTACGTGAGTTTCGACTTGGGAACACAATTTCTTCGCCTATTCTTCAAATCCAAATGTCCTTTTGACAAGGGAGATGAGTCTGGTGGGTGAGAACTTGTCCAGTTCCCTTAATCTCAGTTTGTGGACTCCTAGTTCCTCAAATCTGATCCTGTCCCTAGCGGAGCAGTCACACATGCTGTGTTCGATAGACTAGTCGTCCTCCAGGCATAGTTCTCAGTCAATCCCAGCATACTAAGTTGTTTACTAAGACCACAGTGACCCGTTTATATAGAGCTATATAAACGGGTCACTGAAAGAGACGGACAATGGCTCAGATTCTGTAGGTTAGATCTGAGAATCTTAACAGCTCTGTTGAGATTCTCAGGTCTAACCTACAGAATCTAAGCCATTGTCCTTCTCTTTCAGCTGATGGGCCAACAATTATTGAGCGAACATGTCTGAAACCTGATATGGGGGTACAGATTTCCTGGACCTTTTGGTCCAACCATCTGTTGTTCTTCTACCCTGCTGCCTTGAGAGAGATGCCACAGGCCGTGAGCCCCTTGAAAGCCCTCGGTGTCACCAATGAGTCCGCCACCTCATTACTCTTCATGTTCGAGTGGCCCGGGACCCATATGAGCTGCAGCCTGCAGCGCAGTTCTGCACAAGCAGGGAATTTTCATAGTTGTTTGCGCTTCCGAATGGGAGAGTTAAGTTCGTTTTTGGGCATAATCGGTCCAACGGTTTCGGAGTTATACCCACCTTGAATATTATTTCCTCGATAACTCAAAAATATAGACACGATCGAATTGAAGCTTGGTAACTAGCTGTATAGAATATCGACATAAAGACGTTTGTAAAATTTGTGAGAACCGTACCCCTAGAAAATTTTAAATAATTACGAAAAAAAATTTCTGCAAGCACTGATGTGAAGTCAGGAGCTTTTGCGTGCACGTTCTATTGTCCATTCTCCAGTATTGGATACTCTTAATCGAATTCACCATGGTAAATTCTACAATGGAACATGTGCGCAAAAGCTCCTGAGATCACGACAGTGCTGGACTCAACTTTTAACATGGATCTTATCCACTCCACAATGCGGTCTAGTTCTCCCCTGGCCCGAGCCTCACTATAGTTCATAATGTATTCAGTAGCTGGCTGCTGAAAATTCTTGGCCTTACAGTGACTATGTTCCAACAGTGGTGACAAGGGGTCGTAAACCAAAAGTCAGCCATGTTTTGTCAAATCATTGTGTGGGTAATTTTTAATTGTATATCTCTATATTCGGCTAATCTTCATCGCGCATGTTCTGTGGAACTGCGTGTTATCATTTGGCACAAACGTCTGTAATTTTGGAATATACCCTAAGAAATCAGAGGCAAGTCTTCAAGTGGAATTATAGATTTCGCTAAGAAAAAATGGGTCCAAGCCCTGTGGACAGGAGCTTTCTGGCGCTCTAGTTCAAACAGACAAATTATATCTCCGAAAGTATTGGTTTCTCAGAGTTGGGAATTATATCAATGTATTCATATGATAGAACTGCATCCTAAAGGAAATTCAATTCAAATAATAGTTTATTTATCAAGATTAAATGAGCAATCATGAGAATGAGAACTGCACCATGGAAGAAATCAAATTAAATCTGGCCAATTTTGCCCAGTAACGAACTTAAGGGAGATATTCATCTCCCTAAACTACACTGAAAATTTCAACTACCTACCTCCTTCCGTTCGAGAGTTATATCTATGTCTATGGATGAAAAGCAGTCTCACTACTCTCAGATCTCTTACTTCATGTTCAGTTCCGAAATGTAAGAATTTTCTGAGAAAAACTAATTTCGGAGCAAACAACTGAGATTTTTCTCACTTCGCTCGCAATTCTTCGATTGATTAGATCATCATTTGACATTATGTCAATTCATAGAATAATATCATTCTGTGACAACGTTGAAATACGATTTATTATTGAAATTCTGAAAAATCATATCTCCGAAAGTATTAGCTTGTTAGAGTTAAAAATGATATGAATGGATTCTTATGATAAAACTTCTTATTAAAAAAAATTTAATTTGGAATTTGTTTCGTAAAAAAAAAATTTTTTTTTTGTTACTCCGAAACCATCTGTCCGATTTTGCCCAATAACGAACTTAGCTGAGATATTTATCCCCCAAACCTACTCTGAAAATTTCAACTCTCTAGCTCATTCCGTTCGAGAGTTATCGTGCCTACGGCCGGCCGGACCGGCCGGACAGAATGAATTTCGACCACGGATTCTTGATCAGTGAGTCGAACCAAATCGTTTAAGACCATTTTCATCGAAATATTCGAAAATTACAGACATTTGGGCAAATTGATAAGCACTCAGTTCCGAGGAACTAGAGCGCCAAAAAGAAGACAATCTTCCTGTTACATCATATATCTTATTAGTCGCGGTGTTGTCTCATCCAATCTATTATTTCCCTATGAGCATTCTCCAATGTTTTTTAGGCTACATCTACCAAATGTGTTCACATTTCCATCACCAACTCTAAATAATTCGTGAACCGCTAGTATGACGAAGTTGATATTTATATATTCCGAATTTCGTGTCAGCATGTTGTTTAATAGCCAAGAAATATTTCGTATTTTCACTCCCCGGATCAATCCACTGAGTAGTAGCAAAAATATCAATTCTCTGTTAAAAGGGATAGCAGTAGCCAGCTATTTTGGCAACATTTTGCTGCGCCACCTTTGTCACAGCACTGCGTCCCTATTGTATGGATCCTTCGAAGAAATTCGTCTATCAAAGGAGGGTCATGTACACCGAGATGTTTTTTACTGTTCTTAAAGCTGTTTTATTCACTTGATGACTGATATGGGTTTGGTCTAATCAGCATATGAACATTGCGTGTTCGCGGGTTGAATGAGTGGTTGATATGGATTGACACAAGTCATGCAACTATAATTATAGTCTTTTCTATTTCCTGAATGACCGCTATCTGAGTTTCAGATCTGCTTCTTGGGTGTAGAATGCTAAATTTGCCACTTTTGAAACTTTGCGCGACGGTCTCTACGTTCGTATAGGTACAAGTCCTTTTCACCGCTTTTTGGCGCTCTTGTTCCTCGGAACAGAGTGCTTATCAATTTGCCCAAATGTCTGTAATTTTCGAATTTTTGGCTGAAAATGGTCTTAAACGATTTGGTTAGACTCATTGATCGAGAATCCGTGGTCGAAATCGATTCTGTTCGGCCGGCCGTTAACTCAGTAACTCTTGAACGAAAGGAGTTAGAGGATTGAAATTTTCAGGGTAGGTTTGGAGCCTAAATATCTCAGACGAGTTCGTTAACGACCGGAAACCACCAAGTGGTTTCGGAGGTATGACTGTTTTTAGTGAAACCATTTTTTATGAATATTTCCGAAAGCGATCACTCGATTTGGACATGCGTTCATAGGAAGTCTTTTTAGACTGTCTTTAAGGAACATCCTGTATAGAATTTACCAAGTTTCAATTTGATCGGATCTGTATTGGTTGAAAACAAAATTGGTAATCGAAAACCGTGGGACCGATTATACCCATTATCGAACTTGTCCGTCGTATTGGACCCTATACCCTAAAATTTTCAAGTTGATATCTATTTCCGTTCTCAAGTAATCGTGGCATCGGTTGGCCGGACAGAATCAAATTTAGACTAGAATTCTTCATCACTGAGTCGAACCTAATCGTTTGAGACCATTTTCGGCGAAAAATTCGAAAGTTACAGACAATTGGGCAAAATGACAGCTTAAAGGTTCATGTAGTATTTCGAGAGGGTGTGTGAGATGTGAATAGACAAAAGGACATGCGCGCAAGAATCTATTATTAAATGGCATAGTTTCAAGTTGTAATCCACCTGTCAAAAAATGACAGCTTTTCAATATGACAGCTGTCGAAATCTAAAATGGAATCTTTATTTGGAAAATCCCGAACGGAATGGCTTCCTATCGGGAGAGATATTTAGACCACGTAATCATTAAAGGATACTGTGGGAGGTATACTCATTATTAAAGGGTTGCTTTCTGGGTTTTTTCTCCCAAACTCTGAAAAATATCTATAAAATAAAAAAATTATTATTTTGTGATTTACTTCTGCGTAAGAAACACAAGATATTTGTCACAAGCAATCAATCGAATAATGTTGCCTAACAAACAACAACGAAACAACATCAACGAAGAAACAACTATATCGTAACGTTTCGGAGTCTATATCAGACTCCTTCGTCAGACACTTAACGAAAATCTTCAGAATTATTTTGTTGATAGTAATTCTGAAATTCGAGAATTGTCACATTGACAGTAGTTGAAAATCATAGTAACATAGTTTTAATTTACATAGAAATTTCCAAGTTCCAACTCCATTTTTAATAAATTCATCCAAATATGGTCAATACCAATTGAGCAATTTGCAATTTGTAATTCTCTGTTCAACAAAATACAAGTTGACTGCTATTTTTGATTTCTGTATGTCTTTCTCAGAAATCAAGAATAGCAGAACATGTATGTACAATCCAAGATGGATTGGAGTAATACAAAGATTCTGATGACTGCAGAACCTGATTATATTAAAAGGAAACTCAAGGAGTCAACTTGTATTCTGATGATCAGAGAATGCAATTTTGTAAGTTTCTCAATTTTTGATTGACCATATTTGCCTGAATGTATTAAAAAAGGAGCTAGAACTTGGAAATTTCTATGCAAAGTGAAACTATGTTACTATGATCTTCAACTACTGTCAATGTGACAATTCTCGAATTTCAGAATAACTATCAACAGAATAATTCTGAAGATTTTCTTTAAGTGTCTGACGAAGGAGTCTGATATAGACTCCGAAACGATTCGATATAGTTGTTTCTTCGTTGATGTTGTTTGTTAGGCAACATTTGTTCAATTGATTGCTTCTGACAAATATCTTGTGTTTCTTACGCAGAATCAAATCACAAAATAATTAATTTTCATTTTAAAGATATTTTTTAGAGTTTGGGAGAGAAAACCCAGAAAGAAACCTTTTAATAGTTAGACCAAGTTTGCACGGGTGCTCGCGAGCCATCCTGTATCTAGACTCGTTCCCACTGTGTTCGAATGGTTTCGTCCCTCCCACAGCAAGAAAATATTTTGAAGACCCAGCTAGATCTCCTCCACTCCGATTACCGCACAAGAAAAATTGTCGGACACAAAAACCCATTTGAAGACTGAATGGTTCCAATTAGCTGTCGGCAAATTCCTTTGTTGAATTCGTCTATTCCTCATTTTATTTATTAGATTTGTATCGGACAGACGGTCCCGATCCTCCACTCCGCAATAAATATTTTCTACTGGTGTTTCTATTCAATTTTTTATATCTTTATAATGTTATAAAACATCTATCGGCACTTTGATAGCCTCATTCCTTCTACACCAGTCAAATCAAAGGCTGACATCTGAAGAATTTATAGGAGAAGCGGGAAAAAGGTGATCTTTTTTGTAGTTCTGCTTGAGAGTGCACTCGATTACCATGATAACTGAAACCATAGGAATATTCTCATGGTTGGATTCCGCCTGAAGAAATCTATCTTCCGCTGATGGTTATTATACATTGAGGAAGATCATTTACTGGTTGATTGAAACGTTCGGTAGCTAGCCGACAACATGGGAAGAAATCGCCTTATAAAGGGTGTCGGATATGTTCGGATGAAAATTTTGAAGGCACATACTCAGGAACTTCAGCGTGCTCTTACAAATTAATGAACAACACACTATTGAATATTCTAATAGGTAGGGAAAGTTATTGGAAATAGTAATAATATTAATTGAATAAATCGGCCTTCATGCAACCCATGTATCGCCTAACTGATAGTGGTAGATACGAATATCAAACACTGAGAAGGCCCTGGGGACAGGGGCGTTGGCCCTCTTGTTCAAACTTTGACAGATCATATCTACTAAAGTATTGGTTTCTTAGAGTTGGGAATGATATAATTTGATTCTTATGATAGAGAACTGCATCATTAAGTAAATTTAATTAAATGTCATTAAGAAAGAACAAGATTGCCAAAAATTATTAATCTGAAACCACCTGACCGATTCTACCAATATAACGAACCTATCCGAGATATTCATTCCTCAAATCTACTCTGAAAATTATATTATATCAATTTAAGCTAAGCCAATATTCCAGTTTTGTTTTTACTAGAGATATTCTGAACCCAATTTAATTAACTTACCAAACTATCCGCCGTATTCACAAAGCATCCAATCTCCGTTAGGTCCTAACTGAGGTCCTCAGTTAAGGATAAATAAGAATCGCAACCTCAGTTAACGTATGTAACGGTGCTGAAACAGGCCAGTTTCACGTTAATTTTCACTTAAACTGAGGTTGCGATTCTTATTAATCCTTAACTGAGGACCTCAGTTAGGACTTAACGGAGATTGAATGCTTTGTGAATACGGCGGTATATATTATATATAGACACCTGATATTTATCTTTGCCAAAATTAAAAATTTTATCGGCACTGATGCTTTTATGGTAATTTATCATGCATTTTCCAGAGTCTATAATGAATTATGGAATAGCTGGCTGGAGGGAGCTTATGATAATAACTTAACTTTATTCAAAGAACTCAAAAAAAAAAATGAAAATAATAAATAAGAATACTACTCAGACGCATTTCAATATCTACTCTAACTCCACGCCAACTCTTCCATTTAGAAGCAGTATCATTACGCTATCTTGGGTTAAAAGATAAGTACAAAAATTCGAAGGTAATACTAGGAATAAGAGCCTACAGTTACCAAGAATAAACAAACGAATAGGTACGAAAAATGTTTATTATGTTGCTATAAAAGTGTTCAACATGTTAACAGATAGACCAAAAATAAATAAGAAATTTAAGAGTTAAGTTTCATAATAGAAAAATATTAGTTGGCATTCTCGTTATTATGTACCAAACGTCTTGTTTATTAGCTTAATTGGTTGTTATAGACTCGTAATTTTGATTTCATTAGAATTAAGTTAGTTTTAGGATGGCCAGCCTCTGTACGAGTAACTAACTTTACTTCTGTAGGATTATTACATCTAATATTGTACCAGTTTACCTCGAAACTTCATTTAATAATATCGGTTTATAAAAATAATAATTTTTGGAGTTATACACATCTGAAATGTTATTGTTCTTTCTTGTATAACTGAAAATATACAAATCAGATCCAATCGAAACTCGGGTATTACTTGTAGAATACCAACTCGCTAATTTTTACGGAATTTCGTATCCTGAAATTACTTGAGACTTAAGGTTAAGGTATTGAATTCCAATTCCGATAGAATACATATGTCGGAAATAAAAATTCTTTGATCTTAGACGATTCTCTCATTACTCAAGTTTGTCATTAAAGTGGTACGAAATGTATTCATATCTTATAAAAGCTGAGAAAACGGTCCATATCAATGGAAAATTCGATTAAGAGTATCCAATAGAGGTGAATAGACAATAGATAATGCACGCAAAAGATTCACGTCAGTGCTTGAACCAATTTGTTTCAATATATAACCTGTAGAAAATTGTTTTGCACAAACAAATGTTCCAATTTTCAATACAAACAAAAAGAACACTAATAACTAAGAAAAAATCGAACTAAACAATTACAATCTTCGAGATTATTGGTTTCTCAGAGTTGGGAATGATTATCATTGGATTATTATGATAGAACTAGATCATGACAGAAATTAATAACCCTTTGCATCTTATCTTTATACTAGCTGCCCGCCCCGGCTTCGCACGGTTGAAATGAAGATACTAAATATACTACAGAATTTCTTTATATACAACGTTCACAGCATTTTTGTCGTTAGACAATACAAACATGTTTTCATTAGAGGTTACTCTTGAAAGAGCGACTTATAATTGGCCATGTGAAAAACACTCAACGCTCAAATATAAGCCTGTAGCGTTGAAAGTTGGACCCTGCGATTTATTAATGGTCATTGCAAAATATATCATTAGCGGAAATTGTAGGCGTTTAAATTGGATCAGTACATCCGATGGTATCAGAGGAATTCGGGGAATCAATACATCTATCCTGGCTGAGGCGAGCCTCAAGTTCTACAGATGATCCCTATCCTGGCAGTGCCGGCACCCCGGTCGGTACCACCGCAACCGCTATGTCCCTGCATTTTAAATCTGCAATATCTTCGAAAATATTCATTTAAATTACATGCTGTAAATGGCCATATTGATCAATATTAAATGCACAATGCATTTAAGGTACTCAATTGGATAAGGATCAATGCTGTATCGCTTAAAATAGCTTCGTAATCAAGCCATTATTTCTCGCAGAATGTAAAGGATAAAAAATGGTTATTGTGGGTTATCCTTAAAAGATAGACATATACCATCGCGGACTTTTTATAGACCATTGTAAGGTGTACCATACTGTACTACATTATTTTGATCTATCTCGTAGGGTTCAGCCAGCGTATGCAATGTAAGCGCAAAAAAATGTGTTTATTTACGACATCACATTAGAAACCTCTAAAATTATCAGTGTTTCTCAAATATATTATGCATGTATTATACATGTAAACCTTCCTATCGAATCACTCTATCTATTGAAAAAACAGCATCAAAATCCTTCACTTAGTTTTAAAGATCTAAGCATACATAGGAACAAACAGACAGCGGGAAGCGACTTTATTTTATAATATGTAAGGAATAAGGATGACGGTCCAATTTTGGCTACAAGTGACTATCAGGAGTCATTCTGAAAAATTGAGTTAATGAAATAGCCAGTTTTATTTATGAAACAAATCTAATGTAATCAGTCCAGAGAGAACTCAAACCAGAATACTTTCTAGGAAATCTTAAATAGTGTTACTAAGGAATAACTACCTGTACATTAGTTGGAAATCCCGTTCTAAATCTTCCATAATTAGAGAATGACTCTTAAATTATGCTCGACTTCTTTGCACCATTCATGTTCGACTCACTAACCAAAAAACTCTGCCTATGAACTTAGCGAATCCAAATTTCAAATTCTTTACATGCTTACATCAACCAAACTATCCAGAAATACAATTTCAGTTTCGTTTGACATTGATGACGTTCATCTTTCAAACTGGACCTAACGCCAGCTACCGCAAACCGATAGAACAAAGACAGATAGAATTCGCTTTCTGTGAAAACATATAATAATAGAAGCACGATGGAATATTGAAATTTTGTAAAATAATATGTCCGAAAGTAGTAGCTTGTTAGAGTTGAGAATAATATCAATGGATTCTGATGATGGAACTGCATCTTAAAAAAAATTGAATTCGAAATTTTTTTTCTTGTTACTCCGAAACCATCTGGCTGATTCTGTCCAATAATGAACTTGACCGAGATATTTACCTCCCAAACCTAATCGTTCAAGACCATTTTCAGCCAAAAATTTGAAAATTACAGACATTTGGGCTAATTGTTCCGAGGAACAAGAGCGCCAAAAATAAATTGAGATGAGGGTAAATTTTCTAGTGCTGGCATCTATCGTCGGAAACTGAAGTAGAACAACATACTTGTAGTCGTCAATATTTGACATTTCGAGCGAAAATATGTCAAAGAGTGTTCGCACCATGTAATCTATGCATTTGAGGTGCACCCCTGCCTCGGAACCTTTGGGCATCTCCGTATGACCGATATGACGTCCAACTGCTGCCATATTGAAGTGGTTGTGATGAGGGGACGGAATGACAATTAACGGCGTCGAAAGATGCCGCGCGTCAGGGGAAGGGGAGTCCCAGTCATTCGACCGTTTCCATTGGCCGACGATGGTCAAACGAGTTATTGATTTGATACGGGCGGCCCTCTTGCACTCGACTTCCCTGGTTCGCCGCCGCGTGCTTTTAACAACTATCTATATAATAATTGCAGCCAGCCATCTAGATATCTGGACCTGAGCAGGGCCGCTTGGGCTTTTTTGGCGACCTAGGGGGGATATGCTATATGCTTCTTTCGCGGATCGTTCGCAAGTTTAGATATTCCTTGTAACATTTTTTGAGGAGAAGAGGCATTCTCTTATCCTTCAGGTCCTTTCAGACCCCCCAGAAAAAATATTATCTTTCTAGTAGGTAAATCAAATTCATAACAACGAATAAATTATTTTTAAATATAATAGCATTGAGTTATGTATTATCCATAAAGAACTTAGTCTCTTATCTGATGAAGATATGCACACATCGCCCAAAATCTTGGACAAGACCAAAGGTGATAAACTTATTATCTTGATTACTGTACATATTCATGGAAAATCTGGAAACACGTCAAATTCAAATTTTAAGTTGTCCTTCTTCATAAAAATGCGAATCCCATCCTTCGATCCTTCAACCCTCTTCGAGAGACAGGTACAGCCCCCAATTTTTCAAATAAGAATTATGGGCTTTCAATTCATCGTTTCTCTGTTCAGAAATGTTTTCACTTTCATGTTTATTGCTAAATTCAAAATAGAAAAAAATAAAATCTTATGATTACCGCAATTCATTATAATATTCCCTGGAATATTCCCAAATATTATTACAATAATACTAAACTTATTCACCTTCAAAATGTGAAAACAAAAAAGAACCATGACATTGTGTTTTCCAGATGGTACCATGAAAACTACGTAAAACACTTTCTGTGGCATCGCAATTTTAGTTTCTTTGAAACGCCTTCGCAAATTGTTTTGTGTTGAAGTTCTTGTTTATAAATGGTCTAATTTGTGTTAAAATTTCATTAATTTCAATTTTCAATAATGATTCGATTAACGGATATGCACAAAATAACAATTTTTCAAATAATTGGTTACGGAGATAACTCCCGAACACAAAAAAAAAATGGGTCTAAGACGGATCCTTGTGATACACCAGCTTTGATATTTCTTGTTGCCTACCTCGTGCTTTCTATGTTCAACTTGAATTTCCCGGAAAAGTGGAACAGAGTTGCGAGTATTCTACGTTTATAAGTTCAGTGGGGAATTTAATATTTGGCGCGCTTGTTACCCTGTACAAGTGCGTTAGGCTTGCGCATCCGAACGCGACATTTGAGTTCTTTAATAGCCATTATCGGCCAAACGGTTTTGGAGTTATACCAAATCTGAAATTTAGTTGTTATTTCCTCAATAACTCGAAAAATAGAAAACTGATCCAATTCAAACATGGTTATTAGTTGAAGAATGCCAATGCGAAAATTCCTCCGAAATTTTGTGAGGATCGTATCGTTAGAAAATTAAAAAAAAATCATTGAACATAATTCTATATATCAGAAACTATTCTTTCGACGTCGCTGAAATTTTGCGAGAGCCTTCAGAACCTAAATCTACTGCCAAATTCCAAGTTTGAACACGATCGGATCTATATTCTTGGAGATCCGAGCAGTCTGAGCACCTGGAATATTATTACCCCGATAACTCAAAAAATATAGACTCGTACAAATTGAAGCTTGGTAACTAGTTCTAAAATATCGACTTGAAAATGTGTGAAAAATTTTGTGAGAACTGAATCCCTAGAAAATAAAAAAAAATAAGAAAAAAAATTGGTTCAAGCGCTGGTAAATTCGATTGAGAGTGTCAAATACAGGCGAACAGACAATAGAATACACCATGGTAAATTCGATTAAGAGTGTCCAATACAGGAGAATGGACAATAGATCTTGCGTGCAAAAGCTTCTGACTTCACGTCAGTGCTTGAACCAATTTTTTCTGTTCTCTATCTGAATGTGATTAATCTACTGTGTATACTTTTTTCTACGACCTTGCTCAGTATCGGTAGTAGATATATTATGTAGAGGCGTAACGTCGTCAAATTTCAATGCTGGTACTATCTGCCTAAAGAATGAACTATCTATTATCTGAGTAGGTTGGAATAAGGCACTGCTGGGCACTCTTTGCCTACCGTATAGCGGTAAATGTAAACTTTGTTCGCAAGGTCAATTATAGGAGGGAACTTGAAACTATTTACACAATTGGCCTAAATAACAAGTATCCAAAGACTTACATAGATAACATAATCAGACAAGAAAAGAAAAAAGAATTACTTAATAAAAAGATCTTCCCACATCATACCATAACTCTTAAGTATGTCTCCATTCCCTTTTGTCGAAGCCTTAATTACAATATCAACTCAATCCTACAGAAATATAACTACTATGTTACTAATAGGGGAGGTATTACTCTGGCAAATATTCTAGTTAACAACAAACCAAAAATAAAAACAGAACAAAAATGTGGTGTCTATAAGATCGAATGTGAGGATTGTCAAGCTTATTATGTTGGTATGACTACACGTTCCGCTAGAATAAGATTCTCTGAACACGTGAAGAATAAACCTCCATCGGCATTAGGAAACCACCTTGTTGATAACAACCATAAAACTTCAATCCAAAATCTCAGTATTCTTCACTATGAAAAGAATTTTTATCGTTTAACCCTGTTGGAACAATTGGAAATTTTAAGAAGAAAGAATGACAGCAACCTTGTAAACGATATAAAAGATTTTCCGTTACGTAATATTTTCAAAATGTTCATTTAGAAACGTCAGCCAAAGAATAACTTGTTTTGTCTCTATGTTTTTATGTATTTCTGTGCGACTGATTTACGACGCATGGCTGTGGTATATCTTCATCTGTCATCCAGCCGTGTGAAGTTTACTTTTTTATATTTAATTTTATATCTTGGACTAATGATATTTTCCTTGACTAGATGAGAACTCGTTTATGTTTGTACTACATTTTATAAGTTGCAGCTTGTTTCTGTATTTCATGACAGTAAGATTCTTTGAGTGTTTGTTATATATTTTTGTACATGAGTGTCATTTCAGGACAGCCTGATGATGGTATAAGTATTTTTCCGAAATCGATAGCTGATTAAAGTTATATTTAAAAACCAGTGTGTTTATCTTCTCTCGCTATAATCTACACACTGATGGAGAAATACATCAATTTCTAACTAATTCCCTTTTGATAATTCCACCCCTGCGTATTCGAACAATTCATACTTCATGTTGGTTAATATTTAATTAAAATTATGAGACCAAATTTCTGAGGGTGAGATGAGTTTCCCAGCGCTATATTTGTTTTTAAATTGTTCGCTGAAATCTTTACATGAAATTACTGCAACTAGATGATCTTTTTATTTTGATTGGGATGCAGCTTTTAAAATAAAAGGATTTGATTCAGATTGTAATCTCGGCTTACTGTAATATTCATTAAATTTCTTTTTTTCAGGTCTGGAAGCCCAGGTTCAAGACTCGTCGAAAGAAATCTACTGGTTCTGAGATACGAGGTATAAACTATAAAAAAGTGACACAAGTGATTTAAAAGTGTAATATGTAAAAAGTACAAACTGATACTATTTAATTGTGAGATAAAGAAACATTTCGAAAAATGATAAACAGTTATTAAACGTTTATAATGGATAAATGTTCCTCCTCCGAAGACAGATAATGTATTATAGCGACTAACTAATAATTTAAGTATTAAATATTGAATATTATTATTAATTTGTCTTATTCCTTTTTCAACGTGAAATCCTGTGATTTCAACCTGATGTATAATAAATTATACAAGGACTCCAGAAAAGGTAGGATAACTGAATAAGGGTACCCAGTCAAATTATATCCGTAAGAGGGAAAAATTTATATCTACTTGAATCCTTGACAAATAATTTTTAGAATGATATAAAAAAATTGGTTCAAGCCCTGTGGACAGGAGCTTTCTGGCGCTCTAGTTCAAACAGACAAATTATATCTCCGAAAGTATTGGTTTCTCAGAGTTGGGAATTATATCAATGTATTCATATGATAGAACTGCATCATAAAGGAAATTCAATTTAAATAATAGTTTATTTATCAAGATTAAAGGAGCAATCATGAGAATGAGAACTGCACCATGGAAGAAATCAAATTAAGTCTGGCCAATTTTGCCCAATAACGAACTTAACCGAGATAATCATCTCCCTAAACTACTCTGAAAATTTCAACTACCTACCTTATTCCGTTCGAGAGTTATATCTATGTCTATGGATGAAAAGCAGTCTCACTACTCTCAGATCTCTTACTTCATGTTCCGTTCCGAAATTTAAGAATTTTCTGAGAAAACCTAATTTCGGAGCAAACAACTGAGATTTTTCTCACTTCGCTGACAATTCTTCGATTGATTATATAAAGTCATGTCTCAGGAACATCATTTGACATTATGACAATTCATACATAGAATAATATCATTCTGTGACAACGTTGAAATACGATTTATTATTGAAATTTTGAAACATCATATCTCCGAAAGTATTAGCTTGTTAGAGTTAAAAATGATAGCGTTGGATTCTTATGGTAAAACAGCTTATTGAATTATTAATTTGGAATTTGCCTTGTAAAAAAAAATTTTTTTGTTACTCCGAAACCATCTGTCCGATTTTGCCCAATAACGAACTTAACCGAGATATTTATCTCCCAAACCTACTCTGAAAATTTCAACTGTCTAGCTCATTCCGTTCTAGAGTAATCGTGCCTACGGCGGGCCGGCCGGACCGGCCGGACAGAATGAATTTCGACAACGGATTCTTGATCAGTGAGTCGAACCAAATCGTTTAAGACCATTTTCATCGAAAAATTCGAAAATTACAGACATTTGGGCAAATTGATAAGCACTCAGTTCCGAGGAACTAGAGCGCCAAAATGTTATTGTTTTATTATTGACAGTCATAGAACAAATATTAAAAGGTTTCTTTCTGGGTTTTCTCTCCCAAATTTGCGGGTCTCCAGTCTTCCTAAGACAAGTAGTTTGATGATTTTCGAGTGTTTTAAGCACCAGGATAGGAATAAAAAAAAGTATTAAAGCACTGAAGTTGGCTCAGTGCTCGTTCGTGTAATGGAAACATGATTCATTGATTAATTGACATCTGTTATAATAAGTAATGTAAATTCAAATTGGCTATAGAATAGAACATACAAAGAAACCTCATTTTTCGATGGAAATCTATTGATTTTTGTTCCACTTCACAAACACTTCGATCATCTAGTTCAATTTCTTGGAGGAAATAAGATTATCGACAAAAACGTAGTGAAATTTCGATGGAACTCTGAAGTGATTTAGAATTGACGCAAAGTTCTAAATTCTCAGACATGTGTAAAATAATAGCAGCTCAGTTATTCTGGCAATCTTTGGGACCCCTCGGCAATAATCTGCTTTCAGTGGTTACATATGTAAGAAGAAAACTATGGCGAGTATTCTGAAAACAACGGTTATATATGGAAACAAATAATGATAGTTGAGAATTCTTTTGTATAGAAAATAATATATCTTTATGTGAAATTTTGCACCGATATTTCAATAAAAACAACAGGCCCTTAGGGTGTTCTTATAGACTGCTGAAACGGCATATAGGAATGCATGGAACATATACAATCAAATACACATCAAAGGGATCCTTCGAATCAAGTATACTTACATGGGGTCCTTGAAATATATGCGATTCGGGAACATAGAGCAAAAAGATCACTTGGCTAGCTTTTTGGTAGAATACCTTCAACAGGCGATATTATGATTAATTTCAATAGAATAGGTCCGTAAACGCTTCATAACAAAGCTACAGAGTGTTTCTTAATATACTTACCCACACAGCACAGACTCATTTCTGAAATATTGCAGGAATATGTTTCGGAAATATTTGAGATATTTCGGTTATATTGCGAAAGATATATGAAATATTTCAGGAATATTGCAGAAACATTCGAATGTCCGCCCCATAACCTAACATAGCAATATTGCAGAAATATTTTTCGATATATTTCTGCAATATTGTAGAATTATTCTGTAATGTTTATGCAATTTTTTATTATATTGGAAAATATATATGAAATATTTCAGGATTGTTGCAGAAATATTCAAATATATGCTCTATCCTATAACGTCACAATATTGCAGACTTATTTTTTGAAATATTCCTGCAATATTGTAGAATTATTTTGTAATATAAATGGAATATTTTTGTTATATTGCAAAATATGTATGCAATATTTCAGGATTCTTGCAGAAATATTTCTGTTATTTCATGAGATGTGGTATAGGTTTAGCTCACATAAAAAAACAGTAGGCACAATTAATATCTTTATTCGCTCTCTACTGGACATTCAACATTTCTTTTTTTTAACTTTTTCCACTTCCCTGGAGGCTCGCAATTTGGCTTGAGCTAACCATTTCGATATGGGTTCAATAATCAAACATAGATAATCAAATCATTAGATCTGTTCAACTCTACCTTTGTACGTATATAAAAAGCACGTCAATATATAACGTATCAATAATCAGACGGATGAGATCACAACCTACTCTTTATAGGGCTGTGATAAGATGTTGGTATAACCTAAAAATATAAAATTTTGTATCAATGATATCTATAAACTTGTAGCTATTATACCTTAGATAATCAAATCAGCTTATCACTGCATTTATATTATTTAGAGCCAATTAGTCTTTAATTAACATTAAACTCACAACTAACTGAACTAACAAAGTAAAGTAACAACAGACTGCTTCACGACACGATACAACAACACTGGTAAAGTGGTAAACAGAAAAAATGGCGGCCTGACTAAAAGAAAAGAGAGGATGCGTAAAGCGTCGAACTAGAGAAAGAAAGCACACAAACATATTATATATTGCAGTAATGTTGAATTATTTCTGTCGCGATTTGTAAAAAATATGTCTATGCATATATTCATAGGAATATACGCAAAACTATAAATTTTAACTTTGTAGAAAACTGTTATAGTTTGTAACATTTCTGTAATATTTCTGAATATTGCAACTGTAATATTGAAATACAATATTCCAGCAATATTTCTCAATATTGTAACTGTAATATTGAAACACAATATTCCAGCAATATTTCTGGAATATTGCAACTGCAATTGCAATATTGCAATATTGTGGCAATATTTCCTGAATATTGTGTGCTGTGTGGGTACTTTAACTATTTCGTTCTTGCGCTCCTGTTCCGCAAGGAACAGCGTTCTATCATTTTGCCACAATATCTATATGTTTCGTATTTTTTGACGAAATGGGTCTCTAACGATTCAATTCGACTCACTGATGAATAATCCGAGGTCAAATTCAATTATGTCCGTCTGGCTGTAAGCACGATAACTCTCGAACGGAATTAGTTAGAGCGTTGAATTTGCCGCAGGGTAGTTTTGGAGCGTAAATATCTCAGACAAGTTCGTCAACGTGCGAAATCCACCAAGTGGTTTCGGAGTTATGGCCATTTTTGGCGCTCTTGTTCCTCTGAACAGAGTGCTTATCAATTTACCCAAATGTCTGTAACTTTAGATTTTTTTGATGAAAATGGTCTTAAACGATTTGGTTCGACTCACTGATGAAGAATCCGTGGTCAAAATCGATTCTATCCGGCCGGCCGGCCCTCCGTTAACACGTACTCTCGAACAAAATGAGGTGTCAATTCGTAGTTTGAAAATATTTTCTGTTGGAAAACAAGTATCCGATTCTTGAATTTGTGAATATATGCAAGACTGTTTTGAAACCGAAAATAATATTGACTGGTTATATATTGAATAATTTATGTACAAATATTGCGGATGATGTTTCGGAAGATTTAGAATTGGTTAATTTTAATGATGAAGTTTATGAAGGCAATAGGAAAGAAGAACTGTTCGTTGTCCACTGAGGTCAATATTACCTTTTACTTCCTTAAGTAGTGAGACATGTTCCTATATACAGTATTTTCATAATGTTGCTAGCAGAAAAATATTGAAATATGGATCTACATTTGTGTATCAAACATTTTTTTAAAATTTAATCTCTTTCATGATACAGTTTTATCACAAGAATCCATTGATATAATTCCCAACTCTGAGAAACCAATACTTTACGGAGATATAATTTGTCTGTTTGAACAAGAGCGCCAAAAAGCTCCTGTCCACAGGGCTTGAACCAATTCTTTTAGTAAAAACATTTTTTATGAATATTTCCGGAACCGATCGCTCGATCTATCTGAAATTTAGCATCAAATTGTAAAATCATGACCTTTATAAGCGCGCAAAGTTTTGTTTTTATCGGATGGCTATAAATTAGAAAAAAATAATATATATATAATAATTTTGAAAACATTGTTTTCACATTAACTCGAAAAATACTAATCCCATTGAATTGAAACTCAGTAGTTAGATGCAAAGTATCGATGCAAAAGCTTGCGTAAAATTTCGTGGGAATAGCATGAGTAAAATAATTTTCAAAAATATTTTACTTAGCGGACTATTTTGCTTGAAATTCCGAAACCAAATACAGGATTGAGTTCAATTTTGGCACTTCGGTGACCAATGATGACCTCTTTTAGTGCGCAAAATTTCACTGAGAACAGACCACTTGTAGCCTAAAAATAAATTCAATAATTTTGAACTTAAAACATCTGGTACATGCACATTCGACGATTTTTATCAGAATATTGCGATATGTACGAGGGCAACTGATTAAAATATCATGACCAAACGCCATATCGAGGAGTTGAAACAGAGGATTCGGGACGAAATAAGAGCAATTCAGCCTTAAACTCCCCAAAATATTTGTTCCTAGTTTGAAGCTCGATTGGCGGACTGTCAAGATGTGAATGACCATCAATTTGAACACTTACTTTGATAATTCTGTTATGACATCTTCAATTAACGTTTTTGCAATGAATATGCGTTTATTTGGTGAATAACTAATTTCAAAATTTTCACATGTTTTTCTAATTTAAAAAATAAATATCTCGAGAATTATTGACCCAAATGGCACATGTGCATTACCGAATTGAGTATTTTATGATCTATCCATGGCAAGGAATAGAATAGGAGCTTGCATATCAAAAAAAATATCGATGACGTCACTGCTTGGTAATGGGAAACGGTAGAACAATAAGAATTGCGGAAAAATGTTCCTTAAAAAATTGGATCAAGCCATGACGTGAAGTCAGGAGCTTTTGCTTGTATGTTATATTGCCACTCTTAATTTAGCATGATAAATTCGATTAAGAGTGTCCATCAATACGAGAATGGGCAATAGAACATACGCGCATAAGCTCCTGACTTCACGTCAGTGCTTGAACCAATTTTTTTCTTTCGTAATGTTTTTGAAATTTTCTAGGGTTACGGTTCTTATAAAATTTTAGACACGTCTCTATGTCGATATTCTACAACTAGTTACCAAGCTTCAATTCGATCGAGTCAATATTTTTTGAGTTATCGAGGAAATCATATTTCAGGTGGGTATAACTCTGAAACCATTGGATCTATTATGCCCGTAAACGAACTTAACTCTCCCATTCGGATACGCAACATACCCTGAAATAGCAAATCCCTATCTCCTTTCGTTCGAAAGTTATCGAGGTAACGGTCACCCATCCATCCACTGAACTCACATAAAGCTGCTCGAATCTCCAACAATATCTGATGGTATTCAAACTTGGAACTTGGCAGCAGAGTTAGGTTCTGAAGGCTCTCGCGACAGCGATTTCGGACGAAAAGTTACTGATATATAGAATTTTTTTCAATGATTTTTAAAAAATTTTTCTAGAGATACATACTCACGAAATTAGGCAAGACTTTTCGTGTGGGCATTATACAACGAATAATAATAATAATTTTATTCCACTGAATTTACAGCGATGTCAAAAAAAATCAAAATTTACAATACACAGAAAAATGTACGAAAAATGTACTAATAACCATGTTTGAGTTTGATCGGTTGGGCATTTTTCGAGCTATTGAGGAAATAACAACCAAATTTCAGATGGGTATAACTCCAAAACCGTTCGGCCGATTATGCCAATATGAGCAAGTTCAAATGTCGCATTCAGATGCACAACCTAACCTGAAAATTTCAAGTCGCTGTCTCCAAATATCTCCAACTATTACGTCAAAAATCAGGAACACTTTACTCCGATTTTTTTGGGCGGTGCAAAGATCCAAAATTGACCTATTTTCGTCAATTTTTCCACTTCAAGTGAAAATTTTCCCAGAGTACGCCACTTAGGGGAAAACTAATTACATATTCGTGATCAGCGACCTCAATTTAATCAGTGACGAGCCCCTTATCGAAATACCATGAAAAAAATATTTTGGGTCGGCACTTAGAAATATTTTTGACCCGAAATCGGTGGAAAATGCTTCTTTCCCTTCCCATATCTATGATTTTCACATCTCAATAAACGAATTTTCCCCGATTATTGGTCGGTGGACGACGTTTAGATTTATGTATCAGTTTTTTCTGTATCTCTATCCGTTCGGAAAATATTAGGAAATGAGCGAATCCGTAAAACGCCAAAAGTTTTCTCTAGTATCCAACACATACGAGTATCTACAATTTTCCGATTAGATCGACGCGGCTTCGGTTATTTACTAAATCGGGCACGCTGAACACGAATCTGCAATTAGATTTTCCGTATCTCGATTAGTTTCGGGAAAATGACGAAAAAAGTCGCAACTTCTGGTCCTACCTCCGGAAAATGTACTAATTAGTCGTATTTTACGCCATATCTCCGAAACTAATCAAGATACGGAAAAACTAATTACAGATTCGGAATCTACGCCCTCGATTTAGTAAATAGCCAAAGCCGGGTCGATCAAATGGGAAAATTGTAGATTTTCGTATGGGTTAGATACTAGAGAAAACTCTTTGCCGTTCGACGGACTCACTCATTTCCTGAACGGATATAGACACATAGGAAATAGATACATAAATCTAAACGTCGTCCACCGACCAATAATCGTAGAAAATACGTTTATCGATATGTGAAAATTATAGATTTCGTACGGGAAAGAAGAATATTCCTTCGATTCAGGGTCAAAAATATTTCCAAGTCCCGACCCAAAAAATATTTTTCATGGTATATCGATGCGGAGCTTGTGTCTAATTAAATAGAGGTCGCTGATTACGAATATGCAATTAGTTTTTTCCTAAGTGGCGTACTTTGGGAAAATTTTCACTTAGAGTGAAAAAATCGACGAAAATAGGCCAATTTTGGAATGTTCCACCGCCCAAAAAAATCGGAATAAAGTGTAGCTGATTTTTGTCGTCATATATAGATCCTTTATCTACTGAATAATCCAAACAGAAAATGTCCAGGCCGTACTATTCGGAAATTATGATTTTTTTCCCGAGGGTCTGTTTTTCGGAAAATTCATTTCACGGTATTTCCGCGGAAAATTATCTAATGGAAAATCCGATCATATATTCGTAATCTACGACCCCGAATTAGTAAATGACGTAACTTGCATCGAAATCGGAGACCGGTCGAATTTTGGCAATTTTTTAATACATTTACCTTAAAAAAATCTCATTTTTCGAGAAAAAATTTTTGACGCACAACTATAAAGCGGGTACTTATTCTTATAGATTCGGGGCCGTAGATTCCGAATCTACCATCAGAAATTTATTACAAAAATTTCCCGAGGAAATATCGCGGAAAGAATTTTCCGAAAAATAGACCCTCGGGAAAAAAACCATAATTTCCGAAGGGTACGTCCTGGACATTTATTGTTCGGATTATTCGATAGATAAAGGATCCAAATATTACGTCAAAAATCAGGAACACTTTACTCCGATTTTTTTGGGCGGCGCAAAGATCCAAAATTGACCTATTTTCGTCAATTATTTCACTTTAAGTGAAAATTTTCCCAAAGTACGCCACTTAGGGGAAAACTAATTACATATTCGTGATCAGCGACCTCGATTTAATCAGAGACGAGCCCCTTATCGATATACAATGAAGAAAATATTTTGGGTCGGCACTTAGAAATATTTTTGACCCGAAATCGGTGGAAAATTCTTCTTTCCCTTCCCATATCTATGATTTTCACATCTCAATAATCCCCGATTATTGGTCGGTGGACGACGTTTAGATTTATGTATCAGTTTTTTCTGTATCTCTATCCGTTCGGAAAATATTAGGAAATGAGCGAATCCGTAAAACGCCAAAAGTTTTCTCTAGTATCCAACACATACGAGTATCTACAATTTTCCGATTAGATCGACGCGGCTTCGGTTATTTACTAAATCGGGCACGCTGAACACGAATCTGCAATTAGATTTTCCGTATCTCGATTAGTTTCGGGAAAATGACGAAAAAAGTCGCAACTTCTGGTCCTACCTCCGGAAAATGTACTAATTAGTCGTATTTTTTGAGACCATTTTCGGCAAAAAATTCGAAAATTACAGACATTTGGGCTTAATGCTATTCCTGAAAGAGAAAACAATAAATCCATTATTCCATACTTTGGATGTTCACTGTACATTTGAGATTAGAACGGATAAGGGCCTCCAAAATCATCTCATTTATTCGGGACTCAGACACCTTTCTGATACGAAAATACGGGGAGAAAGTGAGTTATGTAACAGAAGATGTAAAAGCGTCCACAGGTTGATTAATGTTCCTACCGTGAACGCCCACAAGTTCCCTACATGTTGCAACATCCCAACCCCTACGTTTCGGGCCCTTTCAGCTTCTTCAAGTGTGGAACATCTGCATTGTAAGGATCGGAATCCGCAGACAGAAGAGTATAATTATTGCCATCAACAGGATGGACAGAGGTCTTCCTTCACACATATGCTCGACGTCTTAATTGGTTTTATGGGAAATAAGGTGATTAAGACCGATACGTCAATTTGTTTCGGAAACCGAACTCATGCGAGGGAAGATTTATCGGTTGTCTATTTTGAATATCGGATATTTGTGAGGGGTCAGATGAATTTTGTTTTCATTGGTAGTGTTGCGTTGGAATTCTCCGATTTCGACACTTTTGTTGAATAAACGGTGGAAACTGTATTCAAGTAATTCTCACTTGTGTATCTTTTCTCCGTTGATTAGTAATAATTAATTATTCTCTTGAATACTATAAAACTTTTTAATATTGCAAAAAATAAAAATTTTCACAAACTACCTCCGTTCGAGAGTTATCGTGCCTACGGCCGGCCAGACCGGACAGACTTGATTTTGATCACGTATTCTTGATCGGTGAGTCAAACCAAATCGTTTAAGGCAATTTTCAGCGAAAAATTCTAAAATAACAGACATTTGGGCAAAAATGAAAACTTTATAATAATAATAATAATAATAAGCCAACAGGGTTAACCCCCAATTACAGGAAAACACATAAGAAGAGCTCTTAAATAAATGAGACATATATCCAATTCCACATTAAATGTGGAGTTTACAGAAAATAAAAATGAAAGTAATGTATGTACAATATTCGAAAATATATCAAAACAAAATACAAAATACACCAGAGAGTCCAGCCTCATTCATGAGAATAATAGGCCTCCACTTTTGAAACAGTCTCAAAATTTCTGAACCCCCTTAACATTTGTGCAGTAGTATATATCATCAAGATATCGCCACCAAACTTTCGGTTTCAACGAATATGTATCCAACAATTTTCCTTCGAATTTTCCCATGAATATAAAGGGTCCGCCATCTAACGTTTTTTTTTCAACTAGTGCATATTTCGTGAATGGTAACACTTAGCTCATGTCTGATCTGACAGATAATTAGTTTTATCCTTCCGCTGAACGAATATGGTTGTGTGAACGCTTGAACAACGCTAGGAAATATTGCGACCTTACTTCGAAAATCATGGTAATGTTGCAGAATGTGTGCGAAAATTGCGTACGGATTTTGGAAGAAGAGAAGCAACGTCAGCTCCGTATGTTCGTTATCTTGTGAAAAAAGTGAAAGAAACTGGCATCCTCATCGATAAACCAAAGCGTGAAAAGCCAAAAACATTGCGTACACCCGAGAATATTGCTGCTGTGGCAGAAAGTGTGCGTGCAGCGCCATCAACATCAATTCACCGTCGTTCTCAAGAATTGAACATTTCGGAGACATCATTGAGACGAATTTTGCATAGAGACCTTGGTATGACGCCATACAGCCACACAGCCGAAGCTACACTCGATGTTTTGCGCCCTGTTTTTGAAGATCGCATTATCAGCCGCAGAGCTGATGTCGTTTGGCCACCTCGGAGCTGCGATTTGACACCGTTGGACTATTATTTGTGGGGTGCCGTCAAAAATAAGTGTTACGCCAACAAGCCAGAGACAATTGACGCTTTAAAGGACAATATTCGTGAAGCCATTGGTGAAATACAGCTGCACACAATCGATAATGTGCTTAAAAATTGGACCGATCGTGTAGTATACTGCATGGCCAGCCGAGGCAGCCATTTGAATGAAATTATTTTCCATTATTAACCGGAAGGAATGTACTTTCAAATAAAAAAGAAATTTGAGAAAATATTCAGTAGCTTTTTTTTATTGCATTTTCAAAAAAAAAAGTTATTTAATGGCGGACCCGTTATTACTCATGACAAGTGATAAGGAGAACCTATTGTCATTCCAAATTTAGTCGATAAAAATCATCTCCTAGTTGGAAATAGGTGGCATTTAAACATACATCAAGTATTTCCAAAATATCATTAACTACGCAAAATTATGATCGTTGAATATTTATAAGAAATTCCAAGTCTTCTAATATTCAATGAACAATAATTTACTTGGGTGGAAATTGCCAATAATAAGACATACGTGTCTTATTATTTAGAAACGATTCTCCTCTTCGTTAATAAACCCCGTCAAATTTTCATAGGAAGATCATCTACTCGAGTTAATTTAATCTGAAGTGTTTCCAAGACTTGTAGTCGGCTCGGAAACTTCACCACCGGCGTTCAGACGCGAACGCGCATAAGGCCGTCTTCGCAGTTTCAGAGTTTAATTACAGCGGAACTTAATGATGGAGTATTGAAATTAATTGCGATTCAAGCCTAATCGATAGCATCAACTTTATTATTGAGGGAGGAACGGGTTATCATCCCCCTTTGTACATCTCACGGGAGGGAGTATGCCGATCCGGAAGTAATTATCTCCTGAGAAATCGGAAGTGGTAAGCATATGATCGATGCCATCTTCTCCGGTATCTTGGACATTGTCCAAGATAATGTCTTCAGAATTTCGTATACTTGAGAGGAATGAAAATATTCGGGAATATATACTGCCCCAAAAATGTTAAGAAGTTCAGAAATTTTGAGACTCTTTCAAAAGTTTCCGCTTTTGGCGCTCTTGTTCCTCGGAACAGAGTGCTTATCAATTTGCCCAAATGTTTGTAATTTTAGAATTTTTGGCTGAAAATGGCCTTCAATGATTTGGCTCGACTCACCGATCAAGAATCCGTGGTCGAAATCGATTCTGCCCGGCCGTTCCGGCCGGACCTCCGTTAACAGGATAACTGTCGAAGGGAATGAGCTAGGCAGTTGAAATTTTCAGAGTGGGTTTAGATATCTCGGTTAAGCACGTTATTGAGCAGAGTCGGTCTGATGGTTTCGGAGCAACGAAAAAAAAAAAATTTTTTATATTACACACTTCAAAATAGTTTTTTTTTTTAAGATGCAATCTTATCATAAGAATCCATCGATATCATTTTCAACTCTAACAAGCAAATACTTCCGGAGATATTATTTTTCAAAATATCAATAATATATCGTAATTATATGTATTCACAGAATGTGCACACAGAATCTGTCTGTGTTCACTGTTCATAAATATCATATTATCTAGCTATTTGAGACTTGTCATTTCGAAGTTTGAAAAGATTTTCGGTTCGAAAACAAGTATCCGATTCTTGAATTTGTGAATATATACAAGACTGTTTTGAAACCGAAAATCATTATGACTGATTACATATTGAATAATTTATGTATAAATATTGGGGATGATGTTTCAGAAGATTTAGAATTGGATCATTTTAATGATGCAGTTTATGAAGGCAATAGAAAAGAAGAACATAATGGAATCATCAAAAGAAATTACTGTTCGTTGACCATTGAGGTTAATATTACCTTTTACTTCCTTAAGTAGTGAGACATGTTCCTATATACTATTTTTTCTTGGGTTAAGGTTCATAATACAGAGAAGAATGTATTAGTGGTATGAACTATTAAATTTTAAATTATGAAAAGAGGATAGTATTTTATTAATATATTTTGAGCTATTAAAATAATTTGTTCGTAATCCACTACCTACTCAAATATCAGGAATAAATGGACAATCTGCTATGATTGTTCCAGCCTTGGTCTAGAAATTTCGATGATACTTATTTCCTAAGGTATTTCAAGTTGTAAAAACTATGCACCGAGTGTAAGTTGCAACAACCCATTCCACGAGGTTGAACCATTGCAGATTGCTCATTTAATCTTCATAAAATAATTTAATGACAATTTTTGAAGCATTAAAGCATTGAAGCATTGTAGATTGCTCTTTTGATTTGAATGATAATTTTTGAAGCATTTTTGTTGAAACGACACTTTTTTTCAAATTTTATTTCTTTCATGATGGAGTTTTATCATAAGAATCCATTGATATAATTCCCAACTCTAAGAAACCAATACTTTTGGGGATATAATTTGTCTGTTTGAATAAGAGCGCCAAAAAGCTCCTGTCCACAGGGCTTTCCCACTTTTTTAAAACAACAACCACTTCCAGGGCTACCATGTTGATAAATATATAATTCACTGCCTCTATACCTGCAGTCTGCACATTACCGAATCGGCATATTTGCCATACCTCAACATATCCAGAGGCATTCCCTTTAATGGTGATTAATTAAATTTCAGGAATCGTAATCTTCCCCGCGGAATTCATTGGATTCCTGTTCGGGGTCAATTGTAGGTACGGTCCTAGCAGTCTGCATGCGCGTAGTCATCAATAATGGACGCAGTTCTGTACAATGGATTAACTATCTCGAATATCATCCTCCCTGGTACTCCACTGACTTGGTTCATAAAATAAAGGAACAAAATTTGAAAAACTTAAATAGCAATGACGTGAAGTCAGCAGCTTTGGCACGCATGTTCTTCTGTCTATTCACGCCTAACACACCCCCAAGAAATACTGCATGAACAAGCCGTCTTTTATCAACCGAATACTAGATTTCAATTCAACCTGATTTGTATTTTTGGCGCTCTTGTTCCTCGGAACAGAGTGCTTAACAATTTGCCCAAATGTCTGTAATTTTCGAATTTTCCTATGAAAATGGTCTTGAACGATTTGGTTCGTCTCACTGATCAAGAATCCGTGGTAAAAATCGATTCTGTCTGGCCGGCCCTCCGTTGACACGATAACTCTCGAACAGAATGAGCTAGACAGTTGATATTTTCAGAGTAGGTTAAGGGGATAAATATCTCGGTTAGGTTCGTTATTGTGCAGAATCGGTCTGATGGTTTTGGAGCAACGAAAAAAAAATTTTTTTTTACATTACAAATTTCAAAATAATTTTTTTTTTAAGATGCAATTTTATCATAAGAATCCATCGATATCCTTTTCAACTCTAACAAGCAAATACTTTCGGAGGTATTATTTTTGAAAATTTCAATAATACATCGTAGTTCTATGTATTCACAGAATGTGAACACAGAATCTGTCTGTGTTCACTGTTCATAAATGTCATCTTATCTAGCTATTAGAGACTAGTCAATTCGTAGTTTGAAAATATTTTCTGTTGGAAAACAAGTATCCGATTCTTGAATTTGTGAATATATACAATACTGTTTTGAAACCGAAAATCATATTGACTGATTACATATTGAATAATGTATGTATACATATTGAGGATGATGTTTCAGAAGATATAGAATTGGATCATTTTAATGATGTAGTTTATGAAGGCAATAGAAAAGAAGAACATAATGGAATCATAAAAAGAAATTACTGTTCGTTGACCACTGAGGTTAATATTACCTTTTACGTCGTTAGGTTGAGAGACATGTTCCTATAAACAGTAATTTCATAATGTTGCTAGCAAAAAAATGGTGAAATATGGATCTACATTTATGTATCGAACATTTCTTCTTGAGTTAAGGTTCATAATACAGAATGAATGTGTTAGGGGTATGAACTATTAAATTATGAAAAGTGGATTGTATTTTATTAATATATTTTAAACTATTGAAATAATTTGTTCGTTAGCCTCTACCTACTCAAATATCAGGAATAAATGGACAATCCGCTATGATTATCTCCAGCCTTGCTCCAGACATTTCGATGATACTCTCCTTATCATTTTAAATGATAATTTTTGAAGCTTTAAAGCATTGAAGATTGCTCAATTGACCTTGATAAATAAACTATAATTTGAATTGAATTTCCTTCATGATGCTGTTCTATCATAAGAATCCATTGAAACCATTCCCAACTCTGAGGAAGAAATAATTTCGGAGATATGATTTGTCAAAGTTTGAACAAGAGCGCCAAAGCTCATGTCCACTGGGCATGAACCAGTTTTTGGCACTCTTGTACCTCGGAACAGAGTGCTTATCAATTTGCCCAAATGTCTGTAATTTTCGAATTTTTCGATGAAAATGGTCTTAAACGATTTGGTTCGACTCACTGCTCAAGAATCCGTGGTAGAAATTCATTCTGTCCGGCCGGTCCGGCCGTTGGCACGATAACTCTCGAACGGAATGAGCTAGACAGTTGAAATTTTCAGAGTAGGTTTGGGAGATAAATATCTCGGCTAAGCTCGTTATTGGGCAAAATCGGACAGATGGTTTCGGAGTAGGTAACAAAAAAAAATTTTTTTCTTACATGACAAAGTTTTCAATAAGCAGTTTTACCATAAGAATCCATTGATATCATTTTTAACTCTAACAAGCTAATACTCCCGGAGATATGATTTTTCAAAATTTCAATGATAAATCGTATTTCTACGTTTTCACAGAATGATATAATTATTCTATGTATGAATTGTTATAATGTCAACATATTTTTCTGAGACATGACATTGTCTAATTCATTTCAGCAATCGTAGAATTATGAGAATTATAATATGATACCATACTTTTTGTTGGTTGATATTTTCATGCCGATGGTCAATCCATATGATGATGGGAATGGTAATGGTAAGTTAATAATATTGTGTTCAGAATATCTCCAGTAAAAACAAAACTGGAATATTGGTGTATTGGAGTATTGGAGTAGATTTGATGAAAGAATTTACATTATCGTTCATCATAGAATTGAGGAATGAATATCTCGGTTGAGTTCGTTGTGGGGTAGAATTCGTCTAGTGGTTTTGGATTGATAATTTTTGGCACTCTTGTTGAATTTAAATTCTTCTATGACGTTTGAGTTCAATTTCTGCTAAGATGAAGATCTTTCATAAGAATCCATTGCTTTAATTCTCACCTCTGAGAAACCAATACTTTCGTAGATATAATTTGTCTGTTTGAACAAGAGCGCCAAAAAGCTCCTGTCCACAGGGCTTGAACCAGTTTTTTAATAGAATGATTACATTTTAGAGTGCACATGCAAATGTACACTTATTGACAAATCGCTACCATTTCTTCCTGATTTTCAACTGTCATACGTTGAATAATGTAAAATCAACATTCATCTGACGGAGGAACCCTCCACTTACCAACACAGTCGTAGTCACTTCCCCCTCAAGCCCTCAAACATTACTGATGATTTACAATGAAAACATATATTATATATGCCAACTCGAATTGTTTGTTCCTGAACATAGAAACAATACCATCCAATTTATATTGTCACGAGGTAAATCGTATCTGAAAATAAGTCGGGGTTTGTGATTCAACGGCACACTATTTTCAGCTTAATGGCATTTTGAACGTCCCTCCGACTGTAAACAACTGAACAGTTTTCGAACCCTATAAGAAAGGAGGGGTATTTCTGTTCCGCATAATTATACAAGGTGTCTCAAAAAAAAAGTTTATGTTCAGTGCATCGATACAAAAAAGTGGGAGAGCTCTGTAGACAGGAGCTTTGACGCTGTTGTTCAAACTTTGACAAATCGTATCTCTGTTTCTCAGAGATGGAAATGATATCAATGGATTATTATGGTAAAACTTCATCATAACAGAAATCAAATTCAAACATCATAATAGAATTTAAATTCAACAAGAGTGCCAAAAATTATTAATCCAAAACCAACTCACCAATTCGATCCAACAATGAACTTATCCGAGATATTCATTCCTCAAATCGACCCTGAAAATTATTGAAATTTTGAAAAATCATATCTCCGAAAGTATTGGTTTCTCGGAGTTGGGAATGATATACCATGATATAATACCCTCTAATTGGTAATTTTTAACCCAATCATACCTTGTATTCTAGAACAGAAATAAATCTGACATGTCCGGTAGATAAGATGACATGAATGAACACTTGAACAGTGAACACAGATAGAACACAGACAGATAGAATTCGCATTCTGTGAGAACGTAGGTGTACGATGTATTATTGAAAGTTTGCAAAATCATATCTCCGAAAGTATTAGTTTGTTAGAGTTGAAAATTTTATCAATGCATTCTTATAGGGAAACTGCATCTTAAAAAAATTAAAATTGAAATTTCAACTGTCTAGCTCATTCCGTTCGAGAGTAATCGTGTTAACGGTCGGACCGGCCGGACATAATCGATTTTAACCACGGTAACCAAATCGTTCAAGACCGTTTTTTGCCAAAAATTTTAAAATTATGGACATTTGGGCAAAATGATAAGCACTCTGTTCCGAGGAACAAGAGTGCCATAAATGGGAAACAGTACTGACTTGAAGTCGTCAGATTTTGTGCGCCATATTGAACGAAAAATTACCATTCGAACATAAATTTCATAATCATAAGGTTACTTTGGCAGGAGCATTCATCGATCAATAGCTTTTTTCGCGTATGGTCTGGGAAACATCGCATTATTATTATGCCCAAATGTCTGTAATTTTCGAATTTTTTGCCGAAAATGGTCTTGAACGATTGAGTTCGACTCACTGATGAAGAATTCAAAGTCAAATTTGATTTCGTCTGGCCAGCCGGCCGTCTGTTGCCACGATAACTTGAGAACGAAAAGAGACAGTGACTTGAAATTTTCAGGGTAGGTGTCCAAATGAGACGGACAAGTCTGTTAATGGGCATAATCGGCCCAACGGTTTCCAAGTAATAATTTTGTTTTTAATCAATACAGGTCCGATCGAATTGAAACTTGGTGAGTAGCTGTAGAATACAAACCTAAGGACGTTTGTGAATTTTTGTGAGAATCGCATCACTAGAAAATTTAAAAAAAATCATTAAAAAATATTATTTATGTCCCGATAACCTGAGAAAGGAAAGAGATAACGATTTGAAATTTTGAGGTTATATTGTGCATCTGAAGGGGACATTTGATTTCCTTCATAGCCATAATCGGTCAAACAGTTTTGGAGTTATAACCTTCTGAAGTTTGGTTGTTATTTCCTTAATAACTCGAAAAATACAAAACCGATCCAATTCAAACATGGTAAATGGTTATTAGCTGTAAATATCAACGTGAAAATTTTTGCAAAATTGCATGAGGATGAAAAAATTCTATATATTAGAAACTATCCGTCCAACATCGCTGAAATTTCGTGAGAGCCTTAAGAACCTAACTCTGCTGTCAAGTTCTTAGTTTGAACACGATCGGATCCATATTGTTGGAGTTCCGAGCAGCCTTGTGTGAGTTCAGTAGTTGGATGGCTTACCGTTGCCTCGATAACTTTCGAACGAAAGGAGATAGGGACTTGCAAGTTTCAGGGTAAGTTGCGCATCCAAATGGGAGAGTTGGGTTCTTTTTTGGGCATAATCGGTCCAACCATTTTGGAGCTATACCCACCTGGAATATAATTTCCTCGATAAATAAAAAAATATAGACTCGATCGAATTGAAGCTTGACATAATATATATCGACATAAAGATGTATGTAAAATTTTATGAGAACCGTACTCCTAGAAAATTTTTAAAAATTGCAAAAAAACTTTGCGCGTATGTTCTATTGCGAGAATTGTCGATGAAGCTCTGGAAATCCATGGTATTCCATATTTAGCACTGTCCCCTCGGTCGCCAGACATTAATCCCATTGAACACGCTTGAGACAAAGAGCTTTGGATTCTCATCAACCATACACTTCAAGAACTCAGGCGGCTGTCACCGCAACTCTGGAGAGAAAATCATCAAGGATAGTTAAACAATCTGATCGAAAGTATGCTATGGTTGATGTTCGAGGATTATTTGTCCAATTTTTGGAGTGAACCGATTTTGCACTACTTACAAATACTAAAAATAAATTTTCACCTGAAACTGTAAGACTTACGAAGAAATGAGCAAAAGAATAAGTTAAATAAGTGAGTAAACTATATTACGTGCGCGGCGTTTGAAGGTGTGAGGTGTTTGCAAACGTTGACAGTGTTACCAAACAATTATGGTCTAATTTCGCTTGAGTCAGCAACTCATATGTAACAGAACACATTGAAGAAAAATTCTAAAGGGTACCATACCATAGCATATCTGATTGATGATGACAGATGGAGAGGTTGAGGTTACTTTGAGGCGTCTGTTGGAGGAGATCCAGGATACCAGGAGGGAGTTAAAAAATTCAATATCTGCGTCGGAGGCGAGATTATTGTTGGAGGTTCAGGCACTGAGGAATAAGAATGGGCTACTAGAGAGAGAAAACAAAGACTTGAAAGAAAGGCTCGAATAAACAGAACGCTGGTGTAACAAGAATAATATTGTGATTTTTGGCCTGAAAATAGGCTCCAATATAACTGCGGAGTTTCTCTGTCGGGAAATATATCGTTTGTTGGGAGTGCGAGTTGAATTATCTGAAATTAGTGACCTCTATACATTGGGTAATCAGGAAGGCAGTCCAGTGAAGGTGGAATTTGTGTCACATCGATGTAAAAAACTTATCTTTGAACATGTTAAAAAATTGAAAGGTACTGAAATATCCATTACTAATGATTTAACTATACAGCAGCGTCAGGAAAATAAGAGGTTGTTACCCTTCCTGATAAAAGCCAGAGCGGGTACATCTGAAAAGTCATATATAAGGAATAATAGACTGGTGGTGGGACGAAGGGTGTATACCTTGGAAGAACTAGAAAACTGTGAAGAAGATGTTAAAACAAATAGTGCTCCGAATACACCCACAATAACAAAACATAAGAATACTGCCACGGAGATTGATTCGGACACTGTTGTGTTGGAATCTGCACCAGGACCATCAGTGAGTAACTCTGACGCTGTTATGTTAGAATCTGTGCAAGGATTATTGCAACAGGCGAAAAGTAATCGAGACAAGAAATTATTTACGCCATATTTGGCAACACACAAAAAGGTATACACTAATAAAAAAAGATCACCCCCAGGGGAGGATGTATTTGGTATGAAGCTTCGGCATAAATCCACGACAGACAAAAAGTAATTAAAGAAGGCTGGGGGGGGGTTGAAGGTAATTTTGTGTTTATTTTAGTTATTTAACAGCTCATTTTATAAAAAAAGAAAAAGAAGACAAAAATCAATAAATATGGATAATTACATAAAAGCCTATCAAAATGAAGACTATGATACTGTTGTTATTGAAGATATCAATGATCTAAATACCATGAAATTATGTCAAGTCAAGATTATGCAAATGAATATAAGAAGTATGCAAAAAAACTTTAATGATTTTGAACTGTTCCTTGAGACAATATCTGTCGATTTTGACGTGATTATATTGAGTGAGACTTTTCAAGTGGAGGATGTGGGCTTGTTTAATTTAAATGGTTATGAGCTAATATACAATAATGCAAAATATAATAGAAATGACGGAACAATAGTATATGTAAAAAGTAATATGGAATTCTGATAATCTGATACATAAAATAGTAAATTCATACTAGAAAACAAACTAAAATACTGATCTAATCAACTCATAAACATCCAAGAGTAATGACTCAAAAATGCTGACCTTGGCGACCGCTCGAGGAAGTGATTTAGACCTAAAATATTGATGAAGACAGTTTACCAACCATGACAAAAAATACCAATGAAGACAATTCTCCCGGATTATCAGCAACATTGTGAATTTAATATTTATTTAGTATTTTTTTGTTAATCATGGAGTATCCACACCTACATTTAGATAATAACATTTAGTTATTTTGCCGCTAGAATGTGAATATTAATTTATTAAAGCTGAACACAGTTATCAGCTCCTCGGAGCGAGTAACTCACAGTTAATTGAGTTTAATTGTCATAGTTTCAACTAACTGTTCAATAAACTCTATTATTATTATATTATTAAACATTTAGATCCCCCATATTTAAGAAATTGGTGAAAAAAATTCAAACTTTTGAAACAGTCCCAAAATTTCTGGACTTCCTTAACTTTTGTGGAGCAGTATGAATCCATATCGTACATTGAAACTAGAAATCGGGAGAAAAAAGGTTCTCACGAGTGTCGCGCTGTAGGAATTAAAAGGCTTTTGCTTATTAAAAATTCCTAATTTACAACGATCCCCGAAGAGGCTACGATAAAATTCAATAGTCGGGAGCATGAAAAATAGCCTCACCACGGTTGTGTGTCGGCTTGTACGAATCGATTTACAGGCATTCCGTCCACTGTCGGTGAATTTCGACCTGAGAAAGCGATTGGTCCTAAAGATAAGTCTCCAGTTGTTGCGTTGACGGATTCTCCGGTTTGTCTTTACAGATCGTGGCTCGGGAGCAGCAGCGTTGCAGTTCTAGGAAAAATGAGCGAGGTCTGGCAACTCAGGTTTTCAATAACTTTTGCTACAGGACCTTCAGCACAAGATTTAATCACAAATCAAGATTTCACTGCAGGAATATTTTCATTACAATCCAAAGTACATAAAGGGTTTTCCAATAAGAGGTGTTATATTGATATTCAAAGAAAAATGCCATTTTTCAATATAAATGATCGGATGTTTATTTCATTATAAAGAAGAAGCTATGCCGTTAATGGTGGAAAATAACATCAGGCAAATGACCACCACGACCACACTTAGAGGAACATATCCTTTTAATGAAATTTTCCATAACCAAAACGCAAAGTGGCTGCCCTATGTCCTCGATAGCCTCACGAATTCCATCTTTGAGGTCTTGAATCGACGCTGATCTATTGGCGTAGACCTTCTCTTTTACGTGGCGCCAAAGGAAGAAGTCGCAAGGTGTTAAATCACAAGATCTCGGTGGCCAATTGTGATCACCTCTTCGAGAGATAACACGGTCCGGAAACTTTTCCCGCTAAAGATCAATGGTTTCGTTGCTTGTGTGGCACGTAGCGCCGTCTTGTTGAAAGTAAACGTTGTCCAGATCAATACCATCCAATTCCGGCCATAAAAAAATCATTAATCATCTCTCGATAGCGCAATCCATTCACCGTAACTGTTGCTCCAGCCTCATTTTCGAAAAAGAAAGGTCCAATGACTCCGCCGGACCATAAACCGCACCAAACAGTCACACGTTAATGATATTGAGGCTTTTCAACAATAACTCTTGGGTTTTCCGAGCCCAGATGCGACAATTATGCTTGTTGACGAAGCCACCGAGGTGGAAATGGGCCTCATCACTCAAGATGATTTTTCGATGGAATCATTTTCATGCATTTCAACGACCCAATCAGCAAAGACACGACGTTGTTGATGATCGGCCGGCTTGAGTTGTGTTAACTGAACTTTATAAGCCTTAAGACCCAAATCTTTATGCAAAATACGGTGTTATGACGTTTGTGGAATGCCTAATTCCAAAGAGCGACGAGGAATGGACAAACCTGGGTTTTCTTCAACACTTTTGGCTACAGCAGCAATATTGTCTGCTGTTCTTGAGCGACGTGCATGGGTTTTACTCTTCACATAACTAACTTGTCCCAACAGCTCGAATTTTTCCACGAATTTCTTTATTGCGGTCCGACAAGGTGCTTCACGACGACCCAAAAATGTTCGAGTTTTACGAACCGTCTCTGCCAAATTTTCACCATTTTTATAGTGAATTTTAACAATTTCAATGCGTTCTTGAAGCGTGTATCGTTCCATTTTTATTAATGGCGTAGTTTCTACTTATCAAAAGTCAAAAAATGACAGCTTCAAAAGTGACATCTACCGAAATAGCGGGCTATTCAAAATAACACCTCTTATTGGAAAACCCTTTACATACTCTCTGAGGATTTTCGTACAGACGATCATTATCCTGGTGGACAGAGCTTCGGAAATAGATCTGCTGACGGAGTACTACCAGTACAACAGGTATTAGTATCAAATAGGTATGTCAGCAGAAGAAATTTGTGAATCTGAGGACAGTACTCTCGAACAGGCGGTTCTCAAATTTTCCGGTTAGGTTATGCATCTGAATGCGACATTTGATTTTGTTTTTAAGCATAATCGGCCAAACGGTTTTGGAGTTATACCCATCTGAATATCGGTTGTTATTTCCCCAATAACTCGAAAAATACAAAGTCGATCTAATTCAAACGTAGTTATTAGTTGTGGAAGGCCAAAGCAAAAATTTTTATGAAATTTTGTAAGGATGGTATCACTAGAAAATTAAAAAAAAATCATTGAAAATCAATGAAAAAAATTCTATACATCAGAAATAATTTGTCCGACATCGCTGAAATTTTGCGAGAGACTTCAGAACCTAATTCTACTGCCCAGTTCTGAGTTTGAACAGGATCGGGTCTATCTTGTTAGAGATCCAAGCAGCCTTGTGTGAGTTAAATAGCTGGATGACCGTTGCCTCGATAACTTTCGAATGAAAGGAGACAGGGACGTGCAATTTTCAGGGTAGGTTGCTCATCCGAATGTGAGAGATAAGTTCGTTTTTGAGCATAATCACTGCAACGGTTTCGGAGTTATATCCAACAGGAATATTATTTCCTCGATAAGTCAAAAAATATAGACTCGATCGAATCGAAGCTTATTGGTAACTAGCTGTAGAATCGACATAAAGAACTCCCAGAAAATTTTAAAAAAATTATGAAAAAAAAAATGGTTCAAGCACTGAGGTGAGGTGAGAAGCTTTTGCACGTATGTTCTATTATCCATTCTCCTGTATCTGAATCCAATTCAAAATTGTAAATTCGATTAAGAGTGTGCAATATAGGAGAATGGACAATAGAACATAAGCGCAAAATCTCCTGTCTTCATGTCAGTGCTTGAACCAATTTTTACTAGTGGCCCAACACTAGCTCCGAGCAGCAGCCCCACCATTAACCTAATAAAAATATTAATGATATAACGATGACATTAATAAAGCATTCTTTAAATATAGTCATTCTGAGGGCGAAAAAAGTTGTTCCTTCTGGTTATAAGTCACTAAGTATTTTAGCTATCCATAATAAACTCAAGACCAAGTGTGAATAGGGCATAATATATTTTGGATTCAACCCTCCACATTTCAACTGTCAATCTTCATATCCGATATGTAATGGATACATAATTACAGGATGATCGCAGTCTTTTTTCTGAACAATTTCCCCAGAGTAAAGTCTGGAGAGTTGGAGAAAAAAGCGTAATCGACGAAAGGACGCAGTACTCTCGAAAGATGATTAGGATTTCATATCCTCTGCAATTTCCGTCCGAAAACTCTCCCGCTTGGAGTCTCACAATGTCCCCGAACAAATGGTTATTTGCAAGGAGTTCTAAAAAGGCATTTTTTCGATAGCCGTCATATATCTCGATATTCATTTGCTCGGCGCAATCATTTATGACATTAATGGGGTACTGTATTTCCGTCTCGACGGGTTCGAATAAATCACGATGTCTAAACACACGGCTGAAACAATTGCCGGCTGAAAATAGCTCTGTGGGTCGAGCCCAACACCATTACATAGATATACGCTTGTATTTGTATAAATACACTGGGAGAAACTGAAAACTGATCAAACACACTGCTCCGGAAAAATGATACCTATTGGAAATAATGGAACAATTATTAAATTAGTCAAAATAAATTCAATGAAAAGTTATACAGGGTGTTTCATTGGTGAATCAATATACGTTAACCTGAGGTCGATCTACTCCAGACGAATCCAAAAAACCTATATATGATAGGTCTTATCAGCTCCATAGCCGATAGTGAAATTCTCAAAAATCTTAGTTAAAGAGGGAATAACAACAAAAATTCAGCTCCAACTCCAAAACGTTTTCAAAAATATTATAGGCGATACCGAGATCACATACAGCGCAACACGAGAGTCTCGTTTTTGGTCTCGTTAATTTTTTCGTGTGAAGTTTTATATACGACTCGATTTTTTTCAACACCCACAGCAAACAATTGAATATGAAGAGTTTCCGCTATAATAACCAATATATTTTGTCTATATTATGCATCGATCGTTCTAGAAATACACGATTTTTAGAAGATTATTAATTCGTTATGACCTTGCGATAATTGAGATTATTTTTCAAGAAACAATAGAATTCACAACCATAAAAGCGGATGCCATTATACTCTTATATTCAATACTTAACGGACAACTTTTATTGCCCCTAAATCCCAATGCTTTGAAAATTTCTTCCCTATCTGAACATCTGGAGAAATTTATTCTCTTGAGCTCCTTGTAGACAAGATGTAAACCATTATTGTATACATCTGTGGAACTACGTATAATAAAACTGGTAAAGAAATTAAGCTATTCAATGTTTCGAAAAGTGTTAAGGAATACCTACGCAAGAACACTCTCAATGATCTACCCAACGGGAAGGTATTCTTTGAAAACTATACCAAATTGTTCAATTCTATTAAAAAATGTATCAACAAAACTTTCGAAATATTGGAAAGCTGAGTTTGAAGAATATTCGCTGTTAGAAATAGCAAATAGGAATCAAAATATTTTACAGTGGTGGATAGTAATGGAAAAGTTCTTCCTACACTTTCCAAGATGGCCGATGATTTATTAATGGCTACATCCGTACCTGTTGGAAGATTATTTTCCACAGCAGGTATGATCATGGCAAAAACACGTACATCGTTGAAAAATGATGTGATGCAAGCGTGATTATTTGTGAATTCTTGGTACTCGAGTGAATTAAAAGTTGAAATTATTAGTGTTTAAAATTAAGAATAATATGTACATGTATAAATATTTTTGTATAAGAGCGTATAAATATAGCTTCACAAAATGATTCATTATTGTATACCATTTCGTTTATATATTATAATATTTATTATCGTTATTCAGAATTGAGCGAGACGAGATGAAACAACTGATAACGAGACTTAAACGAGACTTAATTTTTTGGTAATTGGCGAGAGCGCGACGAGATTTTTATACTCTCGCCTACTCTCGTCTCGTGTGAAGCCCTAGTGAGTGGCAAATAAAAGTACAAAGCCAATTGCGATGTTACAATCATTAATAAAGGCCCTTAATTTCTATATTTTTCCAATATCTCCAACAATATTGATTCGATCGCGTTCAAATCTAGAACTTGGTTGTATAAAAAAATATTTTGAAGGCTCTCGCAAAACTTCTACGATATGTGAAGGATTATTTCTGAGATACAGAATTTTTTGGGCGCATGTACTAGGGGAACATCGTCCTATCATTTCGTCCAAATGTCTGTAATTTTCGAATTTCGAGCTGAAAATTGGCTAATAGACTAATTCGGACTCCCTGATCACGAATCCGGTGTCAGATTTTTGGGTGCCGTACGGCCGGCCGGCCGTACTTCCGGCCGTAGGCACGATAACAGGAGCACCGAAGGTCCTATCGACTTCAAACTTTCAGGGTAGGCTTCTGATCAAAATGCGACGGTTAAGTTCGTTAACGGGCAAAATCGGCCGGACGGTTTAGGAGTTATAGACATTTAAAATTTTGAGGTTATTTCCCTGATATTTCAGGAACTAAAGAAGATGTTGAATCGAAACTTGGTAGTCAGTTCGAGGATATAAACGCGCAACTTTTGGCAAAATTCTGTTATGATCGAAATGTTGGTAATTTTTAAAAAAATTATTTCTTTTAATTTTTTCGTGAACTATTCATCAGATTGCAACAAAAACTTGTACTAACGTCAATTGAAGTATTTTGCAACATTGTGCAAAATTTTGGCTCTATACGATTTCAATTTCTGGAGATATAAGACAAAATGTGTCAAATTTCCTGGGTCTCTCTCAGTATTTTCATCGATTATTATATAATAATCAATAATATTAAGGTATTCAACATGATACTGCTTTTTTTCTTTACTGGTCAGTACGGGCCACAAGGAAGATGAACATGCGCCCAATAGCTCCTGTCCACAGGGCTTGAACCAATTTTTTTTCCCCAGTCGGACACAAAATTTCAGATGGCTATATCTCAGGCGGATTTTGCCAAGTAATATAGCTTAACCGGCGCATTTGGACTCCAAGCCTACCCTACAAATTTAAACTCTCTAAGTCATTTCGTTCGAGACTAATAGTGCTTACGGTTGGACTGACTGATTACTGACCTCTTATTCTTTATATGTGAGTTAAAAATATACCAACAAGTCCAGAGCGTTCCTGCCAATAGGGTCGTTCATAAATGGCTTCGTATAATTAATATACTTATGCATATATTTCACAAGTCAAATAGACCCTAGGGGGTTCATTGATTTGCCGAGAAAGCAAGAGCAGACGCGTTTCTGACTTCTTGGCCTTCATCAGTACCCTGTAGCTTCTCAACAAATTCAACTAAACTGACCCGGGTTAAGCCTCTCAGAGCCGGCTTGGTCGATCATTTTAATCGCCCACGCCACCTATGAGACAAAACACGGAAATCAGCCTTTCCCCACCAGTGAATATTTGAAGCGTGAAATCATATGCCACCATTCACTTGATATTAATCGGGAAACGAGTCCCGCAGAGCTCAGACAGTATCTTCCCAATGGCCATGAACGCTGTTTAGCGTTTTCAAAATATAATAATGAAAAATGGCGATACCGTTGTTAATTAATCAACAAGTCCAGAGCGTTCCTGCCAATAGGGTCCTTCATGATTTCACGCTTCAAATATTCACTGGTGGGGAAAGGCTGATTTCCGTGTTTTGTCCCATAGGTGGCGTGGGCGATTAAGTATGATCGACCAAGCCGGCTCTGAGAGGCTTAACCCGGGTCAGTTTAGTTGAATTTGTTGAGAAGCTATAGGGTACTGATGAAGGCCAAGAAGCCAGAAACACGTCTGCTCTTGCTTTCTCGGCAAATCAATGAACCCCCTGGGGTCTATTTGACTTGTGAAATATATGCATAAGTAACTTAATTATACGAAGCCATTTATGAAAGACCCTATTGGCAGGAACGCTCTGGACTTCTTGATTTATTAACAACGGTATCGCCATTTTTCATTATTATATTAAAAATATACGTTTGGGCCCATTTTCACCCAAAAATTCGAAAAAGATAGATATATGGGTAAATTGATAGGTTCAGGTGAACAAACGCGCCAAAAACCGTTCGAAATTTTAGAAAAAATGTCTTCAGATGTATAATTGTTGATGCAATACGCTGTCACTGTGTTCGATAGAACGAGTTTCGACAAAAGCACATGGAATATTTCCCTAGAACAGTAACAGTTTTTCTCCACATTCAATAGTTTCTAGGAATTTAAAACGAACATATAAATTTGTTGTTTTACTTCCAATTAGAACCTACACCTTCCCATAAACTGGTATGTATGCTGCCCTATTCTGTAGATAAGCATCTCCGGTTGAGTTCCCTAATTAATAGTTCCGAAGATGTCCACATAACAGGTGCGCAATGATAATAAATTCCAAAAAACCGAACAAAGTTTTTTCGTAGATCCACCTCAAATTTAATAGAACAGTGAGCATGTAATAATTTGTTGATATCGACGAAGTGGAAACAATTGAAACATACCTACATAATTGTCCGCTTCCAGAAAAACTCTGTTTACACAGGAATGTCTATGTACATGACATATTGTTGTATGTGAACCATGACTATGTTATGTGTTTGGGTGTGGACTTATAATTTCAATATCAGAGGGACAGAATAGAATAGTTTATTCTAAAACAAGTTGCAGAATGGGCTGATATTTAAACACAAATGCGAAATTCGAAAACGAGCGACGAAGGAGCGAGTTTTCGAACGCATGAGTGTTGGAATTGCCTTCTGCAACGAGTATTAGACGATATTTTCTCTATTTCAGGCAAGTTTTGTAAAATACTGTTGAAATTCAATGAAAAATTAGGATTATACATCCTAGTGACTTTTGTATTGTATCTTGGCAGTTGGTGTGACTATTACGAAAGTTGACAGATCATGGAATTTGAATTGTACGTAGAGCATGGATATCAGATTGAACAGTTTCCTAATATCATGAATGATTCAAAATTAGCCAAAAGGAAATCTCTAGTACCTACCTTATTTTTTTATGAAAATAAAACCTTTCCTCTCAACAATTATTTCACTTTATCCAGATTATCTTATATTGACAATAATTGACGTTTGTTGAAATTTGATAGGATCGAATGTCAGTGCTGACTACCACAAAACGAAAAATATAACTAGAAACAATGCTGGAATGAGTTAATTCCAGCACTGTTTTTAGTGCTGGAATGGACTCATTACGATACTGAAATAGAGAAACATACTTTCTAAACTTTTAAGGATTAGAATTCAATAGTTAAAAAAATCGGTCTATCTAATGACTGGCATTTACTGGCTGCAAAGGAACGGAACCATATTTAATGATGATACAAGTTAAAGTCGACGAAAAATACCTAAAACTCTCTTTAAGTTTCTGTTTCAATGAAACATAAAATACCTATATGAATATTTTCGAAATTGTTACTATTTTACCAACTAAATACAATTCAATATCATTACTGATCCTGTTTGAGTCCAATCGTATTCACTTTCTAACAGCTAGATCGAATTCTTTCGAATTTGTAGCGTCTGTGAGGAAGTATTAAGATTTCAAACGAGAAAAATAAAGACATCACCCCGGCATCGCAGAAGTTTTCCCGAAAAAAACTATTCCTTGTCCAGCAGTTGGTTCGTTCAAAAATAGCAGATGTGCAATAAATTCCGACGTAAATTTGACGCGTATCGAAAGAATTTTTTGGCAGTTTAAATTTATAGAATTAGAAATGTTATGTCTGTGATAACTCAATTTTGGCCCACTTCTTCCTCGGAACAAAATGCTTATCGAAGTAAGGAAAAAAATTTTTTTTTTTACATTACATATTTCAAATTAATTTTTATTAAGATGTAGTTTCATCATAAGAATCAATTGATATCATTTTCAACTCTAGGAAGCTAATACTTTCGGAAATATTATCTTTCAAAATTTCAATAATAAATCTGAATTCTATGAGTTCACAGAATGCTGTAATCGAAAATTAATGTCCGTATTTGTATCTATGAATTTCATGATCGGTATTCATACATGTTATCTTATCTACCGATAAGAGGCATGTCATATTTATTTCTGGTTCTTTTAAAAATTCGTTACTCATGATATAAAATACCTACCTCCTGTTCTAGAAAACAAAGTATGATTGAATGCAAAATGACCAATGAAATAATCTCAGCTATCGTAGAATTATGAGGATTATAGAATATTATAATTTTTGGGTAATAATATAATGGCCTTGGATAATCCATATGATAATGGAAATATATACTTTGGTAAGTTAATCAAATTGGGTTCACGATATCTCCAATAAAAAAATGTGGGAAAGCCCGGTGGACAGGAGCTTTGGCGCTCTTGTTCAAACTTTGAGAAATCATATCTCCGAAAGTATTAGTTTCTCAAAGTTGGAAATTATATGAATGGATTTTAATGATAGAACTGCATCATAAAAGGAAATAAATTCAAAAACTCATAAAATTACGATTAATCATTGAATTTTTGAAAAATCATATCTCCCAAAGTATTAGTTTGTTAGAAGTGAGAATGATATCAATGGATTCTTATGATGAAACTGCATCTTAAAAAAAGTTGAATTTAGAATTTGTAATGTAAAAAATTTATTTTTTTTTCGTTACTCCGAAACCACTAGATTTTGCTCAGTAACGAACTTAACCGAGATATTTATCTCCGAAACCTACTCTGAAAATTTTAACTGTCTAGCTCATTTCGTTCGAGAGTTATCGTGTTAACGGCTGGTCGGACGGCCGGCCGGACAGAATCGATTTTGACCTTGGATTCTTGATCGGTGAGTCGAACCAAATCATTTAATACAATTTTCAGCCAAAAATTCTAAAATTACAGACATTTGGGCAAATTGATAAGCACTGTGTTCCGAGGAACAAGAGCGCCAAAGCAAAACTGGAATATTGGCTAAGTTTCAAGTGATATAATATTTCTTATTGATATTCTTGATTTGGTGATATATAGTTCATAGAAATAGGTATGTATGAGTTTCACTAATATGGTGCATATCGCATCAAAAAGTTGAATAGTTAATTTACTCAGGTGGAATATTTATATCTGAAATAATAATTTATATCAAATATCTTATGCATGTTTCAGTATGAATGTTATTCGTATAAGCTGACATAAAAGGTTAGCCAGTTCTGATGATTGCCGTATGAAAATATCAATGTTAAGAAATATGGAAGATATTTATACTGAGGTGTTATTTTTTGATGCACTTCTATCATAAGAATCTGGAAAAATGGTTAGCGAAAAAAATATATTGCTTGATGAAAGGAATCTATGTATTAGTTAAAACTAATGTGCAACTTAGAGACTCACCCTTTATAAGGAGATTAATTGTTAAGAATAAGTGTGATGTACTCTAAAGAACTAGGTGTCGACGAAACGCGTTAAGGCTGGTTTATGCTGGCTGGTAACTTTAACTTAACCCTTCACTTAAAAATTGAAACATAGATTTCTAGGAATATTGTTTATACTGAGACTAAGAATCCGATGACTTATTAATAATAATAATAATTAATAAGTTAACGTATTTTCTAGTCAGATTACAAGCCATAACACTAAAAATCGGTGTCTATATATTATATATATATATATATTATATATATATAATCATATATAAGATTAAGTTAAAGTTACCAGCCAGCATAAACCAACCTTTAGAATATACAATAAATGAGTTTAAATCATACACAATTTTTGACGTGGCTCTTTAAATTTATTGGTCCAATATTTAAATATTCCAGATCAATCGCCGAACAAATTGAATATTCAGTAGAAATTGCTTCGAACGATTCATTTCCAGATTGTCATCTAATAATGTTCACCGGAATTCAAGGAAAAGAGTTTGTGAAATAGTTCAAATTCACCAAGTCGATATAAACCAAAGACGCCGAGCCGTTGAGAAAAAAAACCTCATAAGAATGTGTGATTCCGTTTGGGAAGACAAAGAACCGGTGGTTCGCATGGGTCAAGGAAATGATGGATGGGCGGGTGTATGGCGAGGTGACATAAGGGATGAGTCACATATAAACTATCTTCTCGTATGGCCCTTCCGTTGTTATCACATCTTCATCGATAGCACGGAATTATGCAAAGGTGTGGAATTCATATTATTCCGGATTAATTTAGAATTCCGAGCTGACATACTGGTATTATTATTACGTAGACTTCACCACAACTGATACTGAGTTCTCACAAATCACTTAGATGGATAAGATGGAAAGATATTTCATTACAAGTTGATCAGTTTACATAAGACAAAATGAATAATTAATAATGAACTATAGAACTAAACAACGAGGTCAAATAACTCAAAAAAATTGGTTCAAGCACTGAAGTGAAGCCAGAAGCTTTTGTGCGCATGTTCTTTTGTCTACTAACCTCTATTGGATAATCTACTACGAATTTAGCATCGATATACACCGTTTTCTCAACTTTTATAATAAAGGGTTTTCCAATAAGAGGTGTTGTTTTGATATTCAAAGAAAAATGCCATTTTTCAATATAAATGATCGGATGTTTATTTCATTATAAAGAAGAAGCTATGCCGTTAATAGTGGAAAATAACATCAGGCAAATGACCACCACGACGACGCTTACAGGACCATATCCTTTTAATGAAATTTTCCATAAACAGATCGCAAAGTGGCTGCCCTATGTCCTCGATAGCCTCACGAATTCCATCTTTGAGGTCTTGAATAGACGCTGGGCTATTGGCGTAGACCTTCTCTTTCACGTGGCCACAAAGGAAGAAGTCGCAAGGTGTTAAATCACAACATCGAGAGATAACACGGTCCGGAAACTTTTCACGCAAAAGATCAATGGTTTCGTTGCTTGTGTGGCACGTAGCGCCGTCTTGTTGAAAGTAAACGTTGTCCAGATCAATACCATCCAATTCTGGCCATAAAAAATCATTAATCATCTCTCGATAGCGCAATCCATTCACCATAACTGTTGTTCCAGCCTCATTTTCGAAAAAGTAAGGTCCAATGACTCGGCCGGACCATAAACCGTACCAAACAGTCACACGTTGAGGATAGAGAGGCTTTTCAGCAATAACTCTTGAGTTTTCCGAGCCCCAGATGCGACAATTTTGCTTGTTGACGAAGCCACCGAGCTGGAAATGGGCCTCATCACTCAAGAAGATTTTTCGATAGAATTCCGGATCATTTTCATGCATTTCAACGACCCAATCAGCAAAGACACGACGTTGTTGATGATCGGCCGGCTTGAGTTCTTGTGTTAACTGAACTTTATAAGCCTTAAGACCCAAATCTTTATGCAAAATACGGTGTAATGACGTTTGTGGAATGCCGGCCGGCCGGACAGAATCAAATTTGACCTCGAATTCCGCCCAAAATGGTCTCAAACGATTAGGTTCAGGTTCTACTCAAATTCGATTCTGTCCGGCCGGCAGTCTGGGTGTCGGTGGCCACGATAACATTCGAACTGAAAGAGACAGCGACTTAAAAATTTCAGGGTAGGGTACGCATCCGAATGCTAAGTCGAATCTAATCGTTCCAGACCATTTTCTCCAAAAAATTCAAAAAATACAGACATTCGGCCAAAATGTTAGCTTATTCCCTAGAACATACGCGCAAAAATCACCCGTTACTGGTATTATCCTGTTAGAGTTAATACCAAGCCAAACATATCAAAACAATCCGAAATACACACAAGTTCCATCAAAAGTCCCGCCGAAAATTTGATTAATCATCAAATAATATGAGAAGATAAAAACAAAAGGTGCATATAGACAATTAATACCGATTTCTCAATTACCGGACAAAAACGTATAGCCGCGCTCAAACATTCCATCGCGGAGATTAAAGGGAACCCGATGACAGTACGAGGTATCCTGAAAGAAGCCGGCAGGTTATCTATTCTCTGTTAATCATCGGCGATCGCAATACGTTGGGTAATAGCTGCGCGGCTTTCGGTTTAAAAAAATTGACTCGAGGAGGACCAAGACGCGGAGACATCTGCCCCACTCGGAATAACAAGGCATCGATGTTTGGATTGTTTCAGAAGCAGCTATGATGAATGCTGATATACTAAGATTGTTGGCGAGTTTGTATATTGGACCAGGTTTATTATTCGAGAACGGTATGGTCACAGCCTTCTTAAATACAAGCCAGGGACGGCGAGAGGTCGCATGAGCTTATTCTGGAGTACCATGTTTGACTTCTTATGTTACTGTCTCTAATGGAAGTAATCGAATTCAGAATATACAAGATATTTAGAAAAGGGGGAGTCTGGGGGGGAAAATAACAAAATTATATTATGTATTTGTGATTTTCAGGCATTTTGCCCAGATGCCCAGAATTTTGATATTTTTTCCTGAAACTATTAGATTCGACTCACTGATGAAGAATTCGCAAACTTTAAATATTTTTCATAGCTGCTATATGCAGCTATTTAGCTGTATATACGTAGTTCACCAATAATTTGCAGCAATATGGCTGCAGATACGTGGATGCATATTTCTAGGTTATTTATTTGCAACTTATCTATCTTATACATATATAAAATTCTCGTGTCACAATGTTCGTTCTCGTACTCCTCCGAAACGGCTTCACCGATTCTCATGAAATTTTGTGAGCATATTGAGTAGGTCTGAGAATCGGCCAACATCTATTTTTCATACCTCTAAGTGATAAGGGTTTTTCACCCTTAAATTTTTTTTTTTAATTTTTGGACGAGATTTTTGTTTTTATTTTTTTATTTTAGTTTTTATTTATTCTTTTTAGGTAGCATTACAAAATACATACAACCCTGAATTTTCACCCTTCTATCACCAACCCCTATTTATTAATAGTCATTTTAGTTATTAATCATTTTTCATCCCGCTCGATAACTGATCAATTATAACTTGGTAAGTTATTCCAGAGAAAGAGCTCTAATTAAAACCAAGTCGCGGTATTTTTTGTGAATGTTTTGCACTCTTTTTCGATTAAAATTTCCCTGAGCTTATGGCAAAGCTAAAATTTTTGTACAAAAAGAATATTTATTTTTATTAAAGTATCAAGGCAGTTTATTCCTGCTATACTTAGTGCTAGATTTTTTAAAATTTCCGCGTCTTCCTGGATCAACAATCATTTGCCAGACTATACCGGTGTCACGTCCCAGTAAACAGCACGGAGTAGGGATGAGAACGAAGCCGGTCTCCTGTCTTTCTCACCTTTTCTCACTTTTCTTAACCAGATACGTTTGAGTGGGTAGTTCGTATTCGATATTGAACCCGGTAGGTGGCGCCACAATCGGGTTCTAGGCATTTTATAGGATTACGTATTTGAGTGGGTCCCTGGATAACTTGGAAATTCAATTGTCGCGGTAGGAGGCGCTGCAATCGGGTTCTAGTTTTTTTTTTAAGATTTTTCGCATTTGGAAATAAAATTGCAACCGCAATAACCGATTTGGCGCAGGCGAAGTTGCGTGGGTCAGCTAGTAAACCTATAAATTGGGAAACGAGATTTGAGTGTTTCTTGTTATATAGGGTGATTCTGATGAATAATGTCCCCGGGAAGGGGGTAATAGGGGACCATTTGAGGAGGCCGAAATGTGCTCTCGAATATCTTTTATGCCTAGTAGTTTCTGAGATACAGTTTCCTGAAAATCTTAGAATTTTCAAATCCCTATACCTATAAGTTCAAAACTGTTGAATCAATTTCGATGATATTTTGGAATCTTATTGTCTTTGAGACACTTAGAAGACACCAAAGGGGAAAATAAAAAAACAGGACCGTACTAAAACATTAATTTTGTACGTCTGGATATAAAAACATCTCTGTATATAACAAAAATTTGTTGTCAGTTTCACGACGAGAAAAAAAAAATACGTTGGAAATCAACAATAATCAATTCGAATGGCACAATTTTTTTCTATAGAGTAGAGTCTGAAAAACTAAATACATATCTCGATTTTTTCATTAAAAAGTGGGAACGCCCGGTGGACAGGAGCTTTGGTGCTCTTGTTCAAACTTTGACAAATCATATCTCTGAAAGTATAGGTTTCTAAGAGTTGATTCTTATGATGGAACATAAAAGAAATTTAATCCAAACATCATAAAATAATTTAAATTCAACAAGAGTACCAAAAATCACTAACCCAAAACCAACATACCAATTCTACCCAATAACGAACTTATCCGAAATATTCATTCCTCGAATCTACTCTGAAAATTATATTATATCAATTGAAACTTAGCCAATATTCCTGTTTCGATTTTAATGGAGATATTCTACACCCAATTTGATTAACTTGCCAAGTAAGTACCTATATATTTCAATCATCATCATCATATGAATTATCCGAGAGCTATCTAGGATAGCTGAGGTTATTCCATTGGTAATTTTGTATCAATGATACTTTGTTTGACATGTCTCTTGTGTGTAGATGAGATGACAATGATGAAATGTATGAACACAATTGAAATTCATAGATACGGACGTTAATTTTCGATACACCATTCTGTGAAATGAAAGAGTTAAGATTTAATGTTGAAATTTTGAAAAATCATATCTCCGAAAGTATTAATTTCTTAGAGTTGGAAATTATATCAATCGATTCATATGATGAAACTACATCTTAAATAAAAATTGAATTCGAAATTTGTAACGTGAAAAAAACTGTTTTCGTTACTCCGAAACCATCTGGCCAATTTTGCCCAATAACGACCTTAATCGAGATATTTGTCTCCCAAACCTACTCTGAAAATTTCAACTGTCTAGCTCATTCCGTTCGAGATTTATCGTGTTAACGAACGGCCGGACAGAATCAATTTCGACCACGAATTCTTGATGAGTAAGTCGAACCAAATCGTTCAAGAGCATTTTCATCAAAAAATTCGGAAATTACAGACATTTGGACAAATTGATAAGCACTCTGCTTCGAGGAACAAGAGCTTTGGGTTTGGCTGCAAGATGCAGCTAAATTCTAGGTGAAATGTGAGAAATGCAGCCTATATTTGGCTGTAGGCTGTAGCAGATAAATAGGCTTTCTTGTGTTACTTGGGTATTTGACAATTCATACCTAGCAACCTTCTAAACACGGCGTGTATGCAGGGTGAGTCTTTGACCACTGCATTAATTTTAACCAAAGATTCCTCTCATCAAATGAAACATTTTTCATTTACCATTTATCCAGATTCGGCTCAGGTAAAAAGTTACAAGCGTTTAAAGATTTCACAATGTGCTAATACACTCCCGCATATAAATTATCTATGACATTGTTGGCGGACGAGAATAATGCATGGTAACGTGGTTTACAGCTTGATTCGGGATTCCAACGCTCAGGGACGGATCCATAAAAGTAGTGAAATTTCTGGAGTTTTCCATTTTAAAACATTCCATGAAGAATATCTCGAACACGGTGCGTTTAAGGAGAAATGATGAAGAACAATATAATGTTCTAAAACGATGGAATATTCTTGAAATGACTCAAGAAAAACTTTACATGCTTTCTTTATGCTAATTTCGTTTAGTTTTATGAATCCACGAGTCCATAACTAGAAAACCAGTAGAAGTAGAAAATAACTAATATTTGGAAAATATGTATCATAGTTATAGGAAACTTTACGCCAACATTCATTTTATTCGAAAAAAGGATGTCAAAGCTACAAAATAAAAACTGATTTTTTTTTCAAAATTTCAACAGCCTGTATCTTTTTACCTGAGCTGAATTTGGAAAAATGTTAAATGAAAAAAGTGTTTTATTTGACGAGAGGAATCTTTGGTTAAAATTAATGTAGTGGTCAAAGACTCACCCTGTATAATATTAAAATTTCGCACGCTTTGTCCTAGTTTATAGGACAAGGATAATAACGCAGGTATGATAAAACATTAATTAAACCTTTGTTTATATTTGTTCAATATAATCAATCTACCTCCAAGCCGTGGATCGTAAACATCAAGATCAATAAATGCCAGAAGCAAAATTATCGTTTTAAAAACTGTAGATCTGATACGAGCGAAGATCTAGCCCTTCTCAAATTAATATATCTCGGATAGATCGACGATAGCGTCGTCCGCTTAGAACCGTAGAAACAAAAGGTAACCTCTTGTAAATTTGAATGGTCCCTAGGACGGTGACATTTAGATACGCTATCGTCAATCAATAACAATTATTCTGTGGTCCAGGGGCCCCTGCAGGGGGCTCACCCTCGTTAGTCCTCTCTGACAGGACAGCTGTCTTACAAGATTTCAACTTTAAAGTACCGATTTGAGCTGTTCGTGATATATTGAAAGGCCCCGAGGCACCAACTGATAGTTTTTATGTCATTATTTTCTTGGACCGTAGTTATATTTATTTATTCGTTGTGGTCACTGTTGACTTTACGACGATGTAAATTTACTGTTCCTCTGATAGATTATTAATCAAACTATATGATATGATAATGAAGAAATCATATTGAAAGCACTCAAGTGGCGTAGGTAGCTTTAGCTCGGTCGTTTATTTAATTATCAATATATTTCACTGAGATGTATTACCGTACACTACTGAAATTAAAATCCAAAAATGGGTTCAAGCCCTGTGGACAGGAGCTTTCTGGCGCTCTAGTCAAACAGACAAATTATATCTCCGAAAGTATTGGTTTCTCAGAGTTGGGAATTATATCAATGGATTCATATGATATAACCGCATCATAAAGGAAATTCAATTCAAATAATAGTTTATTTATCAAGATTAAATGAGCAATCATGACAATGAGAACTGCACCATGGAAGAAATCAAATTAAATCTGGCTAATTTTGCCCAATAACGAACTTAACCGAGATATTCATCTCCCTAATCTACTCTGAAAATTTCAACTACCTACCTCATTCCGTTCGAGAGTTATATCTATGTCTATGGATGAAGAGCAGTCTCACTACTCTCAGATCTCTTACTAACTTCATGTTCCGTTCCGAAATGTAAGACTTTTCTGAGAAAAACTAATTTCGGAGCAAACAACAGAGATTTTTCTCACTTCGCTCACAATTCTTCGATTGATTAGATAATGTAATGTCACAGGAACATAAGTTGACATTAGGGCAATTCATACATAGAATTATATCATTCTGTGACAACGTTATTGAAATACGATTTATTATTGAAATTTTGAAAAATCATATCTCCGAAAGTATTAGCTTGTTAGAGTTAAAAGTGATATGAATGGATTCTTATGATAAAACAGATTATTGAAAAAAATTTTATTTGGAATTTGTTTTGTAAAAAAAAAATTTTTTTTTTACTCCGAAACCATCTGTCTGATTTTGCCCAATAACGAACTTAGCCGAGATATTTATCCCCCAAACCTACTCTGAAAATTTCAACTCTCTAGGTCATTCCGTTCGAGAGATATCGTGCCTACGGCCGGCCGGACCTGCCGGATGGCCGGACAGAATGAATTTCGACCACGGATTCTTGATCAGTGAGTCGAACCAAATCGTTTAAGACTATTTTCATCGAAAAATTAGAAAATTACAGACATTTGGGCAAATTGATAAGCACTCAGTTCCGAGGAACTAGAGCTTTGGCGCTCTTGTTCAAACTTTGGCAAACCATATCTCCGAAAATATGTGTTTCTCAGAGTTGGGAATGATATCAATGGATTCTTATAATAGAACAGCACCATAAAATAAATTAAATTCAAATAATAGGTTATTTATCTAGATTAAATAACCAATCTTCAATGATTTAACCTCGCGGAATGGGTTGTTGCAACGTACTCAGTGCATCGTTTCCACACCTCAACATACCCAAGGAAAGTATCATTGAAATGTCCAGAGCAAGGCTGGAGACAATCATAGTAGATTATCTATTTATTCCTGATATTTGAGTAGGTAGAGGCTGACGAACAAATTATTTTAATAGTTCAAAATATATTAATGAAGTTCTATCCTCTTTTCATATATTTATATCAATATTTTAGCATTTTTTTGCTAGCAAGATTATGAAAATACTCTTTATAGGAACATGTCTCACTACTTAAGGAAGTAAAAGGTAATATTAATCTCAGTGGTCAACAAACAGTAATTTCTTTTGAAGAATCCATTATTTTCTTCTTTCCTATTGCCTCCATAAACTACATCAATAAAATGATCCAATTCTAAATCTTCTGAAACATCATCCTCAATATTTAAGTACATAAATTATTCAATATGCAAGAATATACAAGAAAGAGTTTCTGGAGAAGGAGGAAACCAAAAGAGAAACACTCTGGCGGAATCTTCCAGGTTTGGTTCATTCCAAAAAGTTCCTTAGGAACTTTAAAGAAGTGAGATCCAAAAGGTATCTGAATCTCTGTAAGAATAAGTTACACCTGGTCACTGGCTTCCTCACAGGACACTGTCGCCTCAGGAAGCATTTGATGAGAATAGGTTTATCAGATACTGACGAGTGCAGATTCTGTGGGGAGGAGGAAGAAACTCCTCTTCACCTTGTTACAGAATGCCTCGCCATTGCAAGTCAGCGAAAGGAATGCTTTGGACAGGAAACTTGTAGGAGTGAAGACGTAATATCCTTGAAGCCTTCCCAGATATTGAGGTTCATTTATAGTCTGGAACTGGAGGGCGAGCTGTAGATGGCGTAATGGTGAGAACAGCTCTGATGGGGGGCACAATAGATCTCAAGGTCGCGGTGCAACATAACCCCTTATAAATAATAATAAATAAAAATAATAAATAATTCAATATGCAACAAGTCAATATTATTTTTGGTATCAAAACAGTCTCGTATATATTTACAAATTCAAGATGCGGAACCTTGTTTTCCAACACAATATATTTTCAAAGTACGAATTATATAACCAAACTGGAACAGAAATAAATATGACGTCTCTTATAGGTAGATAAAATGACATGAATGAACAGTGAACATAGATACAGCACAGACAGATAGAGTTATTGAGGAAATAACTTGGCCGATTATGTCTATCAACGAACACAAGTGTCAAATTCGGATGAGCAATCTACCCTGAAAATTACAAGTGGCTATCTCTTTCCGTTCTCAAGTTATCATGGCATCGGACGGCCGGCCGGAGAGAATTGAATGTGACCTCGAATTCTTCATCTGAGTGAGATTAGCGGGTAGAAGCATTTTTCTAAAATGTTGACACTGATCCTAAAAATGGCTCTAACTCGTTTTCAGTTGGTCACCCTATATGATCATTATCGGTACTTCCTTGACAGTAAGTAGGTAAAATATGACTATATTATAGGGTTTTCCAATAAGAGGTGTTATTTTGAATAGCCCGCTATTTCGGTAGATGTCACTTTTGAAGCTGTCATTTTTTGACATTTGACAAGTAGAAACTTCGTCATTAGTAAAAATGGAACGATAGGAGCTTCAAGAACGCATTGAAATTATTAAAATTCACTATAAAAATATTGAAAATTCGGCAGGGACGGTTCGTAAAACTCGAACATTTTTGGGTCGTCGTGATGCACCTTGTCGGACCGCAATAAAGAAATTGGTGGAAAAATTCGAGCCGTTGGGACAAGTTAGTTATGTGAAGAATAAAACCCGTGCACGTCGCTCAAGAACAGTCGAGAATATTGCTGCTGTAGCCGAAAGTGTTGAAGAAAACCCAGGTTTGTCCATTCCTCGTCGTTCTTTGGATTTAGGCATTCCACAAACGTCATTACACCGTATATTGCATAAAGATTTGGGTCTTAAGGTTTATAAAGTTCAGTTAACACAAGAACTCAAGCCGGCCGATCATCAACAACGTCGTGTCTGTGCTGATTGGGTCGTTGAAATGCATGAAAATGATCCGGAATTCCATCGAAAAATCATCTTGAGTGATGAGGCATATTTCCACCTCGGTGGCTACGTCAACAAGCAAAATTGTCGCATCTGGGGCTCGGAAAACCAAAGAGTTATTGCTGAAAGGCCTGTCTATCCTTAACGTGTGACTGTTTGGTGCGGTTTATGGTCAGGCGGAGTCATTGGACTTTACTTTTTCGAAAATGAGGCTGGAGCAACAGTTACGGTGAATGGATTGCGCTATCGAGAGATGATTAATGATTTTTTATGGCCGGAATTGGATGGTATTGATCTGGACAACGTTTACTTTCAACAAGACGAGCTACGTGCCACACTAGCAACGAAACCATTGATCTTTTGCGGGAAAAGTTTCCGGACCGTGTTATCTCTCGAAGAGGTGATCACAATTGGCCACCGAGATCTTGTGATTTAACACCTTGCGACTTCTTCCTTTGGGGCCACGTGAAAGAGAAAGTCTACGCCAATAGCCCAGCGTCGATTCAAGACCTCAAAGATGGAATTCGTGAGGCTATCGAGGACATAGGGCAGCCACTTTGCGATTTGTTTATGGAAAATTTCATTAAAAGGATATGGTCATGTAAGCGTGGTCGTGGTGGTCATTTGCCTGATGCTATTTTCCACTATTAACGGCAAAGCTTCTTCTTCATAATGAAATAAACATCCAATCATTTGTATCGAAAAATGGCATTTTTCTTTGAATATCAAAATAACACCTCTTATTGGAAAACCCTTTACATCACTCGAGTCAAAACGAACAATTGTATAGGACAATTCAAAATAAACAATGTATATCAGTTATTTATATTCTGAATAGCCAATTGGTCAATATTACTCTGTAGAAATTAAAATTAGATATAAAATTGGGACCGGTTCTGCCTCGTGCTAGAAATTGCTTATTGACGTCCGATAAAATATCCTGAATGTCAGTCCCCGCATCGCCCGAAATAATCTGTCTGGATCGCAGATCCATGCACCTATCCAGGAATATTTGACTCTCGACAAAGGTCGCAAAAAAATATTCACATTAATTACATGTGGCCATCGACTAAGTGTTTCAGAAATACATCGCTATCAATCACGATCCCTTCTGCAATGACTGAAGTAAATCTGTCAAGTCTGTGTTCGTATGCTGAGGTATGCCATTATTGGAGCTATTTTGATACAATTCAAAATAAATGATTTCAAATGGATCCGAGAGAGAACAGAAAACATTGCACGTTTCTCACAAAGGTTTATTATTTCTTTCAAATTTTTACTTGATAAAGGATTTAAACTACACACATCAGCCTTGTCCAAGGATATTTGAGAAGTTCAATTCGTATATTGCTTGGATCGTATTTATTAGTTCGGACAAATATGCAAACAAATTTTTGAATTGTTCGATTTCAATAATTTGTTTAATTTTTTTTATTTTTATTTTTTTTATTCAATTTTTTTTTCTATATCTTAAAGCCAATCAACAGGCAGCAAATACAAAATGAAAGCACATATTAAGTACAAAGTATTTACAGATAAACATAGTGCAACATAAATTTATTGATTCAGTGAACGAAAGATGGGAAATACCTATAGGAAGGCCAGTATAATAATAATCATGTCATTAGCAAACGTGCAAAAAAAGATTGACCTAATGTCAGACCTTTTTAGATTTTTTACTTCTTCCATAGTGAAGTCAGTCTGCATTGGCGCGCTTGCCAATGACATGATTTTGATTACACTGACCCTCCGAGGTTTTCATCAAGGATATCACTCAGAAGCTCCTAGAAGCTTGTGCGACTTAGGAGAGTCAGTTGTGTTCTTTGTCAACTTTGCTACTTTATCCTTATGCCAGCTTAGACAAAGCATTCTTAATTTTTGACCCGACAGTGAATGGTGTCCACTACCTGGGCTACCCGGCTCGTTCTATCCACTAAGCTTGAAACACTCATCATTCAATGCAAATTGGTCAAAGTGAACAAGCGCGTCAAAGGGTACAGGATGCACGTCAGTACCTTTCTTTAAAGTTTTTCTCACAATTCTGTTCATCACTACATTCTGGTATATGCCTGTTAACTTTACCGTCGGTCGAAATAAAAAAAAAATTTGGTTCAAGCACTGACGTGAAGTCAGGAGCTTTTGCGCGTATGTTCTATTGTCCATTCTCCTGTATTGGACACTTTTAATCGATTTTACCATGGTGAATTCACCATGGTGAATTCGATTAAGGCTTTCCAATACAGGAGAATAGACAATAGAATTCACCATGGTAAATTCGATTAAAAGTGTCCAATACAGGAGAAATGACAATAGAACATACGCGCAAAAGCTCCTGACTTCACGTCAGTGCTTGAACCAATTTTTTTTTTCGTGAAGTCAGGATAGAAAGCAATGAAAAAATTAACACATTATTGTCTACCTTCAATTCTTCTTTGGGAGAAGAATACATAATTATTCTTGAAAAATATTACTGGAATTAATGTCATATTTAAATAATCAAAGTAAAGAAAATTATAGGTTTAGTTACTAACATATTGAATGAAATTCTATTGAACGAAATTCAATTGAATTCCAGTAATATTCAATTACTTATTCTTAACCAATAAATGTCCATTGATAGATCCAAAGGTGATGAGGTGAAACATGAAGATATATTCTCATTAGTGATAGAAAAACTGGCCTAAAATTCCTCTCTACCCATCACGAGATTAAATGAGCCTCTCACCTTACAAGATCATAAAGTTAAGTTTTGAAGCCTTCCGCAAAATTTCAGCGATATCGTATTAAAAATAATACATAACCTTTCAAAAGTCCCCTCTCACAAATATACTCCTCTGAAGGCACATGGATCTCTTGAAGAGGAATCGCCTCCTCTATTTCTCAAAGATATTCACTCTTGTTCATAGAAATCCCTTCAATATTTAGCTGCCTCGTCCTAAGGAGGATCTCTTTCAAAACCAGGTCTGACTGCTAATGTAGGGCTATCATCTCCCATAGATTTGTGATGAAATAACACGATTTTCCCAAGAACATACGCGCTAAAATATGTCATCATGACATTCATATTTTTGAAGGTTCTCGCAAAAATTCGACCATAGACAACATATCATACGACGATTCGCATCCAGCTACCGAACTCATAAAAGGCTGCTCGGTTCTCCAACAATATGGATCCGATCGTATTCAAACTTGCAACTCTGCAGTAGAGTTAGGTTCTGAAGGCTCTTCCAAAATTTCAGCCATGCCGGACGAATAGTTTATGATATATAGAATTTTTTTTCAATTATATTCAATGATTTTTTTGAAATTTTCTAGTTATACCATCCTCACGAAATTCTGCAAGAATTTTTGCGTTGGCATTCTACAACTAATAACCAGGTTTGAATTCTATCGGTTTTATATTTTTCGAGTTAATGAGGAACAAAAAACAACCAAATTTCAGATGGCTATAACTGTAAAACCGTTTGACCGATTATGCTTATGAACGAACTCAAATGTCGCATTCAGATGCACAACCTAACCTGAAAATTTCAAGCCGCTATCTCCTTCCGTTCTCAGGTTATCGTGTCATAAATAATATTTTTTAATAATTTTTTTAAAATTTTCTAGTGACACGATTCTCACAAAATTTCACAAACGTGCTTAGGTCTATATTCTACAACTATTCACCAAGTTAAATCCGATCGGATTTATTTTGGTTGAAAACAAAATTATTACTCGGAAACCATTGGGCCGATTACACCCATTAACGAACTTGTCCGTCGTATTGGGATGCGCCACCTACCCTGAAAATTTCAAGTCGCTAGCTCTTTCCGTTCTCAAGTTATCGCGGCAACGGCCGGACGACCACCACAGAATTAAATTTCACATTTGGGCAAAATGATAACGCGATGTTCCCCAGAACATACGCGTAAAAAGATTGCGGTCAGCCTATTTTTCAAATCCGAATGGAATTTAATATAGAATAACTTTGTGGTCTATATTTCACTGAAATGAAAAAACATTTTGTCTTTATATGTACCATATACCAGTATTGACAAAAAAAAAAGTTCAACTAAAATATCAACCCGAATAAAAAATTCAAACGTAACGTAACTTTTGTCACCTTGCATTAACGATTTGATTTCAGTGTGCTCAAGAACAGCTTTGTGTAGAGGGAGATTTAAGTTACATCTCTGGAATATCGAAGATTTAAGGTACCGTAAAACGGGGCTACTTGATGAAACTTTTTGGAAACTTGATACTGTCACCTTCAAATTATGAAGTTTTTTCGAAAATAAAAATCACTCTGATGTAATTTCATCTTTAAAGAAGCTCTCACATTAATAAAAAAATTCTAGCTGCCACCACTTTTCGAAAAAAAAATATAATGCGCTCATTTTCAATTAGCCCCGTTATGGGGTTACTTGAAAATGTTATGAAAATATGCTTCTGTTTACTTGTAGACCTGGTATAAGGGCTAAATGAAAACAAAAAGATGTAATGCAAACTTTTTTACTATTTGATTCATGGAAATATTGGGAATATTATTTTTTTTTCTGAACCTAAGCAGCTTTGGGCGAGTTCATTACAGTAGGATGGGTGACATCTTGAGATAGCATTCTGAGCTACATAACGCAAGGAAATATAAGGCGGGTTTGTACAGCAAATAAGATAAGATAAAATGAAATAAGAAATTCAATGAGAGCGTTTATACACGAAATAAGATAAAATAAGAAATAAGAATAAGAATGAAAGTTGACCAACTCTCATCTTTATTTCTTATATTATGTTATTTTGTTTGGAAAATGACAATGCGCATGCTCAAAGAGTGAAATTCATAGAACTTGCATAAAATTGTCAAAAAGCTGCGATTTGATTGGTTCATTCTTATTTCTTATTTTGTCTTAGATTATCTGTATAAACCGATCCGTTTAACCCTTAATTCTTATTTTATTTTAATTTGTTTCTTATTTTATCTTATTTGCTGTATAAACCCGCCTATAGTTATCCTATAGTGCTCCTATGTACTTACGCCACGTCGTTTCTTCTATATCATTTTGACGAGATAAGAAACTGTAACGATTACATTTTCGAATTTGTTCAAAAATAGTGCCATCGTGGATTCGAACAGTCCTCTATGACATTGCATCTGTACCCGTATAAACTTTCAGTAGTAAATCATACAAACGGAAGCAGCCCCCTTGTCTGAGATTCTTTCCTCCCAGTATCCATATGCGAAGTAGATGTTAGTGGTTTCGCGGCGGACAACTGGACAAAAGATAAAGCAAATAGAAAGAAAGGAAAATATCTCGTATATGCATGTGTTGGTTTATCTCTCTTATTTTGAGAACTACAGAGTTTTAATTTCTCGGAACAACCAGGAAACTCAATAGTCAGTTGTTAAGTGGTAGGCTGTGATAAATCAACTAACTACATTGGTAATACTTTGTTTTTATTGTTCTTCACATAAAGTGAAAATATTGTTACCAATGGAGTGTGTGATATCGTTACCAATGTAGCTTAATCACATCCTCCCACTTGACAAATGATTATTGAATTTGCTAGGTGGTTCCCAGAATTTAAGACTCTGTAGTTCTCAAAATAAGAGAGATAAACCAACATATTTATATATATTCGGGTGAGAAAGAACTAGCCAAATCAAAAAAATTATATAAAGTGTTTCATTAGAAAAATGAAGTCGCACTCAATATCTTGTTCACCCTGTATATATTTTGATTCGTGAAAACATTCTGAAAAATTCAGTTGATTTCGCACAAGCCTTGTATAAGACATTTTTTTGTATCTCCTTTCGCAACAAAGTTAAAGAGGGGGCAAATTATAGTGGGAAACCCGGTACAACTTAAAGACTCACCCTGTATATTACTTTATTCCCAGTTTATGACCATGTGATATGTTGGAGTTTAAGCGATCAAAATTACCTCTGTATACGTTCGGAATGCGATTCACATACTTACTAGCCGCCACTGACAGATCCTTCCATTCTTCGCAGTCTCGCGTCTAGAGTTTTGCCCAGTTGGCTCCCGCCGGCATAATCGCGACATGCAATGATATATATTTCTCGTTCCGACCACTCATCCACATTTCCTATTCGGGTATAATACCAATGCGGTGCACTCTTCTCCTGGTGCCGTACAAGGATACTTGTTAGACCTTGATTTATCCGTTAGAGACTGCTATCTTTCTGGAACTTTAATGAATCAAAAGAAGAGAAGAATCTTGTTGGATAAATCACGTATTTGTTCGGTCGCCGTCTGTTATCAGAAAGGAAAATAAGATGCCGATATCCTGATATCTCAGTTCTTGGGAAAATGTTAAAAATGGTAATACGATCGAAGTGATTATAAAAATTTTTTAAAAAGCAACGACGTTAAGTCTGTATTTTTGAATATATTGGGAGAATAAAATTGGGCTTGAAGGTTTGTGTGGAATGGCAGAGGAATCTGACACATACTTTCTGAGATATAAAATTTTCGAAAAAAAGATTTTTAATTTTTTTTCTAATGATATTATCCTCACGAAATTCCGCAAAAATTAGTACGCCGGTATTCTACGAGTAATTACCAAGATTAAATTGCATTGGATTTGAATTTTTTGAGTTTTAGACGAGGGGTAAACCGCTAGGAATTCAGGTGTACAAGAAAGTAGAATTCCATTGGAATTCCTATAGAATTCCGAGGAATTCCTATTGAATTCCTGGAATTCCTATTGAATTCCTGGAATTCCTATTGAATTCCTGGAATTCCTATTGAATTCCTGGAATTCCTATTGAATTCCGTGGAATTCCTATTGAATTCCTATTGAATTCCTGGAATTCCTATTGAATTCCTGGAATTCCTATTGAATTCCGTGGATTCCTATTGACTTCCGCAGAATTCCTATTGAATTCCGCAGAATTGTAAGGAATTCCGCAGAATTCCTATTGAATTATTAAGAATTCCTATTGATGTTAGAGTGCGACACCTATCGGACAGTCATGTATACAGATCCAAATTGTTGGTTTTAACCAAGGGGTAAACCGCTAGGAATTCTGGTGTACAAGAATATAGAATTCCAATAGAATTTCAAAAGAATTCCTATTGAATTCCTAATGAATTCCTATGGAATTCCAATTAAATTCTGGTTGAGTTGGAATTCTGGTGTCAAGTTTTTGTCGGTTTTCCTCTGGGTTTTTGACAACAAAATAACTCCGAAAACTTTTGGCAGGTTATGCCTATTAGTGGTTGCATTCGGATGTGCAACCTACCCTGAAAATCAAGTTACTGAACTCACACAAGGCTGCTCGGATCTCCTACAATATAGACCCGATCTTATTCGAACTTGGAACTTAGCAGTTGAGTTAGGTTTCGAAGGCTCTCGCAAAATTTCATTGACGTCGGAGGAATAGTTTTTGATAGATAGAACTTTTTTCAATGATTTTTTTTATTTTCTTGTGATATGATCCTCATGAAATTTTGCCTGAATTGAATTAGGTTTGTACATTTCCAGTAATAGGGCAAAATTGGTGAGGTGTAACGGAAAAAAAAACCGTGTAACGAAAAAAAAATTTTTTTTTACATTACAAATTTTAAATTCAATTTTTTTTAAGATGAAGTTTCAATGCTCTTATTATGATTTGCTGATGTATCCAACATATGAGGCAAGTCATAGACCTATGTTTTGAATTAAATTTTTTATGATGCAGTTCTATCATAAGAATTCATTGATATCATCCCCAACTCTGAGAAACCAATACTTTCGGATATATGATTTGTCAAAGTTTCTTCAAAATTTTCTAGTGATACGATTCTTACCAAATTTCACAAACGTCTTTGCGTCAGTATTCTACAACTAGCTACCAAGTCATCGTGGCAATGGCTAGAATCAAATTTGACCTCGGAATCATCATCAGTGAGTCGAACCTAATCGTTTGATACCATTTTCGGCAAAAAAATTCGAAAATTACAGACATTTGGCATAATTATAATGCGATATTCCTCAGAACATTAGCGCAATAAATCAATTTATCCTCTCAAGGGTTATAACTCAGCTAGGGGTGGAAATTCGAAAATGTTTATAAAACAAACTAGCTCTCTTTCTGGCCAAGGAATCACCTCCTGAAATCTTTCGCAGTTGTTTTTTAACAACCTGTATATTCAACTGAAGTAGTGAGAAAAGTGTTACCATCAAATTTGCCACGTGTCAGTTTATCACGAGCAGTCATCTTCCATGAGATGTATCGACGAGACATTTTTCATGCGATATTTCTTATAGGCGATATCGCATCAATATGTACCTCGCCTAAGTCGACGGACACCTCAATTATGTTTACCAACCCGGTAAATCAGTGAAGTTCCCACAAATGTTCAGAACATACACGTCTCATGTAGATTTTCCGGTCGAAATGAGCCCAATTGCTGATGTATAAATAAATCCGGGCATATCCAATTTTCCAGCACTTCGCTCTTAATGAAATGTCGTTGAAATGAATTTTCCAGTCGATGTAGCGCGAAGCTAAATAATAAAGCTATGTCGGAAGTTTCCTCGAGCGTGATGTTATTCTAACCCGTTTTCGGATATCAGTTTAAATTCTTCATCTGCATAGTCGTATGGCAAATGGTGGAAAATTGAATCGTCATATTTCTATCTTTATTCCCTCGTTCGTGGAACGAGGAATAGATATCACTGATGTATAAAAATAACAAAATACTGATTCGGTTTTATTTAAATGCTATTTACATATATATAAATACAGGGTGTTTGCTTGTTTGTGTTTAGACAGATGCCGCTTGAGCGAGTAGCTCGTGCTGCAGCCTATAGACCGCATTAGTTAGGTTAGAATCAGTCGCTTGGCGGGAGATCCATATTCAAATTTTTTAACAAGGAATTTCAACTTTGAGATGAAACCACCCTATTTAAAAGATAATGTTAGTGCAGAGACAACATCATTAGTGCATGTTTTCATGATATTTCCACATTAAAATCTACTTCTATTTTTTCTTATTCTTAAATCAAAATTGAGACCATTCTAGTTCGATAGATTTCCGTATGTCGTAGATGAGTTCTGTTGTGCGTCATTACAAGGCCGATTTAGGGTTATGTTATTATTTTTGACTGATTTCGAGTGAGCTAAGACATACGTCAATCGAATTTGGTGAACACTTTTATATTTATTAATTATTTTGGAAATATACAATTTTGTTATGAAAACTTGATTCTAGATGGTTCAGAAAGGTTCACAGAATCTATTTCAGCCAAAATAAACCTTAAGAAATTAGCCAAAGTATCTAAAAACAGTCGAGAAATTCGCGTAAATTTTAGGTCCATAAGAAATGCATGGGGAATTCAGTGCTCGGATCCACGGATTGATCGTAATACAAATTTCCCGCGTAACCTAACTAATGTGGTCTATAGAGAGGCTGATTGCACCTCTCCTATTTGCTGACAGTGTCTCATGGTTGATCCCCTTGAGCTCGGATTGCTAGCTGCCATAGGGTGTCTTATAGTAAGTTGTCCCCAATAAACAATTTCTAAGGAACGATAGATGGCTATCCTCTGTCGATGGTAGCTGGTTCTCTATCTGTATAGCACCCGTTCCACAAATTCGGATAAGTCTGATCAATCTCCGGCAACCTGTAAAAAACCTCTCCGCCAAAATCATAGAGAGTGTATGTTATTTCATACATAATAAGATCTGAGAAAACGGACTATATCAGTGGTAAATTCGATTAAGAGTGTCCAATAGAGCTGAATAGACAATACATGTGCGCAAAAGCTCCTGACCTTACGTCAGTACTTGAATCAATTTTTGCGCGTATGTTCTGGGGAACATCGCGTTATCATTTTGCCCAAATGTCTGTAATTTTCGAATTTTTTGTCGAAAATGGTCTCAAACTACCTGATGACGAATTCGAGGACAAATTTGATTCTGTGCGGCCCGCCGTCCGTTGCCAAGATAACTCGAGAACGGAATAAAATCGCTATCTTATTCCGTTAGGCAGCGCATCCCAATACGACGGACAAGTTTGTTAATGGGCATGATGGTTTCCGAGTAATAATTTCATTTTCAACCAATATGAATCCGATCGAATTGAAACTTGGTGGATAGTTGTAGAATATAAATCTAAGCACGTTTGTGAAATTTTTTGAGAATCGTGTCACTAGAAAATTTAAAAAAAATTATTAAATGTCACAATAACGTTAGAACGGAAGGAAACAGCGACTTGAAATTTTTAGGTTAGGTTGAGTATCTGAATGTGACATCCGAGTTTGTCTATAGGCAAATGGTGAAATGGTTTTGGAGTTATATCCATCTGAAATATGGTTGTTATTTCCTCAATAACTCGAAAAATACAAAACCGATCTAATTCAAACATGGTTATTAGTTGTATAATGCCAACGCAAAAATTCTTGCAAAATATCGTGAGGATCGTATAAATAAAAAATTTTTCAAACATTATTGAAAAAAATTCTATATATCAGTTACTATCCGTCCGACATCGCTGATGTCGCAATCTTGTGAGAGCCTTCAGAACCTAACTCTGCTGCCAGGTTCCAAGTTTGAACACGATCGGATATTTATATTGTTGGAGAATGGAGCAGCCTTGTGTGAAATCAGTAGATGGGACCCTTGCCTCGATAACTTTCGAACGAAAGGAGATAGGGACTTGCAATTTACAAGGTATGTTGCATATCCGAATGGGAGAGTCAAGTTTGTTTATGGGCATAATCGGTCAAACGGTTTCTGAGTTCTACCCACCTGGAATGTTATTTCCTCGATAACTCAAAAAATATAGACTCAATCGAATTGAAGCTTGGTAACTAATCGTAGAATATCGATAACTCTCGAACGAAAGGAATTAGAAGATTGAAATTCGCAAGGTGGGTTTGGAGCGTAAATATCTCGGACAAGTTCGTTAATGGGCGAAACCCATCAAGCGGTTTCGGAGTTATGGTCGATTTTAGTAAAAACAATTTTTTATGAATATTTCTGAAACCGATCACTCGATCTATCTGAAATTTAGCATCAAATTGTAGAATAATGACCTTTATACGCATGTGATGTTTTGTATTGACCAAGTTACCGCAAAGTGTAAAAAATTTGAAAATTTTCATAATTGTTTTCTACAATAACTCTCGAACGGAATGACCTAGGCAGTTTAAATTTTCAGAGTAGGTTAAGGAGATGAATATCTCGGTTAAGTTCGTTATTGGGCAAAATAGGCCAAATGGTTTCGGAGTAACGAAAAACAATTTTTTTTTTTGAGTAACAAATTTCAAATTCAATTTTCATTTAAGATGCAGTTTCACCATAAAAATCCATTGATATCATTTTCAACTCCAACAAGCTAATACCAAGCCAATTTCAAGAATGGATCGTACTTATATGTTTTCACATAATGCTATAATTATTCTATCTAAGCTTTATTATATGATCTGTGTTCATACTTGTACATGTCATCCTGTTCTATAAGAGAGAGTCAAATTCATTTCAGCTATTTTAATTTGATGTCTTCCATGGTGCAGTTCTCATTCTCAGATTGCTCATTTAATCTTGATAAATAAACTATTATTTGAATTGAATTTCCTTTATGATGCAGTTCTACCATAAGAATACATTGATATAATTTCCAACTCTGAGAAACCAATACTTTCGGAGATATAATTTGTCTATTTGAACTAGAGCGCCAGAAAGCTCCTGTCCACAGGGCTTGAACCCATTTTTGGCGTTCTAGTTCCTCGGAACTGAGTGCTTATCAATTTGCCCAAATGTCTGTAATTTTCGAATATTTCGATGAAAATGGTCTTAAACGATTTGGTTCGACTCACTGATCAAGAATCCGGGGTCGAAACTCATTCTGTCCGGCCGGTCCGGCCGGCCGGCCGGCCGTAGGCACGATAACTCTCGAACGGAATGAGCTAGAGAGTTGAAATTTTCAGAGTGGGTTTGGGGGATAAATATCTCGGCTAAGTTCGTTATTGGGCAAAATCGGACAAATGGTTTCGGAGTAACAAAAAAAAATTATTTTTTTTACAAAACAAATTCCAAATTAAATTTTTTTTAATAAGCAGTTTTATCCATTCATTTCATTTTTAATTCTAACAAGCTTATACTTACGGAGATATAATTTGTCTGTTTGAACAAGAGTGCCAGAAAGCTCCTGTCCACAGGGCTTGAACCAATTTTTAAATATTATTATAGTCATTCTGTGGAAGATTATTCCTGCTTGTTGCTACACTTCTAAAGTCACCAAGTATACATGGAGTTAAAGGGATGTATCATTCGTTCCGTCTTTCTCAAATCCACTACAATGTATCAAGTGGTTGGTGAAGTTTCCAAATGAGATAATCCGGGGTATGAGTTGACGATGGTGTCAAGTAAATGAGTTATTTCCCACTTCCTTTCAGCTAATTAATACGTTCTTTTCGAAAACTGGAGCCCAGACCGCAAAAACGTTTCGCTGAGGATTCGAGTGCGAAACAAGTTATTTGATATGCAGAACAGGCACTTACGAAAATTGCTTTCGACGGTTAAGTATCTAGTGACAGAATAAATTACTAAATTGGAAGCAGGAAAAAACATTTAACACTTTAACGTGAACAAGAAAATTTTGTTCTTGACACCTTTTCATCGAGGGTACATGGCGTTTATTGCGATTAGATATGTTATTTCTTTTGGTAGTCGCGAACGACTAACGCGGAGGTTTAAATACTCGAATATATTTGTTCATACACAAAAAACACTACAAATTTCGAACGAAGGATTTTCGATTAAATTAGAATGCATTGAAATGAAATAGGTATGTTGATAATGTTGATATTCAGTCTATAACTTGGAATAAAATCAGTGAATTAAAGACAGGTTTTTTGTTGTAAATTTGCTCGGACAGGTAAATTAATATTATAAATTGCGCTTTTTTAGGGCTCTTGTTCCTCGGAACAGAGTGAATATCATTTTGCCCAATGTCTGTAATTCTCGAATTTTTAGCTGAAAATGTTCTCCTACGATCTGGTCGACTCACTGATCGAGAATCCGTTGTTAAAATCGATTCTGTCCGACAGACTTAACACGATAACTCTCAAGCGGAATGAGCTAGACAGTTGAGATTTTGAGAGTAGGTTTGGGAGTTAAATGTCTCGGGTAAGTTCGTTATTGGGCAAAATGTAGGTTTCGGAATAAAGAAAAAAAAATATTTTTACAATAAGAATTTCAAATTCTGCATGTTCAAGTTCTATCCCAACTCTGTGAAACCAATACTTTCGGAGATATGATTTGTCAAAGTTTGAACAAGAGCGCCAGAGCTTCTTTCCATAGGGCTTTCCCACATTTTTGATGTAAGAAAATGTTATACAGCCATTCCAAAATTGAGTCGTTTGAATATCTAGTACTGTCTAGCTCAGTGGTAGAGCGTTTGACTCAGGAAGCGCTCTTTTTGGCGCTCTTGTTCCTCGGAACTAGGGAATCCAATCCCGCACCAAAATCTCAATCCCGCAAACGCGCGGGATCAAAGTTATCAATCCCGCGGATCAGCAAAAATGCGGGATTGTTAACAATATATATATACTCTTTGTACTCAAACTAGGGAATCCAATCCCGCACCAAAATCTCAATCCCGCAAACGCGCGGGATGAAAGTTATCAATCCCGTGTGGATCCGCAAAAATGCGGGAGTGTTAACAATATATATACTCTTTGTACTCAAACTATTAAACATGCTAATAAAAATTGGTTCAAGCACTGAAGTGAAGTCAGGAGCTCATGCGCGTAAGTGTCCATTCTCTTGTATTGTATAATAACTGTATAATACAGGTATTCTACAACTAGTTACCAAGCTGCAATTCGATCGAGTCTATATTTTTTGAGTTATCGAGGAAATAATATGTGGGTAAGAGGTGGGTATAACTCCGAAACAGTTGGACCGATTATGCCCGTAAACGAACTTAACTCTTCCATTCAGATATGCAACATACCCTGAAATTTGCAAGTTCCTATCTCCTTTCGTTCGAAAGATATCGAGGCAACGGTCACCCATCCATCTACTGAGCTCACACAAGGCTGCTCGAATCTCCAACAATATATATCCGATCGTGTTCAAACTTGGAACTCAGCTGTAGAGTTCTGAAGGCTCTAGCAAAATTCCAGCGATGTCGGACGAATAGTTACTGATATATAGAATTTTTTTCAATAATTTCCAATGATTTCTTAAAAATTTTCTAGTTCTACGATCCTCACGAAATTTTTCGAGAATTTTTGCGTTGGCATTGTACAACTAATAGCCATGTTTGAATTTAATTGGTTTTGTAGTTTTCGAGTTATTGAGGAAATAACAACCAAATTTCAGATGGGTATAACTCCAAAACCGTTTGGCCGATCTCTTTCCATTCTCAGGTTATCGTGACAAAAAATACATTTTAATAATTTGTTTTACATTTTCTAGTTATAAGATTCTCACGAAATTTCACAAACGTGCTTAGGTTTATATTCTACAACTATTCACCAAGTTTCAATTCGATCGGATTTGTATTGTAAATTATCACTCGGAAACCATTAGGACGATTATGCCCATAAACGAACTTGTCCGGCTTATTGGGATGAGCCACCTACCCTAAAAATTTCAAGTCGCTATCTTGCTAACTACTCAAACATTTGTGTATCAAACCTTTTTTCTTGAGTTAAGGTCCATAATACAGAAAAGAATGTGTTAGTGGTATGAACTATTGAATTTTAAATTATGAAAAGAGGATATTGTTTTATTAATATATTTTGAACTATTAAAATAATTTGTTCGTAAGCCTCTACCTACTCAAATATCAGGAATAAATGGACAATCTGCTATTATTGTCTCCAGCCTTGCTCTAGACATTTCGATGATACTTTCCTTAGGTATTTCGAGTTGTGAAAACTATGCACCGAGTCTAAGTTGCAACAACCCATTCCACGAGGTTGAATCATTGCAGATTGCTCATTTAATCTTGGTAAATAAATTTTATGACAATTTTTGAAGCATTGAAGCATTGAAGATTGCTCTTTTTTTGTAAATGATTTATTCCATATGGCTTTTCCACACTGTATATGTATTTCTTGACGTAGGTTCAGCATACCCCGTAATTTTCTTTATCGCATGACCGTTCGAAAGAAAATATGAAATATTGTTGTCTGCCTAACAACAAAATATTCTATTTTCGTTCTAACCTGAATAAGTGAATGCATTCCGAAGATACAAACCTCAGTGCGTTCGCATACCACAGTTCATTGCTGCCCCCATAATACACTTAAAGGCTACAATGCATCATTAAAGTTTCAGAATGCGTGAAATATCGGGTAGAAAAGTTACATGTAATTACTCGGATAACTCGTGGGACACGTGCTTCGCAGTATAAAGATAAGCAAGGCAGTTGAAATTGTGAACATGGAAGGCAAAATTTGTTGCCTATTATTTTTCGATTCATGTTGCCTAAATTATGTGCCATATCTTGTTCTCAAATGATAAACACATCGCAGAAATTCTTGGACCCTTCATGTCATGTTTGTCAAAATTGAACTATAATATTTCAAGTAAATAATTTTATTATGAAATTCATTCAGTTGGGATACATAGTTAATGCAAGTTCGCTGAATTAAAAGGGACAAGAAGGAAAATACAACATAAGAATAGTGCATAATAAGATAGTTACCAGAATTTGGAATCTAGAAGAAAACGAATTTGGACTAGACTAATAATATATTTTTCAATGAGCATATAATGAATGCTTTATTTATAAGGAATTAAAATTGTATATTATTTAATGGGCATATAGCGAATAAGAGCAATTATATGCGAATAGAGTACTATACTATGTCCAGGAATTCTTCGGAACAATTCGAAATAATCTGCATTTTCAGCAGAGCATACAATACAGTTGTCAAAAGCGACAAATTAATTTTCTGTGAACACTGAACATTCTGCTTACGAGCTTACGAGAAACTCAAAAATTTTCACTTGACTTCGATTTCACTCTGATAATAGTTCAAACAGACAAATTATATCTCCGAAAGTATTGGTTTCTTAGAGTTGAGAATTATATCAATGTATTCTTATGATAGAACTGCATCATACAGGAAATTCAATTCAAATAATAGTTTATTTATCAAGATTAAATGAGCAATCTGAGAATGAGAACTGCACCATGGAAGAAACCAAATTAAAATAGCTGAAATGAATTTGACCCTCTCTTATAGAACAGGATGAAATGTACGAGTATGAACACAGATCATATAATAAAGCTTAGATAGAATAATTATAGAATTCTGTGAAAACATAGAAGTACGATTCATTATTGAAATTTAGAACTTCATCTTAGCAGAAATTGAATTCAAACATCATAGAAGAATTCAAATTCAACAAGAGTTCCAAAAATTATCAATCCAAAACCAATAGACGAATTCTACCCAACAACGAACTCATCCGAGATATTCATTCCTCAATTCCAGTTTTGTTTTTAGTGGAGATATTCTGAACTCAATATTATTAACTTACCATTACCATTCCCATCATCATATGGATTGACCATCGGTATGAAAATATCAACCAACAAAAACTATGATATTATATTATAATTCTCATATTTATACGATTGCTGGAATGAATGACAATGTTATTAACTTACCATTACCATTCCCATCATCATATGGATTGACCATCGGCATGAAAATATCAACCAACCAAAAGTATGATGATATTATGATTCTCATATTGATACCATTACGGGAATGAATGACAATGAGACAACGTCAAAGTTGACGTTATAACAATTCATAGAATAGCCACAGAATAATTCTATCATTGAAGTTTTGAAAAATCATATCTCCGAAAGTATTAGTTTGCTGGAGTTAAAAATGATATGAATGGATTCTTATGGTAAAACTCCTTATTGAAAAAAAATTCAATTTGTAATTTGTTCTGTAAAAAAAAAATTTTTTTTTGTTACTCCGAAACCATCTGTCCGATTTTGCCCAATAACGAACTTAGCCGAGATATTTATCCCCCAAACCTACTCTGAAAATTTCAACTGTCTAGCTCATTCCGTTCGAGAGTTATCGTGCCTACGGCCGGACGGCCGGACCGGCCGGACAGAATGAATTTCGACCACGGATTCTTGATCAGTGAGTCGAACCAAATCGTTTAAGACCATTTTCATCGAAAAATTCGAAAATTACAGACATTTGGGCAAATTGATAAGCACTCAGTTCCGAGGAACTAGAGCGCCAAAAATGAAAGAGATAATACATACATCACAAAATGGTTCCTTTCTGGGTTTTCTATCCCAAACTCTGAAAAATGTCTATAAAATAAAAAAAATATTATTTTGAGAATTGCTGCGTTAGAAACAGTAAGAAGCAATATATAGAACAATGTTGTCTAACAAGCAATATCGAAATTGTTGTTTATGCAGAATATTATTATAGAGACCATCTATCTGTGATACTTTTAATGAGAGGAACGTTATTCTGTGACTACTGTCATTTCATACGCATGTCTTTTAACAAAAATCAAATAAAGTTAGTCGTTGTTCTGTGTTTGAATCACAGAAACAACATCAAATTTGATAATAATGGAAATACCTACAGGACCTACACACATGTTGTATGACTGATTTTGTGATTTTTTTTTCGAAATAGACATTTTTAATTTTTTTTTAATGTAGCGCAATGAACAATTGTTAATCAATATTTTTTTACGCATACAGGGTGTTTGAAAGTTAGTCATTGATAATAATAATTCGCCCCAAATACGAACATGTCCTCTGTTTTAGCCGCTCTTGTTCCTCGGAACGGAGTGCTTATCAATTTGCCCAAACGTCTGTAAATTTCGAATTTTTTGATGAAAATGGTTTTAAACGATTTGGTTCGACTCACTGATCAAGAGTCCGTGGTTAAAATCGATTCTGTCCAGCCGGCCTGTCCGGCCGGTCGGCCCTCCGTTAACACGATAACTCCCGAACAAAATGAGCTAGACAGTTGAAATTTTCAGAGTAGGTTTGAGGGATAAATATATCAGATAAGTTCGTTATTGGGCAAAATCGGCCTGATAGTTTCGGAGTAACGAAATTTTTTTTTTACATTAAAACTTTTGAATTCAATTTTCTTTAAGATGCAGTTTCATCGAAGGATCCATTGTTATCATTTTCAACTCTAACAAGCTAATACTTTCGGAGATATGATTTTTCAAAATTTCGATAATACATCGTAAGTTCTTTGTATTCACAGAATGTGAACACAGAATCTGTCTGTGTTCACTGTTCATAAATGTCATCCTATCTAGCTATTAGAGATTGTCAGTTCGTATGTTGAAAATACTTTCTCTTCGAAAATAAGTATCCGATTCTTGAATTTGTGAAAATATAGAAGACTGTTTTGAAACCGAAAATAATATTGACTGATTGCATATTGAATAATTTATGTATAAATATTGGGGATGATGTTTCAGAAGATTTAGAATTGGATCATTTCTATGATGTAGATTATGAAGGCAATAGGAAAGAAGAACATAATGGAATCATCAAAAGAAATTACTGTTTGTTGGCCACTGAGGTTAATATTACCTTTTACTTCCTTAAGTAGTGAGGCATGTTCCTATATACAGTATTTTCATAATGTTGCTAGCAAAAAAATACTGAAATATGGATCTACATTTCGCACGTGTATTTCAAAAGTGACACAAGTCAAAAAATGAGGATTCTGAGATTTTTGCTGTATTCCGTTTTATGATCATCTCAGTAAGTGAGAATTTGTGTTCTCAGTTCACCGCTCACTTTTAAAAAGGAACACTTTCAGGAAAGTGTTCCTTTTTATAAGTGAGCGGTGAACTGAGAGCATAAATTCACACTTACTGAGATGATCACAAAACGGAATACAGCAAAAATCTCAGAATCCTCATTTTTTGACTTGTGTCACTTTTGAAATACACGTGCGATTTGTGTAATAAACATTTTTTCTTGAGTTAAGGTTCATAATACAGAAAAGAATTTGTTAGTGGTATGAACTATTAAATTTTAAATTATGAAATGAAAAGAGGATAGTATTTTATTAATATATTTTGAACTATTAAGATAATTTGTTCGTTATCCACTACCTACTCAAATATCAGGAATGAATGGACAATCTGCTATGATTGTCTCCAGCCTTGCTCTAGACATTTCGATGATACTTTCCTTAGGTATTTCGAGTTTTGTAAACTATGCACCGAGTGTAAGTTGCAACAACCCATTCCAGGAGGTTGAATCATCGCAGATTGCTCATTTAATCTTGATAAATAAATTTAATGACAATTTTTGAAGCATCAAAGCAGTGTAGATTGCTCTTTTTTTAAATGATAGTTTTTTAAGTATTTTTTTGTAAACGACACTTTTTTAAAATTCGATTTATTTCATGATGCAGTTCTATCATTAGAATCCATTGATATAATTCCCAACTCTGAGAAACTAATACTTTCGGAGATATAATTTGTCTGTTTGAACAAGAGTGCCAAAAAGCTCCTGTCCACAGGGCTTGAACCAAATTTTCAATGAGGTTGGGATTCAGAAATAGATCAAACAATTTTAAAATATTGATATACAGGGTATTGCATCGAGTCGGAACCTACTTAATAATTGTTTTAAGGCCCCATCTGGAATAAGACTTACGAACCAAAAATTACAAAAATGTATAGGGTGGTTCATAAGTTATGACTAATTAAGAAATGGGGAGAATTAATAAATCACCCTGAATCTTGATTATAAGGAACGATAGACCCATAAAATATGGGTTATTTAGAAGCACCTCGGTGTTCACCATCTACCATTACCGTATGCGCATTTTCCAATGAATCACCCTGTATTCCACTTGCGTGAAGTCTCAATGAATTGGACTGAAACTTCTGTTCAATTAATGCAAGTCATGGAACATTTTCATGCTCTTCTTTCACCTTGTACGCGCTGGTACCACAAACACACACAGACACACCGAACGCAAGATATGGGTGTATGGGTGTACTCGTAAATCCATCATCTGCTACCCCTTTCGTAATAAAGAACCAAGAATTCCGGATATGTCGCGAAATTCTGCAAATAAATAAACGGTAAATGGCGGAAGGGGTTGGAAGTACGATTAATGAGATCCATCGTAGGATGCGTTTGTGCGAGCCATCAAATGCAAATAAACATACAGGGGGCAATATATACAGGGTGTAAATCGACAAATTTCATGAGAGGATTCTATAGCCAATTCTAGGTGAAAAATTGTAAAATCACTGACGTCATCTCAGGAAGTTAATGGCGAGCTCGTACACTAATAGATGCTTTCTTTTATACAGGGTGTCCCATGAAGAATGCGACACACGGAAACCATAAACTGAGGTCATCTAGGTGAACTCATATCGAAAGATTTCAATCTTCTGAGGTCCTTAGTATTTGGATATACAGGGTGATTTTTGGGTATTGAGGGACATTTCAAAGTTCAATAAATCTCGATTCAATCAACTGACAGATTTCACAGTTTGCAGTTATATTTCCCTTTTCGAGTGATGTAAAATCGATCTAACATTAAAAAAATTGGTTCAAGCACTGGCGTGAAGTCAGGAGCTTTTGCGCGTATGTTCTATTGTCCATACTTCTGTATTGGACACCCTTAATCGAATTTACCATGGTAAATTATGCTGTCCATTCTCCTGTATTGGACACTCTTAATTCGAATTTACCATGGTAAATTCGATAAAGGGTGTCCAATGCAGGAGAATGGACAATAGAACATACGCGCAAAAGCTCCTGACTTCACGTCAGTGCTTGAACCAATTTTATTTTTCGTAATTTTTTTCAAATTTTCTAGGGGTCGGTACGGTCCTTACCAAAATTTTTTTTTTCGTCATTTCTTCGAAATTTTCTAGGGGTACGGTTCTTACAAAATTTCAAACACGTCTTTATGTTGATTTTCTACTACTAGTTACCAAGCTTCAATTCGATCGAATCTTTATTTTTTGAGTTATCGAGGAAATAATATTCCAGGTGGGTATAACTCGGAAACCGTTAGACCGATTATGCCCAAAAACGAACTTAACTCTTCCATTTGGATGCGCAACCTAACATGAAAATTGGAAGTCCCTATCTCCTTTCGTTCGAAAGTTATCGAGGCAACGGTCACCCATCTACTGAACTCGCACAAGGCTGCTCGAATCTCCCACAATATTTAACCGATCGTGTTAAATCTTGAAACTTGGCAGTATTGTTAGTTTCTAAAGGCTCTTGCAAAATTTCAGCAATTTCAGACGAATAGTTACTGATATATATAATTTTTTTTTCAATTTTCAATGATTTCTTAAAAATTTTCTACGAATACTATCTCCACGAAACTTTGCAAGGATTTTCGCGTTGGCATTCTACAACTAATAACCATGTTTGAATTCAATCGGTTTTGTATTTTTCGAGTTAATGAGGAACAAAAAACAACCAAATTTGAGATGGCTATAACTCTAAAACTGTTTGGCCGATTATGCTTATAAACAAACTCAAATGTCGCATTCAGATGCACAACCTAACCTGAAAACTTCAAGCCGCTATCTCTTTCCGTTCTCAGGTTATAGTGACATCAAAAATATTTTTTAATAATTTTCTAGCAATACGATTCTCACAAAATTTCACAAACGTGCTTAGGTTAGCCAGCCGGACAGAATCAAATTTGACATCGAATTATTCATTGGGAAGTTGAACCAAATCGTTTGAGACCATTTTCGTCAAAAAATTCGAAAGTTACGGACATTTATTGGGCAAAATGATAACGCAATGTTCCCCAGAACATACGCGCAATAATATGTGCATGAAGCTAATGAATGCATTGCATTGATAACTACATAGAAGAATTAATTCTTTCATAGAAAAATGTGAGCCTTATAATGTACAAGAATATTTTAAAGTTTGTATAGCTGAAAGTACTTGTTTTCTGTAATGTAAGTAACTATTGTTGACATTGTTTCCTGTATATCTATGTTCTTTGAATTGAATAACCTATTTATGTATCTATCTATCTATATATATTGTTGTAAGGGGTAATTTTGTACTACGACTGTAGGGGGCGCTCCCCACAGTTTGAGAGGCGCTGCCATAGGGAATACAAAAGACATGCTTTTGTACTTGCTATAAATCCATTGCATCAATGATACGCTACAACTTACACAGCACAAATGAGAAACTGCCTGATTGTCTTGATCTTCAATTAAAATCCCTAACTATTGGAAGTAAGCCTTTTTAACACTTTCAGAAAATTGCGTGGCTTGTGATTTCACCATAAATTATCCACAAATATAACAAAATTTGCCAGGAGAGATTTTGCAAATGTGGCGTCTGTCTCGAAATTTTATTTTTTAAAATACTTTCTTATCTACACACAGGGAACCACTCACTTCAAAACTCAACAGTCAACATTTTATATCTGAGACAATCAGTTTAGGAACTTTTCCTGTTATAAAATGCATCCATTCCTCCCCTCAGAAAATTGAGTACCCGCTAATGTAAAATAATCTTATTGACCTATTTAAAAAGTGGTACGTGTAAGAGCTTTAGGAATACTTTTCCTATTATTTCCATCTTAAAAATAAAGATCTGCTTTGTGTTACAAAAAATCTTGTCGACCAGTGTAATAGCGTACAAAAAGGAATAATCATGTTTCCTTAATTGACATTGTCCGTTAGTTTGCAGTAGTTGAAGCCTGAAGATGTCAACGTTACACCTTGCTAAATATTTACCATTTCTTTTCCTAGAATATTCCACAATAATTATGTATGTATAACCACAAAGGATAATTGTTATGCAAATTTCTTTTGCGAATGCTACGATAATTATATCTGTAAAATGAGGGTAATAATATTTAACCATAATGGCAGTTTGTTGGAATTAGCATATACGTTTGTACATCAATTACCAACCATTGATTCCGAATTTGCATTCTTATCGAGACCTGGTCACTAACTATGAAAAACTCTCTATTTATGTATAAGTAAATTTGTATATCACTGGAAATTCTACATGAAGCGGATAAATGCAAAACCAGACATTTGATGTACAAGCCGTTTTGAGTAAAACGAGAAAAACCTGCCAAAATCATAGTTTTAACCTAACAAACTTCCCGTTTCGAACAAAATATTCAAAATGGAGATTAATATAGCATCACTCATAAAAATATAACATGAGACTAGCAAATATCTGATTTTGCATCTAATTTTGTATAACTATTACGCAGTTTCTTGAAGAAACTACAGAATAAAGTAAAAAGAAAAGTTTTTTAAAGTTTTTTAATATTCTAAAGTTTATAATATTAAAAAACCCTTGCTGGCAACAATAAGGCTTTGTAATAAAACAAAAGAGGATCTCAAAGTTAATGCTTTTATTAAACTAAAACCAAAATTAAATTCTTAAACCATTTTCATTATCAGAGATTAGCTCCTCTTCAAGGTCTTCGGGATGATCTAGCTCATGAGGATTTTCTAATTCAAAAGCATTTTTGAAAAAAATAAGATGTTCTTCTTAAAAACTAATTTTTTTTCAGCTGAAATATTTTATACACAAATGTAGATCCATATTTCAGCATTTTTTTGCTACTACCTAAGGAATTAAAAGGTAATATTAACCTCAGTGGTCAACGAACAGTAATTTGTTTTGATGATTCCATTATGTTCTTCTTTCCTATTGCCTTCGTGAACTACATCATTGAAATGATCCAATTCTAAATCTTCTGAAACATCATCCCGAATTTATACGTAAATTATTAAATATGCAACCAGTCAATATTATTTTCGGTATCAAAACAGTCTTGTATATACTCACAAATTCAAGAATTGGATACTTGTTTTCCAGCAGAAAATATTTTCAAACTACGAATTGACATCTCTGATAGCTCGATAAGATGACATTTAGGAACAGTGAACACAGACAGATAGAATCCACATTCTGTGAATACGTAGAACTACGATGTATTATTGCAATTTTGAAAAATCATATCTCCGAAAGTATTTTATTAGCTTGTTAGAGTTGAAAATAATATATCAATATCATAATATTATGATTTTCGCTTATCAATCAAAAATTATAATCGCCAGTTAAGCATCTCTCTAGAAGGGGATGAATACACAGCATGAGTCGTAAAAACATTTGAATATCTTGTTTGGTTGCCCCAACCTGTCGTTCCGTTTTTGAGCTCGCCAATACGACAAATCCATACAAATTCATTTCAGAAGTTGAATTCGTCGTTGCAATATTAATCGGGGGCAAAAGTAATAAAGATCACCCCGTATAATTTGCTTGAACTCATGCCCTATTCACCCCAATTCATTTTGCACCGTAGTAGTAATTGCAAAGATGCACCTGCTTTATTTGATATTCAATTATGTGTGGATAATAGCCGTATCTAAGGGGTGCAACCTACTTGAATTTCATTAATCTCCTTTATTTATTATCTCTCATACGGACCCCTATATGAATAAGTGAAGTGTGGAAATTTATTACAATATTGTCATCGAACAATACGGTATAAGTCTGACTTGAAATGTTACACCAACATCCGACTATTATTGGATTTCTGCATATCATTTATTGATCACAATAGTTCGTTTCAATAGAAAAAGTATAATGAATGGCGTGTTTTTTTGGCGCTCTTGTTCCTCGGAACAGAGTGCTTATTAATTAGCCCAAATGTCTGTAATTTTCGAATTTTTGGATGAAAATGGTCTTAAAGGATTTGGTTCGACTTATTGATCAAGAATCCGTGGTAGAAATTCATTCTGTCCGGCCGGCCGGCCGTAGGCACGATAACTCTCGAACGGAAACGGCTAGACAGTTGAAATTTTCAGAGTAGGTTTTGGAGATAACTATCTCGGCTAAGTTCGTTATTGGGCAAAATCGGACAGATGGTTTTGGAGTAACGAAAAAAAATTTTTTTTTACATAACATAAATTTTTTCAATAAGTATGCAGTTTTACCATACGAATCCATTGATATCATTTTTAACTCTAACAAGCTAATACTTTCGGAGATAGGATTTTTCAAAATTTCAATAATTCGTATTTCTATGTTTTCACAGAATGATATAATTATTCCGTGTGTATTCTATAAATTGTTAGATGTCAACTTATTTTCCTGAGACATGACGTTGTCTAATTCATTCCAGCAATCGTAGAATTAGGAGAATTATAATAAAATATCATACTTTTTGTTGGTTGATATTTTCATGCCGATGGTCAATCCATATGATGATGGGAATGGTAATGGTAAGTTAATAATATTGAGTTCAGAATATCCCCACTAAAAACAAAACCGGAATATTGGTGTATTGGAGTATTGGAGTGGATTTGAGGAAAGATATATATTATCGTTCATCATAGAATTGAGGAATGAATATCTCGGATGAGTTCGTTGTTGGGTAGAATTCGTCTAGTGGTTTTGGATTGATAAATTTTGGCACTCTTGTTGAATTTAAATTCTTCTATGATGTTTGAATTCAATTTCTACTAAGATGAAGTTCTTTCATAAGAATCCATTGATATAATTCCCAACTCTGAGAAACCAATACTGTCGGAGATATAATTTGCCTGTTTGAACAAGAGCGCCAGAAAGCTCCTGTCCGCAGGGCTTGAACCCATTTTTTTAATCAAACCACAGTGGTAGCACTTATGGAACTTGGTCCTAGGGCATCACTTGAGTATCATGAAGATACTGCTATTTTTGTTAAGATTCAAAATAATTCAAAAGAGGACCCATGGCAATATTGCATGGCATGTATGATTAAGCAGTTTGTTTGAATATTAGAAAAAATCCTAAGTTCAACTTTTGAATTTACTGCCTTTTCTCCATCCACTTTGGCTGCCATTTGATGACTGGCCTTCAATGTAGGAGGTGTTGGCCAAACGTAAAAACGAAAAAATTCTAATCAATAATTTACACATTAAAATGAGGTGTACTGTGGCTAATTGCCAAATAACTAAAACAAGACACACGGTGAAACACTCATTGATTTTAACCATCAACAAATATTCTGCTTGGCCGGACTAGACACCTCATCGCTCAGTGTTCCCCAAAGAGGAAAGTATCATTCAAGAGCAGACACAGACCCCAGGGTTTCATGGTTCTTACCAATCATCAGTGTGACGGGGTTCTAGCAAACTTATTTCCACCGGTTGAGAACCGGTAGGGGAAAGGACCAGACCAGCGCCACCTATGAAGAATCCTTACGAAGGTGTCTAGACCGGCCACGCGGAATATTTGTTGATGGTTAAAATCAATGAATATTTCACCGTGTGTCTTATTTTAATAATTGACACAATACTGTAATGCGGGGATGTACCATCCCGCATTATTGCAAAAGTTCTAGAGGAATTTAGAGACCGAAACTATTTAATCTGAAAGTAAATCACACAGATATTCGCCATATCATTTTATTAGAATGAACAACATTCCGGGAAATCATATTCCGAAGATTCCGACGTAATTGTCGTGAAAGTTGATCACCGTCCATAATACTCGGAGCGACTTTTCGGTATATTTATAAAATAGCGTCGCATTATCTCTGCTTGACCACTTAGAGAATTTATGTTCAATTCCGACCGACACCAGATCTCGGATCAAATCCCGACCGCGCGCTTGGCTTTCTCGGTATTATCAGAGGTGCTTTAGCAGTAACTAATTGGGTTTTAATGCGTTCTAGAGATAAAATCCTACGGTATGCTGGATCCGACTGTTCGATCGAACTAGCATACCGAAGAATTTCGATCCAGTATTTGACATTTCATGGACGAATAAAATCGGAGGAATTCACTCCTGGTTAATAAACAATAACGATGCACTAGCTATATTCGAGCTTGGTGCATGAATCCATATTTAAGAAATAACTGAGTGACATGTTTCACCCTAAGGCTATGTTCACACTACGCGCTTAGGGCTTCAAACGAGACGAGAGTATAAAAAATCTCGTCTCGGTCTCGCCAATTCTAAAAAAATTAAGTCTCGTTTAAGACTGTTTATCAGTTGTCTCGTCTGATCTCGCTTAATTCTGAATAACGATAATAAATATAATATACATTGCGTGTCAAAATTATGAAACAAATTCATTTTCTCAGAAGAAAAATATTTGGCAACAAAATCCTGAAACAAGTCAAGTTTTGTTTCTATTTTACCAAATTTTTATGAGTTTTCGAAGGATTTTTGTTGCACCCTGTGCCATCCCCATCAACCCTCGAAATTTTTTGAATAGGGAAAGTGGGTCAAGTGGTTTTTTTTTGGCAAGGTCTTTGTATCTTCTTTACAGGCGTGCAGAAATTTTCAAGAAAAATTTTTTCTTTTTTGAAAAATAGTTAGTTCAAAGAGGTTTTCAGTATGAGCACTTTGTCATGGCTCATTTACTTTGAGACGATGGTACCTGATGAAATTTGTCATCGAATGAAAGTCGACCATTACAGTTTTGTTCATGCACAACTTTCAACCCCCTCCAATGTCACTCCATTTCTTTCCCCATTCAAGGGTTCGTAGGGGTTAAAAGTTGTGCATGAACAAAACTGTAATGGTCGACTTTCATTCGGTGACAAATTTCATCAGGTACCATCGTCTCAAAGTAAACGAGCCATGACAAAGTGCACATACTGAAAACCTCTTTGAACTAACTATTTTTCAAAAAAGAAAACTTATTTCTTGAAATGTCTGCATGCCTGTAAAGAAGATACAAAGACCTTGCCAAAAAAGTACCACATGACCCACTTTCCTATTCAAAAAATTTAGAGGGTTGACACTTATATACCGGTTATGTCGGTTATACAGGGAGGGAAAATAAATTTGATGAAAAAAATGTTTAAATTGACCTGTTTCAGGATTTTGTTGCCAAAGATTTTTCTTCTGAGAAAATCAATTTATTTTGTTCCATAATTTTGATGCGCACTGTATAAACGAAATGGTATATAATAATGAATCATTTTGTATAGCTATTAATATTTGTTACGCTCTTACACGAAAATATTTATACATGTACCTACATAATGTTTTTAATTTTAAACACTGTTAATTTCATCTTTTGAATTAGTCGATGACCAAGAATTCAAACATAATCACGCTTGCATCACAACACAATGATGTACGTGTTTTTGCCATAATCACACCTGCTGTGGAAAATATTCTTTCAAGAGGTACGGATCTAGCCATTAATAAATCATTGGCCATCTTGGAAAGTGTAGAACTTTTCCATCACTTTCCACCACTGTAAAATATTTTGATTCCTATTTGCTTTTTTTAACAGCGAATATTCTTCAAACTCAGTTTCCAATATTTCGAAGATTTTGTTCATGTTTCAAAGAGGCTGTCGATGTCGACAGGTACATTTTTTAATAGAATTGGACAAATTCGTATAGTTTTCAATGAATACCTTCCCAGTGGTTAGATCATTGAGGGTGTTCTTGGCGTATTCCTTATAACACTTATATAAACGGATTTAATGTTCGAACTGTGGATCCTGTAACCAAGACATAAAGTTAGGATGGTCGTACTAATGATAGGATGTCTTGGCGGAATGAGAGCAAACTCGATAGCTAGTGTAGCTGCCTGTAAAATAGAGGGCTCATATCCCAATGACACATAGATCCTCAGTTTCAGACCATGTTCCCCAATACCTGCACCCTTATCTGATTTTTATCCATCCGTATACCAAATGGATGACTCTTTGTCCAATCGGTTAAAGAGGTCCACCACATTCAGAAGTTCTGTTATGACCGTTGCAAAGGGTGTTCCAAAATCGATTATGGTTGGCATTACATCTGAGGTCTTTGCCAAGAGTTTTGAGTCCAGTTGGTTCATTAACCTCATATTTCCTACCCAGTTACCCGGTAGGTGTTTCCCACCACGAGAAATGCTCATTGCATCCAGCAGGCTGCATTTCCTTCCATGTAACTAACGGGTCCGCCATCTAACTTTTTTTTTCAACTAGTGCTTATTTCGTGAATGGTATCACTTAGCTCATGTCCGATTTGACAGATAATTAGTTTTATCCTTCCGCTGAACGAATATGGTTGTGTATACGCTTGAAAAACGCTGGGAAATATTGCGACATTACTTTGAAAATCATGGTAATGTTGCAGAATGTGTGCGAAACTTGCGTACAGATTTTGGAAGAAGGGAAGCACCGTCAGCTCCGTATGTTCGTTATCTTGTGAAAAAAGTGAAAGAAACTGGCATCCTCATCGATAAACCAAAGCGTGAAAAGCCAAAAACAGTGCGTACACCCGAGAATATTGTTGCTGTGGCAGTAAGTGTGCGTGAAGCGCCATCAACATCAATTCACCGTCGTTCTCAAGAATTGAACATTTCGGAGCCATCATTGAGACGAATTTTACATAAAAACCTTGGTATGACGCCATTCAGCCACACAGCCGAAGCTACACTCGATGTTTTGTGCCCTGTTTTTGAAGATCGCATTATCAGCCGCAGAGCTGATGTCGTTTGGCCACCTCGGAGATGCGATTTGACACCGTTGGACTATTATTTGTGGGGTGCCGTCAAAGATAAGTGTTACGCCAACAAGCCGGAGACAATTGACGCTTTAAAGGACAATATTCGTGAAGCCATTCGACAAATACAGCGGCACACAATCGATAATGTGCTTAAAAATTGGACCGATCGTGTAGGCTACTGCATGGCCAGCCGAGGCAGCCATTTGATTGAAATCATTTTCCATTAGTAACCGGAAGGATTGTACTTTCAAATAAAAAAAAAAATTTGGGAAAATATTCAGTACCTAGTTTTTTTTAATGCATTTTCAAAAAAAAAAGTTATTTGGCGGACCCTTTATAAAGGAGGCAGATTAAGTATTTCCTCAAGCGCTGCTGTGGGAGTAGTATAGCTTGCTCCTACGACACCAACACAAGCCGTTGCAGTTTCTGCAACCGGTTACAGTCCCCATGTCTTCCCAAATATCCATTTGCTGGCCCACATAGCCGCTGTGACTTTGGGAGACATTTTGGGAAGTGTTTTATCCAGTTGAATTTACTATCTAGTATTATTACTAGATATTTGCACTCACTGGAGATATTCTGTTTCTGGCCATGTAGGACTGCAGCTCTGAGATTGAGATTTCTTCTTCTAGGTGGTCTTACAGAGATTGCTGTTAAGTCCTTCTTCCTCACATCACAGTATGTCCTCATGCTTGCCTCCAACAGTTATCACCATGTCATCTGCGTATGCCTGGGCATTGAAACCACTCGCCTAATACCTTTCCAAAAAACCATTCATGACCATCAGGCTCCACAGCAGGGTAATAACTTCAAATGGATTTTCGGCATCCTCCTCTGATTACTGACGTCACAATAATGGCGGGTTTGGGCTATAAAATCAAACCTGCTTGAATTTGAAACACTCGCGTATAAAAGTCACTACTAGCATAGCATCGTATCGCTGATTACACAGCGCGATTGGCTCAGTTGTAGAGCGTTTGACTCAGGAGCAGGGGGCCCCAAGTTCAATCCCGAGGCTAGGAAAGAATTTTTCTATACACGGTAATCGCCACCATTCACTCTTGCGTGAAAAATTAACAATATTGTGCAAAAAGTGGCGTAAGGACACATTAACAAAACCTACGCAGAACACAAGTAACACAACTGATTCTCCTTAGTCGCTCAAGCTCTCAATACCTTATGAGGGGTTTCCTTGGGGAAGACCTACGAGGATCAGTATAATAATAATAATAGTGGGCATTGTATACATTCCCCGGTCAATAGTATAGTAGTGCGGTTGGCTCAGTCGTAGAGCGTTTGACTTGAGAGCGGAAGCCCCAAGTTCAATCCAGAGGCTAGGAAAGAAATGTTCTAGTCACGGTAATCACCACTATTCATTGTTGGGTCAAAAGTTAACAGTGCTCTGCCTAAGGCGGAGTAAGGGCACAGTAACAAAGCCTTCACAGAACATAACTTATTCTCCTTACTCGCTCAAGCTCTCGGGAACTTATGAGGGGTCTCCTTAGGGAAGACCTAGGAGGATCAGTACAACAATATAATAATAAAAAAAATTATAATAAATACATAGAGCTCCCAGAGATCTCAGCGACTTCTTGCCAGGAAAATGTGAAAATCTTTGTTACCTCTCTAGAAGGTTGAGGAGGCTCTGCTTCTCGACCGAATGTCCACTTCCTGGGATGAACCATAGCCAACTTTGTATACAAGTCCGGAACGTGATTGAATGGCAACTTGTCATGGTATCATGGATGGTTGCGTCCTAGTCCGAAATGAACTAGTAGTATTTTGTTGGTTAGGTTTACAATCGCCTGAAATTATTTTCGGGTATAGGAAAATAGTGAATTTATCTTTGGATTATTTTGTACTTGGCGGGTAAGTACATTTGAGACTATGTACTAAACAAGATGATCAGGAAATATATTGTTCCTTTCTGTAACAGCCATATACCTAATATATTATTAAAATTACGTTGGCTGTTCCGGTTTTCCAAAAAAATCAAGAGCAAGCCTGTGGATTATTTTGTTAAATTACTCTTAAACACTCATAAGGAAGTAATTTTCAGTGATAATAATGAAAAATGGCGATACCGTTGTTAAAAATCAACAAGTTAAGAGCGTTCCTGCTAATCGGGTCCTTCATGAATGACTTCGTATAATAAATATACTTGTGCATATATTTCACAAATCAAATAGACCCCAGAGGGTTCATTGATCTGCCGAGAAAGCAAGAGCAGACGCGTTTCTGGCTTCTTGGCCTTCATCAGTACCCTGTAGCTTTCCCGACAAATTCAACTAAACTGACCCGGGTTAAGCCTTTCAGAGACGGCTCGGTCGATCATTATAATCGCCCACGCCACCTATGAAACAAAACACGGAAATCAGCCTCTCCCCACCAGTGAATATTTGAAGCGTGAAATCATATGCCACCAATATCGAGTGAATGGTGGCATATGATTTCACGCTTCAAATATTCACTGGTGGGGAGAGGCTGATTTCCGTGTTTTGTTTCATAGGTGGCGTGGGCGATTATAATGATCGACCGAGCCGTCTCTGAAAGGCTTAACCCGGGTCAGTTTAGTTGAATTTGTCGGGAAAGCTACAGGGTACTGATGAAGGCCAAGAAGCCAGAAACGCGTCTGCTCTTGCTTTCTCGGCAGATCAATGAACCCTCTGGGGTCTATTTGATTTGTGAAATATATGCACAAGTATATTTATTATACGAAGTCATTCATGAAGGACCCGATTAGCAGGAACGCTCTTAACTTGTTGAATTTTCAGTGTTCACGTATAGAGTGAACTGAAAATAACAAGGTTAGCAAATGTCCAAAATCATCCATCTCTAGTACCCATTTCTTTAATTTCAGAAATGGTGAATCAAAGCGGTCGAAAAGTGTGATACTTTGAAACTTGAGCTTTGAAATTTCTTCTAATCCGTTGAAATTGGTTCAAGATTCATTAAAGTTTGAAATTTCACTCAATATCTGAAAATCACTCTGTATATCTAAAACCAAGGTCCTCAGTTGATTTAACATCAGTTTATGATTGATATACTTGAATGGTATACTTGAATGTTGTTGTTGATTATCAGTTGAACGGGCGCGCTAAAGGTCGTGACCTCACGTGGATGCTCTGAAAATTGTTTAAGATTCAAATTTTGCAAAACTGTTTCCATTGGACATTTTTCTGAGAATAACAAGATTGAAACAATTAGGGGTCCTTTAATGGGAGGTCTACTCAAGAAGTTCATTATTTAATAATAAAACTCTTATTATGAGTAGGGAGAGATATTAAATACCTGCTATAGGTACAACAAGCTCAACTTCAACGTCGGCAAACTGAATTAAATTTTAATAAAGTGAAACTCATAAATCTTGTGAAATTCCCCAGCGCGAAACATGGGGCCTTGGTAAGCAGGATTATTCGAAAGATTAGATATGAAGAAGCCTTAACTGAACAGTGAATTAAATAGTTTCTTTCTGGGTTTTCTCTCCCAAACTATGAAAAATATCTATAAAATAAAAAAATTAATTATTTTGTGATTTGCTTCTGCGTAAGAAACACAAGATATTTGTCAGAAGCAATCAATTGAACAATGTTGCCTAACAAATAAGAACGAAACAACATCAACGAAGAAACAACTATATCGTAACGTTTTGGAGTCTATATCAGACTCCCCTTAACGAAAAATCTTCAGAATTATTTTGTTGCTCGTTATTCTGATAATTCTCGAATCTCAGAATAACGATCATCTTTCTAAAATTTTAAAAGGAACACACTAATGGGTCGATAACTGCTATAGGATCAGAAGAATTCTTTCTCTATTTCAGTATCGTAATGAGTTCATTCCAGTTCCAAAAACAGTGCTGGAATGAACTCATTCCCGCATTCTTTCTAGTTATATTTTTCGTTTTGTGGTAGTCAGCACTGACATTCGATCCTATCAAATTTCAACACACGTCAATTATTGTCAATATAAGATAATCTGGATAAGGTGAAATAATTGTTGAGAGGAAAGGTTTTATTTTCATAAAAAATAAGGTACTAGAGATTTCCTTCTTGCTAATTTTGAATCATTCATGATATTAGGAAACTGTAAAATCTGATCTCCATGCTCTACGTACAATTCAAATTCCATGATCTGTCAACTTTCGTAACAGTCACACCAACTGCCAAGATACAATACAAAAGTCACTAGGATGTATAATCCTAATTTTTAATTGAATTTCAACAGTATTTTACAAAACTTGCCTGAAATAGAGAAAATATCGTCTAATACTCGTTGCAGAAGGCAATTCCAACACTCATGCGTTCGAAAACTCGCTCCTTCGTCGCTCGTTTTTGAATTTCGCATTCGTGTTTAAATATCAGCCCATTCTGCAACTTGTTTTAGAATATACTATTCCACGTTTTGAAATTCCTATGGCTTTTGCTTTGCGGAATTCTTTTGAAATATTTCCAGTATTCAGTATATTATTTTAAATTGATAATAAACTGGACAAGGCCCTGTTGCCCAAGTGTTTGATGAATTCGGGATAAATTTCATCAAATCCTGCTGCTTTTCGAGATTTACCCCCGGTTTCTGAAAGGCTGGTCAAAGTTAACAGAACTGTTAATGTCAAATCAGTCCCAGTTTTTGCGCTTTGCGCAACTCAGATGAGGGTTAACAAGAGATTGATCACTGATTAGTTAACATTTGTGTTGATCAGCCTTTCAGAAAACGGGGGTTAGTGCATTTAACTGCTGATTTTAAATCATCCAAGATTTATATAATTCTTTGTGTATATCATTCACGTCGTTTCTTCCTACAAAGTCATAGAAGAGATTTTATAGTTAAAATTTGAAACTCTGACATAAGGAACACTTTTTAATTAAAATATTAATGTAGTAGGAATGTTTATTTAAGTATGAGTATTAAATGTTTTTTTGTTTTTTTACTTCACACGGTTTCATAGAAAAACGGAAGGTCGAATATTAAACTATCCGATAAGTCGAATGGCCTAACTTTATTACTAACATAAAATTTAAATTTAGGATAGTCGAATTATTGGTATACAATTCCGAGCTCTACTTCAGGGTACTTATTGTGCTAGGAATTTTCGAATAATCGATTACCTACAATTTATTAATCGAATGTTCGAATATTTGAATTTTATTACTTACATAAAATTCGAATCATTCGTATGATAATCAGAGAGAATGATTGATAAAATCAAGTCGTATTTAATATTTCCGGATACAAATTAATACGATATAATTTTTTACATTCGCCAGACAGGGTTGAACATCATGCGTAAATTATCATTTCCACCGATAGATGGCGATGATCTGCACGCCTTACTGTCGGTCTACCGGCTGCTGGAACCACGGTGGACTTGCCGGCAATTTCATGACGTGACATCACAATAATCAGGCAGTAAATACAGAAAACTCCTACTACCACCCCCCTCCTCTCTCCATACCTCTCCGTGCGGACCTCGTGTCGGGGAAACACAAAGAGGGGCGTTACTATGGAAACAAGGCTCTGCCAATCGGTGCTGGCGGTTTAACCGCTCCTGAACACAATGGAACGAGATCAAAATTCAAAACAATATTGGGTCTTGCATAGCAGTAGGCTGGAGGGTTAGAAATGAGTGCGAAAAGAGGGATAAAAGACGTCGAATGCAGTTTTCCGGGAAAGGAAACTCCATTGATTTTCTTTGGTAATAAAGAATTAATTCGCTTATTTGCTCCGGGGCTAAATTATATTTGATGCACTTTACAATGACACCGCATAAGCAAATACCTACATAGCGATTAACTTCTGTTCACTAGAAATTATGTCGTCTGAAATATTATTCGGGAACTATAATTTCTTTTCTCTATTTCAGTATCGTGATGAGTCCATTCCAGCATTGAAGACAGTGCTGGAATGAACTCATTCCCGCATTGTTTCTAGTTATATTTTTCGTTTTGTGGTAGTTAGCACTGACCTTCGATCCTATCAAATTTCAACACACTTCAATAGTCAATATAATATAATCTGGATGTAGTGAAATAATTTTTGAGAGCAAAAGTTTTATTTTCATTAAAAAATAAGGTACCTGATAGATATTTCCTTCTTGCTGATTTTGAATCTTTCCTGTTATTAGGAAACTGTTTTAAATCTGATCTCCGTGCCCTACGTACGCTTCAAATTCCGTAATCTGTCAACTTTCGTAACAGTCACACCAACTGCCAAGATACAATACAAAAGTCACTAGGATGTATAATCCGAATTTTTCATTAAATGTCAACAGTATTTTACAAAACTTGCCTGAAATAGAGAAATATCGTCTAATACTCGTTGCAAAAGGCAATTCCAACACTCATGTGTTCGAAAACTCGAATTTTTTGGGTCGGCACTTCAATCATAGATTTGGGAAGGGAAAGAAGAATTTTCCTCCGATTCCGGGTAAAAAATATTTCTAAGTGCCGACCCAAAAAATTTTTTTCATGGTATATCGATACGGGGCTCTTATCTAATTAAATCGAGGTCGCTGATCACGAATATGTAATTAGTTTTTCCCTAAGTGGCGTACTTTGGGAAAATTTTCACTTAAAGTGAAAAAATTGACGAAAATAGATCAATTTTGGAACTTTCCACCGCCCAAAAAAATCGGAGTAAAGTATTCCTGATTTTTTACGTCATATTTGGATCCTTTATCTATCGAATAATCCGAACAATAAATGTACAGGTCGTACGCTTCGGAAATTATGGTTTTTTTCCCGAGGGTCTATTTTTCGGAAAATTCTTTCCGCGATATTTCCTCGGACAATTTTTTTAATAAATATCTGATCGTAGATTCGGAATCTACGGCCCCGAATCTATAAAAATGAGTACCCGCTTCATAGTTTTGCGTCAAAAAAATTTTCTCGAAAAATGCGATTTTTTTAAGGCTAATGTATTAAAAAATTGCCAAAATTCGACCGGTCTCCGATTTCGATGCAAGTTACGTCATTTACTAATTCGGGGCCGTAGATTACGAATGTATGATCGGATTTTTCATTAGAGAATTTTCCGCGGAAATACCGCGAAATGAATTTTCCGAAAGCCAGACCCTCGGGAAAAAAATCGTAATTTCCGAATAGTACGGCCTGGACATTTTCTGTTTGGATTATTCAGTAGATAAAGGATCCATATATGACGGCAAAAATCAACAACACCCTACTCCGATTTTTTTGGGTGGTGTAAACTTCCAAAATTGACCTATTTTCGTCCATTTTTTCACTCTAAGTGAAAATTTTCCCAAACTACGCCACTTAAGGAAAAACTAATTGCATATTCGTGATCAGCGACCTCGATTCAATTAGACACGAGCTCCGTATCGATATATCATGAAAAAAATTTTTTGGGTCGGCACTTAGAAATATTTTTGACCCGGAATCGAAGGAAAATTCTTCTTTCCCGTCCGAAATCTATGATTTTCACATATCGATAAACGAATTTTCTACGATTATTGGTCGGTGGACGACGTTTAGATTCATGTATCTATTTCCTATGTATCTCTATCCGTTCGGAAAATATTAGGAAATGAGTGAATCCGTCAAACGGCAAAAAGTTTTCACTAGTATCTAACCCATACGAAAATCTACAATTTTCCGATTAGATCGCCTCGGCCTTGGCTATTCACTAAATCAAGGGCGTAGATTCCGAATCTGTAATTAACTTTTCCGTATCTCGAATAGTTTTGGTAATATGGCGAAAAATACGACTAATTAGTCCATTTTCCGGAGGTAGGGCCAGAAATTGCGACTTTTTTCGTCATTGCTCCGAAACTTATCGAGATACGGAAAATCTAATTGCAGATTCGTGATCTGCGTGCCCGAAATGTAGATTCTCGTATGTGTTGGATACTAGAGAAGACATTTTGGCGTTTGACGGATCCGCTCATTTCCTAATATTTTCCGAACGGATAGAGATAGAGAAAAAATTGATACATAAATCTAAACGTCGTCCACCGACCAATAATCGGGGAAAATTCGTTTATTGAGATGTGAAAATCATAGATTTGCGAAGGGAAAGAAGAATTTTTCTCCGATTCCAGGTCAAAAATATTTCTAAGTGCCGACCCAAAATATTTTTTTCATGGTATATCGTTACGGGGCTCGTGTCTAATTAAATCGAGGTCGCCGATCACGAATATGACCTCGGAACTCTATTTGAAGGATCAGAAATTAAATCTTTGTTGAACAAATTACATGAAATCCATTCAGACCGCCAAACTTCCTTGTCACTTTTATTCTAATTAAGAAAACAGTTCAATAAAAACATAAGAATGATTATTTAATGCAAACAGGAAAAATATATCAATCATATACCTATATATGCTTTTGAACTTTGAGCATTAAATTATTTCATCTAACAATAAAGCATGGGTATAAAAAAAGTATTAGCAGAGGTTAGTGTAACGGGGTACCATATAATTTGATATATGATACTAGAGCTTAGGGAAAAACCTCAGCAAAAAAACCCTATCTTCCCGTTAGTGTTGTGATTTATGAAAAAGGAAATTGTTAACAAAATATGCTGAAATATTTAATATTGAAGGGCATCTTTTTCATCACTATGAGAGGTATCTCCAACTTCTCCGGGGTACCTGGAACTCAATCTGGAAGAGAAAAGAGGAAAAAATTCAAAATAGAATATTCCATGCAAAATGTAGTATTCGTGTAGAGGGACAATAAGTAGTCTTTCAATTGAGGTATAGCTCACCCTCTATTCCCCTATTGGGCGGCGAAAACCCATACACCTAGGCTTGAGAAGATTTAGGCTTGCAATTGTGCTCAAAATATGTCCCCCTCCGAATAAAAATTGACCTTGTCCGGCATTTTCTCACAAAACATCCCAGTCGCGACATTGGCCTGGCAAGTTTTCAAATTGACACCCTGTATACCTACACCTTGCATATAAAAATCTATGTGTGCATGTATGTTTCCTATGTGATCCAAAACGGCTGGACCGAGTTTAATGAAATTTTCAGGTAGGTAATCTTTAGATTATCTCTGGGGGTGATCCTGTGATGATTGGTAGTGATCTGACGAATACATTTTTTTGCTTTTGTTTTTTAGTGCTACTGGTGCTAAATGGCGGATGCTCTGACCGGATTGAGAAACTATCGTCTAATGGCAGGGCAACGTAGTATAAAATAATGACGCGGGGATCATTTTTAGGTAATTCTTGTCTCTTGTGATGAAAGTTTATGTTATGGAGTTTTCCTCGTCGTGACTCGTATCAAATTTCTGCTTTTTTTTGTTTCAACACTCATTTCTTGTTGAAAATAAAATATTTTACTGTGCTATTTTATAGACTTCTATGAGTTATGCCAAAAAAATATATTCTGAATTTCATATTCAGAATGAAATTTTATTCATTTTTGACTATCTTCGTACTTCTTTTACGTGCAGTCTTGAGCAGTATAAATTTTGTAAGATTTTTCTGTCCGTGCAATCATCTAAATTTTACCATTCCTCATTTTTGTCACTATGGGCATTACCCAGCTTGCCCCCCTAGGGGCATTCTTGTCCTATTAATGACAGATAAGGGATTAAAGTTTGTTATGTCATCAAGTTAAAGAACTGAAATTTCTATACATTCTTCGATTGGACATAGGAAGGCTGTACATTCGGGTATTCTCGCCTAAATTATTGGAGGGAAATTCCTTGCTACAAAATCGGGTATAATTCTGTAGTGATGCTCCAAGCTTCTCCGTCCGATTGATCCATTTTGAGTAGGTATTGAAAATTGGGTCTTGAATTCTATAAAGAATGTTACAATGTTAGCGTCCATTCTTTTTCACAATGGGTTATGTATAGTAGGAATTTGGTTTTGATTTTCGATTAATTTAATACGTTGCCAACATTTTGGACCATTACTGTTTTGTTCATACACAACTTTCGACCCCCTCACGCCACCCCCATTTTTTTCTCCATTAAAGGTTCGTAGGGGTTGAAAGTTGTTCATGAACAAAACTGTAATGGTCGACTTTCATTCGGTGACAAATTTCATCAGGTACCATCATCTCAAAGTAAATGAGCCATGACAAAGTGCACATACTGGAAACCTCTTTGAACTAACTATTTTTCAACAAAAAAAAATTTTTTTCTTGAAAATTTCTGCACGTCTGTAAAGAAAATACCAAGACCTTGCCAAAAAAGTACCACATAACCCACTTTCCCTATTCAAAAAATTTAGAGGGTTGATGGGGATGGCACAGGGTGCAACAAAAATCCTTCAAAAATGCATAAAAATTTGGTAAATGTGAAACAAAAATTGACCTGTCTCAGGATTTTGTTGCCAAATATTTTTCTTCTGAGAAATTGAATTTGTTCCGTAATTTTGACGCGCACTGTAGATATGGGACAATTATTAAATTAATGATCTATGGTCTCCTCTGGTTCCCCGCATTCATGAAGAAATGGATGTCAACTTTTATTCTGTCCGGCCGGCCGTTGCCACGATAACTTGAGAACGGAAAAAGATAGCGACTTTTCATCAGGCAGGTGGGGCATCCGAATACGACAAGTCCGTTGATGGGTATATAATCGGCCCAACGGTTTCCGAGTAATAATTTTGTCATGAACCAATACAGATGCGATCAAATTGAGACTTGTTAGCTAGTTGTAGAATACTAAAACAAAGACGTTCGTGAAATTTTGTGAGAATCGTGTCACTAGAAAATTAAAAAAAAATATTATTTATGTCACGATAACCGGAATGCGACATTTGAGTTTGTTAATAGGCATAATCGGCCGAACGGTTTTGTAATTATCCCCATCTGAAATTTGGTTGTTATTTCCCCAATAACTCGAAAAATACGAATCCGATCCAATTCAAACATGATTATTAGTTGTAGAAGGCCAACGCAAAAATTCTTGCAATATTTCGTGAGGATCGTATCACAAGAAAATTTTAAAAAAATTATTGAAAATCTATATATCAGAAACTATTCGCCAAACAGACATCTGAAATTTTGTACATTATTATGTACATATATTCAACAGTGATAGGAATTTCGGATTACAAGGGGCACCAGATAAGACGGGGGCCGGATTACCGGGGGCTCAATGTATTATAACAGCGGAGAAAACGGTATATGATTTCCTATACCGGGTGGTCCAGATCATAACCAAGAAATTTTAACCACGTATTCTGAGTCAAAAATAAGCCCTAGTCTGTCATATAAATATATGTGGAGACATGCTTCCTCTCCGAGATACAGGGTGTTAAATTTATAGAAAAAAAATGTGTTTTATTAATAACTTTTACACTTCTTAAAATATTTCTATGAAATTTGGGACATGGGTTTTAAGGATCCAGGAGCACCTTTTGCATAAAATTATTTTTTTTCATGGCGTCCCTACTGCCTCGAGACTGAATATTTTTGGACAAAAAAATGATACGCCACTAGTTTTTCAACAATGTAAATCACTGTTGAAATCCTTATTCAATTTGAAGCAAATTCGATTTCTTATCTTTTTGACATACGAGCCACTGTTTCTGAGCAAAAAAATAAAACACATTCTCATGGATGAAGAAATCGCTAAAATTTTATATGGTACATAATAATAACAAGACTATCTTTGAAAACGAAACGTGTAATTAAAAAAGAATAAGCGTTAACAGCCACACTCAAAATCGAATTTAAAGAAAGTAGAAATATTTCAAGAGGCGTAAAAGTTATTAATAAAATGGGTTCAAGCCCTGTGGACAGGAGCTTTCTGGCGCTCTAGTTCAAACAGACAAATTATATCTCCAAAAGTATTGGTTTCTCAGAGCTGGGAATTATATCAATGTATTCATATGATAGAACTGCATCCTAAAGGAAATTCAATTCAAATAATAGTTTATTTATCAAGATTAAATGAGCAATCATGAGAATGAGAACTGCACCATGGAAGAAATCAAATTAAATCTAACCAATTTTGCCCAATAACGAACTTAACCGAGATATTCATCTCCCTAAACTACTCTGAAAATTTCAACTACCTACCTCATTCCGTTCGAGAGTTATATCTATGTCAATGTATGAGAAGCAGTCTCACTACTCTCAGATCTCTTACTTCATGTTCAGTTCCGAAATGTAAGAATTTTCTGAGAAAAACTAATTTCGGAGCAAACAACTGAGATTTTTCTCACTTCGCTCACAATTCTTCGATTGATTAGATAATGTCTCAGGAACATCATTTGACATTATGACAATTCATAGAATAATATCATTCTGTGACAACGTTGAAATACGATTTATTATTGAAATTTTGAAAAATCATATCTCCGAAAGTATTAGCTTATTAGAGTTAAAAATGATATGAATGGATTCTTATGATAACACTTCTTATTAAAAAAAAAATAATTTGGAATTTGTTTCGTAAAAAAAAATTTTTTTTTTGTTACTCCGAAACCATCTGTCCGATTTTGCCCAATAACGAACTTAGCCGAGATATTTATCCCCCAAACCTACTCTGAAAATTTCAACTCTCTAGCTCATTCCGTTCGAGAGTTATCGTGCCTACGGCCGGCCGGACCGGCCGGCCGGACCGGCCGGACAGAATGAATTTCGACCACGGATTCTTGATCAGTGAGTCGAACCAAATCGTTTAAGACCATTTTCATCGAAATATTCGAAAATTACAGACATTTGGGCAAATTGATAAGCACTCAGTTCCGAGGAACTAGAGCGCCAAAAAACATATAAAACAAGGGCTTATTTTTGACGTTGAATACGTTAAAGTTTTTTGGTTAAAATCTGGACCACCCTGTATATTATTACTGATATGTCTATGATTATATCGATGCTAAATTCGTAGTAGAGTGTCCACTACAGGTGAGAAGACAATAGAACATGCGTGCAAAAGCTACTGACTTCACGTCAGTGATCGAACCAAATTGCATTAGTTTCTGTATAAGTTTCCTCATACAAATTTCGGCTTTTCTCAGGCAGAAAACTAAGAGATGCTGCTTTAGTAGTTTCTGCCACATCTGGCTGTGTCGATGACAAATTTTCTTCTTAATTCATTCTAGGAACTGGCAAAACCAGATTCTACTGTTGAACTTAAAGCAGAAAGAAAAAATTGACAGTACTATGGTGCCTCGATTTGAATTTGGAATAAATTTTTCTGTGGAATTACATAGTAATTTTATGGAGATTATAGTGTCCATAAAATCTTAGGTTGTATCTATAGATATACAGACTTTGGGGTGAATAATTGAAACATATTTCAGGGAAGTTGTTACATAATTCAGATTGCTTGTGAACAACTTCTATATGCGGTTGCCCATGACAATCATGCATTAATAGGATATAAATTGAGCGTTAATAGGGGTCATTAATGAATGATTCCGTAAACGTTGAACATTGTCATTATTGCAAGATCGATGGAAAAAAAATTTTGTTAGATTCTCGATAAATTTGTCGTGAATATAAAAAAATATATCTCTTGGACAAATTATCATCCGCTTACGCTCTAGAGCCTAGTAAGTAGTGCATCACGGAAAATGCTACTCCAAAAACGGATATATTAAACGTAGTAGTCGCTGTAAACGTGTATGCGGATCTTCTTTCTCGACAGACACAGCCAACATACGCTTCTTTATTTTCTACGGTGAAACGTAAATTACGTACGTAAGTTAGCAGATATTTATTGCCCAGGCAGCGATACAATGCTGAATAATTTATAAGGTGAGACCTGACAAACACAAATTTAAGAAACTCAGAGAATGTTCCCATTTACCTACTTGAATATTTTCGCTGAAACGAGACTTTAATCATCTTCTTGATGTATAGGGCTTTTTGTACGGCAAGCCGTGCGATTTTTTTTTACCTCTTCCAGATACTGCGAGGCTAGCGGTACCGAAAATGGTGTTTTGTTATGATAAAAGCTGCGTTTGCATCGTTCTCGATTATTGTGGTACTACAGTGTGTTGATTGAGTATGTGGATGAACTGGAAGGGAATACAGGATTCATATTAGGATAAGTGCACAACGGCGTCGTCTTCATTATAGGCTCTGAACATCAGGAAATGTCTTGTTTAACATTTTCCATGTGTCCATAAAGGACTAAGCACACATACAGGATGGTGCGCGAATAACTGTACATAGTTTGAAGGCGAATAGTTGATACCTAGTGGAGCCAGAATACAACAATTAAATATGGGCTAAGGTTCTTCATCTCTCAAACACAGGGTGATTTATTGATTTTAACAATATTAAAGCTAATAATAACTAATCGGCTACCATTTTCAGAAGCGGGTCTCCACTTCTCAGTGAGGTGAAGTGGTAGCTCATCATGAAATTAGTAACCAAGGAGCTTCTCTATTTGGGGATGGACAAGAACCTTAGAGAAGCTCATTGTAAGGGGCAAATCCATCGATCATGAGCTAGCAGGAACACCTATCACGCCAACAGACCAAAGAAGAGTTAGCAGAGAGATAAGACAGGCGCAACTGAAGACACTACTCGAAAATCACATTAGTAACAACCTGCACTCCATAAATTTTAGGAGTTTGAAGTATCAGGATCTGTCAGAAGAGTTGTCTTTCGCCTTTTTGAAGCCAGCTGGGCTCAAGTCGGAAATGAAGAGATTTGTTATGGTTTCTCAATATGGGGTGATAAATACAAGATGGTATAAAAAGAACATCACCCAACAACGTAAAGAGCATGCCACAGCCTGCAGGAGAGTGTTATGCATATCCCGTCTGCTTTCAGAATTCATACTCCATCAGAATATGTGGAAAGACACCATGAGGTGCGCATCTACTGGAACGGTATCTCAATAACTCGGCAGATCCGCGCCATAAAGAAAAAAATAGTCCTGCTGGACAAAGAGCTCAAGGAATTGCTCGTTGCCAAATTCCCCTCCCCTACCGAAAATAATGTGGTGATGAAAGAAGAACAGTAAAGGGAAAAATACAAGGATTTAATATTTGAACTGGGGATCCAGTATCCAAGGCATAAAGTTAGGGTGGTCATACTAATCACAGGATGTCTATAAGCAGAATAACAACAATGCAGAAAGCAGTGTTGCTCGAATATCTTCGAGTCATCAGGTCCTACCAAATGTGAATGCCGCTAACAGCTCATCTCTTTTGTTAAGGGGCGCTGTGAGGTCAGGTCAAAAAACTGCTCCAAGGAATGGGTGTGAGGTTTTTTAGTGAGTAACCAAACAACAACTGGAGTTTCACACTCCTGAGAGAGAGGACCTTCTCAAGGTAAGCCTAACTGGCATATCCATCGATCATGAACTAGCAGGAACACCTATCACGCCAACAGACCAAAGAAGAGTTGGCTCGAAGATCGCATGAGTACACTCTAAAAAAAATCTTGGTGTGAATGTTAATTTCATACTATCAAGAATATTTTCGATGCAATTTACCTCTAGAATGTCACATTCCTATCAATATTTTCGTTATTATGATCATATTGTGTTCGGTAGTGTAATTTATGACAGAAAATATCACAAACCTATCCAGTATCAAGAATTAATAAAATTTATTTGAAATTTCACAGTTTCCATCAAGTTTGAATGCCAATTCTTCATACAAATCGTTCGATAAATTAGCTATTTTAATTTGATTTTTTACATGGTGCAGTTCTCATTCTCAGATTGCTCATTCAATCTTGATAAATAAACTATTATTTGAATTGAATTTCCTTTATGATGCAGTTCTATCACAAGAATACATTGATATAATTCCCAACTCTGAGAAACCAATACTATCGGAGATATAATTTGTCTGTTTGAACTAGAGCGCCATGAAATCTCCTGTCCACAGGGCTTGAACCCATTTTTAAGAATATTTCTATCAATCAATATGAAACCTCAACCTAAATGAAAATCCTGTGTATAAGCAGCCGTCAGAAACAGTGTTCCATCCGAGTGAGTGCCCACGAACGCAGTGTTTGACGCGTTCATACACACATATTTATGTGTGTATGTGTCCGGTGGTCATTCTGTCGGCAGGAGCCGCTTTAAATGCATATTAATAGCCTGTTGGACAAGCAAAAGGAACCCACTGTTCTGTAAATTATTGTGTATGTTAGCGGCAATTTGCAAATGTGGCGATTTATGATATCTCTGAATTATGTTCTTGATGTTTTATCGCCGGCCGATTTTTCTGAAAGAGTGTAGAATCTTCGAAGGCATAAGTAGGTATATATGGTAAAAAGTTACTGTGAGGATGATTTAACGAAACTCGAAATACTTTTTTGTGGTGATGTTTGACAAATGAACAGGGATAAGGTAAAATGAATATATGTAATACTAGCTGCCCGCCCCGGCTTCGCACGGTTGAAATGCTGATACTATAAATATACTACAGAATTTCTTTATAAAGGGTCCGCCATCTAACGTTTTTTTTTTTCGACTAGTGCTTATTTCGTGAATGGTAACACTTAGCTCATGTCTGATTTGACAGATAATTAGTTTTATCCTTCCGCTGAACGAATATGGTTGTGTATACGCTTGAACAACGCTGGGAAATATTGCGACATTACTTTGAAAATCATGCAAATGTTGCAGAATGTGTGCGAAAATTGCGTACGGATTTTGGAAGAAGAGAAGCACCGTCAGCCTCATCGATAAACCAAAGCGTGAAAAGCCAAAAACAGTGCGTACACCCGAGAATATTGTTGCTGTGGCAGAAAGTGTACGTGAAGCGCCATCATCATCAATTCACCGTCGTTCCCAAAAATTGAACATTTCGGAGACATCATTGAGACGAATTTTGCATAAAGACCTTGGTTTGACGCCATACAAAGTCCAATTGGTTCAGGAGTTGAAGCCAACTGACCATCCAATGCGTTTTCGCTTCGCTAAGTTGGCCTGCGATCGACTTACAGAAGATGCCGATTTTGCCAAAAAAATCATCTTTTCAGATGAAGCTCATTTTGATCTTGGTGGGTATGTAAACAAGCAGAATTGTCGCATTTGGGGCTTAGAAAACCCGCACGCATACATTGAAAAGCCGATACACCCAAAACTAGTCACTGTTTGGTGCGGATTTTGGTCCAGAGGCATAATTGGGCCATTTCATTTCTAAAATGAGCAAGGAGTGGCCGTAACAGTCAATGGCGATCTTTATCGGGCCATGTTGAACGAATTTTTGTTCACAAAAATTGAAGAGGAGGATATTAGCAACATTTGGTTTCAACAGGACGCCGCTACGTGCCACACAGCCGAAGCTATACTCGATGTTTTGCGCCCTGTTTTTGAAGATCGCATTATCAGCCGCAGAGCTGATGTCGTTTGGCCACCTCGGAGCTGCGATTTGACACCGTTGGACTATTATTTGAGGGGTGCCGTCAAAGATAAGTGTTACACCAACAAGCGAGAGACAATTGATGCTTTAAAGGACAATGTTCGTGAAGCCATTGGTGAAATACAGCAGCACACAAACGATAATGTGCTTAAAAATTGGACCGATCGTGTAGGCTACTGCATGGCCAGCCGAGGCAGCCATTTGAATGAAATTATTTTCCATTATTAACAGGAAGGATTGTACTTTCAAATAAAAAAAGAAATTTGAGAAAATATTCAGTAGTTTTTTTTTAATGCATTTAAAAAAAAAGCAGTTATTTGGCGGACCCTTTATTTTGGGCAAAATGATAAGCCAGAGAGCCTAAAATCAAATTAAAGAAATTATTCCTTCTGGGTGTGTGTCACTGAGTATAATTTTCACGAGGCGTATCGCAATCATCCGACCAACCAGCAACCATATCAGTTTATCGTCGTTGTGTCATAATATTTTTTAAACATCGGAATATTCCTCTAGAAGCCCTCATGGACATCCAGTAATTTCTCCGATAAAAAAAAAAGATCAGGTGGTATCTCGATGTCCCGTATCTTTTATTTAGATTAAATAGACTATGATACCGTGAATTATATTGGGACCGCCTTTCTTTTAGTGGTATCGGTCTGTATCAAAGACGGCCGCGGCATGTTCTTACAAACAGTAATTAAGGAAGGCAGTTTACTGGACAGCGTTCACCTTCAACGGTACTGCCGTGTGACAAATGGAGCCAGGTCACCTGCCCCTGAGAGAATTTTTGACAAACCCTTGTTGTTTCGAGTAGATTGAGAACGTTGCTTCATTTGAAGATTTATGAAGGGATGGTGCAGGAATTGATGTCAACTCCTCATGACTTTCGATCAATATATATTTTCATGCTTACTTTGTCTTATTTCGACTGACAAACCAGTTTTTTGGTTAGGGCTTCACGCGAGAGCGATATTTTTCTCGTGTCGTCTCGTTCTCGTCTCGTAAAAGCGAGACGAGACGAGACGTTTTCAAAAATATAATAGGCGATACCGAGACCACATACAGCGCAACACGAGAGTCTCGTTTTTGATCTCGTTAAATTTTTTTATGAATTTTTATATACGACTCGACTTTTTTCAACACCACAGAAAACGATATAATATGAAGAGTTTCCACTATAATTACCAATATATTTTGTCTATATTATGCATCGATCGTTCTAGAAATACACGATTTTTAGAAGATTATTAATTCGTTATGACCTTGCGATAATTGAGATTATTTTTCAAGAAAAAATAGAATTCACAACCCAAAAACGAATGCCATTATGAATTCAATACTTAAGGGACAACTTTTATTGCCCCTAAATCCCAATGCTTTGAAAATTTCGTCCTGAACATCTGGAGAAATTTATTCTCTTGTGCTCCTTGTAGTCTATGAACAATCATTGTAAACACATCTGTGGAACTACGTATAATAAAACTGCCTACCCTCAATTTACGTATTATTCAATCACTTACAGAGTCATCTATTCCTGAGCCATATATGTAAAAGTTCTTCGGCCGTTATGGTAACCTCCAAAATATCTATTTGATGTTGTCTACGTATCATTCTACCTTCTGGAGTTTTGTCGTTAGCACGTTAGCTGCTAGGTACCTGCTGTTAGCTACCAGCTCTCGCCCAGAGCGCCCGTTGCTAATTATCGAAATACTCGAAAAGTATTAGTCAGATTTACTTCAAATTTTCAGAGAATATCTCTGAGATATTTTTGAGAAAATGCAAAAAAAGAAAAAGATTTTTTGAAAAAGCTGACTACACCTAACCCCTTAAATTTGAAATGTATGAAATGTCGCACTACTACATTGAAGAAGTAGACGTTCAAGCATTGAACTATATACTATATACAGGGTGAGTCTTTGACCACTGCATTAATTTCAACCAAAGATTCCTCTCATCAAATGAAAAACTTTTTTCATTTACCATTTTTCCAGATTCGGCTCAGATAAAAAGTTACAAGCGTTTAAAGATTTCACAATGTGCTAATACACTCCCGCATATAAATTATCTATTACATTGTTGGCGAACGAGAATAAGGCATGGTAACGTGATTTACAGCTTGATTCGGGATTCCAACGCTCAGGGACGGATCCATAAAAGTAGTGAAAAATATGGAGTTTTCCATTTTAAATCATTCAATGAAGAATATCTCGAAAACGGTGCGTTTAAGGAGAAATGATGAAGAATAATATAATGTTCTAAAACGATGGAATATTCTTGAAATGATTCAAGAAAAACTTTATATGCTTTCTTTATGCTAATTTTGTTTAGTTTTATGAATCCACGAGTCCATAACTAGAAAACCAGGAGAAGTAGAAAATAACTAATATTTGGAAAATATGTATCATAGTTATAGGAAACTTTACGCCCACATTAATTTTATTCGAAAAAAGGATGTCAAAGCTACAAAATAAAAACTGATTTTTTTTCAAAATTTCAACAGCCTGTATCTTTTTACCTGAGCTGAATTTGGAAAAATGTTAAATGAAGAAAGTGTTTCATTTGATGAGAGGAATCTTTGGTTAAAATTAATGCAGTGGTCAAAGACTCACCCTGTATACTATACTATATAGAGTTCCCTGCGTCCAAGAGACGATAACTTGCGGCGTTGTCAGACTGTGTTCCAGGCTATCTCTATAGACGGCTGTGACTTAATGTTCTCCATAGAATGTCCCCTTTTATGAGGCTATTAGTTCACAATTGGTGCGGGGAATCAGCTATTTATTTTCTAATCATCTGATCCATAGACTTTTCAACTCTTCAGAACAGACCATAGCCACCCCGCGTAGACCACGTGCAAGCAATCCATACACACAGATATTGAGCAGAGGCTCCCGAGAACGGCTCCGAGGGATGAAAGGTCGACCCTCCATTCTCCCAACTTTTATTAAAGCTCTCCCCATCCATGTTCACACACGAAACTTTCATCAGTTAAGGGTGACCACTTGTCGGCGATTATGCGAACGAACAGATCGGAATTTTAATATATGTCAAATAAAATTAATGTATCTGGTGGCTGTGCCAGCGTTCGAGTGTGCTATTACATTCATGTCAGGACTGTAGATACGTCCGGGCTTAATTAATTCCGCCAATAAAACCTGCCCTCGTATTATTTTCGGTGTTCTTGCTCGTATATCATAGACGGTGTCATATTGCTCTTTGTGATAGTGGAAAATAGTGGAACGAATCTCCCTCTGGTTGTGATCATATTTAGGCGTATTGATATAATTGGATTTGTTCTCCTTGAATAGCTTTTGGTTTATTATTTGAAACTAAACTGCTCCAAAAATGTTGGATATACAGGGTGAGTCTTTGACCACTGCATTAATTTTAACCAAAGATTCCTCTCATCAAATGAAACACTTTTTTCATTTAACATTTTTCCAAATTCAGCTCAGGTAAAAAGATACAGGCTGTTGAAATTTTGAGAAAAGATCAGTTTTTATTTTGTAGCTTTGACATCCTTTTTTCGAATAAAATGAATGTTGGCGTAAAGTTTCCTATAACTATGATACATATTTTCCAAATATTAGTTATTTTCTACTTCTACTGGTTTTCTAGTTATGGACTCGTGGATTCATAAAACTAAACGAAATTAGCATAAAGAAAGCATATAAAGTTTTTCTTGAATCATTTCAAGAATATTCCATCGTTTTAGAACATTATATTATTCTTCATCATTTCTCCTTAAACGCACCGTTTTCGAGATATTCTTCATTGAATGTTTTAAAATGGAAAACTCCAGAAATTTCACTACTTTTATGGATCCGTCCCTGAGCCTTGGAATCCCGAATCAAGCCGTAAACCACGTTACCATGCCTTATTCTCGTCCGCCAACAATGTCATAGATAATAATTTATATGCGGGAGTGTATTAGCACATTGTGAAATCTTTAAACGCTTGTAACTTTTTAAATGAGCCGAATCTGGAAAAATGGTAAATGAAAAAACTGTTTCATTTGATGAGAGGAATCTTTGGTTAAAATTAATGCAGTGGTCAAAGACTCACCCTGTATACAGCGTGCCAAAAAAGTAACGTAACTCGTCAATAATTCTTGTACGAAGAATAATTAAGGAAAATCCTCGCACCCATCGATTTTTGATTTCAAAAGCAATTAATCCTGTGCTTTTTGCGCGTACGTTCTGGAGAACATCACGTTATCATTTTGCCCAAATGTCTGTGATTTTTGAATTTTTCTATCATAAGAATTGATATTTTTCGGAGATGTGATTTTTCAAAATTTAAATAATCAATCGTAATTTTATGATTTCATAGAATGCTCCAATTATAATTGAAAGGTTTTTTTCTGGGTTTTCTCTCCCAAACTCTGAAAAATATCTATAAAATAAAAATTAATTATTTTGTGATTTGCTTGGGCGTAAGAAACACAAGATATTTATCAGAAGCAATCAATTGAACAATGTTGCCTAACAAACAATAACGGAACAACATCAACGAAGAAACAACTATATCGTATTCGTAACGTTTCGGAGTTTATATCAGACTCCTTCGTCAGACGCTTAATGAAAATCTTTAGAATTATTTTGTTGATAGTTATTTTGTGAAATTCCAGAATTGTCACCCAGAAAAAACCTTTCAATAATGAGTATACCTCCCACAGTATCCTTTAATGATTGCTCTAATTATAATTTGTCAATGTTTGATAAGAGCGCCAAAGCCCACAGTCCACAGGGCTTTCCCACATTTTTAGACAAGATGCACACACAAGATATGATTCGTTCATGGTTATTTATTATATTATATATAGTTACAATTAATGTACAAATTAAAGACTCAACCTGTATTAAGATGGAGTATTCTTCCTCTTTTTCGAGGTAAAATGTACAACCAAAATATTTCAATGTAAATTTCGGGATACCCTGTATTCTGTATTTTGGCTGAAAATTATTGGAAAGCCCCGTTCAGCTGCAGATCAATTCAGGTTCGTCGTGTTCAATATTCGGCCAACAGTCCCAAGCCCAAGAGATAAGCGCTCCGATACCGCGGTGCTGTCCCAACGCAAAAGTGAGTCAACCCGACCTCTTATACCCTTCAGGTCGTGCTATAAAATTCGAAGGCATTGACAGAAATGTTGTAAAATGTTAGATAATTATGTAGAGGTAGTTTTATTGGGGCATTGAATGGTCACAGATATAACAAGGCCACCCATGATGCTGGCTCCTTGTCATTTACGCCTTATCTTTATGGCCTCAGTGTGGTCCACAGTAAATCGAAATTGAAGCCTACTGCGATCGTTATTTTCCTGGTTTGGGTCGATCGGTTCGAGAATTCGATGTTTTCGCTCGGACTGCCACCCTATAAAATTTTAAATGATCGAGTAAGTTGTCACAATTATTCAACAGTTATGTGGGTCTAACGAGGAAAAAACGCTGTAAATTTTACTCAAAGGATTATTTTATTATCAGAATTCACCAATATCTATAATTCATCTATATTTATATCCGTAAAAATTTGAGGGTCATTATTAGACTATAATTACGAAGTTTCAATTCGATCGGTCTGTATATTTTCAGATATTGAGGAAATAGCAACATAATTTCAGATAATCAAGGATACTGTGGGAGGTATATTCATCATTGAATGGTTTCTTTCTGGGGTTTCTCTCCCAAACTCTGAAAAATATCTATAAAATAAAAAATTTGTTATTTTGTGATTTGCTTCTACGTAAGAAACATAAGATATTTGTCAGAAGCAATCAATTGAACAATGTTGCTAACAAATAACAACGAAACAACATCAACGAAGAAACAACTATATCGTAACGTTTCGGAGTCTATATCAGACTCCTTCTTCAGACGCTTAACGAAAAAATCTTCAGAACTATTTTCTTGATTGTTATTCTGAGATTCGAGAATTGTCACATTGACAGTATTTGAAAATCATAGCTAACATAGTTTTACTTTGTATAGCAATTTCCAAGTTCCACCTCCTTTTTCAATAAATTCAGCCAAATATGGTCAATACCAATTGAGCAATTTGCAAAATTGCATTCTCTGTTCAATAAAATACAAGTTTCCTTTTAAAATAATCAGTTTCTGTCATCAGAATCCTTGTATTACTCCAATCCATCATGTGATCTCCTTGGATTGGACATGTTCTGCTATTTTTGATTTCTGTATGTCTCTATTTCTCAAGTTATTCTTATGCTCTGACTTTCTTACTTCTAGTGGTCTTGATGTTTCTCCTGTGTATGATGTACCACAAATACATGGAATATTATATACCTACACAGTTTTTTTATTTTTGTTTTTCATTAATGGGTTTTGTCTTTGTTAATAAAGACCTGAGATCATTTTGTGTTGCTGTTCTTGTTGACCAGCAACCCAATGTGCTGAATGTGATCCCTTATGTTCGTGGCCTTTCTGAAAAAATTAGAAGAATCGGTTCTAAGTTCAATATAAGAACCGTCTTCAAAACACAAAATTATCTCAGGTCTTTATTAACGAAGACAAAACCCATTAATGAAAAACAAAAATAAAAAAACTGTGTATATAATATTCCTTGTAATTGTGGTAAATCATACACAGGAGAAACATCTAGACCACTAGAAGTAAGAAATTCAGAGCATAAAAATTACTTGAGAAATAGAGACATACACTGATACAGAAATCCAAAATAGCAGAACATGTATGTACAATCCAAGGAGATCACATGATGGATTGGAGTAATACAAGAATTTTGATGACAGAAAATGATTATTTTAAAAGGAAACTTACGGAATCAACTTGTATTTTATTGAACAGAGAATGCAATTTTGTAAATTGCTCAATTGGTATTGACCATATTTGGCTGATGAATTTATTGAAAAAGGAGGTGGAACTTGGAAATTTCTATACAAAGTAAAACTATGTTAGCTATGATTTTCAAATACTGTCAATGTGACAATTCTCGAATCTCAGAATGACAATCAACAAAATAGTTCTGAAGATTTTTTCGTCAAGCATCTGACGAAGGAGTCTGATATAGACTCCGAAACGTTACGATATAGTTGTTTCTTCGTTGATGTTGTTTCGTTATTATTTGTTAAGCAACATTGTTCAATTGATTGCTTCTGACAAATATCTTATGTTTATTACGCAGAAGCAAATCACAAAAATATTAATTTTTTATTTTATAGATATTTTTCAGAGTTTGGGAGAGAAAACCCAGAAAGAAACCATTCAATGATAATTTCAGATGGGTGTAACTACTAAAACTTTTGATTGATTATATACCACTTAACCGTGGTATTCAGATGGACAACCTACCATGAAAATTTCATCGCACTGCTTTAAAATTTTTCCAATTGTTTTGAAATTTGCCAACTCCGTATAATAAGTCGAGAACTCCAGCCTTCCTTTCCAACACGCTCTCCAGACTTGACTCCCTTGGACTAAAGCATCTTTGCATATCTGAAAGATGAGGTTTTCAAATAACGTTACGATAATACGGGGTGTCCCAAGTTCGAGTGCCTATTAGACGTTTCTGGAGAAATGTACATATTTAAAATCTGAAAACTGGGATTATGATATTGCTTGAAATTCTCTACAGAGCTAAAATATTTTCGAAGCCCAAGCACCTCCGGTTATACAGGGAGTGAAAATAAATTTGATGAAAAATTTTTTTTTTAAGTTTTGCATTCCTGGTATGATCAAGTATACAATGCTGAATACATTTCTGTTAAAACCATTGTATTCATTCGAAAAGTTTTCAAAATATCGCAAAAAAAAAACGGATAAAAGTCAAATATGTTTAGTCAGTATTATGTTCATTATTCTTATTTTAAACATCCTTCATCGAATTCACCATGGTAAATTCGGTTAAGAGTGTCCAATACAGGAGAATAGACAATAGAATTCACCATGGTAAATTCGATTAAAAGTGTCCAATACAGGAGATAGGACAATAGAACATGCACGTAAAAGGTCCTGACCTCACGTCAGTGCTTGAACCAATTTTATTTCAGAAGACTGAGACAATACTGTATGTGATGAATCGTTTCATTAACCCTAAACGTATTGCTGATGAACAATCTCTCGATATATCAGTTCAGCGACGTCCTATTGAATCTCGATGATGCGGCATATCAAGATTCAATAACACATTTCTATTTGTCAAATATATTAAGGTTGGGGTGAGAACGAGCGGCTCGAGGATCCATTTATTACCCTGTGTACTCCACCCTAATCTGATATAAATTGCAATGATAACCCTCGAAGCAGGAGGCAATAAGGTTTCGAGAGTTTTGAACGTTGGATGATGATGCAGGGTCGCATATATTACGTATATGGGGACACTTTGCAATCGAAGTGTCTCCATAGTTTCACGCTCTTTTAGCGGGGTCGTATTTGAAGGTGCATTACTTTTATCATGGATAGAACACTGTCAGCATCCATTATTCGAATATTGAGTAGGTACTGTACATATACAGTATGGTGCCAATGAAAGGAATAAATTCGTTATTTCGTAAACCGGCGACTTTAAGGAAAAATCCTGAAACCCGTCGATTTTTATTTTTAAACGGGCTATTCGTAAGGATACCTTTTTATTTTTGACGTCATCTATGTGAGCGTGATGACGTCATCGCTAAAATTTTCAGATGCAAAGGTGGGTGTTGTAATACATTATTTGAAAGGTCTTTTAAATACCTATTCAGCCATATCAATAATATACAAAAATTGACTTTTGTATTTGTTTAAAAAATTAATAAAATTTTATTATTATTATTTAATATGACGTCAAAAATAAAATGACGTCAAAAATAAAATGGTTTCCTTACGAATAGCCTGTTTAAGAATAAAAATCGACGGGTTTCGGGATTTTTCCTTAAAGTCGCCGGTTTACGAAATAAAGAATTTATTCCTTTCAATTGCACCATACTGTATATATGAAAACTCCCAATACACGTCAATTTTTTTTTTAAATTGTCATTCCTGGCCAAGACTGGGTAACCCAGCCTTGGCCCAAGTCTGGGTAATCATTGGCATGGCCAAGGCTAGGTCAACCTGGCTCGGCCCAAGTCTGGGAAATCATTGGCATAGCCAAGGTTAGGTTATACAACCTGGCCCAGGCATGGGCCAATACAGCCTTGGAGAATGGAGAATGGACAAGAGAACATATGCGCAAAAAGCTTCTGACTTCACGTCAGTGCTTAAACCAATTTTGCAAGAATTTTCGCGTTGGCATTCTACAGCTAATAACCATATTTGAATTGGATCAGATTTGTATTTTTTGAGATATTGAGGAAATAACAACCAAAACTCCAAAACCATTTTGCTGATTATGCTAGCTAACGAACTTAAATGTCACATGCGCAATCTACCCTGAAAACTGCAAGTCACTATTTCTTTCCGTTCTCAAGTAATCATGAGATACATAATATTTCTTCGTAATTTTTTAAAAATTTTCTACTGGTACGGTCCTCACGAAATTTTACACACGCCGTTGGGCCGATTATGGCCAACGGTGAACTTTACTCTCCCATTTAGATGTGCAACCTATCCTGAAAATTGCAAGTCCCTATCTCCTTTCGTTCAAGAGTTGTCGAGGCAACGATCACCCATCCAGCTACTGAAATCACTCAAGGCGGCTCGGATCTCCAACGGTATAGATCTGATCATGTTCAAACTTGGAACTTGGCAGTAGAGTTAGGTTCTGAAGGGTCTCGCCAAATTTCAGCGATGTCGGACGAATAGTTTCTGATATATAGAATTTTTTCAATAATTTTCTATGATTTTTTAAAATTTTTCTAATGATTCGATCCTCACGAAATTTTGCAAGAATTTTCGCGTTGCCATTCTACAACTAATAACCATGTTTGAATCGGATCGGTTTTGTATTTTTCTAGTTATTGAGGAAATAACGCAATCGTTTGAGACCATTTTCGGCGCAAAATTCGAAAATTACAGACATTTGGGCAAAATGATAACGCGATGTTCCCCAGAACATCGCGGGATGTGAAGTCAGGAAGTTTTGTACAAATTTCCAATGCTTGAAGCGGAAAATATAATAGCAGACCTTATATCCTTTAAATTTTATGTTAGGTCCATTCTTTAAAGCGGAATATTCAACGAGATAGGTTAAAATCCAATAACAAAAATCTTAGAAGCCGGACGGGGTACAGCGAATTACAAAAGCCTTGTGAAATCCTTCTTGTCATTCCCGTAACTATACTGGATACGGCAATAAATGGAATAATTCCGGAAACCTGAATGCTTTGTATTTTAATCAGCATTGATGGACCAGAGAGTCCAGAAGAAAAGTTCCTGAAAAAATTGTTTAAAGATAAGCAAAAAAAATCAATTTTTTCAAAAATAAAATGTATGCCTTTGGTTTCATTTTAATTATATTTCTGTTATTTATTATTACCTTTCTTTATTAGAATATTAATAATAGTAATTAATGTGAACTGACAAGAAATATTTTCTCTATTTATGTAGGTACTGCGCCCCCCGAACATGCGAAATGCCCCCCTGGAGAAAATTGTCTGAAACAATCACTGTACGGAACAACAACATCGATAAATCTGCTGTTGCAAATCACGTTTTAACCACTGGCCACTCAATCTCAGAAAATTCCGTCAAATTGTAGAAAAATTCCAATAAATTGTACTTAGGAACACTTGAAGTTTGAAGGGATCGAAATGAATAAGAGAAAATATATTTTACTCAATAATGATCTAACCCCTATTGAAAACTCATTATTCTCACTAATCGGTGTATAACTAAGGGTATAATGTCAATTTGTAGGGGGCAAGAGTGTAGTTACTTTTGTAGTGTCCATGTAAGAGTGAAGTTACATAAATTCCCACCAAGCTGAAAATCAGTGAGATTGTTTAAAATATCATTAAAAATAAAATTTGAAAGTTCTCCATCTTTCCCCTGTAAGGAAAAAATTTTATTCAATGTCAAAGGTCAAAAAAAAAGAGTGTTTCACGATTTTCAGCAAAAAGGTAAGTTTTATCATAAAAATACCTCAGACAAAAATTGTAGATCATAAAATTATCTACAAAAAATTTATTTATACTTTTTTCTCTACGAGCCACCGTTTTCGAGATATAATGATTCAAAAAGTTGTAATCGTCAAAATATGCATGAGTACGCCATATATACATCTCTATAGTTGTAATATATGTTAAAATATTTTTCTATCGGTCATTGTAACTTACAGTACTAATATAATGTAATATAATGTAATCATGTACTATTTTTACACGCAATAACTGGCTGTGATACGACATCTGCATTTTACAGGAGGGTTAAAATAACAGTTTTCAAACTATTTGAGAAACAAAATTTAATTGAATGTGCTGAAGTTTTTAAAAATAGTAATTCTACTCGACAAGAAATTATTACTAACGGCATTCGCTTTCTTCTCTCTATGTACGGAGCTGCTGAAAAAACTACCTGCTTAGGTATGTATAGATATGCATGTTTCGTTAAAAACACCAAAAGTAAAAAACAAGTACAATTAGCTTGTCTTCCTCCAACCTCAGTTGCTGCTCATCAACGCACCTTCTTAGGGTATATTACCAAGTTCAAGTGTGGCTTGGTTATCAGCTAGACCCTACAGACTGGGGTTGGAAGTTGGTCAACAATTCATTAGAACCAGTGCACACTTTACTTCCACCTGCGCCGGAAAAACTGCTGAACTCGATTTTTTGCAAGTGCAAAAAGGGATGCAGTGCTGAATGTGGTTGCAAAAAAGTAGGACTGTTCTGTTCTCCGGCATGTAAACATTGTCAAGGCCGGTTGTGCTCTAATATTGAATCACCAACAGTAGAGGTTCCCTTTGATTCCAACCGGGCAACATGCGATACATCGCTATTAACGCCGTTTACATGCACTCAGGATGAAGTGATGAAGATGAAGAAGAACAAGAACAAGACGAACAAGAAAATCAAGAAGAAGAACAAGAAGAAGATTTTGAGAGTTATGACTCGGACGATTAAATTTCACTACTTTTTTTTAACTTAAATTGCTTTTATCTTTTCAATCTCTGCTAATATCCATTATTTTTCAATAGTTTCAAATTAAACAGGATCAAAACTGACCCGTGGAATAGGCCTACTGGGGAAACCACGTTAAAAAAAACGCGCTAAGTACACTACCTCATAGGTGGCGAGGAACCGTGTGCATATTATGACGATTACAACTTTTACAACTTTTTGAATCGTTATATCTCAAAAACGGTGGCTCGTAGAGAAAAAAGTATTAATCAATTTTTTGTAGATAGTTTTATAATCTACAATTTTTGTCTGAAGTATTTTTATGATAAAACTTACTGTTTTGCTGAAAATCGCGAAAAACTCATTTTTTGACCTTTGACCTTGAATAAAATTTATTCCTTATAGGGGAAAGATGGGAAACTTTCAAATTCTGTTTTTAATGATATATTAAACAATCTTACCGATTTTCAGCTTGGTGGGAATTTATGTAACTTCGAATGTCTAAATTGACCGGAGTAGTATGCAAGACTATGAAATAATTCATACAGATTGATCAAGGTTTGAAATGAAGTGATGAAATCTTCCCATCTAATCTCCAATAATAAATTCTAACTATGAATCATCTAATGTTTTCAACTTAATGCACGCAGTGTTGAATAACATCTATCAAACACTCTAACGAAAGACCGATACTGGTAAATAAGGAAATTATCTCAAAGGTGAGATGAATACCTACATTGTAATTACCGAATTCCTCACTCATTTATTCCTGCAAACATTTTCTGCTTGGATGGAGTGCAGAAATCCTACGATGATCCAAATGAAATTCCCACAGTAGTCAAAAAATTTCAGGTACGCCAGGAATGCCACCCAAAAACAGCCGAACGCGGTCTTATGCCTGTGATAGACGGTATTATTTGTCGGTCAGGGCACCGACAAAGGTAGATTTCATCTTCAGAAACAATGATGCGATGTTAACGAACTGTCTAAATGAAATCAATATAAGGGGAATCAAACTTGAATATTCAATCCAAACGTACATCGTCAAAAGTATGTGGAATACGGATTTAATTTATCCCCTTTTAGGAATAGCGAATAATGGTTTGATAAGTCAAATTAAAGTAATGCATTTTTGTCGCTCTTATTCCTCGGAACAGAGTGCTTATCAATTTGGCCAAATGTCTGTGATTTTCAAATTTTTGGCTGAAAATGGTCTTCAACGATTTGGTTCGACTCACTGCTCAAGAATCCGTGGTCGAAATCGATTCTGTCCGGCCGTCCGGCCGGACGTTAACGCAATAACTCGCGAACGAAAGGAATTAGAGGATTGAAATTGGCAGGGTAGGATTGGAGCGTAAATATCTCGAATGAGTTCGTTAACGGGCGAAATCTACCAAGCGGTTTTGGAGGTATGGCCGTTTTGAGGAAAAACATTTTTATGAATATTTCCGAAACCGATCACTCGATCAATATGAAATTCAGCATCAGATTGTTGAATAATGACCTTTATACGCATGCGAAGTTTTGTGATTCTTCCGGCCTAGTCCGGGAAGTACGTACTTCCCGGACTAGGCCGGGAAATGCTTCTTTCTCAAAGAAAAAGCGTCCGGGAAGTGGGCACTTCCCGGACGGTTGCCGAAAAAATATATTTTTTTAATTTTCAAATTTTTTTTCCTCAGTAACCCTCGAACAGAATGAGCTAGGCAGTTGAAATTTTCAGAGTAGGTTTGAGAGATAAATATCTCGGTTAAGTTCGTTATTGGGCAAAATAGGCCCAATAGTTTCGGAGTAACGAAAAAAAATTTTTTTTTTAAAATACAATTTCAAATTCAATTTTTTTTAAGATGCAGTTTCTCCATTAAAATCCATTGATATCATTTTCAACTCTAACAAGCTAACACTTTCGGAGATATGATTTTTCGAAATTTCAATAAAGAATCGTACTTCACAGTGTTTTCACAGAATGCTATAATTATTCTATCTATGAATTATTATATGATCTGTGTTCATACTCGTACATGTCATCTTGTTCTATAAGAGAGAGTCAAATTCATTTCAGCTATTTTAATTTGATTTGTTCCATGGTCATCATTCTCATATTGCTCATTTAATCTTGATAAATAACAACAAGTCTTGTCAAAGTTTGAACAAGAGCGCCAAAGCTCCTGTCCACAGGGCTTGAACCAATTTTTGAGGAACATTTTCCAGTAATTCTTATTTTTCTACCATTTACCATTACCAAGCGCGATATCTTTTTAAAATCGTAAGCCGCTAGTTTGGCCATCTTGTTCCTCGGAACAGACTGCTCATGAATTTGCCCTAATGTCTGTAATTTTTGAATTTTTGGCTGAAAATGGTCTTAAACGAATTGGTTCGACTCACTGATCAAGTATCCGTGGTAAAATCACGATAACTCTCGAACTGAAAGAGCTAGACAGTTGAAATTTTCAGAATGGATTTGGGAGATAAATATCTCGGATAAGTTCGTTGTTATTGTACAAAATCGGTCGGTGGTTTCGGATTATCGATATATATATATTTTTTACAAAATTTCAAATTACAAATTTCAAATTAAATTTTTTTTAACATGCAGTTTCATCATAAAAATCCATAGATATAATTCGCAACTCTAACAAAATGATACTTTAGGTGATATGATTTTTCAAAATTTCAATAATTATTCTTAGTTCTATGAATTCATAGAATACTCTAATTATAATTTGCTGATGTATGTAACTACAACATCATGAGGTGAGTCATAGCCTTACGTTTTGAATTTAATTACGAACATTCTTGAAAATTGACACACAGAAGGCAAATTGCAAAAATGTTACAGTACACGGTGTTTCCAAGCGGTCACCTATCCAAATACTAGCCGTGCCCGACGCTGCTTGACTTCAGTGTTCGTACGATATCTAGCATATTCCGTGTGGTATGGCCGCGAACAATATTACTTCCTCTAACTATGCAATTATATTTATGATGTAGTTCTATTTGTGGAAGATTGGAAACAGAGATTTTCTCGAAACCAAATTCTGAGAAAAATGAGTTGCGAAACATTCGGCAGTGCCACCTATCGTATCAGATCTCCACTAAGGAAAGTCGTATAGATTCCTAGAGTCTGCAAGGAACTTGTTTCGTTGCAGAATCCACACATTAAGGTTTCGGTAGATTCCGCCTATGGAAGATTCTTGCTTCCAGAATATATTTCAAAGAACAGAAAAATTCTTATCAGCGCTCTAGTGTGTAAAACTCCCGTTAACACTTTAGAAGATTCAAGAGAACGAATAGTTGCTCGTGTGAAACTATACAGAATATGTCGGGAATATTTTGATATATGTATTCTATCAGAATTAATATTCGTTAAATATCTAATAATATACGAAAAATCCCAATTAATTTCAGGATACGATATTGACGAACTTCCGTGAAAATTAGCACGTCGGCATTCTACAATTAAACTGAGTTTTAATTAGATCGGATTTGTTGAATATTTTGAGTTAAAGGAGACATAACGAGAAAATTTCACATGGGTTTAACGTCAAAATCGATTTTCCAATTATGCTATTAACGAACTAAAATGTCTCATTTGGATGCGCAACCTACCCTGAAAGTCGCTATCCTTCTCCGTTCTCAAGTTATCGTGGGAAACATAACATTTCATCATAATTTTTTTAAATTTTTTAGTGTTACTACACTCACATAGGTCTTTTTGTCGGTATACTACATCTAGCCACAGCCCACTATAGAGATAGCCTGGATCACAGTCTGACAACGCCGCAATTAATCGTCCCTTAGAGGCATACTCCTTCAATTCGGTAGCGCTGGATTTTGATGAAATTTCGACTATTTCATCATTTTTCAAATGATTTACTGTCGAAAAATGATGAGGACTACAATAAGATCTTATTTATGATGAATATTTACCGATAAAACAGTTTAAAACAATGTAATTACGAGATGAAGTGTTGTGATTTTGGACACTTTGGGATTTAAAAGAAAAAAAACTAGAAGAGAGCATGGATTTTCAACTTCAGATTCGTTATCTAAAACCCAAAATTAGCAAGTGAGTAAATTTTCAGGACGATTAGACAGTTATGGGATGCTGCAAGTCTATGTGAATTCAGAATATCAATTCAATGCTACAAAGAGTAAATTCACATTGTTTTTTGATCTGAACTGTGTAAAAATGTTGATAAAACAAATTGATAAATTCCGAATCTGAATCCCCATTAATTATATTTCTGTAGCGGGAAATGTTTACTTATTGATCTGAGGTTGAGACCATCTGCTCGGGTAAAGGTAAGATCGAAAGGAAGAATCCATTTCAAATCACTGCAGAAAATCTGAACATTTTTAATGAATAATAAGGTCCTTATTGATTTCAACTGAAGCATCTACAGATGCAGACTTTTGGAAATTGAATACATATATATAAAAATAAATAGATTATTTTAGCTTCTTGATCTCCTATCCAGATGTATCAATTTTTGTTGAAAAATAATTAGAAAGGTCATCAAAATGTTTTATAAAATAGGAAGAAATGAAAGTTCTATTTCACTCATATTTCTAGTCCATCTTGTTGTCTATAGTCTGAACTGAAATGTACTCATCTCCAATAAGTAGAAATAATCCAAAGGAAATTTCACTATTTACACACTGCAGTTTAATCACAGAACATATAAATATCCGACCATATTTATCACTGCATTGCATTAATTCACATTTGACACCGTTGTACACAAAACATACCACGAAATGCCCGCGGAAAACAATAATGGTTAACTCAAGAATCAGAGGTAATCGTCCATTTTTACAAACAACAACAACAGAGAGTACGTCTCGGAGCTGTGTTGCCATTTTATCATCTTCCAGGCTAGTAGATATAGTAGGTTGTGATCTAGCTATAGACTCCTATTCTGCTAATCTCGGTCTTGCAAACTTCCCCTGTCCATCGCTTCCTGAACTCGTTCCCTCCGCGTTCTTCTAGGTCTTCCTCTTCTTCTTTTGCGGATGAGCCCAATTGAGGACTTTAAATGGCTATCTCTTGTCATTCATTCTTGACACGTGCCCATACTATTGTAGCGTTTTTGCTTCAATTGTGTCTCTAATATCTGCATCAACACCCACTCTAGCACTTATCTCCTCATTCCTGACTCGATCCTGTAGAGTTAGTCTAGAACAGCGACTCCAATATCCCATCTCCATCGCTTTCATTTTATTCTTAAGTTGCGTTGTCATTTCACTCATTTCCCATACCACGGCTCCATATTAGGTACTCCATATTCTCTATTAAGGTTTCATTTCTTACTTGTGAACTCTAAAGTAAGCTATTCAGTTGTTTCGTAATTGATCTTCCTTGGGCGTTCCTTTTCTTTATTTCCCTTTCCACTGGATCCAACTGCTGTGAGGGTCACTCCGAGATAGGCATATTCATGTACTCCTGCCATTATTTACAAAATATATTTTGTTTTTGAGGTGTCTATGGTCATACTCCACTCTATATATGCCTCATCCAATTTTCTCAACATATAATAAATATGTTTTTCATCTTTGGCCATGATGACCAGGAAATTTTCTTCGCCAATGTTTCAGAGTCGAGGCAAGATAGACCTTAAACAGAGCCGGTGCTACCGGACACCCCTGTCGGAGACCCTTTGAGATTCGAAACTCCTTAGACAGTTTGGTTTCCACCTTCACCCTTGTTGGAATATCCGTCAAGAGCTTCTTCACTGCCCTAATATATATCTGGCTTACGCCATTTTCTTCCAAGTTCCTCCACAATTTAGCGAGTGATACACTATCATAAGCCTTCTGTAAGTCTACAAAAATCAAGTTTCTCTCTGTTCTATTTTCCACAAGCTGCTTCATGCAAAAGATGTTGTCAAAGCATGATCTTCCTACCTTGAAGAGTTGATTGGCCTTCCTTTTAGGATGTGCTGGCGTAACTTTTTGTCACTGAGCGTGATTTGGTTATACTACATTGCCATCCATCATCATAGATATTCTGTTTCTATGTTCATCATAGATTCCGAAACTTCAGAAACGTCAGATAGACATAAATCGAATTCGTTAAGAATCTCTTTCAATAATAACATCCCCTAAACATACCATATTGTGAATTCGTTTAATACCTCAATACCTTGAAAATCAAAGCTTCGTATCGACCTTTTGATACTGTGATGGGTTTTGGTGCAAACCTTCGGTTAGCTGTAAAATTCTACTGGAAGTCAGTTTTCATTATTGTGTACCCCCTTCTTCTTCTTCCTATCTTTCTCGTGCGCGACAATCAGCCTAACCGTTGTATCTACGTGATAACCCTGATGGCAGGATTCTGGTTAACGGAAGCTCTCCCAATTCCAATCACGAGTTTGATGCCTCTGGCGTTCTTTCCTCTCATGGGCATTTTAAACTCCAAGGTGACTGCCAGTTACTATTTGACGGAACCCAGTGTTTTGTTAATCGCTGGTTATATGTTGGCACTTGCGGTGGAAGAAAGTAACTTACAGATGAGAATCTCTCTCCATATTATCAAACTGGTGAGTCTGAGGCCCTTAAGCATCCCAATTAATTGAACAGGAAAGCCAATAAAGTAACAGATGTTGCTACAATAACCTTTACAGAAATAAACTGCTCCACAAGAGTTAGGTATAATCGTTTCAACTAAAATAACTGACATTCTGAAATCTTTGTTTGCGCTGAAAATGTAGTTTAACATAGTTTTAGGTTCAAAACTATAAATGCACGTAAGTTTTTTGGTCTGCAACATATACAGGGTGATTAACAGAATAGGGTCAAATTTAACGACTTTTATTTCCAGACATTTTATTCTTTTTTTTGTCTTTTTATGCCTTCAATACAAGGTATGGCCACCGCGGGCATCAATGACCGCCTGACATCTTCGTTGCATACTGTCAACGAGGGTGTTGAGCATATCTTGAGGAATCTCATTCGATAAACGAGGCAGTAGTGCTTTGAGGTCAATCAATGTTTCTGGTGGAGGTTGGTGATCATCTAGTCTTCTTTGTAGCATATCCCATGCATGTTATATGCAGTTTAAGTCTGGCGAATGCGGAGGTATTGGTAAATGTGGAATACCATGCTCGTCTCGCGCATTTCCTACTATTGCTGCACGATGTGGTCTTGCGTTATCGTCAAGAAAATGGAAAGCTTCACCAATGGCAGCATGAAAATTTGGCACTACGTTGCCAATGACATGTTCCCTATAATGTAAAGCAATCATATTGTCAGGACAAATGTGAAGGTATGTGCGCCCGTTGATACATATCCCAGCCCATACCATAACAGAGCCTCCTCGAAATGGATTAACCTCTTGCACATTACGGCGATTTCGGGGTATACGCGGCATAGTCCATACCCTTATTATTCGAGAATCTGAAAATCGACCGTATCTAGATTCATCTGTGAAAAGTACACTACGCTATTGGATGCTCAGAATAACATGCTGCCTGGCCCATTCTAATATTTGTCGTTTATGCTCACGTGTTAACGGAAGACCCCTCAGGGCCAGTTTCTCAATTTCGAGTTAACCCGAGGCTGCGGGTAACGTGTTAACGGAAGACCCCTCAATGGACGTCTAGAAGCCAGGTTAATCTCCCCCAAACGACGTCGGATGGTTTCAATGGAAATTTCAGGACCATTGGCATTTAAAAGTCGATTTCTCAGCATCCTACATGAAGAAAGAGGATATCTCCTCGCCGAAATGGTGACAAAACGGTCTTGTGCGGGTGTTGTTTTTCTTGGTCCACCAACCCTATGTCTTTCCTGCACCGAACCTGCCTCATTCAACCTATCCCGGAGTCGCGATATTACACTTTGCGATACTTGAAATGTTTCTGCCACAGCGACTTGAGTGAGGCCACCCTGTAGCATACCGATAGCCCTATTAGCGTCGGCGTTTGTTAATTTACGACTTGGTATCTTAAGAAGTTCGTGAAATTTACTAAGTTCGATATCGCTAAGGGGCCCACATTAAATTAACTGCATATTGAAATGCTAAATCTTACGAATAATGTGAAAAACTGCCAAACTCAAGAAAAAAGACGACCAGATGGTGAAAATATGCATTCAAAGCGAATTAATAAGTTTTTATTGGCAGTTGATCACGTTTTTGATATTGTCTTCAAAATTTTACGCCCCTCAGAACAACTTTATATTATATCCCTAACTCTTGTGGAGCAGTTTATCTCTTCGATATAAAAGTTAATCTAATTTGTACTTTAGGATTTTAAAGTGAACAAGAACAATGTTAGATGTGCTAAATAAATTATTCGGCAGTTTTGTAGGTTACCTATTACAAAACAACATGCAAAATTTCAGAACAACGTTGCAAAATTATTTATTAATAATTAAATTATATTGATTTCTGACCCTTGTATAGGTCTTGAAAAAATCTGCACAGAACACTTTATAAAATATAACAACAAAAAACTACTATAACTAACTTCACCCTTAGTGATCAAGTTCAAGGTTATGGCACAATGCCTCAATTTCGTTTGCTTTAGCTAGGTGTTCAGGTACAGAGTTATACAGTGCACTTCAAAATTATGGAACAAATTCATTTTCTTAGAAGAAAAATATTTGGTAACAAAATCCTGAAAAAGGTTTTTTGTTGCACCCTGTGCCATCCCCATCAACCCTCTAAATTTTTTGAATAGGGAAAGTGGGTCATGTGGTACTTTTTGGCAAGGTCTCGTATCTTCTTTACAGGGGTGCAGAAATTTTCAAGAAAAAAATGTTCTTTTTTGAAAAATAGTTAGTTCAAAGAGGTTTTCAGTATGTGCACTTCGTCATGGCTCATTTACTTTGAGACGATGGTACCTGATGAAATTTGTCACTGAATGAAAGTCGACCATTACAGTTCTGTTCATGCACAACATTCAACCCCTACGCACCCTTTAATGGAGAAAAAAAATGTGAGGGGGTTCTAATAATATCTTCGTTTTTATTATAATCCATAAATCCATATAAATAAGAATTTAATCAGTTAATTAAACTTATTCCAAGAATTCAACACTTTCAATAATCATCAAGTTTTGTTCAATAGTATAGGTACTTATACTGTTGGTGTATAGCACCAAACTGATTAATATAATTGTAACTGATTTATTTTGAAGTCTTCGTAATCTCTGTAGAACATAACCTTAATCGTACTCTAAATGGAAAATATGTAAGTGAAATGACAAAAATGATTATACAATAAATATCTAATTGAGTTATTAAGCTGCCCTGTTGCCCAAGAATTTTATATATAGGTGCTCCTAAAGACGTCATCAGGTATGTTAACACCATTGCCAATGTCCTGAACCAAGCCACGACCCCCTTTTAGTAATAATACTAATAACAAGAGGTATTTTTTTTTATTATTATTATTGATAAGGGGTTACGTTGCACCGCGACCTTGAGATCTATTGTGCCCCCCATCAGAGCTGTTCTCACCATTACGCCATCTACAGCTCGCCCTCCAGTTCCAGAGTATAAATGAACCTCAATATCTGGGAAGGCTTCAAGGATATTACGTCTTCACTCCTACAAGTTTCCTGTCCAAAGCATTCCTTTCGCTGACTTGCAATGGCGAGGCATTCTGTAACAAGGTGAAGAGGAGTTTCTTCCTCCTCCCCACAGAATCTGCACTCGTCAGTATCTGATAAACCTATTCTCATCAAATGCTTCCTGAGGCGACAGTGTCCTGTGAGGAAGCCAGTGACCAGGTGTAACTTATTCTTACAGAGATCCAGATACCTTTTGGATCTCACTTCTTTAAAGTTCCTAAGGAACTTTTTGGAATGAACCAAACCTGGAAGATTCCGCCAGAGTGCTTCTCTTTTGGTTTCCTCCTTCTCCAGAAACTCTTTCTTGTAGGTGCATTTTCCTATACCGCAGAAAGGTTCTGGGCCAATAAAAGGAGTTCGTGCTGCCTTTCTGGCAAGTGTATCGGCCTCTTCGTTCCCCTTGATTCCCGAGTGACCGGGGACCCAGACTAAAAAGACCTTATTATTCTTGCCAATTTCATTTAGTTTTCTTCGGCACTCCCATATCAACTTTGAATCGATGGCATGGGAGCTCAGTGCTTTGATAGCAGATTGACTATCCGAATGGATTGCTATGTCGCATTTCTGATATTTTCTTTCTAGGTTAATATCTGCACATCTTTCGATTGCGAGTAATTCTGCCTGAAAGATACTCAAACGGGAGCCTACCGACAGTGCGCACTTGGTGCCTGTCCCATATACCCCAGCGCCAGCTCCCGTCGTGGTTTTTGAGCCATCTGTGTACCATTTTATGGTATTTTCTTTGAAAGTCTCGGTGGTGAACTCCCTTTCCCATTCTTCCTTTCTACTTAGCATCGTGGTGAAGTTCTTCTCAATGCTTACTTTTTTGACCATTGCATCACTAGGAAGGTTCACTGATGGGATGTAATTAGTCAAAGAGGTCCAGGCTCTCTGACATTTAATCCTCTCAGTTCCTGTACCTTCCTTAGATATTCTGAGGATGGCCTCATGGGCTAACCTCTCAATCACTAGATGCAGTGGTGAGAGATCTGTGATGATCTCAAGTGCCCTGGTTGGACACGTTCTCATAGCTCCCGTGATGCACACACAAGCTAGCCTTTGCACTTTGTCAAGCGCTTTCCTAGTAGTTGTCTGATCTGCTTTGGCATGCCAGACTACTGCCCCATAGGTAATTATTGGTCTCACAATCATGACGTACATCCATCGCAGTATTTTAGGGCTACAGCCCCAAGTCTTACCGGATAGACTTCTGCACGCCATCAGAGCTCTTATTGCTTTACTTGCAGTGATATCCACATGCTTGTTCCACAGAAGCTTGCTATCCAGAGTTATTCCCAGATATTTAACTTCAGTCTTCCAGTCAATCACTTCTCCATTTAATGAGAGGGATTTTATGGCTGGAAGGTTTCTTTTCCAGATGAATGGAATTACTGTGGTCTTGGTTGGGTTAATACTCAGCCCCACCGACTGGCACCACTGCTCAATAATTCTGAGGCCCTCCTGTAGTAAGTCACATAAGATGCCCTCGAATTTGCCTCTCACTATTAGAACTATGTCATCAGCATAGCCTACGCATTCGAAGCCAAGCTCCGTTAGCCTGTGTAGTAGTTCATCTACTACCAGGCTCCATAGGAGGGGAGATAATACCCCCCCTTGAGGTGTCCCACGAGTGGCTTTGACAGAGATGGGTTGATTTCCCCCCAATGTCTCAGCTGTCCTCGTCGTCAGCACGTCATACATCCATTTTATTATGGTATTGTTGACACCCCGCCTTTTAAGTGCTTCTCTGACAGACACGTGTGTTGTGTTGTCAAAGGCCCCAGATATGTCCAGGAATGCACACATTGCGATTTCTTTATTATTCAGAGTTCTCTGGATGACTTCAGTCAGTTGATACAAGGCAGTCTCTGTTGATCGACCCACCCTGTAGGCATGCTGACATTTGTGAAGTGGTTTATTCTCCAGACTCTCCGTTCAACAAGAGGTAACTACCTATCCTCTAATTTGTGTTTTCGTTAAGATAGGTTTCAGTCCAAGGAAACTGCACATAGGATTCGTTTGTGTGACAATGGTCATTTCCATGTGGATCTCTAACACTGCAACTACAGCCCTGATGTTACCGATAGTTTTTACGACGCTCAAGGAACTCGAAGAGAAAGGTGTGGGCAAGATCTATGAAGAAGACGTCAGCATCGAACAAGAAGAAGAAGGTAAGGGCTAGAAATTGATGGTCGAGGTAATTCCGTGCTCAATAATTTGTTACGAAGGTCATTTCATCAAGTAAACTGCGTTGGATTATACATTCGATATCTTTCACCGTTCATGTGAGCAACTGTTCTCACATGGTTTATTCAATCGACTTACAACTCCTCCAAAAAACCTATGAAAGAACCGACGTAGCGTGAAGATTCAAAAAGGGGAGGAAATTTCCTAACAAAAAATCCCAACTGTAGGACCAATATTCATAATTTTCGCAGAAGGTTGAAAAAACGCCCGAAAATGGGTACTCCGGCTTGCGCAAGCCTCGCCCATAACATAATCCTTGATGATAATTATGATTAAAAAAAAAGTTTCTTAAAAAAAATCATTGCTTAAAAACGCATTTGATAAATAACAATTTTTTTGTACCACTTGTTAAGAAATTTTCTGTGGGTGTTGAAAAAAGTCGAGTCGTATATAAAACTTCATACAAAAAATTTAACGAGACCAAAAACAAGACTCTCGTGTTGCGCTGTATGTGGTCTCGGTATCGCCTATAATATTTTTGAAGAGGTCTCGTCTCGTCTCGTCTCGCTTTTACGAGACGAGAACGAGACGAGACGAGAAAAATCTCGCTCTCGCGTGAAGCCCTACACCCTGTATTTGCCATTTTTGCTTGATCCTGGTAATAATTGTTCTCGTAGGTACCGATGATCAGAAGAGGCGGCCAACGAGATCTACGATGGGCTACTTCATCAGTATAGCATACGCATCCACGATAGGAGGCACTGGATACTTGACAGGCAATGCCACCAACCTCGCGTATAAAGGCATATACGAGACCACGTTTCCAAATCTCAAAGTGAGCAGTGGCAATTGGCTCTTATTCTGCGTTCCTTACATGCTGATCACCATGTTCCTCACATTCCTCTGGATCGAACTCATATACATGGGCCTCTTTAGGCCGAAATCATCGGCAGCAGAGGAGTTCAGGGCCTCTGAAGAAGAAAAGTCCATTGCGAAGGTTTATATCGTGGAGAAACTCCAGAACCTTGGTTGGATATCATTCCATGAGATAGCAGTGTCTGTTTGTTTTGTGCTGGCCATCCTGTTATGGATATTCAGACAGCCGCTAACATATCCTGGATGGGCGGATATTTGGGTACCTTGGGGCACCACGGTAATTATTCATATTTTCCAATTATTTTTTTAACTTAGGATATTCAGGTGTAGTCCGGTCAATTTAGACATTCGAAGTTACCTAAATTCCCACCAAGCTGAAAATCGGTGAGATTGTTTAGATCTTTAGATCTCCTTTCCTCTGTAAGGAGCAAAACGGTAAGTTTTATCATGAAAATACCTCAGACAAAAATTGTAGATCATAAAACTATCTACAAAAAATTTATTAATACTTTTTTCTCTACGAGCCACCGTTTTTGAGATATAACGATTCAAAAAGTTGTAAAAGTTGTAATCGTCATAATATGCACACGTTTCCTCGTCCCCTATGAGGTAGTGTACTTAGCGCGTTTTTTTTTACTTTTTTTAATTTGAAACTATTGAAAAATAATGGATATTAGCAGAGATTGAGAAGATAAAAGCAATTTAAGTTAAAAAAAAGTAGTGAAATTTAATCGTCCGAGTCGTAACTCTCAAAATCTTATTCTTGTTCTTCTTCTTGATTTTCTTGTTCTTGTTCTTGTTCTTCTTGTTCTTGTTCTTCTTGTTCTTCATCTTCATCCTGAGCAAGTAAACTGCGTTAATAGCGATGTATCGCATGTTGCCTCGTTGGAATCAAACGGAACCTCTACTGGTGATTCAAAATTAGAGCACAACCGGCCTTGACAATGTGTACATGCCAGAGAACAGAACAGTTCGACTTTTTTGCAACCACATTTAGTACTGCATCCCTTTTTGCAGTTGCAAGAAATCGAGTTCAGCAGTTTTTCCGGCGCAGGTGGAAGTGAAGTGTGCACTGGTTCTAATGGATTGTTGACCAACTTCCAACCCCAGTCTGTAGGGTCTAGCTGATAACCGTGCCACACTTGAACTTGGTAATATACCCTAAAAAGATGATGAGCAGCAACTGAGGTTGGAGGAAGACAAGCTAATTGTACTTGTTTTTTACTTTTGATGTTTTTAAAGAAACATGCATATCTATACTTATCTAAGCAGGTAGTTTTTTTAGGGGCTCCGTACATAGAAAGAAGAAAGCGAATGCCGTTAGTAATAATTCCTTGTCGAGTAGAATTACTATTTTTAAAATCTTCAGCACATTCAATTAAATTTTGTTTCTCAAATAGTTTGAAAACTGTTATTTTACCCCTCCTGTAAAATGCAGATGTCGTATCACAGCCAGTTATTGCGTGTAAAAATAGTACATGATTTTGACACTTTGCAAAAGTAGATTAACTTTTTAATGAATACATTTCTGATTGATGTTGAGCTTTCCCTCGTTTTAAGAAGAAAATAGTTTTTTCAGTTAGAGTTCGAGCAGTCAGTAATATAAATCGTATAAGAAAATCTTCGTCCAAAAAATACGAAAATTGCAAACATTTGGGCTAATTGATAAGCACTCTGTTCCGAGGAACAATAGCGCCAAAAATAATGTAGCATTTTTAGGAGTACTGATTTGTGAAAATTAAAAGTGGAAAAATCATGCAGTACCTACAACTAAGAAGAAAATTATACTCTGTTATTTATAGCCTGAGGGTGGTAAAACAACAAGTTGATGTAGAGATACTGAGGACCAATTATTTTGCAATCCTTAACATCTTATGTTATAATTTTCTGGGTTAGTTCCTCATGTACTGCTACTGATAGAATTGTTGTCACTCGGAAAGGGGCGATTGCGATTAGAACAATTGTTGGCCTAAAATATAGACAAACCTGTCGGACATCATTCGAGAGAAATAATATATTAACAATTTATGGGCTAATTGTTGTTCTTTTATAAACGTAATAGCTACTTAGCGAATTAAAGAAATGTGAATAATACTAGACGTAGGTTGCCATTGTTTTTTCCTAGACACTCACAGTTTACGAAAAACATCCCTTCTATATGACAATAAAGTTGTACAATACATTACCTAAAAAGTTCCAAAATATTATCACCAGCCGCCCCTTTTCTTCATTTCGAAATTCACTCATATTTCCTTCTATCCTATTGTGTGCATGTATTCTTACATTCCTCTCAATTACTTTCAAGTTTTCCTGTTATGTATTTGTATTTTCTTCTAATCTCTCATTAAAATCTTCTTCTATTTTATCATCCTTTTACTCAAAATTCCATTGAGTGATAATATGCTTTCTTCTATTATTCTGTCCAACTTTTGGTAATTCCCTTCCATTTGCTTTTCCATTTTTTCTGCATTCTCCTCTTTTTCTTTAGAGTATTCTTCTATTTTATCATTTATTTCTGGTTGCATTCTTCCTGAATTGTTCAATTTCTCATCATTTCCAAAATTGCCAATTTACTACTGATAATTGTTTTCTTGTTTCCATGGTTCTTTTTAATTCTAAACACACACTTGGAGAGATGACACACACTCCAGTTAATAACTTTACAAAATTCATAACACTTAGCCAGGGAATTCACCAATCGGCGTTGCACACCAACTTGGAAGTACAACCCTATGAGAGCGGGTAAAAGCCTTGGGGGAAGGCTGGAGAGAGATTAGGTACCGCTTGTAACAATCAGGGTATGGGCAGTCGGGGTTAAATAAAGCGCACATATCAGAACCAGTGTTTTGAAAATCAAAGATGTGATTGATATAAAAATCCTACTCCAGTGATGTATTTAACCATGTTGCAGATAAAGGACGCAACCGCTGGAGTGGCAATTTTACTAATATTATTCTTCGTGCCGAGGACTACCGGTTGCTGCTACGCCTTCAGTTCAGATGAGAAGAAACCGAAGAAACATTCGAACGGACTGCTGACCTGGAAGTATTCCTTGAGAAGGATCCCGTGGGCCTTGATTTTCATCATCGGAGCTGGTTTCGCCATTGCTGAAGCCGTACATAAGAGCGGTTTGAGCGAAAGGATTGCCAGTGATTTGGAAGGGATGGAAAAGTATTCCGTCGTCGGCGTTCTTGCTGTTTCAGCACTCGTGGCGACTTTGATGACGCAGCTCACCGCGAATATTGCTGTATGCGGGATGTTGATACCAATCATAGCGATTATAGCGAAGGTAAGAATTACCCAAAGTGGATAACGGGGGATTATGTTCAATATGTAAATTGTCTTGTTGGTCTTCCGGATGTTTGCGGATTGGTGTAGAGCAAATGCATTTATGCATTGATTATGAACTTGAATAAGACGAATTTAATCTATTTTTCATTGAACAAAATATAATATAATATATATACTATCAAAGGAGTGTACGAAATTTCTGGGAATATACAGTGCGCGTCAAAATTATGGAACAAATTCATTTTCTCAGAAGAAAAATATTTGGCAACAAAATCTTGAAACAGGTCAATTTTTGTTTCACTTTTACCAAATTTTTATGCATTTTTGAAGGATTTTTGTTGCACCCTGTGCCATCCCCATCAATCCTAGTTTTTTGAATAGGGAAAGTGGGTCTTTGTACCTTCTTTACAGGCGTGCAGAAATTTTCAAGAAAACATTTTTCTTTTTTGAAAAATAGTTAGTTCAACGAGGTTTTCAGTATGTGTACTTTGCCATGGCTCATTTACTCTGAGACGATGGTACGTGATGAAATTTGTCACCGAATGAAAGTCGACCATTACAGTTTTGTTCATGCACAACTTTCAATCCCTGTCAACCCCCTCACGCCCCCCTCCTTTTTTTTTCTCCACTAAAGGGTTCGTAGGGGTTGAAAGTGGTGCATGTACATATTTTTTTAAATTTTAAACACTGTTAATCTCTTCTTTTGAATTACTCGATGACCAAGAATTCAAACATAATCTCGCTTGCATCACATCATGTTTCAATGATGTACGTGTGTTTGCCAAGATCATACCTGCTGTGCAAAATAATCTTTCAACAGGTACGGATATAGCCATTAATAAATCGTCGGCCATCTTGGAAAGTGTAGGAACTTTTTCATGAACTTTCCACCACTCTAAAATACAATTTTGATTCCTATTTGTTTTTTCTAACAGCAAATGTTCTTCAAACTCAGCTTTCAAATGTCTCGAAGGTTTTGTTGATGTTTTAAAGAGGTTATAGATTTCGATACATTTTTTAATAGAATTGGACAAATTGGTATCGTTTTCAAGGAATACTTTCCCAGTGGGTAGATCATTGAGGGTGTTCTAGGCGTATTCCTCATAACACATTCCGAACCATTGAATAGCTTCAATTTTCATTTCTAGTTTTATTACATATATGTACTTCCAAAGATGTATACAATAATTTATCACATCTTCACTACAAGAAGCACAATATAAAACAATAAATTTCTCCAGATGTTCAAAAAGAGACGAAATTTAAAAAGTAAAGGGGCAATTAAATTTGTCCGTTAAGTATTGAATTCATAATGGGATCAGTTTTTGTGGTTGTGAATTCTATTTTTTCTTGAAAAATGATCTCAATTATCGCAAAGTCTTTAAAAAATCGTGTATTTCTAGAACGATTGATGCATTACATAGACAAAATATATTGGTAATTATAGTGCAAACTCTTCATATAATTTTTTTTTCTGTGGATGTTGGAAAAGGTTGAGTCGTATAGAAGAAAAGTCTACTGTATGTATCTGTAGTAAATAAGACGATCTTCGAGGAAGAAATTTTCGAGCCAAAATAACCCTTTCAATAGTATACGTGTTTATTACTCAGTATTTTATACGTTTATAGACACGTATACTAAACCGACAGTAAAAAATCGATCTTGAAAAAAAACAGATTCAAACCTAAAATATAAAATGATAAGAGATACGTTACCATAAGAAGTTATAAGAACAGTTAACAAGTTGAAATGGAAATGTGAAAAAATTACTTTAGTGTAGAATAAAATATTTTACAGATAGTAACAAGAGTTAATATTTTTATAAATATATTGGTCTCTATGTAGAGCTTTTCTAATTTTTCGAATAAAAACTATTACGATACCAAAAACGAGACTCTCGGGTTAGGCTATATGTTGTCTCGGTATTGCCAATAATATTTTTCAAAATGTCTCGTCTCGTCTCGCTTTCCCGAGTCGAGAACGAGAGGAGACGAGAAAAATCTTGCTCTCGTGTGTTCCCTGGCATCGTCTGATGCTTAATTGCATAGTAAAGGTCATTTTTTTTATATTGTTGATAACTTTCTGAAAAATCAGATCAAGAATCAGATGAAAGATTAAAAAGATCTTTGATTCCTCAAACCGATCCTTGCGTACTTTGTCTACATGTGCATTTTTTCGCAGGCTTCGGATATTCACCCGCAGTATTTAATGTGGCCCACCAGCTTAGCATGTTCCTTTGCTTACTTGCTTCCTGTTTCAACACCCCCAAATGCTTTGGTAAGCCATTACATCAATATGCCAACGATAGAAATGATCAAAGTTGGATTGGGAGTAACTGTCATTTCGTATCTGGTGTTGCTCATGATCTTCGCTGGATTTTTGCCATTCCTGATGGATATCCATAAGTTTCCACTGGACGCTTATATGAAAATAGATCCTGGAGTATCCACTACCCCCTAAAAGTAGTATATAGGATTGCATAAGTTTTGCTAACATTATATTTGTATGAATTAATTTTATAGATTATGATTTCTTCATTTGAGTAATAAATCGAAAATATTATCTGGAAGCTTTTCTGTACAATCACGCGATAAATAGATATTCCGCCGTATTCACAAAGCATTCAATCTCTGTCAAGTCCTAACTGAGGTCCTCATTTAAGGATAAATTTGAATCGCAACCTCAATTAATGTATTTAACGGTGGTGAAATCTATTTTCAACTGCCTACACCGATGGGCGGACTCGCTGTGTGAGCGTTTGAGACAGAGTTAGTTGCAGGTCTGAGTGCCCTTCAGTGGATCGAGTCAGAGTGAGCATCCCTTCAGATCCCGACTGGCTGTTACCTGACTTCGTTACTGGGGTGGCGTACCGTGGGTCAAACCGTCTCCGTCGGGTTCGTCACTTATAAATCTATTTTCAACTGCCTACACCGATGGGTGACCTCGCTTTGTGAGCGTTTGAGTCTGAGTTGTTTGCGAGTCTGAGTGCCTTTCAGTGAATTGAGTGAGGGTGAGCATCCTTTCGGTTCTCGACTGGTCGTTACCTGACTTCGTTTCTGGGGTGCTATTTCCGATTAAAGGGCGATGCAAGTGTAGTAATTTGTTTTGTGCTATTTCTGATCGGAATTACAGTGTGGGTCCGTGTACACGTGCCAACACATATCATTCTTATTTTCAGTCACCGGTAAATGATGTGTATGCTCTCATAGTTCGAACTATATATTATTTCTGTGAGTTTTACTGTTAATAGCTAACATTACAGATTAAATCGAATCCCTCTCCAACTGTGTAAAGGTTATCCATGTACAATAATCAGTGACCGACTCTGTCAAGGAGTTGCAACCTTGCTAAACTAATTGCAACTGGCGCCCGAGCAAATAGTGGATAGGCAGGTAACAGTAAGCTCCAGAAAAAGCACCAGAAAGCAAATAATACAGCATAGAATAAGGTGTATTGCTAATAACTAAAAGACCCATGGTGAAATCCATGGATTTCAATCATCAACAAATATTCCGTCGTTGATCCGAGTTGGTCAACTGGTCACCCAGTGTTCCCCCAAAGAGCGTCATCCAGGGCAGATACGTACCTGTTTCATTGTTATTACCAATCATCGGAGTAACTTAGCATACAGTATGACTAACGAAGGGGCTCTAGGAATCTGGAGCTATACACCTGAAATGTTGACAACTGAACCTTCAAAAAATAGTATTGGTACAGTTATTTTGCTATGAAGTTATGTTCTTTTTCACTCTCTTTCACTATCCACCTCTCTCTCTATTTTTTATTTCGAGGTACTTTCACGTTAGGATTACATTAGACCAGATAATAATTATCAGTAGCCAATAGTGTTGAGTAGGACATACAAGAGGCGCTTCATTTGTCCCGGACATGACGTCAAAATGTAAGAGTGCCTCGAAATTTAAAATTGTACTACTTCTATTTATTTGTCGCGATCGAGCGAGAGCGAGGCAGAGGCAGATAAAGAAATTCCATTTTGTGTCGGAACCTTTGATGTGAGGGTAGTAGAATTGCCTAATTTCATAATAATTGTACTAAACAATCAAATGTGGTTCATCCTCCTAATATCTGTCCGTTAGATATGTTCTTGCCGAAACCCTCATTACATAAGCTAAGCACTCTTACAACTTTCCAAGTTCGAGTGACAAACCTCCTAGAGAGCTTACTCATCAATACCGCAGTGACAAAAGCACGTCGCGTCTAACATTTGAGGCGCCAGGAGGCGCGCATAATTCGTACTATAATAACTTCAAATGGTTCAGTACGCCTCGCCTCTTTTGAAGTGGGACATTGTAATGGCTCAGGACAAAAAAGAGGCTACTCTTACAAACTCTTTTTCAAGTCGTGTCCTACTCAACACTAGTAGCCAATACCAAGCACAGCAAGACTAGCAGGATCCATTGCTTTGCGCTAACAGTATGTGTTCGTGTATTCTTCATTTATTCTCAATGTAGCTTCATTTACTGAATTTGGAGAAGGTTGGATTCAAAATATTCATTAATTTATAAAAGTTTATTGTCTCCAAAAGAGTTTTTCTTATAATTATAAAATATATCAGTATATTAACTATTATAATATTTGTGATATCACGTAGTAGTTATATGGCATTAGCAGAATTATTTAAAATAATTATTGTTAGAGTTATGCATGAGTAAATTTCATAGTTATATCTCTCCGCAATGTTAATCAGTCAGCAATTCATCACATGGCATGTTCCGTTTATTTATGGATAGCACAATGGCCAATTACCAAAAGTTGACACAGCTTCAATAGTTTTCTTGTAAGTTTACATAAAATTATTCATCTAAGAAAAAAATTATAACTGTTAACTTAAATAAAATGAACGAATATTTCCCTGCACTACTCATTATGGTAATTTTGATGTAATTCTAATTTTCCCTGAATAGAATAAATATAGGAAGACATATCGAGATAAAAGTATATTTCAAATAAGAGGCACTGTCTTTCTGACTGCTTTCCTCTTGTCGTATTTGAGGTTTCGGTGAAATAACACAGGCTGATTCACAGTCGATGTCTGTACAAATGTCGCAGACAGTCGTTTTGAGAGGTCGATAGAATATTCTTGCTCTCCTTGCTGAAAAAAAAATATAGTGATAAAAACACAATAATTTTCGAAAAAAGGAGACTTGAAATTCACAGGGTAGGTTCGATATCGAAATGTGATCGTCGACTTCGTCAATGGGCGAAATACATCTAACTGTTTCTGAGATATAGTTACTCATTATTGAAAGGTTTTTTCTGGGTTTTCTCTCCCTAACTCTGAAAGATATCTATAAAATAAAAATTAATTATTTTGTGATTTGCTTCTGAGTAAGAAACACAGGATATTTGTCAGAAGAATCATTAATAAAAACTTAATTTTGTGGCAATGAAAAATTAATTATTTTTTTCAACCCATTCATATACTTTTTCAAATATTTTTTTATTTCAATTTTAAAATTTTTTATTTGAAATATTCCGAATCTACTCTTTCTTTGATAGACCATGAACTGTCCAGCTCATGCCATCTGCATGCGACTTAGATAACTGGAATAGCGTAAAAGGACTCGAAAATGTTCATATCATACTCACAAGTATCATAGTAATCATACACCACCACTGCCACAGGTTTCTGATTAGCCACCTTGTGTATCCTGAAAGCTGAAATTGTCGGACAATATTCAATAACGCTAGATATATTGTTGAAGTAGAGAATCACTTTGGTGAACCGGTTTTTCGATTCGACTTTCTGCACGTTTTGACTAACTTCCAAGTTCGGTAGAGAGTGAATATCCACAATGTAACCGGACGGTAGATTGACCTCCATTACTGCCATATTGCTCGTTTTATTGTTTGTGGAGTTTCCATTTTCCTTCACTAACCTGAAAACAAAGTCTAAATGAATATGCGAAAAAAGCCTTCGCGCATGTAACAGTGACTTCTGGTTGTCCTTGGCAGTGTCAATATCCGAGTTTTTCGTATATCTGAAACTCGAATCGTCCGTGAATACGCATTCCCACTTCCTGTTTTCATACTCATTATAATTTTTGACGTTTAAGTTTTGAGTAAATGAAACTCCCCTCACCGATTAAAATCGAATAGATCTGTAGGGAACTACATTCTTCTGCCTCTTCGCCGTTCTCGTCAGTAGATGTCGCCTTGTCTTGACGAACACCTATCACCACTGTGCTTGACGCATTGAAACCGAAGCGCTGCACTGGAGACATTACTTCGGCGCCTTCGCGCTGAAGTTAAAAGCGTCTACGACAGGCTCTCACTGAACAAGCCATATTGATGAGTACATCAGTGAGAGCCGGAACGAAACGTTGGACAACCAAGAGGTTGTGGGTCCTCACAACGCTTCAGGCCTCGAAACCCACAGATCTGTCCCAAGAGCCATCGGATCAATTTTATAAATTCGTGAGAACCGGTTGCATTTGTTCATTTTCGTAGCAACACATAGGTAGCCCGAGGTTATACCTAGGGACGAATCGATCTTGAGTTTGGGTGGTTGTTTCGTGGGTACCCAAATCTTGGCCTTACTGCCACAAGAATAGTTTCATTTGAACCTATTCCAAAACTGTGGGATCACAATTGTTCATCATAAATTCCACGCTTGTATTTGATGAAACTCAATATACTATCCTAAACTCTTGTGTAGTCTTCTACAGTGGGCAAAAAGAGATAAATCTATAGTATTAATACAATATTAATGATTATCATAACCTCAATTAAATACTATGGGTACAAACCTAATACAGATTGAGAGTTGCAGATGGTTGGGATTAGAATTCTTATCGACTTGTGGATCTAAAATGAACATTGGCCAGGGGCCTGTTACGTCCTTATTATATTGGTAATATACTTTAAAAAAAGCAAGTCCCTTTCCTTGTGCCGTTACATTCACCTCTCTAGACGATTTGTCAATCTGAAAAATGATTAATTATAGTGATGCAAATGACCGATTTTGTTAATGTTTAGCTGACTATTTCACTCATATCAAAATCTGACCAACCACAGGCCAAAGACAGCTCGTATTAATGCGAAAACGCCAACTATCTTTGAATTATGATTCGTCTTACAACTTTGCTGTTTTCAACGACTCAACCATGGATACGGACTGTTTGACAAATGATAAATATAAATTACACTTATCAGTCTTATCACTCTTAATTCGAATTTACCATGGTAAATTCGATTAAGGGTGTCCAATACAGGGGAATGGACAATAGAACATACGCGCCAAAGCTCCTGACTTCACGTCAGTGCTTGAACCAATTTTATTTTTTCGTAATTTTTTTTGAAATTTTCTAGGGGTACGGTTCTTACAAAAATTTTTTTTCGTCATTTTTTTCAAATTTTCTAGGGGTACGGTTATTAAAAAAAATTAAACACGTCTTTCCGCCGTATTCACAAAGCATTGTTAAGTGTTTGAATCTCCGTTAAGTCCTAACTGAGGTCCTCAGTTAAGGATAAATAAGAATCGCAACCTCAGTTTACATATTTAAAGGTGGTGAAACAGGCCTGTTTCACTACCCCTATCCCTTATTGTTGCTTATTATCCCCAATTTATCCTTAACTAAGGACCTCAGTTAGGACTTAACGGAGATTGAATGCTTTGTGAATACGGCGGTTTATCTTGATTTTCTAATAATAGTTACCAAGCTTCAATTCGATCGAATCTTTATTCTTTGAATTATCGAGGAAATAATATTCCAGGTGGGTATAACTCGGAAACCGTTAAACCGATATGCCCAAAAACGAACTTATCTCTCCCATTCGGATACGCAACCTACCCTGAAAATTGCAAGTCCCTATCTCCTTTTGTTCAAAAGTTATCGAGGCAACGGTCACCCATATACTGAATTGACACAAGACTGCTCGAATCTTCAACAATATTTAATCGATCGTATTAAAACTTGAAACTTGGCAGTAGAGTTGGGTTCTAAAGGCTCTTGCAAAATTTCAGCAATTTCAGACGAATAGTTACTGATATATAGATTTTTTTTTTTTTATTTTCAATGATTTCTTAAAAATTTTCTACAAACACTATCCCCACGAAACTTTTGCAAGAATTTTCGCGTTGGCATTCTACAACTAATTTTCAACTAAGTTTCAATTCAATCGGTTTAGTATTTTTAGAGTTAATGAGGAGAAAAAAACAACCAAATTTCAGATGGCTATAACTCTAGAACCGTTTGGCCGATTATGCTTATAAACAAACTCAAATGTCGCGCTCTGATGCACATCCTAACCTGAAAACTTCAAGCCGCTATCTCTTTCCGTTCTCAAGTTATCGTGACAACAAAAATATTTTTCAATAATTGGTAATTTTGCAGTTTAACGCCCCCTCGTAAATATCGACTTTTTCATGTTTTTCGAAGAAAATATGCATTGTACAGTGATTTTTGATCATTTCCAATAGTGGCAAACCAGTTATTTTGGATCAATCTAACGGGATGGGGAGTGAATAGGGGTGCTGGGTGGGGTAATAAATTTATTAGGATTGCTCTGATTTTCTTAATTTTGTGATATTAAAATAAGAATATTCTCAAAATTTATAATGAAAATTTAAATTTGGAGAAATTTAAAAACAAAATTAATCGTATTGAATATAATACCTCACCCAATACTCCTGTTCACTCCCCCTTTCCGTTTAGGTTTCACCAAATGGACTAATTTGCCAATATTAAAAATCATCAAAATTCATCATATGATACAAATATAAATTTTTTTGAAGAAAATTTGTAATGTACAGTGATTTTTGTTATTTTTCAATAGTGACAAACCAGTTATTTTGGAGCTATCTAATGGGATGGGTAGTGAATAGGGGTGCTGGGTGGGGTAATTAATTGAATAATATAGCTTAGGACTTATAAATTTTGGATTTATAATGTGTGAATTATGGTATTATTTATGATGATTTTTGTTTTTTGTAGTATTTTTTTGAGAAAAAAAGAAAAAATTATTTTAACGTATGGTATATATTTCCTCTCCCACTTTTCCTGTTCAGTTCTCCTCCTGTCTAGATTACAGTATTTGGACTATTTTGTCACTATTAAATGTCATCTTTTACTTTACGTTACATATTTTTTCGAAATAATGTAAAGCGAAATGTGTCTTTAAAGTCGGGCCTGGAAACATTTAAAACTATCATTGTAGCCACTTTTGACCTACGCTAATTATTGTTTATCATAATACAGATGAATGGAAAAAATCGGTGACCACAGAAGCACATTTGGATAGATTTAGCTTGTAGAGAAACTTTTCAATTTACCTTATGCCTATGGATGCTCTGGCGAGTACAAATTTGCCGCTGCTTTCCAGTAGACGTGCCTCCTACGACCGTAGCAAGGATTCATGCATCTGAAGAGAACATCAGCCAAATATCCTGAAATTGCTTCACGCCTGAATCCAGCCAAAGGAACATGTCTACGAACTTCAACCCATAGTCTTTCAACGGTTTGGGTGTAGGCACCAGTTCGTGGATCGACGAAATTTTCAGAATGATTCACCGTGAGATGTAGGTATCCTTCGTTTAGCAAAGAACTGTACCCCCGCCATGAATCAGTCATAACCGTTGTGCCAGGGAGTACAAAACGTTTTTTGATGCCGACCAAAGCTTCGGAAGTGCGATTCTGTACAGGAACGAGAAACGCCTCACATCCTCCTTGAACTCCTTGTTCAATTCCACCGACCACCCATTGCTCAGTTAACACATGTCCTCGATTGTATTTCCTATGGCCCAGCAGTGCTTCGTCTATTTCAACGATTTTCCCAAGCCCCCCTATCGGTTGGGAATTCCGCATGAGATAGTCTTCTTCAACTTCACGGCAAAAGGAAAACCAATCAACAACTGTATGTTCACTGATCTTTAGCTCAAACATGGTGTCTTCAGTTTTCGCACCTCGGCTTGAGAGGAACATATCGACCAGGAAACACATTTGCCTCAAACTAAGATGCGAACCTTCCAAAAATGTTCCTTTGAAGACACTACGAGAAGTATCGCACTTAACAGATCCCCGTTTAGGCACATGAATCACTTTACGGCACCTGAACTCAAAGTTCGCAGATACTCTTGATCCACAAGTTTCACATACTGAATGGCAAGCCAAAACTCCATGTTCAATAAGAAAGTGGCGAGCTATTTCATCATCCGAAATTTTGCAGATAAACTCAATGTTTGTAAAGGCACATTCTCCGCAAACGTTGTAACAGCAGATTTGTACACTTTTAGTGTGTTACACTCATGAAATTCCCACTTACTTCTTCTTTTGCAGGAATTTTGACTTAATACAATTTGATTAAATTCAACTCTGATTCATTTATTTGGCTCGTTTCCTAGGTTTTAATTTCATATACTACTTCATAAATTTAAATTTCTTAAAAATATATCAACATGGAAACTAGATATTTTTTTATTTTAATTTTCAATTTGCGTGAAACTTTCATTTTGAATTTTCTCGAAAAATACTCATTTGCCAGTGCTAAAATTAAAACTGTGGTATATCAACATCATGTAGATTCTATATACAGAATATTTGGAAAATCGGCGAGGGGGCGTTAAACTGCAAATTAACCCAATAATTTTTTAATGATTTTCTAGCCATACGATTCACACAAAATTTCACAAACGTGCTTAGGTTCATATTCTACAACTACTCACCAAGTTTCAAATCGATCGGATTCATATTGGTTGAAAAAAAAATTATTACTCGGAAAGCATTGGGCCGATTATGCCCATTAACGAACTTGTCCGTCGTATTGGGATGCGCCACCTACCCTGAAAATTTCAAGTCGCTAGCTCTTTCCTATCTCAAGTTATCGTGGCAACGGCCGGACAGAATTAAATTTGACCTCGAATTCTTCATTGGGGAGTCGAACTTAAATCGTTTGAGACCATTTTCGTCAAAAAATTCGAACGTTGCAGACATTTGGGCAAAATGATAACGCGATGTTCCCAAGAACATACGCGAAAAAACTAGTTCATGGTCGAGAACTTTGGTGTGTGAAATTTTATGTGCGTATCATTTTCACTTTCCCATTTAAGAGTAGTAGTCCCTTTAAAAGAATTACCCTGTATACTAGTCATACTCACTTCAAATCTTTGTTCTATCGTCGCATCATTCTGGGTTATATGGAATTTCCCACTGTCTTTCTCCGAATACGAAAATTCCACCTGTATATTCGTAGGTACAGACAATTTCGTCATCAGTTTATACAACGCTTGCAACCCTACCACCGTATCTTGCGTGGACGCAAAACCAGCAATGTCATTCTGTTGCTTCATCAACCAGTTCAAAACGGGCATAGAGTCTTCTAAAAGGTTATTCTCCAAAAAAGTTAGCAGAGCGTACGAGGTCATCTCTATATCGATCGATCTAGGAAGTTTGCTCCACGGGTTGTCTTCGTCCAGAGAGGGTCTCGACCACCATTTCATGGCATCGGTGTAGTTGGCCCTGTTGTCCAGTAGATTGAATGCGCTCTGCTTGGAAGGATGTTTTGCTATTTGTAAGACATAGCTGCAGAGCGCAAGGGAGTATGTTGCTTCAGTTTCTTCGATATATCTGGCTATGTAGTCCAAGCCTTTGTTTATTACGTTCTTGTACTTTGATGTATATTTCTGAAAAATAGAGCTGGATGTTAGATATCTGCTCTAATAACAGAGATATCGATTTTTCAGTTAATTCTAGGACACCTATGCCCTAATTGACTGCAATAGGTTTCTTGCATGAATTTCTTTTATTATTGGAATGGATTATTATATCCATAAGAATACTGAAAAAGTTCAACCGCCGTCAAAAATTTCAATTTTCAATGATAAGATGATCATTCAAATTTGGTGGCACATAATGCCTATTCAAACGATCGAAACTTGGCGCCACTCTTTATTCCAGTGTAACACAGCTCCTTATAAAAGGATCGCAGTCAGCATTGGCTGTAACAAGCAGATGGTAAATTTTAATTACGTCATCCGTCACAGCAACGATTCAGAAGCGTTTCACCTTATTTGAAATAGCTTCTTGATTTACCGATTTTCAATACCAAAATATTTAAATTTGATAAATTATGAAAGTGTATACATGATTATCTGGTATTGAAGTAGATTCAGAAAAACATAAACATAATAATATGGTATTTCGGGTTACATGCAAGAGACCTATTGAGAGGGAAAATTTGGAAATGGTGATGACAGAGCCAACAACGAGAGTAGCATCTGAAGGATAACAGACGTTACAACAACAAGGAAAACATATTTTTATTATGGGTCCTTCCTCAAATAATTAGGTTAACCATCTACTAGTCTGGTGACTAGTGGATTAACAGGCCACCTGTTTAATGAATATTTGAAGAGAATGGGGTTAACTTGCTGTTTCCTGTATCGATGGTGATGAAACTGCCTAACATATTCTGTTCAACTGCAGCAATCCGAACGAACTAAGGACCGTACACCTAGCAAAGCCAACACCCACTATTTCTATGGCGAGGGGAGCCCTCTTTGACGACTCGTGGCATTTTTGTCGGTGTGTCATTGGATCTAAGTCTCTGCAACTTTAGGTAAAGGAACAATGGGTTTCAAGGTCTTCGTTCGGTCCAAGTTTGGCGCCGCAGAACAATAAGAAGAATGTTGTATGAATCATAGAACTAGGTGCTCAAATAGAGAGTAGAATAATGTCTATAAATTCCGAGAAAAACTCTGTTGATGACAAAGAACAAAAGAGCAGTGACTTAAAATCAATGATATACTAACCTGATTCTCAAGGAAGGAAATCAAAACAAAAGATGTAAGTGGTAAACTGTTACCAGCTTTATCTTGCATGTCACTGTGTATTTCATTTCCGGTTTCATAGAAACTTCCATTACGGTTTTGCTTCCCCACTAACCATTCGTAACCTTCATTTATGATGTTCTCATCGATATAGATGAAGTCAGAGGCTTGTCTGAACGCCAGCATTGTATAAGCAGTCAACCTACAAAAAAAAAAATGTTATACCGTTTCTAGGATTCTATGGTTTGAATAGTTCACTGAAAGGTTGATGTTAGATTTCACTAAGCTTCGATTAGCTCAATTGTGCATTTAATTCGATGGTTGCATCAAAAATTAACTGAGAGTAGAATCATAGAATCACACGGATTTGGCAATTAAAATCTGTCAAAGCTTAGTGAAGCCTACCATGAAGTTTCTGAATTATATCCTTTCGATATTATGGACCTTTGATAAGGGAAGAGAGGGGATACAGCATACCGTACTACGCAACGCTATCAATCTGAAACCAAAACTTTGACAATTTGGTGGACACCAAACGATGTGGTGGACGTTTGTTTCTTGTGTTTTCACTGACTGTTTTATTATGAAACTGTGTTACACATAATGATAGGATGTGCAGCTTACGGATGTAAAAGCCAAAGCTGGAAAAAGGGGCCTGGTTCTGTGGTCATGTGGTGGACATTTGGTTTCAATATCAGGGGATATGTTATCCGTCCTCTCTCTTCTATAGTCTAAGTTATGGACACTTGAAGTTGTGGAAATAAGGATGATTTGTGTATTATATTGATAGGTGAATACTTGTGGTAATACAGAAATGAAGTATCCCAAAATAAAAACTTGTTCGAAGAACCCATTCAAATATCTCAACACCCGTCCCTATATAGTTTAGACTCAGGGCAATTATTTTCGCTCACGTTTGAAAGCTAACAATAGGTTAGGTTTATCTGTTTTTAGAACAGATCATTTTCGTTTTTTAAAAATAATATCATCAAATATACAATTTATAATGATAGATTAGTTGGTGGGGTTCGTTAATGGGCATAATCAGCCAAACGGAGTTGAAACAATACAATTATAATTGAAACTTGCTAACTAGTTATAGAATGTCTACACAAAGACTTATTTCATTAGGATCGTATCTAATTTTTAAAAAAATCTCCGTCCGATATCGTTGAAATTTTGTCGGAGCCTGCCTCGGAGCCTGCAGAACCTTATTTGCGCATCCGAATGCGACAGTTATGTTCGTTAAGGCGCATAATCGGCCCAACAGTTTCTGAGTTATACCCATCTGAAATGATGTTATTTCCTCAATAACTCAAAAAATATGAATCCGATCCAATTTAAACTCAATTACGTAATTAGTTATAGGATGCTTACGGGCTGATTTTTGCGAAATTTCAAGAAGGTATGATCAGAAAAAATCGAAAACGCCAATTCCTTCTGGCTGTCATTTTAAAATAGAGTAAGGAATTTCAGCTCGATCAAATTTGTATGAGGCGTGAGTAGACAATGGTGCATGCTGACTTTTCTCGATTTTTTTTTTGTAGCTCTAACATGCGTTTTCCGAATGAAATGAAATTAATCTTCATCATTTCTCCTTAAATGCGCCCTTTCCGAGATATTATTCATTGAAGGTTATCAAATCTGAAATTTCAGAAATTTGGAATCCTCGAAGCTGTGAGCCACGTTGCCGTACCTTTTCCTCGTTCACCATCAAAGTCATAGATAATTTATATGGAGGAGTTCCCCAAAAGGTACAACTCAGCCGAACCCGGTTGAGGGCCGGTTTCTCAATTGCGAGTTAACCCGATGTTGCGGGTAACCCGAGTGTTGCGCATTCATGAATATCGCTAAATACATGCGTCAACTCGCAACCTCGAGTTAACTCGCAATTGAGAAACCGGTCCTGAAAGGGATGATAATACACAGTACACAATCATTTGGACAAGTTACTCACCATACACTACTTTCGTCATCCCTCCTTCCGAAGACGCTAAACGCTTTATCTTTCCTTTTGAATGACAATTGCGTTTGGTAGCTGTCTTCCAAATAACCCACTGCTTTGTCATGTATGTGTGGTACCTCTTGTTTCGTAGTCTTGAGATATCTTAGGACGATCAAATTCGTCATCATGTGCAATAGATTCTGCTCCCCACAGCCCGTGGGCTTCCTAATAACACCATCTAGATTGCGCAGTGTAGGTCCAAAAATATTACCAACGCTCGCTACATCAATTTTCTCGGAATCGGGAACGGTGTTTTTGGGTAAGGTAAAATTGATTCTTTTTTTCACATACTGTTCTCTTCTCAAGTCCAATAGTTCTGATTTGGAGTAATATTCCGTTTCGCCGCCTGGCTGAAACATGGGAAAGTAGCGTCATTTTTTGAGTAAATAAATGTTCTATTCTGACGGTAGTGGCACAATCTACTGTTCAAGAATTTACAGTGCTTTGCCTAAGGCAGTGTAAGGACATAGTATCAAGACCAGCACAAAACACAACTGACTTCACAACTTTCACTAGCTCTCAAGAGCTTTTTTGACCCAGAATTCGAATGTTAATATAACATTAACATTTACGTATGATATAATAATATAATAAGAGGTGCGCTGGAGAAAACACAAAGCAAGGATGCCTTAACAGCTAGCTACAAAAGAAGCTCAGAGATATATGGAAATCACAGCTGTCCGGGAAAAAAATAAACTGACTGCTAACAGCTTGGCAATCCCGATAGTCACCTGCTCTTTCGGGGTTATTAACTGGACAGTGAATGAAATTCTCGAGCTTAACAGATCCACAGATAAGGTGATGAACAAAGCCTCTATCCCAACTGCTCGATACAAAAAGTATACCTTCCACGAAAGCAGGGAGGCAGGGGTTTGTAAAGTTTGGAAAACCAACACCGTCAACAAACGGAAATGGCAATAAGGGCATTGAGAAGTGAATATCCGCTTCTGAAAATGGTGGCTAATCATGAAATAAGAAACCAAAGAGCTTTCTTATTTAGGGCTGATCAGATAGCTTTGGGGAAGCTCAGTATAACTGGCATATATATGGATGAAGAGCTATCAGGAACACCTATCACGTCAACAGACCAAAGAAGAGTTGGCAGAGGGATAAGACAGACACAACTGAAGACACTACGCGAAGATCACATGAGTGAATACCTGCAATCTACATATTTCAGGAGTTTGAAAGATTAGGGCCAATTAGAAGAAATACCCTTTGCCTTTTTTAAGTCAGCTGGTCTCAAGTCGGAAACGGAGGGATTTATTATGGCTTGTCAAGATGGGGGGATGAATACAAGATGGTATAAGAAGAACATCATGAAAGTGGACACCGCAACAATGTGCAGAGTATGCCACAGCCAGCAGGAAACTCTTATGCACATCCTGTATGCATGCAGAGACCATGCTCCATCAGGATATGTGGAAAGACACAATGCGGCACTCCGAATTCTCTACTTCCATCTGAGAGAGTTTTATGGTATAGACAACGAACAAGGGTTACCATATGTACCTCCTAGAGATTGAAGCAGTTGTTGAAAATGACAGACCTCGGATCTACTGGAACTACGCTATTCCAACAACATGGTAGATCCACACCATAAAGTCAGATATAGTCCTGCTGGACAAAGATCTCAAGAAACTGTTTGTTGTCGAATTTTCCTCCCCCGGCGAAAATAATGTGGTGATGTAAGAAGAACAGAAGAGGGAAGAATACAAGGATTTAATGTTCAAACTGGGGATTCTGTATCCGAGGCATAAAGTTAGGAGGTTCGTACTAATCATAGGATCTCTAGGCGGAATGAGAACGAACTACGTGACAGAAATGAAGATTATTCCAGCCTGTAAGTCCCTGATCAAGGTATTGGCGAACATAATACAGAAAGTAGTGTTACTCTGATCACTTCGAGTCATTAGTCATGAAGGCCACTTGCAGCTCATCTCTTTTGTTAAGCTGTAAGGGCCGGATGAAGTAGTACTCCAAGGAATGTGCGAGAGGTTTTTTAGTATGTAACCAAACTACAACTGGATTCTCACTCCTGAGAGAGCAGACCCTCTCAGGTTAAGCCTATATAAGGTTTTTTCTTGACCTCTATGAAAAGTGACATTTAACGTACTAATTTGCGGCCCTAAAATTGACTATTATTGAAGGCAAGTACTTTGCGGATGAGAAACTACTTTCTCATCCGCTGAGGTCACTATGAATACGGCATGATACGGTTCAATACAAACATAAGTGTCTGTAACAATAACTGTCAGTGCTGTGGTCACTATGGATACGGTTCAATTCAAACATAAGTGTATATTTCCTTTGCTATTGCGAAATTATCTAAGAGGCCCGAAATTCATTAAATATGTGGAGGTCGTCGAAAAAATGTAATATGCACCTCGAAGAAAAACTGTCTATTGTCTCGGCTGCTTGCAATTTGCAGACTCGACGATGATAGACAGTTTTTCGTCCATGAATAACTATTTCTTCTCAGCAGACAAAAAAAATTATAATAATAATTTGGGCAGAATGATAGCGCCCTGGTACTATTCTATATTCTATAATCGACTATCATTACTTACTTCAACCAGCAAAAATTCTGATACAACGTCTTGTGTGGCGGGGTTACTTGCTGTTACTTTTATTTCCAAAGATCCCACTTTCAGAGGTGTAACCATAAACCAAGCTGTACCATTCTGATATTTCTGGAGTGCCACTCGTTTCCTTTGAAAAGCTTCAATGGCTGTTGAATGAGAGGAAAAATATTAGAGATGTAAAAATATTTCAGAATTCAAACTGGTGAAACTTATAATGTAAATGGATTTTAATGTTGTTTGTTACATCTATATATTTATATGATCTGATTATTGGTAATTGATGACTATATATAAATTGATGAATACTAGCAGGAGTTGATTCGACTTTTGTACTGTAGCTTAAATGAATGTTTCATTATTTAAATCCTCCCTCTACTATCGCCAATCGATAGTTCTGTCTTTTAAGATTGGATTTGCATATTATTGATATTATAGAAACTCAATGTGCACTCAATAATGCGAACAGTAGGAAATTGTTTAAATTGCTTCGAACCAAGTATCTTAAGTAACATCTGTTGTAGCTCGCTTCATTTTTAGATGCACAAAATGTGAAGTTTAAAAGAAAACACAGGTGATTGGATAATTATATGATATTGTATTCATGTATATGATGCGAACTAAAATATTGAATGAATGTGAGAATAGGCGATGAAGATATTGTGGATAATCTTATAGTGGATATTTAATGAAAATCGAGTTGGAGTCAGTGTTTTAATAATTGAGTGTTTAAATGAGTTTTCCTAAACAATTTCATTGCATTTTGAGCATCAGATGATAAAGCTTTCAAATAATTATGTGATATTGTATCCAGTAACTTGGTCTGTGTTCAACAGTTAAAGACAATGCAGGGGTGGATTAAGACATTGTAAAATCTTCAAACGCCTATAACATTTTACCTGAGCTGAATCTGGAATAATGGTAAATGAAAAAGGTATTTCATTTGATGAGAGGAATCCATGGTTAAAATTAATGTACAACTTAAAGATTTACCCTGTAAATTTTTGGGCTGAACGAATATATCCATTCTCAACAGTTTTTAGATTCGAAAGCATAACTGTAGAAAAACCATAATTTTATGGTGGACAGAAAGAGAATGTGTCCGAGAGGCGAGATTCGTCTTGTTCTGACCATTTCATTTTTGGCGTTCCATATCAGCGTTTCAGAGGTGGTTTTCCTCCGAGTGATATTTTGTCAGTAATTTATTATATTACAGGTTAGTTTATATTTATTACTTATTTGTCTACTTGACTTGTTATTGCATTGAATTTAATCAGCAGTGATGATATTATTTGATCTTAGAATCTGATTCATGAGTAATATTTTTCATAAAATTGATGAATTCTGGCCATAAGGACTACCATGATCGTATAAGAATACAAATTTCGAACAGTAGGCATTAAATGTTCGTGGAAAGGCCAGAGAGGACATAAGGAACATTTTTCAATGAGGTATTGAATATTGTATGACTTTAATTAACTTAAAAGATTTGTGAAATATTTTTATTTCGTTAAAATTTTACAGTCCATATCTAAATCCTCAATAATCCTTGAGATATTGTTTTCAATTCATTGAAACATAACTGTTTAATAATTTGATGGGGATACGATATAAGTATGGAGTCATGATTATGAAATGTTTATTTTCTATGTGCACTGAAGCATGGGATGTGACCGATAAAGTAATCGAAATGTTTTTGCAGGATCTACCTCCAAAGAAAGAAGGAGAATGAAGAATTGAGAAATAATGAATTGTAAAAATGTAGAGAAACCTTTTTGGCGCTCTTGTTCCTCGGAACAGAGTGCTTTTCAAGTTCCCAAATGTTATTATTTTCAAACTTTTGGCTGAAAATGGTCTCAAACGTTTTGGTTCGACTCACTGATTAAGAATCCCTGCACTCCTGCACACGATCGGTTTCTGAATGTGTCAACCCGTAGAGAGCCTTTGAGTACTTGTCGAATCATGCAACAGTGACTCTTGAACGCTACTGGTGTTTTGGATTCGATTGAAACAGTTCGTCGGAGACTTCGAGAAGTTAATCTACATTCTAGAAAACTTTCTAGAAGCATTCCACTAACTGAATATCATATGCGACTTCGATTGGAATGGGCCATGAGCATGTATTGTTTACAGATTCGCAGATCGGTTCAGGAAGTTCATCCGTTCGAAGGGGGGTACAGAAATCTTTTTTTTTCATTATTTTTAAAATGAAAAAACTTTTGACAGTGCCTTTTGAAGGTTAGAAGAGTAATTCTGTGTTTGTGACTCCATCTGTCTGGCAGCCTAGAATTTTATCAGCTGATTTAATATATACCATATTCCGTTTTGGGAATAAAAATTGATGATTTCAAAGTATGGAGGAGAAACCATGAAACCACATTGTGATAAAGACTGTGATGAAGCTGTACAAAGCACAAATATCAAGCTCAAGGTAATTCTCCTAACTATACAGCGGTAGCAAAAATACTAGGTAGTTATAAGTAGCGAAAGAAAGTATCACTCCGATAGATTAAATACCCATGATTCACCTTGTTTTCAATGTTAGCAAGCTGGTATTGATTAGTTCAAGATTTTCTTCAGATTGATACAAACTTTTCGGAGCAGTTACTTCGTTTGAAACGGTAGTGAACTCAAAGTTTCGATCAGCGTTATGGAAAGTGACTTCGACATCTATGTCTCTCCCCATATTGTTATGAATGTGGACAGGCAGATTGATAGCTTCTCCTCTTTGAACTGAGAATGGCAAATCGAGCTTAATGTAGAAAGATCTTGCGGTTTGATAGATTTTCGGTGACATGATTCCGAGACCGTACACTGGGTCTAGAGAGAATCCCGTCATCCTCCAAGTGGCTATTTTATCTGGCAATCTTTTTCTTGTCGTCATAGTTCCATCGTACCTGTGTGAAGAGAATTTTAATAAGAATGAACATCTACAAACTAAACTATGATTGTCAGCATTCGATGGTCCCAATGATAAGGACAGCAACAAATTACACATACAGGGTGGATCTTCAGGTTGTAAATTAATGATAACCACTCCTCTCATCAAATGAGACACTCTTGTTCCTCGGAACAGAGTGCCTATCAATTTGCCCAAATGTCTGTAATTTTCGAATTTTTGGATGAAAATTGTCTTAAACGATTTGGTTCAACTCATCGATCAAGAATCCGTGGTCGAAATGAATTCTATTCGGCCGGTCCGGCCGGCCGTAGGTACAATAACTCCAAAACGAAAGGAGTTATAGGATTGAAATTTGCAGGGCAGATTAGAAGCGTAAATATATCGGACGAGTTCGTTAACGGGCGAAATACACCAAGCGGATTCAGTGTTATGAACGTTTTTAGTCAAAATATTTCCGGAACCGATCACCCGATCTATCTAAAATTTTGCGTCAAATTGTAGAATCATGACCTCTATATGCATGTGAAGTGTTGTATTGATTGGGTTGCCGTAAAGTGTCAAAAAAAATTTCAATAGCTCTCGAACAGAATGAGCTAGGCAGTTGCAGAGTAGGAACAAGAGCGCAAAAAAACACGTCAGTTCACCTACCTCATGGTGAAATTTGAGAACATCCAAGTCTCTGCTATCTCATCCTGAAGGTATACCTTCGGTATATTCCATACAGGGGTGGGTATTCTACTAAAGGCATATGGTCCTGCTAGAGGAGGCCTGGTAACTGAATGTATCGACAAACCCAATCCTCTATCGGGTTTGACAGTACTGCTATCAAATATTGTCGGTCTCAAGTAGATGTCATTCACTGAAACATATTTCTTCAGTAATATCTACATCGATTGAAGGGAAAAATTTAATTACATGTTGGTTTCTTCCTCAAAATATGGGCATTTGTAATCAAATCACCACCGGAGTCCTGAAAAATTATAAGCATAACTAGTGACTCGTAAGTATTGCAGGTAAGAGTATATCTTTGATTAGGAAAGAGAGGGGATACCGCATGACGTACTACGCAACGCTATCGATCTGAAACCAAAACTTTGACAGTTTGGTGGACACCAAACGATGTGGTGGACGCGTGTTTCTTGTGTATATCCTAGCGTTGACGGACTGTTTTGTTATAAAACTGTGTTGCACATAATGGCAGGATGTGGAGCTTACGGCTGTTAAAGCCACAGCAGGAAAAAGGAGCCAGGTTCTGTGGTCATGTGGTGGACATTTGGTTTCAATGTCAGTAAATATGTTATCCGTCCTCTCTCTTCTATAGTCTAAGATGTATATTTATAACTGATTCCTAACTAGAAACACATCTGCAATCGAGATATTCGAATTTTCGAGAATCTATATATGTACATATAATTGACAATTAGTTCGATACAATCGACATTGTGCCGTTGCCGAAGTAAAATCAATTCTTGGGTCTTCGCCAGCGGAAATTTGTTTGTAATTGGCACATTTGGAGAAAGAGGCGGTGCATTTCTTGAGGTTGGTGGTAAACATAGGTACCTACTGAATTGATTGCAAAAAATATATTTCTGTTTATGTGTTCTTAAATATCAGATAGTTGTATTTTTTCAAATATATGAAGAGTGTGAAGAGATTGCACCCATTACTGGATCCACTGAATCATATGTATACCGAAGATTAACTGCGAGTAGCAGAAGAATGTGATGTCTTACCAACATCATAAGATGCAAATTTGGACTATTTTCTTTTTGATTGAATAATAGATAGCAAATAAAGAAATACCTTGAATTTATTCCATGTCATTAATATTTTTAATAATGTAAATGTACAAAAAGTTCGAAATAAATGTTGAATCTCACTACAAATGCAAAAAGAATTGATTTTAATCAATGCGAGATTTGTCGATTTATAAAACACTAAACATTTACGTGATTGTGATACATGGAATATCGAAACATATTGAAAAAAAAGTGAAATCAAAACAATACCAAGCTGTGACTTGCGCATGTATATATGCTTACGTCAAACGCTACAGAAGTTGACAGTGCCACCTGGTGGTGTACGATAATTACTATGAACTATTCTCAGAATGCCACTTATTCATGAACAACTCAGAAGTTGTTAACGGTTAATTATTTCACTCCATTGTAGCGCCATCTATGGGAAATTTCAACTATCCAGGGACCCACTCAAAAACACGCCAAAATTTAATCCAAATTGGTTAACATATATGCGAGGAGTTCAGTGGAAACACACGTAAAGTAGAATAATATACTGGGTGGCCAACTGTAAGGGAAACATTTTCAGAAGCTATCTTCAGCTACTAGTCAGAATTTTAGATATACGCTCAGAACCTTCTATTTTCGATTAAAAATAAAAAATCGACGCGGAATGAGTGTTTTTCTAAAATGTTGTCGTAGTTCTGGGAATGGCCCTGTTTAGTTTTCAATTGGCCACCCTGTATATACAGAACCTGAAGTTAATTCCAGTGGAACTAGACAGTAAAAGTTTTCTTTCTCAATAAGGCAGATGACATGGATGTTTTCATATACATAGTCGATATTTACCTGAATACCACTGTAGATGTTGCTACCGCCTGGTTTCCAAGGGAAACGGGAACCTCCATCTTTCATTATTTTGTAGTACTCTGATATCAGTGCACTATCGTAACCAAGAAGCTCATCGGATACCATAGATTCGGATAAGCTGTAATCACTACCCAGCATGAAACTTTTATGATCAACAGCCATCAGTCCTACGAAAGAAAACGGTTGAGCTTTCATCTGAATATCCAAGTCCAATCCAGGCTCCGTTTCTGTTGTACTTGATTTCACGTCCAACTGAAATCAAAAACATGAATTACTACTTGGGAGGAATTCTATCAAATTCCACAGCTTAAATAAAGTTTCGAATTGCATGACCTTCAAACTGCTCAGTATCAGCTGACTTAAGTCATCCAGAGAATTCTGGCCAAAAAAGAAATAGCATTATGCGCATTCCTGGATATAACTGAGGCCTTTGAGAACACAACACATGTGTATGTTAAAGAAGCGCATGAAAGGCGGGGAGTGAATAAAAACATTATAAAATAGATGTATGAGCTATCGAGGAGGATAGCCGAGACACAGTTGTGTAATGAGACCACTTCTGTCAAAGTCACTCGTGGAACACCTCAAGGGGGAGTAACTCTTCCAAAGGCTAACGGAGCTCAGCTTCGGATGTAAAGGCAATGCCGATGACAGAGTCCTAATAGCCAGAGGTAAATCCAAGGGCTCCTTGTGTGACTTACCACAGAGGAGATCCTTAGAATGATTGAGCAGTGGTTAAGCAGTAAAGGCTTTAATGGTGTGCAGAAATCTAGCCGGTAAGACTTGGGGCTGCAGCCTTGATGAGATGCTGCGATGGATATGATTGTGAGACACGTATGGGGCAGTAGTCTGGTATACAAAATAAGCCAGAATAGTACGAGGAGAACCCTCGACAAAGTACAAAGGCTTGCCTGTGTGTGTATCGCTGGAGCTATGGGAACCTGTCCAACCAGGGCACTTGAGATTATCACAAATCGCACACCCCCTCATCTAGTGAATGACAAAATGGCCAATAAAGCCATTCTTAGAATATCTAGGGAGCCAATATTCCTAGCGACGATATGATTAAGAAAGTAAGCATCGAAAAGAACTTCACTACGATGCTAGTTAGGTAGAAAGACTGAAACAGTGAATCCAACTCAAGTTCTTGGAAAAATAAAAAAAAAATAAAAATATGGTATACAGACGCTTCAAAAGCCAATTTTGCAGCTGGTGCTGAAGTATATGGTAAGGAACCAAATGCTCACTATCACTAGGCTCCTATCCCAGCATCTTTAAGGGAGAAATACTTGCAATCGAAAGATTCGTGGAAATGAACTATCAGAGGTGTGATATAGCAATCCATTCTGACAGTCAAGCTGCTGTTATAGCTCTGAGCTCCCACGTTATCGATTCTGAGCTAATATGGGAGTGCCGAAGAAAACTTAATGGAGTAGACAGGATCTCCTTGGTCTGGGTTCCTGGTCACTCAGGAATCAAAAGAAATGAGGAGGACAACACACTTGCCAAGAAAGGAGCATGAACCCCTTTTATTGGCCGGAAACCCTACTATAGGGTAGGTAGATACACCTACATAAGTGAATTTCAGATGAAAGAACAAATTGATCCAAGAAGTATATGGATCTCAGTAAAAACACGCCACACCTCTTTACTGGTTTCCTCTCAGGGCAATATTGTCTTAGGAAGCAGATGATGAGATTGCAGCTAGCAGAAACTGATGAGTGTAGATTTTGTGGAGAGGAGGTTGAAACTCGTGATCACCTGATTACGGAATGCAAGAAATCTGCTGGAGCAGATATTGGAGTTCATCAAAACTATGGAACTGGAGCTGTAGATAGTGGTGACATCGACATCTCTCATAGAGGGACACAATAGACCTTAAGGTCGCAGTGCAACGTTAGCCCCTACAACAATATAAAATATATGACCATGAAGGATAATTGAAGTGAATTCAGGAATAAACATAATTTGTGACTCAAAATGCCAAACCATTCGGTTATTTGGTGCCTCAAAGTGCCTTCTATTGCGATGGTGATGGACTTTGAGAGAAAACTTATGGTGAGTTTCATAAAACTTTGATTGCTGTTGATCTTCGTATCAGTGCGATTCTATATTGAATTTCGGCCTATTTTTTAAACAACAATTTTTTGCTGAGATGTAGAAAGAATTTACATCCTTGAGCTTGCAGTTTTCAATATTATCCCGGCACTATCTGCAAACATCTCTCTCTTGCCATGTCCCTTCAAAAAATCTTCCGAATAGGTGTGTTATGCAAATTACTAAATCATCTTATGAAGGGATACTGGCAATTAAAGGTGCATAATGAATGAGATTAATTCGAATGGTTCTTCACGTGAATATAGATTCAAATGCATTCATTGACAAGACATATTTTCACTCACGAAATTCTGCAGTAGTCCACCTATTCCAATATCTAAGGTATCACCAATCATCTCTCCATTTTCTTTTATGTAGGAAACTATTATGTGGGAGAGAGGCACCATTGCATGGACTGCTCTGAATTTTATGATGACGTCCTGTAACAATGAAATCTATATTAGTCATCCTCAGTGATTCGTTCTTTAGTTGTTGTTATATAAGACGTATTTGTTACCAGTCATCTACTTTATTATTAATCTTTTTTCAGTTGATACTTATACATTTAGTGACAATTATCCAATTTCTTATGTGAATAGTGGGAGTGGCAATAAATCAAACTGACGTTTACTGTATGTGGACAAACTTTGTACCACCTTGGTTCTGGAGCAAGGATTGATGCATAATGTACCAAATTGTTCTTTCTTTGAAAACAGGAAATAGTTTTGATTACCTTCTTGCTATTTAGTTGTAATGTCTTCGAAATAATCACATCTCCCCTTCCGATGACGACATAATGCACGTGATTCATAGCTTCAGTGCAGGTGACAGATACTTCTACATCCAAATTGACCAGGGGTTTGTCAGTCTCAAGTGTAGCTTGGAGGAAGCTGTTGCTGTGGGATACTGCAGCCGGAACTGGAGATATCCTTTCTTTCAAATCTTGAAATTGTGCCTGTGGACGAATATGCAACAGTTGAGTAATTGCGCGCTTGTCATTTTGTCCAAATATCTTTGTGAAATTTCATGAGAAAATAGTTTCAAACTACTAAAGTCTTTATTTTTAGCTTCATGAGACCTTTCGACTCATTACGATACTGAAATTGAGAATAGTTATTTTCCTAACAAGTGCGGAAAGTGATACTTTCTCGCACGAAACGGCCGTTAGCCGAACGACGCGAAGCGGAGTTCGGATAAGCAGTTGAGTGCGGGAAAGACACTTTTCGCTCGAGTTAGGAACAATGTTTTTTCTACAAGCACTTTTATTATAGGTATGAGATCGATTTGAGTTCAACACACAGAACAAAAAATAAATTAATGACAATTGTCAATTCACATGTTGTTTCCATAGTAACCTCGTCGTAAGCGTTCGATGCATAGAAATATTAGATAATTCAGTATATTCTATATAAAAAGTGTGCGGAAAAAACGCCTGCTAATCCATTTCCGCACTGTTAACAGTGCGGAAATGGATTAGCAGGCGTTTTTTCCGCACTGTTTGGAAATGTGACTCTTTACGATTCGAAATGTGTGCGGAAAAAGGGTTGAACGCGCACGCTTGTAGAAAAAAAATATTATGTATCTCACGATTTCTTATCATTATTCACTTACCTCTATCCTCAAGGCAGTGCCATTAGAAACAGTCACTGGAGCTAGGAATTCTAATCTGACGAAGCCACTTTTATTTAGTCTGTGTTTTCGTTCCACTGGTACTTCATCCTTCACTGAGAAACCGTGACGAACAATTATTTCTTCGTTACTATCCAGCTGTTCATCGTCATGTCTAGACACTTTCACCTATAAAATGTCACATATAAAGTGAATAGCAATGCTTGGGAATTTTTTAAGAACATTTCCATCAAAACATATTCCTACATTATGAAAAGAACATAAGGTAGGTGTTAGGGTTGGCCCCGCTGCTTTTATAGAGTATATAGTTGTTTTAGTTTGAGATAAGCAAGGAGTGAAGAACAGGGCGAGAGGTGAATACCTAGAAACTTCGCCATATCACTCCAACACCATCAACTCTTTCCAGCATGGTGGTATATAATTTATACCACCATTTTAAGGGTCCTCAAGGCACCGTGGTACGTAATATGTACAGAGTGATGTTTTTTTCGCTTTTGGATTCCTTTGAGTGTCGCAAATACACTAAGTTTGCAAAATATTATCAGAATCGATTCAACAGTTTTGAACTTATAGAAGTTTAAAAATTAAAAATTCTATGATTTTCAGGAAACAACCTGTATCTTTGAAACTAGTTGGCATGAGAGATGTTTTAGAAATCACCCTGTATACTAAAACTTAACCTAGCTGTGGATAAATGAAGTTCTACTCAACAATTAGATTGCAAGATCAATGATAATTTTAAAAATATTTCAACAACAAGGAAGTAGTCGAAAGAAGTAGATGAATCAGTTTCTTACTCACGTAAGCAATGTATTTCAATCCTGGTTTGAAATAATCCGAAGTCTTTATCAGATCAATTTTGTACTCGTATTTATGAACATGCACCATTACACTAGTGTTTTCCCTCATTCCAGTAACTTTTTCCTCGACATAAACGTCAAGAATAACGGTTCTCTCATATTCATCATTTAATCTGAGATCTTTATCTATATCGAATTCTACCGTGACTGAGCCATTGGTAGGCTGCACTTTCCGAATAGGATTCTGGAATATTGGCTGGATTATCCGGGAAAGTATAGTTGGAAAAGCACTTATACTCGCTTCACCCTGTAGTTTATCTCCATGGTGGTAACTGGAATAGAAGAGAGTTCATCAGATTCTGATTATATTCGAAAAACGTTACCTATTCGTATTTTTCGAAATAAAAATAAAATTAATAGTAAATTAAATTCATAGCAACAAATAAATCGCTCACTTAGATACCATCATTGAGTTATGTATTTTCCGGAAAACCATACTTCCATTAAAATAAGGTGCTTATCAATTTGCCGAACTGTCTGTAATTTTCGAATTTTTGGTTGAGAATGGTCTCAAACGTTTTGGCTTGATTCAGTGCTCAAGAATCCGTGGTCGAAATCGATTCTGTCCGGCCTTCCGTTAACACGAAAACTATTGAACGGAATGAGCTAGACAGTTGAACTTTCAGAGTAGGTATGGGAGAGAAATATCTCGGTTAAGTTCATTATTGGGCAAAATCGGGTGGATGGTTTCGGAGTAACGAAAAAAAATTTCTTTTTACATTACAAATTTGGAATTCAAATTTTTTTGAGATGCAGTTTCATCATAAGAATCCATTGATATTATTCTCGACTTCAACAAGCTAACACTTTCGGAGATATGATTTTTCAAATTTTGAATAATACATCGTACTTCTGTGTTTTCACAGAATGCGAATTATATCTGTCTGTGTTCTATTTGTTTGCGGTAGATCCAGTTTGAAAGATAAACGTCATTTATGTCAAACGAAACTGAAAGTGTATTTCTGGAGAGTTTGGTTGATGTAAGCATGTAGACAATTTGAAATTTGGATGCGCTAAGTTCATAGGCAGAGTTTTTTGGTTAGTGAGTCGAATATGAATGATGCAAGAAGTCGAGCATAATTTACTAGTCATTCTCTAATTATGGATGATTTAGAACGGGATTTCCAACTAATGTACAGGTAGTCATTCCTTAGTAACAATATTTAAGATTTCCTACATAAGTATTCTGGTTGAGTAACACTTGTAGCCAATCCATGGTGTAGTTCTATCATAATAATCCATTGATATCATTCCCAACTCTGAGAAATTAATACTTTCGGAGATTTGATTTGTCAAAGATCGGACAAGAGCGCCAAAGCTCCTGTCGCCAAGCTTTCCCTATTTTAATATTCAGTTAATAACAGTCAAATGGTTTACACAGCAAATAAAATAAAATAAGGAACAAATTGAAATGATATAAGAATTAAAGACTAAATGGATTGGTTTATACAGATGATCGAAAACAAAAGATGAAATAAGAATGAACCAATCGAATCGCAGTACTTTGACAACTTCTGTGAATTTCACTCTATGAGGATACACATTGTCATTTTGCAAATGAAATAAAATAAGAAATAGATATGAAAGTTGGCCATCTCTGGTTCTTATTCTTATTTGATCATATTTCGTGTATAAACGTTATCATTGAAAATTCCTATTCCTTCTTATTTATTTAATTTGTTTTATTTGTTGTATAAACCCACCTTCAAATTTTTAGACTGTACTCACTAAGTTTTTATTTTCGCTCTTATTTTGCCATCTTGAAAAGTGACGTCCTTTTTGGTATCTACGTCTATCCTGAATCCAGGCGTAATATATTTCGCAACTCTGATACTTTTGAAATATTCCTGGTCCTTTATTCTCACGGTAATGTTCCAGTTGCCCAACACAGGATGATCTGACAATTTGAATTCATCGGAAAATACTCCTCTGGTAACTCCGACATTTTTCCATGTCCTGATTTTGTTACCATCAGCATCCTGAGAGTTAAAAAAAATGGTGCAAATTATTGTTGTCAATTCGTTAGCGGAATTGGAATTTTGCATGACAGAGTGATCAACTCTCTTTCCTAAATAACAATAATAAATTACCAGAAGTTAATGGAAAGGCCGGTTTGGTACTATCTCGTGGCCAGCTTGTCATCTGACTTGAACCCGCTTGATTTGTTTTACTGGGGAGTAGTGAAAGAAGAAGTCTACTTTAAGCCGATCAGATGTCGAGCGCGTATTGCGACTGCAGAAAGGTCATTTGTACATTTGTTGTGATGTAATAAACCTTAGAGTCCAAAAATTGATGTTTAATTTTTAACCTTCTTAAAACAGTAAGAAAGAAAAATTTGATCAGAACTGTCTTTCTTCACAAAGAAAAGTTGCAAGAATCTTGCTTAATTATTAGCGAGATTACTAGTTACACCATTTTTAGATCCTTATTAAATGCGCCAACTTTTAAAATTACTTGCTAAGCTAGCGTAGTACATTTGTGCGCGTTCTGGGAAACATCACGTTATCATTTTGCCTGTAATTTTCGAATGTTTTGCCGCAAATGGTCTCATAGGATTGGGTTCGACTCCCTAATGAAGAATTTGAGGTCAAATTTGATTATGTCACGATAACTTACAAGTTAGTTAATGGGCATAATCGGCCCAACGGTTTCCGAGTAATAATTTTGTTTTCAACCCATACAGATTCGATCGAATTAAAACTTGCTGAGTATTTGTCGAATACAGACTTAAAATCGTATGTTATTAATAAAAAATATTACGTATTCGCTTCCTCGTGGTAGTCCGCACGAGACTCTAAACAGGGAACTTGCAAATAGCCACGTTTGGAAAATGAATAGTAGAGATCTATATTTTTGAGTAGCCGCAACGAGTAGCTTGGTTGATTGAACGCCAGGTGTCACTTCTGTCTAGTTTGAACTCAGAGGTGACTGCTGGATTTTGATAAACCGGTTCATTCGTAGTGTTGAATTCTGCTTCCCTGATGATTCCAAAAAATGAGGATGAAACCACGGTATGTAACTTTTAACTTCGATGAAATCACACTCTGTGGATTGCTCTGAACTATGGTCTCTACTAGTCCGTTCATCTCTCATAGTAAGTATGATTTATCGCTATATTATACGTTGGTCGACTTGAGGAACTCGACGATTTCTAGAAATTGAAATTCTCCCAGCGCAAGCCGCATAAACGAACTTCGTTCTAAAATTATCGAAAAAATTAAAACTTTCTGTTACCTGTACTTGTATGGTAACTGGTCCTGTTTGGTTCTTATCCACAGGTTTGAGTTGTGGATCTAACACTACCACCCTAAAGGAAACTTTAGATCCCGGATTGAATACAGCCTTATCTGTTTCCACTAACACAGAATAACTTTTCTCGAGGTAGTTCAATGGGTAATATGAAATAAAGTCAATTCCCCCCCTGCCTTGTACTTGGAGTCTGTATGATCCAGGAGGAATTAGTGGAACCTGGAAAAGAATGTAGATTTGTTTAACAAATGTCCAAGGATGCTGCATTGCGATTAAAGGACTGGACAAACTGGCAAGCTTATTTGAAGTGGATAACAACAAGGCAACAGGAGGATCGAGATACCTATAATGCGTTGAAAAGAGAAACACGACACAAGATTAATAAAGCAAAGAACGAACTGTGGGATAAAAAATGCCGAGAAATAAATACATACATAGGAGGAAGAAAATCTACGGAAGTGTGGAAATTTATAAAAAATGTTAAATCAACAGGAAAAGAAAAATCTAACATAAGCGTAATTCGACAACAACAATGGATACAGCACTATACAGAATTACTACAAGAACGACGTCCACAATACGAAGAAATGGAAAACCCAGTCAGCATTCAAGGTGAGAACATCGAAATTGATACGGAAATGGTGGTGGATAATATAAAACGTCTAAAACAAGGTACATCGTGCGGGCCAGAAGGAATATATGCAGAGCTTATCAAGAACGGTACTGAAAAACTTTTCCATCTGCTCACTGTAGTATTCAGCCGATACATCAACGGAGAAGATGTTCCAGATATTTGGAAAGAGGCCTATGTGTCTTCCGTCCATAAAAAAGGCAGAAAGGACATATGCTCGAACTACAGAGGCATCTCAGTTACAAGTACCCTTAGTAGACTGTACGGAAGAATTTTAAGAACCCTAATCCAAAAAGAATTTGGCGAAGAGGAGGAGCAATGTGGATTCAGAGCTGGAAGATCTTGCACGGATAATGTGTTTTGTATGAAACAGATAGTTGAAAAAAGAAGTTCAGTAAACCTAGCAACGCATATTTTATTCGTAGATCTAACCAAGGCTTACGATTCAATACCTTGGTGTAAGCTATGGGAAACACTACAGAACACAAATATAAACCAGACTTTGATTGAGGCATTGAAGAATCTATACTATGGCTCATCATCTAGAATTAAAGTAGGAAACAAATTGTCAAGTCCATTTTATGTGAATAAGGGATTACGACAGGGATGCACCATATCACCCACTTTATTTAAAATCTATATCAAGCATGCTTTATTGCAATGGAAACGAAAATGTTCTGGAATGGGCGTACCCTTGAATGATACAAACATCTACACCTTACAATTTGCGGATGACCAGGTAATAATTGCAGGAGACAAAGAAGATCTAGAATACATGACACGTAAACTGAAAGAAACATATGAAAATTGGGGACTAGATATAAATCTGGAAAAAACTAAATACCTTTGTATTGGAGATGAAATGAGTGGACTGGATATTGGGGGTACATACAGCATACAACCTTGCAGAGAATACAAGTATTTGGGAGTGAAGTTCGACACAAGCGGTACAGATGACAATGAGATAAGATCAAGAGTAACAGAGGCAAGAAAGGTGATTGGTTGTTTAAATGGAATATTATGGAGTAAAAACATAACTAGATCACGAAAGTTCGACATCTACAATACAATGATCAAAAGCCAACTAACATATGGACCTGAGACGTGGAGACTGACAGAAAGGAATAAGAGGAGGATAGAAGCTGCAGAGATGGATGCGTTGAGGAGATCGGCTAGAATATCGAGAATGCAAAGAATAAGAAACCAAGAAATACGTGATATAATGGGAGTAGAAGGCACAATCATGGATGATATAGAGAGGAAACAGCTGATCTGGTATGGACACGTTCAACGGATGGGACTAACACGGCTGCCGAAAAAAACGATGGAGTGGATACCAAATATGAGAAGACGAAGAGGAAGACCAAGAAAGAACTGGATGGAGGGAATACGAAAAGCAATGAGCGATCGAAACCTACAAACAGGACAATGGGAAAATCGCAAACAATGGAATCTAGACATCGGACAACGTCGTCGCACGTTTTAAACCGATATATATATATACAAACTGGCACGGCCGCGGCCGCGGTGCCGTTTGCGGTAAGTCGACGGCCACAGACGCGATCAAAATTAACACCGAGTTTAGGCCGCGTCTCAGGCCGCGCCAGTTTGTGAAACCACATGAATATCCATGTGTTTGTTTTGATCGCGGTCTCTACCTTAGACTATAGTCTATAGTCTAAGGTCTCTACCGCTCTCTATTCGCCACCGCGGCCGCGCCAGTTTGTGTAGTCCTTTAACCGCTAAACTTCAAGGCCATCACTTCAAAGATGGTATACGTGTGGTTGGACTTAAGAATCCATTCACCCGACGTAATTCATGAATAGTTGCGAACCAATTTAGGGGGTGATTCCTTGTCTAAAAATAGGATGGTTCTTTCATAGAAACTTTTCTTTTTTGAGCCCCCCTGCTTAGTTACAGCCCCCTGAAGATGGCGTCCGGAAAGCAGTTCTTCATTTCTTTCTCAAAAACCACAAAACTGAGAATAATAAAATTGATCAGATATTTTATGCGAGCGAGAAGGGACCCAAAAAATGTTTGATGGTGTTCTTCTATGATTGCAAGGGGTAGAAAAAACCAACCCTTAGTCATATTCTACAATGAATTAATTAATGCGGTTACAAAGAGTGTAGACGTCGGCGCATAGATTGGGTTACCCGGTCAAAAAATCCGGGGGTATTTTGAATGATCCTACATGAAAGAACAATGCAGTTTCTTAAGTCTTCCATATCTTGGACAGGAGTCTTGAAAACCGATGTTTTCAAATGGTCCCAAAGAGTAACATCCAGAGGATTTTAATCGGGTGATCGGGCAGGCCAGAACTGAGGTCCACCGCGCCCTATCCATCGATTTCCTCTCACGTGGACAAAAAATTCATCTTTATCATTTGGAAACGAATTCCATGAGCATCTAAGCTGAATATGTCGAGCATTTTGACCTGTAAAATGTAAGAAGTAGGGGAGTATTCAAATCACTCCTTCGAAATCTGCCTCTGCAGCCAGACCCTTTAATTTCCTAGCAGTGTAGTGTGAATTAGCTATCTGAGAACAACGCACACACGTTTTGGTACTATTATTTTTATTCAAGCCTTATCCATTTCTACATACTTACTTCTAAGGAGAATATTTTAGAACTATAGGGCAGGATCTGCTTCTCGTCCTCAATATTGATTATGGATCCGTTAAAAGAAACGCCCTCTATGATAACTCTCACGAAAGTAGGTCCTGATGCATCTGCTATACTGACGGAAGCATGATAATCACTCAGGGGTCTTATATTTTTTGGTCCGATTGCCTGGTAATAGCTGCAACAGAAAAAAAAATGAAACCAATGACGTGGAGTCAAGAGCTGTAGCGCTATCGTTGAATGATCAATTCATTTAAATACTATACAAGTCTGAACTCTACTCTAATTAGAGATCTATCATTTTGAGAAATCAACAGTTCAAATGGCCCTATTCAGAATGTATTCAGAATACGGAAAGGCACGCGAATCCATTATAATCTATAATCATTCACTTTTGCGCGCTTGTTCTAAGGATCAGCGTGCTATCATTTTGCAAAATGTCTGATATCAGAAACTATCTCTCAGATTCCGCTGGAATTCCGCATGAACCTTCAAGTCGAATTTTATTTTCTAGATATTAAAAAAAAGAACAGATTCGATCGAATTGAGATCTAGTACTCGGCTTGAAGGTTCATGCAGTATTTCGTGATGGTGTGTGAGGCGTGAATAGACCAAGAACATGCGCGCAAAAGCTCGTAACTTCACGTCAGTGCATTTTGAGAATTTTTTTAGTGAATTAAAACAATTCCAATGCGAAATTTCTTGAGCGTCGTAGGTATCAATATAAAGTTTTTAACAAATATTATGTATCTTATACGATAACTTGAAAAAGATAGCGACTTGCAATTTTCATGGTAGGTTACGCATCCGGATGCGACATTTATGTCGTCTAAAGCTGGCCGTCCACTAGGTCGGAAACGCGGCGCGGCGCGGCGCGGCGCGGGGCGGAAATGTAGATCTCCGTCCACTGTGGGAGCATACAGTAAAATGCACAACATGCCGCTCGAGTTCAACCAATGAGAAGGCGGCATGCTCGTAACCACATTCTATTCAAATTTGGAATTAATTGTCAAACTCTGACATCTGTCGAAGCCTCTTATAATTCGTATTTTATTTATCTCAAACGGAATATACAGTAATGACTAAAGACTAAATCATAATTATTAATTGAACAGAAATATTGGTAAGATTCTGCATTCAGGTCTCAGTAATCAGTATACCGTCGTAGAACCTTCAGAACTGCGGACCAAAATAAACCAGATATCAGATACCTATTTCATTCCAGCAGAATGCTCCGAGCCATCAACTCTAGAATACTCAAGTACTGCAAGATCGAAGCTATTTGAAAGAAATTGCCAATAATTCTCAGATTCTTCAAATATGAAATTAGAGGAGAACTTTCGAAAAAGTTCATGGCCAACTTGCCTAAGTTTTCAGATATAAATGATAGAGAAGAAATGCGTCAAATTTTGTTCAGAAACGGGTCGAAAATTGATATTACGGCACAATTATAGAAGTTCCTTTTACAGAAAATGTTGCAGTATTTTGGCATTTAATTTCAAGAATAAAAAATATTTTTCCTGGAGATACAATTGGAAAACTATATATGATAATATATTTAGGCCAGATCCAGATATTCAGTTCTGTGAAATATAAGTTTGTTTTTTGTCTATTGTGATTTTCAACATAAACTATTTGTAGAAAATGGTACCTATGTAAGGCTGAAGGACCTCAGTCGGTGGCCATTCGGAAACAATAAATAACATTATTATTATATATAGTACCTATATTCAGAGGATTACTTAAAAAAAAGACAATCACCACGTGACATGGCAATTTCGATAGAAGATCTACAGGGTGATATTTTTTTTGGAACACTGCCACCTGTTCTTCTGCAGAACTTTTTTTTGGTGAGCAACTGTTAATTTGAAAAAATGTAAAAAGAAGCTTCGTTCTTATACTAAACTTTTCGGTCTCTTTTAGTTTTGTCGTATCTACCAACGATTTCGAGAAAAAATATTTTGAACGATTCTCTCGAAATCCTCGTGAATAATAATTTGATGTGTCAAAACTGACACTGAATTCATTCACCACAGATAACAAACTGGCCTTCCTATCATAGTTACGAGAATTTCGAGAGAATCGTTCAAATTTTTTTTCTCGAAATCGTTGGTAGGTACGACAAAACTACAAGAGACCGAAAAGTTTAGTATAAGAACAAAGCTTCTTTTTACATTTTTTCAAATTAACAGTTGCTCACCAAAAAGAAGTTCTGCAGAAGAACAGGTGGCAGTGTTCCAGAAAAAATATCACCCTGTAGATCTTCTTTCGAAATTGCCATGTCACGTGGTGAGAACTCTCAAATGTAATATCTTTGCCAAATTTCAGTTGAATAACTTGTGAAGTGTAGATACTATGAGAAAAAAACTTGAAAAAAATTCAAACTTCAACACTCTGTATCTCGAAAACGAAACGTTTGCGACCCCATGTTTATGGGACTTTTATTTCTTAAACTCACTTAAGGAATCTCCCCTTTTCGTTTGTACGTTCAATTTGAGAACACCATGTATAGCACTTTTACCAGATAAATGAATCATTTTACTAGAGGACCGAGACCGATAATTGGACAGAAAGTAAGAGAAGATTCCACTCAAATCGATTATATTAGGCTTCTGCACAATCTGGCAACAAAAGTTCCGAAATTACACGTCAACAATTGTCATTTCAATGTTTTGATTTCCGTATACCTAAACTGCATGTTTACCAAAAACTTACTTGCGTCCATTGATGTTGTATGGTTTCTGATTAAAAATGCCTGGGTTAATATTTTTAATAATAATCAACAGCAACACAAAACACAAGTGAATAGTGAATCTGACAGCCTCAGTGCAGAAAGCAGGTTAGATTAAAAAGAGACAAACTAACCATAATCGTTGCGGGTTGCGGGTTTCATTTCAGCCTTAAGCTGATTGGTTGAATTCGAGCGGCATGTTGTGCATTTTACTGTATGCTCACTGTGGGGCGGTCGGTCAGGTCGGAAAAATTTTCAGGACAGTTCTCGCTTGGCAGTCGATATATGCGTATCACATGAGGTATGTCTTCTGACGACGAGGACTTGTTCGTGTTTGCTGCTGCATTGGAAGCTGAAGAAGAGGAAGCAGTGAGGAGAAAGAGGAAAAGGATATGGGTTCATGAAATTAATACAAAAAGAAAGGAGCTTGGAGAATTTCATAATCTATTTGATGATCTCCTGAGGGACGAAAATAAATACTTCAGGTACTTCAAGATACGCCAGTAATGTTCTTCAAATTGCTGCAACTTTTGAGGCCAGAGATTGAAAGGCAAAATACTCAATTTCGGGAAGCCATTTCTCCTGAAGAAAGACTGGCGACGTGCCAGGTACCGTAGATATCATATTTCACTAAAATATTGTTTTTACGCGTATGTTCTGGGGAACGTCGCGTTATCATTTTGCCCAAATGTCTGTAACTTTAGAATTTTTTGCCAAAAATGGACTCAAACGATTAGGTTCGCCTCCCTGATGAAGAATCTGGGGTCAAATTTGATTATGTCCGCTGGCCGGCCACCGTTGCCACGATAACTTGAGAACGGAACGAAATATCGAATTGAAATATTTTGGGTAGCTGGCGCGTCCCAATGCGACGGAAAAGTTCATTAATGGGCATAATCGACCTAATGGTTTCCGAGTACAAATTTTTTGTCAACCGTTACCAATCGGATCGAATTGAAACTTGGTGAGTGGTTGTAGAACGTAAACATGGACACTAATGTGCAATTTTGTAAGGTTCGTATCATTAGAAAATTCTAAAAAAATTATTAAAAAATATTATTCATCTCACGTTAACTTGAGAACAGAAAAAGATAGCGGCTTGAAATTTTCAGTATATGATGAACATATATGCAAAATTATTATCTATATCATAATAACTTGAGAATAGAAAGAGATAGGGAATTGAAATTTTTAGGGAAGGTTTCGCATCCGAATGTGACATTTGAGTTATAGGCATAATCAGACAAACGGTTTTGGAGTTACGCTAATTTGAAAATCAAGACTGTACAATAAACGTCCTATAGAACATGCGTGTAAAAGCTCCTGACTTCACATCAGTGCTTTTTTTTTAATATTTGGTTTTCTCAATTCGCTAAAATTCAAGGTACGTTGAGTGGGTGCATTTCATTATAATGTATGTATCCACAGATTCTGACAATATAATACATAGTTGAAATATTATGAAAAAAAAAAAGTGTAAAAATTAAATCATATAATCTATAAAAATTACAGACATTTGGGCAAATTGATTCGCACTCAGTTCCGAGGAACTAGAGCGCCAAAAATACAACATTTGTAACGACGGACTCACAGAAATCGAAACGAAAGTGACCGAGTCATGCCGAGGTCGGAATATTTCCGCTCCGCCCTCCGTCCATTGGGTCGGTGACGCGGAATTCATGAAACCGCGCCGCGCTCAAGAAGTTTGGATAGATCCCGAGCGCGGAGATTTTTCGACTTCTCCGCGCCGCGCCGCGCTACCGACCTAGTGGACGGAGCTTAGTGTATTTTGGTTCAAAGTTCTAGCACACATTTCCGCCCCGCGCCGCGCCGCGCCGCGTTTCCGACCTAGTGGACGGCCAGCTTAATAGACATAATCGGCCAAACGGTTTTGAAGTTATACCTATCTGAAATTTTGTTGTTATTTCCTCAATAACTCATAAAATGCTAATTCGATTCAATTCAAACATGGTAATTATTTGTAGAATGGTGACTTAAAAATTTCTGCGAAAGTTCGTGGAAACTTGAGAATAATATCACCAGAAAATTTTAAAAAAATGGTTCAAGCAGTGACATGAAGTAAGGAGCTCTTACGCGCGTGTTCTATTGCTTACTCACCTCTATTGGACACTCTTTATCGAATGTAGCATCCATATACAGGGTGATTTTTTTAAGTGTTTCATTAGACATTTTCGAGGAAGGAATTGTAATACAGATTCAAGATTTCGGATTATCGTTTTAGAGTACATGAACTTTAATTGTAAAATATTTTCAAGAGGAATCTACTTCCGGTTTCACTGGAAACGAATGTAACTTCGCTATTTCAAATGCAACACCCTGTATATTTTTACGTATTCGAATTCTTCGTTCGATTCTACACTGATTTGATGTATGCTATGTGCAACCATTCAAGCGGTTTTTGAATTATAGACTGATTATCAAATTTTTCGAAAAAAAGGTTGTCACAGATTAGTGTCCATATCTTAAAAATCCCTCATTACAAGAATTTCTTTTTGCGAAAGTGGAACAAAAGAAAGTACGCTGATACTGTTTCTTGTATAACTTATGAGGAAATATTATACAGGGTGCCTGAAAAATGGCCCCAAAGTGAGCCTCAATAAAACTATGAAAACTCACTTTTTTCAAATGGCAACCCTATAATTTTGTAATTCCAATCGATTGCTCGTCAAAAACCAGTTATGGTGTCCCGAACATTTCATGCCTCTAAAATCAGTATTTTTGCCGTTATTCAATAAAATTCGAATTACACGATTAAAGACAGGTTTTGCACAGTTTGTAAGCTTGCATTTTTGAAGTAGGCTATGATAGGAACTGTCATTCTTACTTTTTCTTACAGATCAAGCACTAAGCAAAACATGCAATGATAATTTCACTGGAATGATATATCAAGAGTATGTTCTTTATTTGCGGCAAAGGATACAAATCCACATTTGATTAATGAGAAAAACCATCAACATAGGTTTGGTTTCAATGTCTTTTGCATGTTGATAAACTATGTTATCATATTTATGATGAGAATTTAACCGGACAAAGGTATCTGGAAATCTTAAGGTCGGTGGTTTCCCCTTTTTTGGAAGAATTACCCCTTAATGTGATGTTCCATTGCTGGTACCAATTAGACGGAGCACCGGCACATTGCACGAGACCTGTCACTACCGAACTGAACGCAATGTTCGGAGAGAGGTGGATCAGACTAAATGGTCCATTAGAGTGGCCCCCTCGTTCTCCAGACCTAACACCCCTTGATTTTTATTTATGGGGTACTATAAAATCAAGGGTCTACAAAAATAACATCGACTCTAAGGAAGAACTTGAAGCGAGGGTGAGGGGTGCATTAAGGGGATTACCACCTGAACAAATAAGAAAAGCTACATCAGATGGAGTTCGTAGAAGAACTGATGAATGTATGGCGGTAGGCGGCCAATATTTTGAAAATTTATTGTAGTATTAGTTTCTTGTTGTGAATAAAATTTTTGTGATAGTTTTAAACTAAGAGATCATTCATTATCTATTACTGTATTCATTCGAGTCCGTTTAGGGAGAAAATTGATTTGATACCTCCTGAACTTTGATTTCGTTAAAGTCAGTAAATGTGAATTTCGTTCGTTGAATTTCTAATTACCTTTTCTAGGAATTTGTTACATTTGCCGCAAATAAAGAACATACCCTTGATATATCATTCCAGTGAAATTATTATTGCATACTTTGCTTAGTGCTTGATCTGTAAGAAAAAGTAAGAATGACAGTTCCTAACATAGCCTACTTCAAAAATGCAAGCTTACAAACTGTGCGAAACCTGTCTTTAATCGAGGAATTCTAATTTTATTGAATAACGGCAAAAATACTGATTTTAGAGGCATGAAATGTTCGGGACACCATAACTGGTTTTTGACGAGCAATCGATTGGAATTACAAAATTATAGGGTTGCCATTTGAAAAAAGTGAGATTTCATAGCTTTATTGAGGCTCACTTTGGGGCCCTTTTTCAGACACCCTGTATAATATTTCCTCATAAGTTATACAAGAAACAGTATCAGCGTACTTTCTTTTGTTCCACTTTCGCAAAAAGAAATTCTTGTAATGAGGGATTTTTAAGATATGGACACTAATCTGTGACAACCTTTTTTTCGAAAAATTTGATAATCAGTCTATAATTCAAAAACCGCTTGAATGGTTGCACATATCATACATCAAATCAGTGTAAAATTAAACGAAGAATTCGAATACGTAAAAATATACAGGGTGTTGCATTTGAAATAGCGAAGTTACATTCGTTTCCGGTGAAACCGGAAGTAGATTCCACTTGAAAATATTTTACAATTAAAGTTCATGTACTCTAAAACGAAAATCCAAAATCTTGAATCTGCATTACAATTCCTTCCTCGAAAACTTCTAATGAAACACTTAAAAAAATCACCCGTATACCGTTTTCTCAGTTTTTATATATATGAATTCATTTAATACCAATTTAATGACATACATCAGTAACGAGAGAATCTATGATCACATTATTTTTCAATTCTCTCATATGTAGTCTATAGAAATTGAAATACGATCGAACTTTCGCCTCAAGTAACTCTAGGATACGACATTCGCGAAATTCCGCGAAAATTAGTAGATCGGCCAATTATGCCGCATTTGGATGCACAACCTAACCTGAAAATTCCAAGTCGCTAACCCTTTCCGTTCTCAAGATATCGTGAGATACATGATATTTTTTCGTATTATTTTCAAAATTTTCTAGTGATACGATTCTCACAATTTCAAAACATGTCTTTATGTCGATAGGTATTCAACAATTGAAGGCCTCGGTGCAAAAACCGATCAACAATTTTCTTCGAATTTTAGTTACCTATTGACTAAAGTATAAATTTACTTATTCTGCCTTGTTGGGAAGATGAAACAGTCTACTCAATTGATATTAACTGAAATATTTACGAGTAGGAGTTAAAGGCAAGTAATTTCGGAGCAAGAATCGGCTGCTCCTAGTAGTTTTTATTGATTCCTGAATATTTTTGATAAGTTGACATTACTTGTTTGTGCATCGAGCCCTTCAATTAGTTACCAAGTTTCAATTCGATCGGGTCTGTATTTTTTGAGTTATCAAGAAATAATATTCCACATGGGTGTAACTCCGAAACCGTTTGACCGATTATTCTCGCCAATGAACTCAACTCTCCCATTTGGATGCGCAACCTACCTTGAACATTTTAAGTCCCTAGCTCTTTTCGTTCGAAAGTTATCGAGGCAACGGTCACCCATCCACCTACTGAACTCACACAAGATTGCTCGGATCTGCAATAATATAAATCCGGTCATCTTCAAACTTGAAGTTAGGTTTTGGAGGGTCTCGCAGAATTTAAGCAATGTCGACGTATAGTTTCTGATATATTGAATTTTTTTCAACGATTTTCAATGATTTTTTAAAAAATTTCTAATGATACGATGTTTACGAAATTTGCAAGAATATTTGCGTTGACAACCAATGACCTTGGTTTAATTGGATGGAATTCGTATTTTTTGAGTTATTGAGGCAGTAACAACCAAATTTCAGATGGATATAACTCTAAAACCGTTTGGCCGATTCTTCCTATTAACAAACTCAAATGTCGCATTCAGATGCTCAACCTACCCTAATTGCAAGTCGCTATCTCTTTCCGTTCTAAGGTTATCATGACACGAATAATATTTTTTTACAATTTTTGGGCGCATGTTCTAGGGGAACATCGTCCTATCATTTCGTCCAAATGTCTGTAATTTTCGAATTTCGAGCTGAAAATTGGCTAATAGACTAATTCGGACTCCCTGATCACGAATCCGGTGTCAGATTTTTGGGTGCCGTCCGGCCGGCCGGCCGGCCGGCCGTAGGCACGATAACAGGAGCACCGAAGGCCCTATCGACTTCAAACTTTCAGGGTAGGTTTCTGATCAAAATGCGACGGTTAAGTTCGTTAACGGGCAAAATCGGCCGGACGGTTTAGGAGTTATAGACATTTCAAATTTTGAGGTTATTTCCCTGATATTTCAGGAACTAAAGAAGATGTTGAATCGAAACTTGGTAGTCAGTTCGAGGATATAAACGCGCAACTTTTGGCAAAATTCTGTTATGATCGAAATGTTGGTAACTTTTAAAAAAATATTTCTTTTAATTTTTTCGAAAAAAAAATTTTTTTTTCGTGAACTATTCATCAGATTGCAACAAAAACTTGTACTAACGTCAATTGTAGTATTTTGCAACATTGTGGTAAATTTTGGCTCTATACGATTTCAATTTCTGGAGATATAAGACAAAATGTGTCAAATTTCCTGGGTCTCTCTCAGTATTTTTTTCTTTACTGGTCAGTACGGGCCACAAGGAAGATGAACATGCGCCCAATAGCTCCTGTCCACAGGGCTTGAACCAATTTTTTTTTATTTTTCTAGTGATACGATCCTCACAAAATTTCACAATCGCCTTTAGGTCAGTATTCTACAACTAGCTACCTAGTTTCAATTCGATGGGATCTGTATTGGTTGGTGACAAAATTATCACTCTTAAACCGTTGGGCCGATTATACCCATCAACGAACTCTTTCCGTTCTCAAGTTATCGTGGCAACGGCCTGCCAGACAGAATCAAATTTGACCTCAAAATCGTTATCAGTGTTTCGAACCTAATCGTTTGAGACCATTTTCGGCAAAAAATTCGAACATTACAGGAATTTGGGCAAAATGATAACGCGATGTTCCCCAGAACATTCGCGTAAAAAAATCATTCAAAAAACCTAATATTATACAGCCAAGTTCCAAATTTGAATAAGATCGGATCTATATTGTTAGAGATCCGAGCAGTCTTGTGTGAGTTCAGCAGCAATTTCGAGGGGAGGATACTTATCTATCTAAATATATACTTCTAGTGTTCATTTATCTTTTACAACCTGTTATTTCATAATGGAGCCTTCATAAAAACCATAATTTATCGACAGGTCAAATCTGTTATTTCGTAGGTGATCATTTCACCTAATTTCAATAAAGTAGTGATTACATGGAACTTTTTATCATATTTTAGAGTAAAGATCCTCAGTTGACACTCTATCGAAAGGCCTGTTCGCTACTCGATTGTGAAATGGCGAGTTGAATGTATGTGCAAAATTTCAGCGGATCCTGACGGATAGTTTCTGGATCCTAACGGATTTTTTCTAGTGATATGATTAATATTAGTACGCATTTTACAAGTAGTTACCTAGTTTGAATTAGATCGGATTTATATTTTTGAGGAAATAACAACGCTAATAATACAATTTTACATATGATATTTCATTTTGGTTAACTAAACTCAATGTTGGTTTAGGTTTTAATAAGATACTACAGATACAGGATAATATAGCGTTAAGATTACATATTACATATTATTCTCTTTTAGATGAAACTATAGTGCCGTGGCAAAAAGGACGCGTATTGGGATCTTCCAGCGTATACCTCCCGAGCTCAAGACCGAATTATGAACATTTTCGCATAAAAAGGCCCTCTAGCTTCAGGTGAAGTGCTGAAAAATAGACTTACTAGGTACACCCTAACAACCCAACTTTTGAACCCGAATAACCTTCTGTACATTTCAATTTGTTGCCCATTCTTCATATCCTTAACATTTTAGAGCAGTATATTTCGTTACCCGTAGAATAAATTTCCCACGAAATCAACTTTTTTGAGTTAAGTAGGTTGTGATGAAACACATGTTGATCGAATCATGGATTGCACCATCAAGGTTGACATAGTATAATTTGTGAAATAGGTAGTAGATGGCATTCGTATAATAGACCAATTTCGTCGAACAATGACGTCGTTGGTTCGTCACGGTGACATGTTCGGAAAGTAAATATAGATATTACTCATTGAAATTACAGTCTTCAGTTTCCGTTCATTGCATTGGCAACATCACGGTTAATGGATCGGATCATACAAAAAGAAAGTTACTATACAGGTGAACAACTGAAGAGTAAACAGAGCCTAGGGCTTCACACAAGACGAGAGTATAAAAAATCTCGTCTCGCTATCGCCAATTCCCAAAAAATCAAGTCTCGTTTAAGTCTCGTTCTCCTCTCGTTATCAGTTGTCTCGTCTCGTCTCGCTTAATTCTGAATAACGATAATAAATATTATAATATATAAACGAAATGGTATACAATGATGAATAATTTTGTAAAGCTATATTTATTACGCTCTTATACAAACATATTTGTACATGTACATATTATTTTCAATTTTAAACATTGATAATTTCAACTTTTAAATTACTCGATGACCAAGAATTCAAACACAATCACGCTTGAATCACATCATTTTTCAATGATGTACGTGTTCTTGTCATGATCATACCTGCTGTGGAAAATAATCTTTTAACAGGTACGAATGTAGCCATTAATAAATCATCGGCCATCTTGGAAAGTGTAGGAAGAACTTTTTCATCACTCTCCACCACTATAAAATATTTCGATTCCTATTTGCTCTTTCTAACAGCAAATATTCTTCAAACTCAGCTTTTCAATATTTCGAAAGTTTTGTTGATGTTTTAAATATGCTATCGATGTCGATACATTTTTTAATATAATTGAACAATTTGGTATAGTTTTCAAAGAATGCCTTACCAGTGGGTAGATTATTGAGGGTGTTCTTGGCGTATTATTCCTCATAACACTTTTCGAAACATTGAATAGCTCCATTTCTTTACCAGTTTTATTATATGTGGTTCCACAGATGTATACAATAATTGTTCACATCTTCACTACAAGGAGAATACATTTCTCCAGATGTTCAGATAGAGACGAAATTTTCAAATCATTGGGATTCAGGGGCAATAAAAGTTGAATTCATAATGGCATCCGTTATTATGGTTGTGAATTCTATTTTTTCTTGAAAAATAATCTCAGTTATCGCAAGGTCATAACGAATTAATAATCTTCTAAAAAATCGTTCATTTCTAGAACGATCGATGCATAATACGATTATAGACAAAATATATTGGTAATTATAGTATGGAAACTCTACATATTCAATTGTTTTCTGTGGGTGTTGTCGTACATAAAACTTCATAAAAAAAAATTGACGAGACCAAAAATGAGACTCTCGTGTTGCGCTCGGTATCGCCTATAATATTTTTGTGAACGTCTCGTCTCGTCTCGTCTCGCTTTTACGAGACGAGACGAGAAAAATCTCGCTCTCGCGTGAAATCCTAACAGAGCCATCGATTTCTTCGCGCATGTTCTAAGGGACAGCATATGCTGTCATTCGAGAATTCTGAATTTCAGAATAACTATCAACAAAATAATTCTGAAGATTTTCGTTGAGTTTTTCTTGGTTGCCCTGTCCTGAAGAAGCCAACAGGTAGAAACACGTGTCGGCAGGTACCAGCAGAATGATTTCTCTGCTACTTTTGCGGAATTACCCGTAAAACCTTCTTACTTAAATGTACTTCTCCGCATGATCCACATTTCTATAACAATAACAATACTTTACCATTATAAACTACAAACCTTGGCTGACGTGTGACGTTGACAGATCATGAATAAGAAATTATTATGTCCGTATTGGAAAACCCGCTATGTAGATATTTCTGTTAAAATATCAGAAGAAATCGCCAAGGGCGATTAGAACGACATCACATTCTTCTGGAATTTCGAAATACTTACAGTTTCATCCCGTTGAGAAATTATACGATGCAATAATGCAATAGCGTTATAGTACCTAATAAATTATATATGTATATGCATATACACGAAAAATGGTCATGAAATAGAATATTATGTTCGGTTTCATACATTTCGGAGAGTTTTATCACATTTCATTCAATTCATCTTTGTAATTTAATTTTAGTACGTTCCAGCAGCTGCATTAATTAGCAATAAAATGAGGTACTCGGAAAGTGTTTGGAATATGAAGGTATAACAAGGTTTTCCCAAATCAAGTTGTGAAAGTAAATGGTATATTCCACGTCGAAAAATAGAAAGAACACCTATATTCAGAAAGGTTTTCGAAATATAGGCTGTTGAAGTGAATTCCATGAAGATAACGAAAACGCACATAAGACTGATATGCCCTTAAATTGTAGAAATGTCCTTTTCCTTGCGTATTTGGCGCTCTAGTTCCTCGGAACTGAGTGCTTATCAATTTGCCCAAATGTCTGTAATTTTCGAATTTTTCGATAAAAATGGTCTTAAACGATTTGGTTCGGCTCACTGATCAAGAATCCGTGGTCGAAATTCAATCTGTCCAGCCGGTCCGGCCGGCCGGCCGGCCGTGGGCACGATAACTCTCGAACGGAATGAGCTAGAGAGTTGAAATTTTCAGAATAGGTTTTGCAGATAAATATCTCGGCTGAGTTCATTATTGGGCAAAATCGGACAGATGGTTTCGGAGTAAGAAAAAAAAAATTTTTTTTTACAAAACAAATTCCAAATTAAATTTTTTTCAATAAGCAGTTTTATCATAAGAATCCAATGATATCATTTTTAACTCTAACAAGGTAATACATTCGGAGATATGATTTTTCAAAATTTCAATAAAAAATCGTATATTTACATTTTCACAGAATTATATAATTATTCTATGTATGAATTGTCATAATGTCAACTTATTTTCCTGAGATATGACATTGTCTAATTCCTTGCTAATAGTTGGTTCGAGAAACGTCAAAATCGACTTAGAGAGACAAGGGTAAAAAACCGTCAAATAAACCCCATTGTGGCGATTTTATGTCGAAAAGTGAAAATGAAGAATATATATCCCAGGTAAGTACCGACGTTTTATTCTAGTACCGGAGATCGACAAGATCGTACGAGGAGCCCGATATCATTTTCAACTCCAACAAGCTAATACTTTCGGAAATATGATTTTTCTAAATTTCAATAATGAATCGTACGTACTTCTATGTTTTCACAGAATGCTATAATTATTCTATCTAAGCTTTATTATATGATCTGTGTTCATACTCCTACATTTCATCTTGTTCTATAAGAAGGAGTCGAATTCATTTCAGCTATTTTAATTTGATTTCTTCCATGGTGCAGTTCTCATTCTCAGATTGCTCATTTAATCTTGATAAATAAACTGTTATTTGAATTTAATTTCCTTTATGATGCAGTTCTTCTATAAGAATACATTGATTTAATTCCCAACTCTGAGAAACCAATACTTTCGGAGATATAATTTGAACTAGAGCGCGAGAAAGCTCCTGTTCACAGGGCTTGAACCAATTTTTTTCAAACACTACTGGGCAGCCTTCGTTTATTAACTACACCTGAGTAGTATTGATGAATTTAGTCAGGAGTTGACTAGTCTTCATGTAATATTCGAACGGTTCCTGTTTTCATTTGGAGTTCGAGTGTCATAAGGTACCGATATCGGAATAGGTTATGTTAGTATTGAGAAAGAACCTAGTATTATTAATGTTTTCTTCACATATATGCAACTCTTAAATTAAATATTATTGTGAGCAGTATTAAAACTATTGAATTACCTCAACTTGAGAACTCACAAAACATAAAATATACTTTTCATAAAACATGGAGGCAAAAATATGAGATTTTCCATCCTATGAGTTATGTCAATTTCGTGTTAAATTAACCCGGCTATTTTGTAGAGTTTTAAAAGTTAACTCGGATTTGAATACTTTGATATTTTTGAACGACAATCTTAGAGTAAAATATTCTTTTCAGTTTTCCAACGCTATTTAGTAAATAATACTCTACGGAGTTAATATTCGAACGCAACCCTGGATGCATATGTTTTTGTTACTCCGAAACCATCCTGCCGATTTTGCCCAGTAACGAACTCAACCGAGATATTTAGGTCCCAAACCTACTCTGAAAATTTCAACGGTCAAGCTCATTCCATTCGAGAGTTATCGTGTTAACGGATGGCCGGACAGAATCGATTTCGACCACGGATTCTTGATCAGTGAGTCGAACCAAATCGTTTAAGACCATTTTCAGCCAAATATACGAAAATTACAGACTTTTGGGCAAATTGTTAAGCACTCTTTTCCGAGGATCAAAAGCACCAAAATTAGGGGCTTGCAATTTCAAAAAAATATCAATGACGTCATTGCTTTGTAACGGGAACATGAATTACGGAAAAAGGTCCTTTGAAACCATTTTTCGCTATTCCTCAAAGGGGAGAAAATAAATCTATTATTATATAGATTTGACGTTTGTTCATCGTCGAATTGTTGCACGGAAACTTATAGTATTCAATAGAGAACGTATCCTTATTTGGTACTTTGTTGTTTAACCTTGAGAACACCTCAATGGTGTTACGTCTCTCTTCAAAGATCCACACGAAACAACGAAAAAACCCTCTTTCTGTTCATACCAAATGTACATACCCACAACCCTGAAATTTTGAATTCAAGAACTAACTTACCCAAGGGCTGAAGCACCCTGGAAAACGAAGAGGAAGAACACAATAGCACTGAACATTTTACAATCACACTTAACACATGAAAAACGAAAGACACAAAATTAAGACACACTCATCCTGTAGATATTTAGGAATTCACTGATTTTCGTCATATCGACTTGTGGGACGTGAGTTCGAGGCAGAGGTGGACAACTACGGACAAAGTGTATTGAAATACTAGACGCTTGTGAATAGCTGTTGAAAATCAAGTTTGCCTTGTATGTTTCTGCGAATCCTACGTAGAAATTCAAAGTTTGTTTTGAGGCTTGATCGTGATCTCTATATACTGGGGATTTCGTGAACATATCGGCGTTAAGGCAAGAAATACTGTATCAATGCTGTGAGACAATCCACTTTCTCCGGTTGGGACACGAGAGACATGTAAGTTGGCTTAAAAGGAGAATCGTTTCCGCTACTGGTGAAGCCGTAAGGAGAATTCTATCGTTTCGGTGAAAGTTACGTGTGATGAACTCTATTTTGATTTCCGACAGGCTGTAACCCGGAGGGAAATGAGCATACGGCAAAAAGAGAACACATTGTAGCTTCAAATGCCAGGTTCTCAGAACTGGCCATAATATTTTTTCCATGTACCGGAGAAATTCCAACGAAAAAAACATATTCAAATTTTTGCTTGTCATGGTAGAGAAGAGTTAGGCAAATTTTTCGGTTTCATAAATTCAAAGGAACCTACAATAAAATTCACTTTGGAAATAGAGAAAAATAATCAGCTTTCTTTTCTGGATGTTTCGATAATTAAGTATCCGAACCATTTCGAAACGAGTGTATTCAGGAAGCATACACATATAAATAGATATTTAAAACCTAATTTGTTCTACTCTTGAAATTCGAAATAATGAAATGGATTTCATCAAAAAATTTCTTGAAGAAAATGGATACATGTATCATGAATTTAGATAGAAGAACAAATAATCAAGAACAACAAAATAATCAACAAGTTCAACAGAATAATCAACAAGAACAGCAACCCAATCTGTTGAATGTGATCCCTTATGGTCGTGGCCTTTCTGAAAAAATTAGAAGAATCGGTTCTAAGTTCAATATAAGAACCGTCTTCAAAACACAGAATGATCTTAGGTCTTTATTAACGAAAACAAAACCCATAAATGAAAAACAAAAATAAAAAAACTGTGTATATAATATTCCTTGTATTTGTGGTAAATCATACACAGGAGAAACATCAAGACCACTAGAAGTAAGAAAGTCAGAGCATAAGAATAACTTGAGAAATAGAGACATACAGAAATCAAAAATAGCAGAACATGTATGTAAAATCCAAGGGGATCACATGATGGATTGGAGTAATACAAAGATTCTAATGACAGAACCTGATTTTATAAAAAGGAAACTTAAGGAGTCAACTTGTATTTTATTGAACGGAGAATGCAATTTTGTAAATTGCTCAATTGATATTGACCATATTTGGCTAAATTTATTGAAAAAGGAGTTGGAACTTGAAAATTTCTATACGAAGTAAAACTATGTTCGCTATGATTTTTAAATACTGTCAATGTGACAATTCTTGAATTTCACAAAATAACTATCAACAAAATAATTCTAACGATTTTCATTAAGTGTCTGACGAAGGAGTCTGATATAGACTCCGAAACGTTACGATATAGTTGTTTCTTCGTTGATGTTGTTTCGTTATTATTTGTTAAGCAACATTGTTCAATTGATTCCTTCTGACAAATATCCTGTGTTTCTTACGCAGAAGCAAATCACAAAATAATTAATTTTTATTTTATAGATATTTTTCAGAGTTTGGGGGAGAAAACCCAAAAAAAACCTTTCAATAATGAGTATACCTCTCACAGTATCCTTTAATGATTACTTAAAAAAAGATCTATGAGGTTCAATACAGGTTTTGCGCGCATGTTCTGAGGAACAGCGTTCTCATCATTCAGCCCAAATGTCTGTAACTTTCGATTTTTTTTGCCGGAAAGGTTCTCAAACGATTAGGCCCGACTCACTGATGAAGAATTCGAGGTCAAATTTGATTCTATCCGGCCGGTTGGCTATTCTCACGATAATTGGGGAACGGAAAGAGATAACGACTTGAAATTTTCAGGGTAGGTGGCGTGTCTAAATACGACATTAATGGGCATAATCGGCCCAACGGTTTCCAAATAATAATTTTTTCTTCAACCAATACAGATCCGATCGAATTGAAACTTGGTGAGTAGTTGTAGAAGACAGACTTGAAGACGGTTTGTGACATTTTGTGAGAATCGTATTACTAGAAAATTTTTAAAAAATTATTAAAAAATATTATTCATCTCACAATTTTCAGATAAGGTTGAGCATTCGAATGCAACATTTGAGTTCGTTAATAGGCATAGTCGGCCAAACAGTTCTGAAGTTATACCTATGTATCTGAAATTTTGATATTATTTCGCCCTTAACTCAAAAAATATGAAACTCATCCAATTCAAACATGGTAATTAGTTGTAGAATGCACAAATTTGTACGAAATTTCGTGAGAAATTTTCCGCTAGAAAATTTTAAAAATATCATTCAAAATCTTTGAAAATTGAAATTGAAACCCATTGAAAATTCTATGTCTCAGAAATATGGCTGAAGTTTTGGTGTTGGCTTCAAAATCTAACTATATAGCCAATTGCCAAATTTGAACACGATCGGATCCATATTGTTGTAAATCCGAGCAGCCTTGTGTGAGTTCAGTAGCTGGATGGGTGACCGTTGCCTCGATAACTTCGAACGATTCTCCTTTCGTTCAACGAAAGGACTTGAAATTTTCAGGGTAGGTTGCGCATCTGAATAAGAATGTTGAGTTCGTTGATGGGCATAATCGGCCCAACGGTTCCGGGGCTATACCCATCTGGAATATTATTTCCGTGATAACTAAAAAAACTCTATCGAAATGAAGCTGGGTTACTCGTTGTAGAATATCGACATGTGTAAAATTTTGTGAGGATCGTACCACTAGAAAATTTAAAAAAAATTACGAATAAATATTATGTATCTCATGATACCTTGAGAACGGAAAGAGATAGTGACTTGTAATTTTCAGGGTAGGTTGCGCATCCGAATTCGATATTAGAGTTCGTTAACTGGCATAATCGGCCAAAGTGTTTTGGAGTTATATTCATCTGAAATTTTGTTGTTATTTCCTCTTTAACTCAAAATACACAAATCTGATGCAATTAAAACTCTGTGATTACTTGTAGACTGCCAACCCACTAATTTTCGCGGAATTTCTTGAATATCGTATACTGGAGTTACTTGAGGTAGCTTTTTCGTATTTCAATTCCAATAGATTCAAAAATTCTACGATCATAGACGTCACTGAAGTCTGTCATTAAAATGGTATAAAATATATTCATATATTATAAAAGCCGTGAAAACGGCACGGGCACCCATCCAGATACCTACTGAACTTATCCAAAGCTGCTCGGATCTTCAACAATATAAATAAATAAATAAATTAATATAGATCCGATAGTGTTTAAACTTGGAACTTGAGGAAACCATCTACCCTGAAAATTTCAAGTCGCTATCTGTTTCTGTTCGAAAGTTATCGGCTGGACAGAATCAAATTTGACGTCGAATGCTTAATCAGCGAGTCAAACCTAATCGTTTGAGACCATTATCAGCAAAACAATTCGAACTTTACAGGCATTTGGCAGAAATGATAGTATCACTCTGTTCCCCAGAACATGTGCGTAAAAATAATCAATTAGAGGTGATCTATGATTATTTCTCAGAGACCCATGATTCTATTGATTGTAAATTAAATGCATAGCAACGACTGATTGTTTCCTTAGATACCCATTATTTGTTGGATCGATCATTGGAATTGACGTTCCATTACCATGGCATCACAATCTGTCAAGAAGTAATACAATTTTGCCTATTTCCACCGTATATTTCTCTGCAGAATGACAGGTTTACCCAAACTTCCTGGTCTTACCTTCACATATCCAACAGTAAGCATTATGTTTGATATAATTCATATTTCATAGTATGCGGGATGGATTGAGATTCATATCTGAAAAATTCATCTCTATTTGTGCACATAGCAAAGTAAATCTATCGAAGAATGAAATGGCATTTATTATGTGCATAAAAAATAAATAGAAGTGACATCCGATAGCGTGAATTTTCTTGACTCAAATTATGGAATATTGAAATTAGTCAAAAAAGTAAAAGAAATAAATTTCTATTTCAATTACTCTCAAACGAAAGTCCTCTGTAGGGATTTGAGGAAGTACGATGACACAAATCTAGTGCAAATATATTTCATAACTTTCAATCTATTATATTTACTTTCATTACTAGATGTTGAATTATAGATCTTAATAAATTTTGGTAAGTTATTCTTTTTGTTCGAAATAGAATATTACATAGCTGGTCTTTTGAGGAAATAATTAAGATTTTGGCTCGGCAACATCTTAAAGTAGTTTACTTACCTCGATGAGTACCTCGACCTCACCAAACAGCTATTGGCTGTCTGTAGATAAATGAGTATACAGGGTGAGTTTTTAAATTGTACATTAATTTCAACCGTAATTTCCTCTCATCAAATAAAACACTTTTTTCCATATTTCCACATTCGGCTCAGGTAAAAAGTAATAAGCGTTTAAAGGTTTCACAATGTGACGAAAGTCAAGCAAAGTGGCTTACAGCTTGATGCGAGGATTCCAAAACTCAGATCCATAAAAAGAGTGAAATTTGTGGAATTTCAGATTTTGTAACATTAAATGAAGAATATCTCGGAAATAGTGCGATTGAGGAGAAATGTATATGATAGCGTACTCTTGAAATGGCTCAAGGTTAACTTAATCTGTTCTCTTTATGCTAAATTCATATCGATATATGAATCCGCGTGTCTATAACTAGGAAAGTAATGGAATTATAGGAGATTTAAAAAAATGATAATTGGAGACATAGTTACAGCAAACTTCACACCATCATTCATTTAATTCGGAAAAACTTCAAGCCTCACATTTATATTTTCTATGATAAAATTGTTAAAAAATTATCAAATATAAATGATTTTTCAAGGGGGTGAATACATTTTGGAGTGCAAGTGCATACGAACGCTTATTGAGAACCCTCCACTGAGCGTCGAGAAAATATTTCATCACCGATTTTTTTTTCAGATAACAAATTTCAAGCTCAGTCATACATTGGACACCTATGCCGGATACAGCCTATCAAAAACAGACTACTTGGGTATCGGAGGTCGAGAGCTCGAAATAAACACAGCCAAATACTTTACCAGGTCCGATCCCGTGAGGTACGATCCCTCTCTAACCTACGGAAGGACCAGGTCGGTTGCACTCCCTCAGTTCACCCCCCATTACGTCCATTATGACGGGAAGTGTCTCACCTTCAAGGCCTTCTTCAAGCAGACGGTCGTCGAATCAGCAGATGAGCATTATAGAATTCGTCAAGTTAACCTCATTTACTTCTTGGCGGACGACACAATAACAGTTATTGAGCCTAGGACACCAGTGAGTAACATTTTTGACCGACTGCCCGAAGGAAGTAGGGTTATGTTTTTCGAATGTATGTACAGGGTGAGTCTTTGACCACTGCATTAATTTTAACCAAAGATTCCTCTCATCAAATGAAACACTTTTTTCATTTAACATTTTTCCAAATTCAGCTCAGGTACAGGCTGTTGAAATTTTGAAAAAAAGTCAGTTTTTATTTTGTAGCTTTGACATCCTTTTTTCGAATAAAATGAATGTTGGCGTAAAGTTTCCTATGACTATGATACATATTTTCCAAATATTAGTTACTTTCTACTTCTAATGGCTTTCTAGTAATGGACTCGTGGATTCATAAAACTAAACGAAATTAGCATAAAGAAAGCATATAAAGTTTTTCTTGAGTCACTTCAAGAATATTTCATCGTTTTAGAACATTATATTATTCTTCATCATTTCTCCTGAAACGCACCGTTTTCGAGATATTCTTCATTGAATGTTTTAAAATGGAAAACTCCAGAAATTTCACTACTTTTATGGATCCGTCCCTGAGCGTTGGAATCCCGAATCAAGCTGTAAACCAAGTTACCATGCCTTATTCTCGTCCGCCAACAATGTCATAGATAATTTATATGCGGGAGTGTATTAGCACATTGTGAAATCTTTAAACGCTTGTAACTTTTTACCTGAGCCGAATCTGGAAAAATGGTAAATGAAAAAAGTGTTTCATTTGATGAGAGGAATCTTTGGTTAAAATTAATGCAGTGGTCAAAGACTCACCCTGTATATACAGCGTGCCGAAAAAGTAACGTAACCCGTCAATAATTCTTGTACGAAGAATTATTAAGGAAAATCCTTGCACCCGTCGATTTTTGATTCCAAAAGCAATTTATCTTATGATTTTTTGTATCAAATCTCATGTTAAGTGTAAGTTGATATATTTTGACAGTCGAAAGTAGATAAATCATCGATTGAATTTGATCTGCCTCTTATGGTGCTAACTAGGCGGATTTTAATCGTCAAAAATACCTCAAACAAAGTAGAATATCATTAATATCGCATATTATAATAATAGTAAAAGAACCCTCGAAAGCAAATCGACAAGCTTGATACTGTTTAATGGCGCACTAAGTAACGCGTGTGTATCTACCATGTTGCCATTCAATCATGTTCCGAGCTTGTATATACAGATGGCTGTGAGTGTAAGGTGTTACAAATCACGAGCGCGTTAACTCTTCTGATGTGACCAAGTGCTTTTGAAATTTTCTAATTTGTCGTTAGAATGCTGGTATGGAACAAGGAAAACTAGTGAGAAGAGCTAGAATACCGAAGAACGATAGGGGAGCATACTGGACTTGGAAAGATCTTGGAATAGGAAAAGACATTGCATTACACGGGATAGTATATCACACTGTAGACTGTGATCTTTTCACGAAGGTGAGCTTAGTTTCAAACTTCCTCAACCAAGAGGTCATCCTGTTGAGACAGTCTAGTTTTCCAGGAATATATGGCGAGCCAAGGTTTGATTATGGCCGACCCTGAAGAGATGCCTTTCGATCCTTATACCATGGAGAGGTTTCTGAAGAAACCTTCAACAACCACCAAAACTCCACCTGCCGACAACAAACTACGGAGGTTTTTGGAATATGATAGACAAATTCTGAAGTGAGTACCTGGGAAATATTTATTGGTAGAAATTATTTGTGAAAATATTACAATCCAGTCAACCCAACCTTATCAAAGATCTGAAAGTTTCGAAACCCTGCAAATTCATTTATTCATACCTAGGAATGAATTTAAAAAAGTTCTCATGCATATGAGGCGAGCTGTAACGGCAATTCGCGAATACATACACTTTTTTTTAATTCTTCGTTAGTATCTAGAGAATTGTCGATCTGAGGTGAAAGTTGAATATAATTGAAGCATAATATTGCAATTAAAATGATTATATTCATTTCTCTTGTATTCCTAATGGTTACCGGAAGACATAATTTAAATATAATTGTTGTTATTCAATATAAATGGATGATTTTCTTTCTAACAAAAAGAATGCCGATTCCGGGTCAAAAATGTGCTGACCCAAAATATTTTTTTCATGGTATATCGATACGGAGCTCGTGTCTAATTAAATCGAGGTTGCTGATCACGAATATGTAATGAGTTTTTCCCTAAGTGGCGTACTTTGGGAAAATTTTCACTTAAAGTGAAAAAATTGACGAAAATAGGTCAATTTTGGAACTTTCCACCGCCCAAAAAAATCGGAGTAAAGTGTTCCTGATTTTTAACGTCATATTTGGATCCTTTATCTATCGAATAATCTGAACAATAAATGTCCAGGTCGTACGCTTCGGAAATTATGATTTTTGTCCCGAGGGTCTATTTTTCGGAAAATTCTTTCCGCGATATTTCCTCGGAAATTTTTTGTAATAAATATCTGATCGTAGATTCGGAATCTACGGCCCCGAATCTATAAGAATAAGTACCCGCTTCATAGTTTTGCGTCAAAAAATTTTTTAAGGCTAATGTATTAAAAAATTGCCAAAATTCGACCGGTCTCCAATTTCGATGCAAATTACGTCATTTACTAATTCGGGGCCGTAGATTACGAATATATGATCGGATCTTTCATTAGAGAATTTTCCGCGGAAATACCGCGAAATGAATTTTCCGAAAACCAGACCCTTGGGAAAAAAATCATAATTTCCGAATAGTACGGCCTGGACATTTTCTGTTTGGATTACTCAGTAGATAAAGGATCCATATATGACGGCTAAAATCAACAACACCCTACTCCGATGTTTTTGGGCGGTGTAAACTTCCAAAATTGACCTATTTTCGTCCATTTTTTCACTCTAAGTGAAAATTTTCCCAAAGTACGCCACTTAAGGAAAAACTAATTACATATTCGTGATCAGCGACCTCGATTTAATTAGACACGAGCTCCGTATCGATATACCATGAAAAAAATTTTTTGGGTCGGCACTTAGAAATATTTTTGACCCGGAATCGAAGGAAAATTCTTCTTTCCCGTCCGAAATCTATGATTTTCACATCTCGATATCCAAATTTTCCCCGATTATTGGTCGGTGGACGACGTTTAGATTTATGTATATATTTCCTCTGTATCTCTATCCGTTCGCAAAATATTAGGAAATGAGTAAATCCGTCAAACGCCAAAAAGTTTTCTCTAGTATCTAACCCATACAAAAATCTAGAATTTTCCGATTAGATCGCCACGGCTTTGGCTTTTCACTAAATCGAGGGCGTAGATTCCGAATCTTTAATTAGTTTTTCTGTATCTCGATTAATTTTGGTAATATGGCGAAAAATACGACTAATTTGTCCATTTTCCGGAGGTAGGGCCAGAAATTGCGACTTTTTTCGTCATTGCTCCGAAACTAATCGAGGTACGGAAAATCTAATTGCAGATTCGTGATCTGCGTCCCCGATTTAGTGAATAACCAAAGCCGCGTCGATCTAATCGGAAAATTCTAGATTTTTGTATGGGTTAGATACTAGAGAAAACTTTTTGTCGTTTGACGGATTCGCTCATTTCCTAATAACCAAAGAAAACACTTAGATAATCGAGGGTTTCGTCCAGGTAAAATTGAAGGAAGGTACTCTTCCTTATGACCACTCTGGTAATTCTTCCTGATGAATGATTAGGATCCTCCAGGTGAATTATAAGGGTTCTTCCAACTGGCAGACACGGTGTAGGTAATGTAGGGATCAATCCCATTTCAACATCAAACATCAAAATATTCAAAGGGTTCAGTAAGGTTGACTTTCACCTCGATCCAACAATAGCTTCAACTTAACAAATGTTATGCATGCAGGCTTTCTGCATCACAAAAAAAAACGTAGCAGCGAGTTTCACGCCTCAGTCAAAAACTATGAACAATGAAACTAGTATTACACAAACTACATGGCAAAATATATTATTTCTCTGTGCGACTATAAGTTAACAGCACACACATTTCATTCGTCGGATTTCAAAACATGATGTGACCAACAATTCACGTTCAATGCATCAACTACGAAATCAGCGTAACGGGGTTTTATACCGTTATATGTTATTACCCCCTTTACCAAGCCATAAATCGGTCCTTGTCTTGAGATCCAACTACTTCTAAGGATTGACTGCATTTTCAGATTTAGCGCCGTCTGGGACGACAGAGACAGTGAACATGGAGAGTTGAGGAAGTTCGATATTTTATATTTCCTATCTGATGACACCATTTGTGTGAAGGAAATCCATACTAAAAATGATGGACGAGACCCATTTCCGCTTTTGTTGAGGAGGACAAAGATACCAAAGGTATGCTCATGTGTCAATAACCATGATAGATAGATAATCATGATCTGTTAAATCAATTCGGAGTGGATCATTTATCTTATACGGTTTCTGAACTTCCCCTTCAATAGTTTAATTGTTTTACCTGCTGTTTGGCTGCCATCTTGTAGGAATCACATATCCGTGATGTCAAGTCCGTCAAATTTTAGGCAAAAATAGTATTCCAACATGGCGCGACATCAAACTCCATAGACCGTTTCATGGCGATCAATTTCATCGACTAAATTATAAGGACCTATCACACCTCTGGCATGGAATCCATACCACATTGTCTTTTCTGAATCACATAATTCAAATGGATTATTTAATAACCTGAAGATTTTGCAAAATATTGGAATTATATGAATAAGTAATTCAGATCAAAGAAGACAAATAGTCAGTTTTAGAGTTATGAGTTAATTAGGTTTTCGACAAATATATCACCACACACAGAAATTGTATCAAAATAAAATTCCATCCTAATTAAGAGAAATTTAACACCCTTCAGACGTTAAAAATAATGAACTCTACAAAACACCTAGCAATAACTACCTTGAATATGAATAATTACTCAGAAAACACAGCAAGGTATACGGGAGATCGAACAAGGATTAAGTAGATCCCCTAAATTTTCCTCTGAGGCTTCAGTCACGTGATCTTTAACTATCATAGGTTATTATGGGCGAATCTGTAAACGGTGAATTATTCTGTTACAACAGATTAACGTTCAAGGGTGCGTTGGTATGTAAAAAAATTGCTATGTGGTACTCTTAGGCTCCTGACTTTGATTTTTGGCGCTCTAGTTCCTCGGAACAGAGTGCTTATCAATTTGCCCAAATGTCTGTAATTTTCGAATTTTTCGATGAAAATGGTCTTAAACGATTTGGTTCGACTCACTGATCAAGAATTCTTGGTCGAAATTCATTCTGTCCGGCCGTCCGGCCATCCTGCCGGTCCGGCCGTCCGGCCGTAGGCACGATAACTCTCGAACGGAATGAGCTAGACAGTTGAAATTTTCAGAGTAGGTTTGGGGGATAAATATCTCGGCTAAGTTCGTTATTGGGCAAAATCTGACAGATGGTTTCGGAGTAAGAAAAAAAAAATTTTTTTTGACAGAACAAATTCCAAATTAAATTTTTTTTCAATAAGCAGTTTTACCATAAGAATCCATTCATATCATTTTAAACTCTAACAAGCTAATACTTTCGGAGATATGATTCTTCAAAATTTCAATGATGGAATTATTCTGTGGCTATTCTATGAATTGTTATAATGTCAACTTTGATGTTGTCTCATTGTCATTCATTCCAGTAATGGTATCAATATGAGAATCATAATATGAGGAGCAACTTATCAAAACGCATTAAGTCCAAAAACCATTTTATTGGGAATCAACGAAAAACGATTTTTTCTTCCTCCCTGGCTTATAATTTGAGTATGTCGAGTTTGTTTGATAGAAATTTACATCTAAAGGTAATAACTAATCTCATTTAAATCAATATTGATCCAGATATACACAGAAAATGTAAAAAACGTTTGGACTTAATGCGTTTTGATTCATCTCATTGTATATACATAATGCGTTTTGATGTGGTTGAAATTGAAAATATTGCTGTTGTTGCGATTTTTTATACATTTAGAGAAAACAGTCTGCACAGTAAGTGTTGGCCTGTAACCTAATTAACATGAGCAAATCGATAAAACATGTTTTTGGTTATATTTTATTTCTTTTAAAAATGCAAACGTAAACATAATTCATTGCGATGCGGCTTACATACTTTGGATTTGAATTACAGAGGGACATAATGCCATTTGGAAGATTTTGTTTACATAGGGCTATAGAGCAACAGAAAACATTTCTGAATCCGCTTCAAACTCAATTTCGCCCAAATTGGACATAATGCGTTTTGAAAAGTTACTCCTCATATAATATCATACTTTTTGTTGGTTGATATTTTCATGCAGATGGTCAATCCATATGATGATGGGAATGGTAAGTTAATAATATTGAGTTCAGAATATCTCCACTAAAAACAAAACTGGAATATGGGTGTATTGGAGTAGATTTGAGGAAAGATATATATTATCGTTCATCATAGAATTGAGGAATGAATATCTCGGATGAGTTCGTTGTTGGGTAGAATTCGTCTATTGGTTTTGGATTGAAAATTTTTGGCACTCTTGTTGAATTTGAATTCTTCTATGATGTTTGGATTCAATTTCTGCTAAGATGAAGTTCTAAATTTCAATAATGAATCATACTTCTATGTTTTCACAGAATGCTATAATTAACCTATCTAAGCTTTATTATATGATCTGTGTTCGTACTCGTACTTTTCATCCTGTTCTATAAGAGAGAGTCAAATTTATTTCAGCTATTTTAATTTGGTTTCTGCCATGGTGCAGTTCTCATTCTCAGATTGCTCATTTAATCTCGATAAATAAACTATTATTTGAATTGAATTTCCTTTATGATGCAGTTCTATCATAAGAATACATTGATATAATTCCCAACTCTGAGAAACCAATACTTTCGGAGATATAATTTGTCTGTTTGAACTAGAGCGCCAGAAAGCTCCTGTCCACAGGGCTTGAACCCATTTTTATATTTTTTTTAGATTTACACCGATATACCCATAAATTATCCAGCTCTATACCTGGAACAATCCGACGCCGAAGTGACCGAGTTTTATCAACCTGTAGACTTCAAAGTGGGTGACACCATATTCATCCTCGGAAGAAAAATGCTCTTGTACGACTGCGATCCATATACCAGAAACTACTACAGGCATGCTCTATGCATCGAGCAGAAGTCCGCAGTGTCCATCGAACAAAAGAAATCTGAACCCCCGGAAAGACCCATGCCCCCACATAATGGCATCGGAAGTCTCGAGGACTCCTTGCAGAATACTTTGAGTTTTATGCCGAAACCGCCGAAGAAAGATGTTATCAGGCAGATATCCAACGCCAATAAATATTTGAGGTGAGTGACCAATAATTTGGATATGGTGGACAATTTTTGAATTCACATGGCGTCACAATAATAATAATGATAACAATCTTTATTTCAAATCACTCCAAGTTACAAACAAAAAGAGAAATGTAATAGCGTCAGTATTTATATGAAGATTAATTATCTACACCATAGTCTTTTAGTGTAGTATATGGTTCCATATCAACCAAGGTTTTGTATAGTTCCTTTTTGAACAGTATGTGGTTTTCTATCTTTTGTATATTAGGTGGTAAATTGTTGAACAGTTTTATGCATCTATACTCCAGTTGTCTCTGTGATGTTGTTAATCTACATTTTGGGTATTTATACTCCTCAGTTCTTATCTCGTATCTGGTTTTATTGTACTTGAATTTGCTGAATAGCCCTAGGTTTTTATGAAAAAATAGAAGGCATTCTTGGATATAGATGGCATATATCGTTAACATTTTGTTTCGCCGGAAGATTCCTCTGCATGTTTCATTGAACTTCATATTATATAATATCCTTACTGCTTTTTTTTGTAGAACAAATAAAGAAGAAACATTTCCTGAACCATAGAAGCACAAACCAAATCGAAGTTTAGACTCTACTGTTGCATGGTACACTGTCTTCAATGCACTTCCACTTAAGTATCTTGATGTTATTCTAAAGGCATAAATTGATGAGCTGAGCCTTCCCTCTAGGTTGGCTATATGATATTTCCAATTCAGCTCTCTATCAATGTAGACTCCTAAGAATTTAGAGTATGGTGTTAATATTGTGTCTTCACCTCCTATCCGTATTTTTCCTGGATCTTCTATACCAGAATTTGTAGGACTGAACATCGTTAGCTTTGTTTTAGATTTATTTAGAATCAGGTTATTATCATCTAGCCATTCTTCAGTGTGCATCATTATTGTATTTATCAGATGTTTGAGATCAGGCCATAGAGACTGCACTGCCAGAAGGTTGGTATCATCAACAAAGTGAACCTCCTCTACTTTACTCGTATCCCATTTTACATTTGTACCGAAGTCATTTATATATATAAGGAAAAACAGTGGCCCAGCTATGCTTCCTTGTGGTATTCCCAATTTCAGCTGTACTTGATCGGAGCTTGTGAAATTTCCATCATCGTGGATTTTAACCAATTGGGTTCTGTCTCTGAAATATGATCTGATCCAATCAAGTGCAATCCCTCGAACCCCATAGCAGTCCAATTTTCCAAAAAGAATTCCCGGATCGAGACAATCATAGGCTTTGGAGAGATCAAGGAATAAGCCACATGCCGAATCCCCATCCTCAAATGCATCCACGATCCTCCTCATGAACTGGAAAATCGCTGTTTGAATATAGTATAGGATCCCGCTATACAACGACCTTCACCGAGATGCTTATTTAATGAGACGTATTTTTTATGTTATTAAATATGCCAATAAATATATCCTATATGGGTTGCCTAACAAATTTCAGTCCAGAGTATTTTTAATTAATAATTTAAAAAAAATTTTTTTTTAAACATTGCACCGGTGTGATTATTAAATAAATTTGATACCAATCGAAAGTTTGAAGCCCATAGAATATGCAAACGTTAGGTTGCCTATTTTTTTCCGGTCACAACCACGGGTTGCCAGGTGTAAACAGGTAAATCTATACTAGCATTTTGCAACGGTCTGATTATTGAATCAAACTTAGATAAAATGAAAGATTATTTCATAAGGAACACGGTGGTATAGGGTTGCCTGCGAAAAATCAGTCCCGAATTACGGTTGTCGAATTTTAAATAATAAAAATATCGTTGCGAGTGAATGTGTGTGAGAGAGAGGTCCCAGATCAACCATCCCATGCGGTAGAAAAGGACGCAGCGTAGCAGCTGTTTAAAGTCCGCCCATTTAAAGAAGGAGAGTGCGCATGCTATTTGTGCTTGGAAATGAAAAGGATAGCGATAGACTCGTATATGCTGTGCATTATTTTGGAGTAGATTCGTAGATTGTCGCTATAGATACAAGTGAAAAAACGTGCTGCTATTTATTGTTGGCCAAAAAGTGTTTTTTGTGTGATTCGGATGACGGAATAATTGATTTTGATGATGAAACTTTTGAAAACTGTGCATTAAAGTTAGCTTTTCGTAAAAAAAAAAAATTTAAATACAATTTTGTTGAGCTACCCAGTGCGTCACTCCAATTTGTAGGTTATCATACCACGTGCTACAAAAAAGTGACTGTTTTGAATAAAAAATATAACGAAGAATTTCTTAAATTTATCGCTGAATATACAGTAAGTACATAATAATTGAATCTTTAAAATTATCTAAGCTAATACATCTTCTATATTTTTGTCATGTTGAAGTAATTGCTAGTAAAACTCACTTATGGTTTTGTTAATTTTCGACACACATATTTTTTTTGTAATTTACTTAAAAAACGGTAGTTGAAAATTGAACAAGAAAATGTTCTGATTTCCTTTTTTTTTTGGAATAATTAAATGAGGATGTTTTAAATCAACTATTCTTATCAAAAATTTATTAAAATTTATAATCAAACATTTTCATTTAATCGCAAAAATTGTTTTTTTTTTAGGAGCATACCGATATATCTACTACTGAAGAAGAACCACAACAGTTGAATCCTAGTGTCGATTCCTGTGCTACAGTTGCTGAGGATGAAACGAGTAATGTTGAAGACCTGCCTCAAACTTCTGGGGGCTTTGACAAGGTAATAAAAAATTATTTTTTTTTTAAGCTTTTTTAAAAAAGTGACATGAAAATCTATTAATTGAACTTGTATTTTCATTTATATTTGTTTTCTTCCATTTTTACTCAAAGAATGATTTAAATTCTTTTAGGAGCAGTCAACATCAACAGCATCGACATCAACAGCAACGACATCAACAGCATCGACATCAAGCACAATTATTTGTCTTTTTTGTGACCACAGCCAAAAAAGATGTGGAAAGAAGCTGGTTAATCTTACTTTCCCTAAAGGTGACAAAGTAACACTACAGATCAAAAATATCGCCGAAAATTTAAGCGATTCGGAGATTCTCTCCAAACTTCAACATCAAACTATCGCGTACCATCTGCCTTGTTACGCACTGTATCAATCGAAAAATAAGCGGTCCACGGAAGAATCTACCGATTCCACGTATAGTAAATATCGACAGTTACATCAGTTGGCTTTTCAATCCATATCAAATTTTATTGAGACAGAAATAATTGAAAACAACCAAGTTATGTACTTGGCTCAATTATTTTTAAGATACCAAGCTTTATTGCTAGAGTTTGGAAAACATGAAATTGATTTCGATGATATTCAAGATTACCGATGTGAAACCTTGCAAAAAAAGTTGATGAAGAAATTTGGTAATCTTATTACGATTGAAGCGTCAATGGGTATACGTAACAAAAAAAACAAATAAACAATAAACAGAAGTATTCTTTTAATTGTTGTTTTTTATTTCGGCTCCCAATAATGAAGATAAAATTTGCCAGATAAGTAATATATATGTTTTACTCTAACTGTCTTTTTTACTAAAGATGTGTATATACTTTAGTGTCACATAAACAATAAACATAGATAAATAATTAATTGCTTAAAAAATAAAAAATTAAATAACTATTTCTGTATATTAATAATTAACTACTCCAAAATAATGCACAGCATATACGAGTCTATCGCTATCCTTTTCATTTCCAAGCACAAATAGCATGCGCACTCTCCTTCTTTAAATGGGCGGACTTTAAACAGCTGCTACGTTGCGTCCTTTTCTACCGCATGGGATGGTTGGTCTGGGACGTCTCTCTCACACACATTCACTCGCAACGATATTTTTATTATTTAAAATTCGACAACCGTAATTCGGGACTGATTTTTCGCAGGCAACCCTATACCACCGTGTTCCTTATGAAATAATCTTTCATTTTATCTAAGTTTGATTCAATAATCAGACCGTTGCAAAATGCTAGTATAGATTTACCAGTTTACATCTGGCAACCCGAGGTTGTGACCGGAAAAAAATAGGCAACCTAACGTTTGCTTATTCTATGGGCTTCAAACTTTCGATTGGTATCAAATTTATTTAATAATCACACCGGTGCAATGTTTAAAAAAAAAATTTTTTTAAATTATTAATTAAAAATACTCTGGACTGAAATTTGTTAGGCAACCCATATAGGATATATTTATTGGCATATTTAATAACATAAAAAATACGTCTCATTAAATAAGCATCTCGGTGAAGGTCGTTGTATAGCGGGATCTTAGACTAATAGATCTTCCCTTCAAACATCCATGTTGGCTTTTACTGAAAAGTTGATTTCCCAGAAAAAACTCCATTATTTGTTTGCAATATGCCAGCTCGAATAGTTTTGAAAATGATGGTAATATGCTTATTGGCCTGTAGTTCCCATAATCATCTGGATCTCCAGTCTTGTATGTCGGTATTAACTCTGCTATTTTCAGTTTCGTCGGGAACTGTCCAGATTTTAATGAATTATTTATGATGTAAGTGAGTGGTTCTATTATTTCATGGATGGTATGTTTTATAATTCGATTAGACACTCCATCTGTTCCACTTGAGCTTTTATTCTTCAATTGTTTTACTATTTCTCTTAGTTGTTCCCTAGATATTGTGTCAATCATGAAGTTTTGAGGTGGTGGGGGCAGTGTTATGTTTTTTCTTTTCCTTTGGTTCTGTTGAGAAGTTAGATTTGTTCCTGCGTTTATGAAGTAATTATTAAATTCATTTGCTTGATACACATAATACTTGAAACCGCTATGCTACGCCTAACTGCAAAATTTCAACTCCATAGGATCTGTAATTTTTGAAATATTGTGAATTCAACTAGCAAAATCCACGCTTCATGCCAGGAGTGTACTCGGGTACCATGAAACTGGATACGGACATGAGATATTCGATCCTAAAAGCTTTTCAATCGGATAGATTCACTACAGCCGTACATGGTTATAAAATACCATGTCTTACACTGCATTTTACTATTAGTGTGTAAATATTTACAACGCAGACTATACATTGATCAACTTTTACTTCTTCAACTAATTTTATCCTCATTTCTACTATAGATACGAAATGGTAATGGAAAACATTCATCCGGAAGATAGGATTAGAAAGTTTTTGCTTCTATACTCATTGGGAGATGGTACCTGTAAGATTCATGAACCTCCCATACATAACTCAGGAATTGTTGGTGAGTTGAATATTACTTCATTTTTTGCAAATCATGCAAATCACCTGGTAACTAAAGATAATAAGGATATATAACGGGTCCGCCAAATAACTTTTTTATTTTAAATGCAAAAAAAAAAGCTACTGCGTATTTTCTCAAATTTCTTTTTTTATTTGAAAGTAGAATCCTTCCGGTTAATAATGGAAAATAATTCCATTCAAATGGCTGCCTCGGCTGGCCATGCAGTAGCCTATACGATCGGTCCAATTTTAAAGCACATTATCGATTGTGTGCAGCTGTTTTTCACCAATAGCTTCACGAATATTGTCCTTCAAAGCGTCAATTGTCTCTGGATTGTTGGCGTAACATTTATCTTTGACGGCACCCCACAAATAATAGTTCAACGGTGTCAAATCGCAGCTCCGAGGTGGCCAAACGACATCAGCTCTGCGGCTGATAATGCGATCTTCAAAAACAGGGCAACTCCTGAACCAATTGGACTTTGTATGGCGTCATACTAAGGTCTTTATGCAAAATTCGTCTCAATGATGTCTCCGAAATGTTCAATTCTTGAGAGCGACGGTGAATTGATGTTGATGACGCTTTACGCACACTTTCTGCCACAGCAGCAATATTCTCGGGTGTACGCACTGTTTTTGGTTTTTCACGCTTCGGTTTATCGATGAGGATGCCAGTTTCTTTCACTTTTTTCACAAGATAACGAACATACGGAGCTGACGGTGCTTCTCTTCTTCCAAAATCCGTACCCAATCTTCCACATATTCTACAACACTACCATGATTTTCAAAGTAATGTCGCAATATTTCCCAGCGTTGTTCAAGCGTATACACAACCATATTCGTTCAGCGGAAGGATAACACTAATTATCTGTCAAATCAGACATGAGCTTGGTGTTACCATTCACGTAGTTGAAAACAAAAAGTTAGATGGCGGACCCTTTAGATATAATTATGAAAAATTCCCTGGGAGAATTGCCTCTGATGTTCGGGGGTAAAAGGCTGGTTAGCTCTGGGCATTTGCAAACTATGTGTTCAACAGTTTCCTTTTCCGACCCATAGAGCCTGCATGTTTCGTCTGCTGACTCACCCACGTAGTACAATTTGTACTTGCTCAGCTCAGCTCAACTCATGGCAGCTGTAGGAACTTTTTGGTATAGGATGGTGAGGAATCCACGAATCTTTATCCTGAAGTTGTACTGTTATTTAGCTGCCATTGTTGGGCCGCTGCCCTGTAGTGGTCTTTTCCAAGTCTATAGAAGGATTCTGGTCTAGCAGGTGTTACCCTAGAGGCCTTCTACCGAAGTTCATCGACCTTTTCATTTTCTCCAATACCATAGTGCTCTGACGCCCATAGAAGAGTCATCTCATTTTTCTAGTTAATTGAATTATGGTATTCTAGCATTCCCAAGACAGAAGGGGAACCTTGGCTGGATGATTCCAGGTCTCTCAGTGTCGCCTGGCTGTCCGTTATAATATACAGGGTCTTTCAAGTGCTCCCCCTTGCGGTTCCTTCACAGACACTCAAATGTAGACAGATAGTGTACCTGCTCATGTGCAAGAGGCACATAGATCCTCAGTTTCGGCCCATATACCTCATTACCTGCACCCTTATCTGTTTTTGATCCATCCGTGTACAAAATGGATGACTTGTCCAAATGTCCAAACGATAAACGAGGTCCACCGCAATCAGACGGTCTCTTATGACCATTCCAAAGGGTGTTTCGACATCGAATATGGTTGGCATTATATCCAAGAGCTTTGTCAATAGGTTCGAGTCCAAGCCGTTGCAGTTTCTGCGAACGACTGCGTCTGCTGACCTGGTCAGTTTTGTGTGTGGGGCGTCCTATTGCTGTGTATAACCACATTGCCATTTCCGGTTTCAACCTCCATGTCTTCCCAAATATCCTACATAGCCGCTTTGGAAATAATTTTATCTATGTGAAAGAATTTTACTGGTTAGTCATTTATCAACCTCCGCTCTTAACAGGTGGAGTTATTTATCACATAAGGGCCATGGCAATCTTGCTTAACTTTAGGTCCATCATTGTTATCAGTTTTCATCCCAACTGCTTCCGATGATCCTGATCTCTATGAAGAGATGAAGAAATATAAACCTCAATTAATTCGTTTCTCAATTTTGGTATTCGTTCAACGTTCCAGGTGGAAAGTACCTAAAAGCAACTCCGCTGGTTAAACCAGGAAGTGATCCTCTTGATCCAGTGTTCTATACACCGGGAGATTTCTATATCGGAGCAGTTATAACAGTGTTTCAGCAGAGATTCGTGATTACTGGCGCAGATTTGTACGTGTACAGGTACATGCAGACCAATCCAGATAAGTTTCCGTGTTCTGTCATCGAAAACATGAGGAATTACATGTTCGCTAAAGGCTACTTGAAAGAAGACATCAAGGATCAAATACAAGAGAGTCTGGAGCAGGAGAAGAAAGAGGAAAGGGATATTATAGGTAGGTTGATGTATTGGATTGATCGTAATAATTTTATAATTTTAGAGGAACATTATACTTTCCATATTATAAGATAAGATAAGACAGATATGTGTGTTGTGTCAGGCGGAGGAACCCCGCCCCACCACTGTGACCAGTCGGCCTATTGTGGCCATAAATCTATACTTCACCCACAAGCTCAAGCCTCCTGATGAGGGAGATAAGCCAAGTGGGTGAGAAATTGTCCAGTTCCCTCAATCCCAACTTGTGGACCCCTTGTTCACCAAATGTAATCCTGTACCCAGTGGACACTTATAATGTGCTCGATAGAATCTTCGTCTTCCAGGCATAGTCTGCACTGAGGATCCTCTACCAACCCTAACTTAATTAGGTGTTTCCTGAGGCCACAATGTCCCGTATATGCAGCTGTTAGGACTCTGAGGTCTGAATTGGAGAGTTTGAACCATCGTCTTGCTCTTTCATCTGACGAACCAATAGTTTTCGAACATGTCTGATACCAGATATGCTGCTACAGAGTTCTTGAACCTTTTGCTCCAACCCTCTGTTGTTTCCCCTGACTTGGAAGAGATGCCACAGGCCGGTTCAGGTCCAATTAGTCCCTGGGAAGCCCCCCACGCCACCAATAAGTTCACCACCTTATTGCTTTCTACGCCCGAGTAGCCCGGAACCCAGATGATCTGTAGCCTGCAATGCTCTACTAGTTCAGCAAGTGCGGTCCTGCACAAGTAGGGATGTGCAATTATAGGAAGCCAAGGCCTGCAGGACAGTTTGGCTATTCAAAAAGATCTTGAACCCATAATTTCTCATATATGAGCTTCGCGCAGTGTTCAATGGGGAAAAAATCTGCTTGGCCTTCAAGCAGTGAGGTCCCAGAGATAGTCTTATCGTCTCTGCTGGGAAAGACGAGAAGCTAGGGCCACTCTGTATGGGTTTTGGATATAGATACGTCAGACCATATGTTTGTTATCTCGTTGGTCTCCAATTCAACCTACAGAGAACCGGGTGAGAACCTAACCGTATTAGGTTCATTGCGAGCCATATGCCTGTATGCCACTATCAGGGCCATGCTTCTGATCACTAGGCGACGAGGGGTGAAAGGCTTCCGTCACCAACGTGCACTTTTAAAGTGCAATCCCACCAAGCAATGCTACCGCAAGTGATTTGTGATCTGCCACCGTCGCGTACATAAAGTGGAGCTGTTTTCGCGACAGTCCCACCTCTTTCCACAACCCCACTGGCACGCCTTTCCCAGGTGCGAATTCCAATCAAGTTTTTTATCTTGAATGACACCAAGATATCCTTTCTCATTCGCAAATGAGATATGAACTCCATTCATGGTGAGAAAATCCATATTTAGCTTCCCTTTCCTAGTGTAGCGAATAATCAAGATCTTATGCGGGTTCACATTTAACTGTTCCTCCTCACACCTCACCTCACACCCTCATTCCTTGTGTTGCCTATAGAGCCTCTAGGGGGCTCTTGACCAGGCATGTGTCATCCTGGTCCGTGGTCACAATGATTATATCGGCGGCGAACCTTCAACGTATATATACAGCAGCGTGCCTATGGCAAGTAGGTCGTACACCAGCAGAGATCATAGCAGAAAGGAAACTACTTTTTCCTCTAGGCACTCCTTCCCAGCCACGAATCTCACTACATCACCACATAGATATGAGTCTGTTATCCAACATGGATGTTGTCCATTCCACAATGAGGTCTGGTCCGTGCCAATCCACAGATTGAGTTCGTGAGTGCTGCATCAGAAATAACCTCTGTGTCCAGGAATTCCACCAGAGTGGTCCCCTTGTGATCCAGAGAACGCTTCCAAACAAGTTGTACAGGGTCAGGTCGGTTAATTTCCCACTTTGGAAGGCACACTGAGTGGATTCAGTGTAAGAACACTGCCCCTGACGAAGCGATCCAATATCTTCTCGAGGGTTTTCAGATCGAAAGACGTAAGACTTATCGGTATATATGAGTTAGGTTGTGAGCCGACTTTGCCCATTTTAGTGATGTACACTACCCTAACCTTAAGCTAGCTTGTCGGCACAAAATTCCAGGCAACACTAGCTCTGAAAGAGTCCAAGTACTTTCCATATGGGTGCCCCACAGTTGGTTAGAGCGTTGGACTACGATTGGCGAAGTTTTGAGTTCAATCCTGGCATAGGAAAGAGAATGGCTATTTAGACAGTACTGGTAACCCCTCACGATTGCATCAAAAATTTATTGTACTGTTCATAAGGCGGCATGAAGACACAGCTACGAAGTCTCCACAGAACACAACTGAATCATCGATAAAAAGATTAACTTCATGAACATCGCTCAAGATTTCCACACCACAGAATTCGTAAGAAATTCCTAGGTGGCACTGTGAAGATTTTCTTTCCAGTACATCGCTCGCATATGATTTAAATTTCCTGGAGTTTCTTCTTTTGTCATTCAGTGGCTAAGTTAAGCTGATGATTTGTAACAACCTGAGTTAAGCTGATGATTTGTGAAACCTGAATGACATATACCTCTTTGGGGGAAGATGACGTGGCTTGTCCGTGATCACGAGGGAATACTTGTTGATGTTTTACCAACGAATATTTCCCCGTTTGTCTTTCAGTTATTGGCACAGATACTTTGATATCTTGCAATGGTCCATGTCGGATAATACAGGTAACAGTCTAAATGTGCGTTGGTCGGATTTTCCTTTATTTCAATTTGAAATTATAATATAGGCTTCAACAATCCTTCATTTGAAATGAAAATCTCTCCTTTGTTTTTTCAACAGGAAGAGAGATGGAAGAAGAAAAGACGAGTATGGATGTGTGCTACGGACTCAAATCGCCGATCGATGATGAATATGAAAAACGATTGAAGGCCGAACTATCAGAAGCCTACGAGAGGACCTTAGAACAAAAGTACCGAGTTCCGAATCATGGCATAATGACAACCGATAAACCATGTCCAATAGATGTGAACGTTGCTAAAGTGGTGGAAGAAGTGTGCGAGGAGTCTGCTGAAGGTTAGTAGAAGTAGAGTTCGAAAATGCGGTTATTCAGAAATTACCTTTTTACCCGACTGCCGAAGGAAGGGGGGTTACATTTTTCGAGTGTATTATTATTATTATTTATTTACAGAAGAGTAAATATCGGGTAAATAACCTATAAACTCAATAATACAAAAAAAAACAAAGAGAAAGCACGCCCGAACGCAATAATTACCTACATATTTATGGAAAATTCTTCTTGTAAAAATGCGAACCCTACCTTCAACCCTCTAAGAAAGACAGGTACAACCCCCAATTTTTCAAATAGGAAGTATTGGCTTGTGAAACATCGTTTGAAAGATCTCGTAATTCTTTATTCAGAAATGTTATCACTTTCATGTTTATTGCAAAAATCAAATCAGAAACAAAATATAATGCAGTTATTAGCGAAATTTGTTTATTGTTTAATATCAAATGAAATTCAAACACAAATTTGATAATTTACAAACTACAACTTATCAGCACAAAAAAATTTGCGAAGGCCTTCTAAAGAAACTAACATTGTCACAGAAAGTGTTTTACGTAGTTTTCATGGTACCATCTGGAAAACACAATGCTATGGGCAAATCTTGGAGACAAATAAGTTTAGTATTATTGTAATGAGAGGGAATATTATAATAAATTTCGGTAATCACATGATTTAATTTTTTTCTATTTTGAGTTTTGCTATAAACATGAAAGTGACATTTCTGAATAGAAAATGACGCAACTCTTCAAACGATGTATCACAAGCCAATACTTCTTGTTTGAAAAAATTTGAGGTTGTACCTGTCTTTCGAAGGGGGTTGGAAATAGGGTTCGCATTTTTACGAAGAAGAATGACAATTTCGAATTTGAATTACATGTTTTGGGATTTTCCATAAATATGTACCGTAACCAAGATAATGAATTTATTCCATTTGGCTTTTCCACCCTGTATGTATGTCTATATACTATAGTCCGCTCTACAGCATGAATGGCTTGATGTATTTCAACATTTTTAATGGTTACCATATGCTTAATTTCAAAGCTTCGAAATTGAAGTAAAGCGAATTTTGTAACAACATTATCCACAACAATTTTTCCTCTAGCATGAAATATTATAGATGATCTAATATATAAAATTTCCATATCACAATGTTAGTTACCGTACTCCTCCGAAACGGCTTTCCCGATTTTTACCAAATTTTATATGCGTATTCAGTAGGTCTGAGAATCGGCTACTATCTTTTTTTCATATCCCTAATTGATAAGGGTTGTTCACCCTTAACATTTTTTTTTGTATTTATTCATTTTATTCATATTTATTAAAGTATCAAGGCAGTTTATTCCTGCTATACTTAGTGCTAGATTTTTTTAAATTCCCGCGTCTTTCTGGATCAACACTCATTTGCCAGTCTAAACCGGTGTCATGTCCCAGTAAACAGCATGGAGTAGGGATGAGAACGAAGCCGGTCTCCTGTCTTTCTCACCTTTTCTCACTTTTCTTAACCAGATACCTTTGAGTGGGTCGTTCGTATTCGTAATTGAACCCGGTAGGTGGCGCCGCAATCGGGTTCTAGGTATTTTTTAGAATTACGTGTTTGAGTGGGTCCCTGGATAATTGGAAATTCAATTGTTCCGGTAGGAGGCGCTGCAATCGGGTTCTAGTTTTTTTTTTAAGATTTTTCGCATTTGCAAATAGAATTGCAACCGCAATAACCGATTTGGCGCAGGCGAAGTTGCGTGGGTCAGCTAGTATTCCTCTATCACGAGCCTATATTTTACAGGAGAAAATTACACTCCGAAACATATCGATACGCCAGAAGAAAAACTAGAGAAATATTACTCGAACATCCTGAAGAAACACCACGACATATGTCAGAAGGGTAAGCAGATCGAATGCAAGGAACCTGGGGATCTGGAGAGTAAAGAGCGGTCCAGGACTGGACCTTTGATGGTCAATCCTCCGGAATTGCCACCGAACCCGTGTAACATAAAGAAGGTCAGGTTTAATGTAGATATGGATCGCTGTCTCAGAGACAGGGGGGATTTATGTGATTTGAAAAGAGAAAAAACTACATGTGACTGTAGTGATTATAAAAAAAAATCATAATATTGTACGAAAATATATTCTGTTTTTACTGTGTTTTCTTTTGAAGTATTAATAATTGTGAATGTTGATTATGAAAGATGCGGAATCAAATTCTGTGTGAGTCACCAATTCGAAGAAATATGCGTCTCTATAACACAGCATTTTTGCTGCTACGAATGGCGGAGAATCCTTTGAGGCAGCGCCTTACTACTAATTAGGAAAAATTAATTCAATATTTTATGCAGGGTCTTTATTTTTGATTAGGGAATGATGAGAGATGAGTTCCAAAATGATTGTTACTGTGAGATTACTTTTCCTCTCGTCCCAGTTTGGAGCAAACATTTTTATTATACAAAATAAATTGATATAATAATTGATATAGTTCGCATTAAATTTGTAGAAAGCGAAATTTTCAAATAAATTAATTTTTGGATTTAAGTTTTTCTTACACGTGATTTCGGGTACATAATTTCTGAGCCTAATTCCTTATCTGGGTTCACAACAGACCTTGTGATGACCATTGACCAGAGTAGGGTAATTTGATTGAAAGAATGATAAATGATACTGGAATTTTAATCCGTTTTAAGGAGTTTTCTTTTAGAAAATATCGAGCTGATGGAAACGAATTAGTTGTGATTCTATTATCCTACGTAATTTTCAGGAGATATCTTATTAGCTATTGAACAGATATGAATAATCTGTTACCTTGCGTTTGAATGGAAGAATTTTTAAAATCCTATTTAGAATTTTTGAGATGCAAGTACTGATAACTGAATGCATACTGTTGAGCTTATTTTAATATTCGAATGTAGGTTATAGGGAAAACCTGGGGAATGGTGGCCTCCGAGGTAATAGGGGCCATCCCATATATCACTGTTCAATTTTTATTTCACAATAGGTACCCAGTTTAAATATACATTCTCGTTTTTATTGAATCCACAATAAAAGAACACAAAGTAGAGTAATGAGAGCAAATGAAAGCAGCGTAAAGAAAGCAAATCGATGCATTTATCGAACTTAGTAAAAGTTAAGTAATCAAAAGGATACTGTGGGAGGTATATTCGTTATTTAATGGTTTCTTTCTGGGTTTTCTATACCAAACTCTGAAAAATATCAATGAAATAAAAAAATAATTATTTGGTGATTTGCTTATGCGTAAGAATCACAAGATATTTATTATGATATTATATTACGATATAGGTAGTTGTTTCATAATGATGTTGTTTAGTTGTTGTTTGTAAGGCAACATTGTTCGATTGATTGCTTCTGACAAATATCTTGTGTTTCTTACTCAGAAAAAAATCACAAAATAATATTTTTTTTATTTTATAAGTTTGGGAGAGAAGACCCAGAAAGAAACCATTTAGTAATTAGTAATTATTTTATTAAAGTATTATAATTAGGGTTTTGCGAAAATGATGATGATAGCAAAGCTGAATTTTTTAATTTTTATCGGACCAATTTATTGGCAAAAAAAAAATTTGATTGCATAAAAAAATTTATTCTCAATTAAAAATCAAACCATGATCTTAGTTTTGTGTGTTATTTGAGTTGATTGGTCCATTCAAAGAGTTGTTGTAAATAAAAATCTTTTCAGATAGACCAACTCAAATAAACCAGAAAATTGATATCATGGTTTAATTTGCATTGAGTATTGAATTATTTATGCAATCAGTCATTATAATTTTTTTACCAACAAATATTCTTCTGAAAAAAATAGAACCTACAATTTTTATATTATACCCCCAACGTTCTCATAACCTAGGCTTAATTCTTTGAAGCGTAGAGCTTCCAGCCAGAAACCACAAATTTTTTAATACTTTGTGCAGGTTGGCTAAAAATCGGTAATAGAAGTTCCTGTTTCAAAGGGTTAGAGAATAGTATTTGTATACTAAGTTTGCAGTATTAGTAAATTTATAGTTAAAAAATACATACTCTATTAGATATTTGTATTTTCTACATAAATATGAATATTTTGTAGTGTTTTTTTCATAATTTGTTTTATTTTTACACATTTTTTTGTGTATATTAATGTTTTCAATAAAATAAGTAAATATCCATAATATTGTGTATCATTTTAAAGCTGTTGCGAAAATATATGACTAAAATTATTAACAAAAAATACTATGAGAAAATATAATGCATGAAAATAATCTACGCAAATAGGGGGGCGCTGTCTAATATATAGCCACAGGCGCAATAGTACCTAGATACGGCTCTGCCAATACATAATAGCAAAAGATTCTACGTTAGATTGAATTTTCAGTGAGATTTTGTGTCTATTTGTGATTCCTCTGTGGTCAGTAGTAATACCCCAAGATGCATAGAATAACAAGGTGCTAATTCTTGTTAAAATTTTCGGCAGAAAAACGGACCTAGAACTGTCAAATCACGTACTTTATGTACTACTTCACTTTATTAACGTTGGTACCGCTAGAGTCGATTTCGAAGATTCTGACAAGAGAATAAATGAAAAATGGGTAAAGGGTAGTGTACTACGTTTCAATCTTTTATTCAATATATATATTCGCTAGAAAAATATTTTGAACAAACAAATGTTCTAATTTTCAATACCCTACCTCTACCACAAGCCAGTTGCCATTCTGGTCGTGTAACAATATCCTTGAAACAAATAATATTATAGCATAAGGATTCGAGTTTTGAGTCAAAAAGGTGGAAAACCCTGTGGCAGGAGCTTTGGCGCTCTTGTTCAATCTTTGACTTCACAGATATTAGTGCAAAATGAAACCACTCGGAAAATAACTGGGAAAGGTAGATGCAGATATAGGATAGAGGTAAAATCTGTACCCACAGAATAATTAAGGGAATAATCTGACAGTATTTTCCCAAAGTTTTATTGATTATATTCCGACAGAATAAATATATCTTGTGGTTGTAACAAAAATATATATAGGTATATATATATATCTGAATGAAAACTTAAATAATATAGAAAAATGTATCAATGAAAAGTTTCGTTGTGATTCATAGAAATATTGAATATTTCTCAGCATGAGATCTGGAAAACTCAGTCAACACTATACAATGTGTCCACTTTTAACGTGAATATAATTTAAAACGTGAAGTAATTTTTAATTTAGAAAATCATCGCAAAAATAAAGGGTTTTGGGAATCTTGATGAAGGAGCTCTGACTCTCCAGGGGTGCATTTTTGGACGTATATTGATATGACGTCTTTTCCATATTTCGACCTGTATAATCACGTCCAGAATTATATTAACGTTGAACCCGGATACCTGTATACAGGGTGTTTCTAAATTGATGCGAGAGATTTCAACCATTATTTGTTTCGCAAAATTCTAAGCCGCTTCCCTTCCAAGTTACTGCCTTTTAAATTGACAGAAAAATTCTCTAAATTCTCTAAAAACTCTATGGAACAATTTAGAGGAATGAAATTTGGCAGATCTAATTCTGAAATGTTGTTACAAAGAAGAAACTCAACACCTACATATTTTTGCATCAGAACTTTTTGATGTTTCCACATTTTACCAATAAAAAATTTGATTTAAGAAGAAAAATTTAATATTCATCTTGACTTTTTTTCCTAAAATTGTTAGTTCAATGACAAAAAAATAAAATGATGCTCAGACTCTCTTCAGATTTATTCACAGAGACGATACAATTTTTTGGCAACGATGGTAAATATTTCTATTGTTCGGATCTTTATAATGCCACAGGGCAGTATCATGGAGGGGAATTTGATAAAGAACCACCGCTTGAAATTTTTCGCATCAATTTAGAAACACGTAGATACTTTGAAGGAGATTAAAGTCAGAGCAATTTCTTTCATTCCTTCGATGGTTCTTGAGTTGTTGGTTGTGAAGCAATAAAATCTAATGCTTTCTGGATAGCTATCGGTATTGGTGGTGGGGTAGGGATATGATCTCCTCGGGGTTGAAAACCGTTCTCGTCAGCTATGAAGGAGAATTTTATGACCTGTCCATCGGGAGCTGTATACTCGACATTTCCCTGTGCCACTTGGATTTCCTCGTCCTCTTTGCCAGCATTTTTCAGAAATCCTTGTTCCTCTGCTTTTATACCATTTCCAGTTTCGTAACTGAAATACGTTAAATGGTTATAGGTAACATCACGAATAAGACAAAAACAACATGTTGTAAATAACGGCCGATTGATGAATAATTATAATGGATTACTCTATAGTCTATACTAACTAATCTTTTCACCCGACTGCCCGAAGGTAGGTGATACAAAAAATTTCAGAATAAAAATATTATCAAAAAATAAAAACCCGACTGTGAAAATATATAACTGAAAAACCTTTAAATGAAAATGATGAACAGAAAAGAGAGAAAGAAGCTTAATGTTGAACAGAATTTTGTGCGTGTAATGTGTAATTTTTGGATTTTAAAACCCGATGGTGGGCATCAGAAAATTTTGATCTGCTGTTCATCTTTGAATCAGTGCTAGTCTATGGTGGATTTCGTTTGACGGAACCAAAGAATGAAATCGAAGTTTGTCGAAATTTTGTGAAACCCATCTTTAGTTTTGTAGAGATGTGCAATTCGTCATCTTAAATATTTCGTTATGCTAGTGCCTTCCAAACTTCATGTAAAGGGTTTTCCAATAAGAGAATATCCCGCTATTTCGGTAGATATCACTTTTGAAGCTGTCATGTTTTGACATTTGACAAGTAGAAACTACGCCCTTAATAAAAGAGGAACGATACACGCTTCAAGAACGCATTGAAATTATTAAAATTCACTATAAAAATGGTGAAAATTTGGCAGAGACGGTTCGTAAAACTCGAACATTTTTGGGTCGTCGTGAAGCACCTTGTCGGACTGCAATAAAGAAATTGGTGGAAAAATTCGAGCTGTTGGGACAAGTTAGTTATGTGAAGAATAAAACCCGTGCACGTCGCTCAAGAACAGCCGAGAATATTGCTGCTGTAGCCGAAAGTGTTGAAGAAAACCCAGGTTTGTCCATTCCTCGTCGTTCTTTGGAATTAGGCATTCCACAAACGTCATTACACCGTATTTTGCATAAAGATTTGGGTCTTAAGGCTTATAAAGTTCAGTTAACACAAGAACTCAAGCCGGCCGATCATCAACAACGTCGTGTGTTTGCTGATTGGGTCGTTGAAATGCATGAAAATGATCCGGAATTCCATCGAAAAATCCTCTTGAGTGATGAGGCCCATTTCCACCTCGGTGGCTTCGTCAACAAGCAAAATTGTCGCATTTGCTCGGAAAACCCAAGAGTTATTGTTGAAAAGCCTCTCTATCCTCAACGTGTGACTGGTTGGTGCGGTTTATGGTCCGGCGGAGTCATTGTACCTTACTTTTTCGAGAATGAGGCTGGATCAACAGTTACGGTGAATGGATTGCGCTATCGAGAGATGGTTAATGATTTTTTTTGGCCGGAATTGGATGGCATTGATCTGGACAACGTTTACTTTCAACAAGACGGCGCTACGTGCCACACAAGCAACGAAACCATTGATATTTTGCGGAAAAAGTTTCCGGACCGTGTTATCTCTCGAAGAGGTGATCACAATTGTGCACCGAGATCTTGTGATTCAACACCTTGCGACTTCTTCCTTTGGGGCCACGTGAAAGAGAAGGTCTACGCCAATAGCCCAGCGTCGATTCAAGACCTCAAAGATGGAATTCGTGAGGCTATCGAGGACATAGGGCAGCCACTTTGCGATTTGGTTATGGAAAATTTCATTAAATGGATATGGTCCTGTAAGCGTGGTCTTGGTGGTCATTTGCCTGATGTTATTTTCCACTATTAACGGCATAGCTTCTTCTTTATAATGAAATAAACATCCGATCATTTATATTGAAAAATGACATTTTTCTTTGAATATCAAAATTACACCTCTTATTGGAAAACCCTTTATTCGAATAATTGAAGTATATAATTTACCTATATTTGTACGATCCATCGAAGTTTACTTCCTGGTCCTGCTTGAGAATTGGTATTGGCTCAGTAGAGGCAGATCCTTGTGGTGCTGCGAAGGCACATGCAGCCAACGATGATAATAAGCAAACCTACAAAATACTGAATTTGAACATTTGTTTGACAGTCTTCTTCATCATATTTTCTCGTGAATTTTCAGGTGCTTCCAGAACATACGCCGGTCATTTTGATCGATCATTACTAAATTACTAAATGGTTCCTTTATGGGTTTTCTCTTCCAACTTTACTATTATTTTGAAATTGCTTCTGCGCACACAAGATATTTGTCAGCAGCAATATATCAAGCATTGTTGCCTAATAAATAGTAACGAAACAACATCAACGATAAAACAACTATTTCGTAACGTTTCGAAAACTAAATCAGGGAACTGAGTTAACGAAAATCTTCAGAATTATTTTTTTGTTGACAGTTATTCTTAAATTCGAAATTTGTCACAAATTTCAAAATAACTGTTGACCAAAATAATTCTGAAGTTTTTTTCTAGGTATCTCAAGAATTTAGTCTCCGGAACGTTACAAAATAGTTGTTTTATCGTTGATGTTGTTTCGTTACTGTCTATTAGGCTGACTAGGCAACATTGTTCTATATATTGCTTCTGAGAAATATCTTGTGTTTCTAACGCAGAAGCAATTCCAAAATAATACATTTTTGGCGTTCTTGTTCCTCGGAACAGATTGCTTATCAATTTGCCCAAATGTCTGTTATTATCGAATTTTTGGCTGAAAATGGACTCAAACGTTTTGGTTCGACTCACTAATCAAGAATCCGTGGCCAAAATGATTCTGTTCGGCCATCCGGCCGTTAACACGATAACTCTCGAACGGAATGATCCAGATAGTTGAAATTTTCAGTGTAGCTTTGGGAGTTGGGTATTACATTACAAAATTGGTTCAAGCCCTGTGGACAGGAGCTTTGGCGCTCTTGTTCAAACTTTGACAAATCATATCTCCAAAAGTGGTTTCTCACAGTTGGGAATTATATCAATGGATTCTTATGATAGAACTGCATCATAAAATAAACTGGATTTAATAAAAATCCATTTATATCATTCCCAACTCTGAAAAACCAATACTTTTGACTTTCGGAGTTATGATTTATCAAAGTTATAACAAGAACGCCAAAGCTTCTGTCCACAGGGCTTTCCCACTTTTTCAATTTGGCTTCTGTGCGTCAGTTTTCAAGAATTTTCGTAATTAAATTCAAGGTCTATGAATCTCATGTTGGATTTACATACATCACCAAATTATAATTAGAGTATTCTATGAAATCATATTGAATTATTGAGAATAATTATTGAAATTTTGAAAAATCATATCTCCGAAAGTATTGATTTTCTAGTGTTGAGAATGATATTTATGGATTCTTATGATAAAAGTGTATCTTAAAAAAAATTGTGCTTAAAATTTGTAATGTTAAAAAATTATTTTTTTTTTGTTACTCCGAAACCACCTGGCCGATTTTGCCCAATAACGAACTCAACCGAGATATTTACCTCGCAAACCTACTCTGAAAATTTCAACTGTCTAGCTCATTCCGTTCTAGCTGTTCTAGCTCATTCGAGAGTCATCATGTTAACGGCCGGACGGACGAACGGAGGCCGGACAGAATCGATTTCGACCAGGGATCCTTGATCAGTGAGTCGAACCAAATCGTTTAAGACCATTTTCATCAAAAAATTCGAAAATTACAGACATTTGGGCAAATTGATAAGCACTCTGTTCCGAGGAACAAGAGCGCCAAAAGCGAAAGCTGGTATCATTTCCGGTGAAACCGAAAGCCGAACGAATCTGAAATGTTCTCCAAGAATTCATTTCTCAAAGGTCAACTATGAAATTCCAAGTGTATATCTCGAGTCTTTCTTCTTAATATTCGGTCTTCGCGAATCACCCTGTATACGCGATCATTATGAGACCGTTTTGTCGAAAATTATCCGGTGAAGAGTGACTGCAGTTTGTTTTAAACTGTATACCTTGGAATTAATCACAATCCAATTAAATTCAAGAGATTCGACATTAACAATTCGTGAGAAAATCTAAGTCATGTCCTAGGATGATGAAGAAGTTGCACGTTTTTCTCGATTATACCAATTGACGCCAAAATACGACCGAAATTTCCTCATCATCGTTAATTACGTCTCTCAGTATAAACCAAAGTTATAATCATTGTCATTGAAAACTGAATTGACTCACAGGAAAAAAAACCATAGTTCTGTCGAGATGGTGATGGAACTTAAACACACTAAAAACCTGTAGAAATGTTGACGTTTGCCCCTAAAGATTTAAAATACCTAACAATAATTGAATTCCACTGATTTTGTAATCGGTGCTGTGAATCCAGTATTTTTTCAAAAAAAAATCCCAAAAACTATTTGAGATACTCCGACTTGCGCAACCCTCACCCCCTACCTTTGATGAATATTTATTATTTAAACTCATTAAATATGATAATAAAAAATTGAAAATATTCAGGATTCTGCAGGATATATCAATGAACAATAAGCCGTGGTCCAAAAATGTTAATCGCTACTTTTAAATTAGTTATCCATTAGTTAATTAACAATTTTTTGTAGCATGAACATTAACAGTGCAAGTACGCTAATTATTAAACTATTGATCTGAGATTTTTGGGCGCATGTTCTAGGGGAACATCGTCCTATCATTTCGTCCAAATGTCTGTAATTTTCGAATTTCGAGCTGAAAATTGGCTAATAGACTAATTCGGACTCCCTGATCACGAATCCGGTGTCAGATTTTAGGGTGCCGTCCGGCCGGCCGGCCGGCCGGCCTTCCGGCCGTAGGCACGATAACAGGAGCACCGAAGGTCCTATCGACTTCAAACTTTCAGGGTAGGTTTCTGATCAAAATGCGACGGTTGAGTTCGTTAACGGGCAAAATCGGCCGGACGGTTTAGAAGTTATAGACCCTGATATTTCAGGAACTAAAGAAGATGTTGAATCGAAACTTGGTAGTCAGTTCGAGGATATAAACGCGCAACTTTTGGCAAAATTCTGTTATGATCGAAATGTTGGTAATTTTTAAAAAAATATTTCTTTTAATTTTTTCGTGAACTATTCATCAGATTGCAACAAAAACTTGTACTAACGTCAATTGTAGTATTTTGCAACATTGTGCAAAATTTTGGCTCTATACGATTTCAATTTCTGGAGATATAAGACAAAATGTGTCAAATTTCCTGGGTCTCTCTCAGTATTTTCATCGATTATTCTATGAACTCTTTGAATTCCACCGAAAACAAATTCAAAGACATAAACATAAAGAATCAAGTCATAGTTTAGACGTCGAAAGAAGGACGATGTTAATCGACTTGAAAAGGTACCTATTTCAAGAAATGCAATAATGAAATGCTTAATTTATGGATATAAATTTAATGCTTGTGGCTTTTACTTGATGCAAATCCATATTAACTCAATGAAAAATTATATACGATTTACACTTATTTATTCAATATTGAATAAATAAGTGTAAATCGTATATAATTTTTCATTGAGTTATGGATATAATATTATCTAAGTATTGTTGGGATCGGGCAGTTGGAAAATTTTTTAATAAAAAAATTTGTACCGACGTTAAATCAAGCATTCTACACGAGTGTGCAAAATTTCAGTTCGATACGATCTCAATTCCAGAAAATATTGCTTAAAATTCACATTCCAGCGTGTTTTGACGTTCTATGGTCACAGAAAATCGTCACAAAAATCTATTTACCTCATTTGACGGCTGTTTGTCAAATCAATTAATTCCAATAATTGATGTCAGATTTCCTACATACCAAGTTCAAACACATTTTATTATATGGAAAACACTTATTATGATCACGTTCTACAGGAATTGATACTAAATAGAAGCTAGATGAAGATTATTGTAATGGAAAATTTGTGTTCCAGAATAATATTAAGGTATTCAACATGATACTGCTTTTTTTCTTTACTGGTCAGTACGGACCACAAGGAACATGCGCCCAATAGCTCCTGTCCACAGGGCTTGAACCCATTTTTTTCCTTTCGTGGAGCTATATTTCAAAGGTCTTAGAATAGATTTCTATTGGAAAATTTTAAAAATTGTTAATTTTCGTTTTGTTATTAACAATTTACTTGAGTGAAAAATTATAAAGCTTCAATTTATAATATTACTATTGATCCGTATTCTTAAGATCATAAGCTACTCAAAAATGATTTTTAATAATTATTATCTCCTATTGTTTAAAAAATTATTATAAACCAATGCGTTGTTTATGAGATAATTTAAAATTTTCTTTTGAGACATAATTGAAGCTTTATAATTTTTCAAATGAGTAAACAAAACGAAAATGAGCAATTTTTCAAATTTTCCAACGGAAATCTATTCCAAGACCTTTGAAAAGTAGCTCCAGAAAAGGAAAAAATTCTCAGATTAATTGTTTAACAATTATCGCACTTGCAATGTTAATGTTAGTGCTACAAAAAATTGTTAATTAACTAATGTATTACTAATTGAAAAGTAGCGATAAATATTTTTGGACCACAGATTATTGTTCATTGATCTATCCTGCAGACGCGTGAATTTTTTAAATTTTTTATTTTCATATTTAATAAGTTTAAATAATATTTATTCATAAAATGTAAGGAGGGGACGAGGCTTATTACGCAAGCCGCAGTACCCGTTTTCGGGAGTATTTTGAACCTTCTGGGAAAATTATAAATATTCGTCCTAGTTCTGGGAGTTGGGACTTTTTTTAGTAAATTTCCTCCCCTTCTTGAATCTTTTTTTTTTCAAATTTGAATTATCTCAGATAGTTATTCCTTCATTTCTATTCTAATTAGTGAATTCTTACGATTTAACAAAGATTCACTTTTAACAAATGGAATAGAAGGAATACAGGTTCATGTAAAAGTGTAACATAGCACTAACAAAAGAAACGAAAGTCAGATAACTTTTAAAACTACCACACAATAAAGAAATTTTTTAGGATTTAGAAATATTTCTTGACGTTTACTCACGTAAATAAATGTCATTTTTTCCTTTTGGCTCTCACTGTGATATTCGCTAGAAGCGAATGATAACTACCTTAGTGCGATGGGTACTACTTTTCCTTATATAACAACAATTCCGATGATCGACCCCTCCTACATTTTGTGGGTTCATTTGATGTCTTCAACAATGATTCTGAATATTTCACTATACCATGATAATCTCTCATCTCAATTAAGGTCAAATATCAAATTTCTTTGTCATTGATGTTTACTTAACAGTCTTGTGAAAAAATCAGATACAGGTACAAAAGAAAATATTTATGAACTCCGAGAATTTGGCTCTAAATAGTTAATTTATTGCGAATACTAAAAACTGCGAAAACATGAATTGCTCGGAAACTATTCGATGTGTACCTACGTGTAAGCTTACCTTAAGATTGTCGTCTTTGATTTATTATTTCCTAATTATATTCATTCATTATACCATTGGAATTACGAATCGAATATATTTTTAACCGTTACACAGTTTACGTTTTGTAGAAGGTTTATAATATATATCTTATATTATATTGTGTTGTTAACGTAGTATACTTGTGTCACTATTGTGAATACGTATATTTATGTTTTTTGTTTTTTTTGTGTGTTTACATTTGTTATATTTCTGTATCTAGAAATATGTGTCCATATATATTGTATAGAGTGTGTAAAGCGCCATACGCTAAATAAATAAATAAATCATACAGGAAATTCAATTCAAATAATAGTTTATTTATCAAGATTAAATGAGCAATAAGAGAATGAGAACTGCACCATGGAACATGGAAGAAATCAAATTAAAATAGCTGAAATGAATTTGACTATCTCTTATAGAACAGGATGACATCTACGAGTATGAACACAGATCTAATAAAGCATAGATAGAATAATTATAGCATTCTGTGAAAACATAGAAGTACGATTCATTATTGAAATTTCAAAACATCATATCTCCGAAAGTATTAGCTTGTTGGAGTTAAAAATGATATCAATGGATTTTTATGGTGAAATTGCATCTTAATTAAAAATTGAATTTGAAATTTGTTACTTAAAAAAAAAATTGTTCGCGTTACTCCGAAACCATCTGTCCTATTTTGCCCAATAACGAACTTAACCGAGATATTCATCTCGCTAACCTACTCTGAAAATTTCAACTACCTAGCTCATTCCGTTCGAGAGTTATTGTAGAATTTTTTTTTTTTAATTTCCAAATTTTTTTTTTACACTTTGCGGTAACCTGATCAATATAAAACTTCACATGCGTATAGAGGTCTTGATTCTACAATTTGATGCTAAATTTCAGATAGATCGAGTGATCGGTTTCGGAAATATTCATAAAAAATGTTTTTACTAAAAATGGCCATAACTCCGAAACTGCTTGATAGATTTCGCCCATTAACGAACTCGTCCGAAATATTTACGCTTTAAACCCACCTTCCCAATTTCAATCCTCTAACTCCTTTCTTTCGAGAGTTATCATGCCTACGGCCAGCCGGCTGGCCGGACCAGCCTCGGATTCTTGATCAGTAAGTCGAACCAAATCGTTTGAGACCATTTTCAGCAAAAAATTAGAAAATTACAGACATTTGAGCAAAATGATAACGCGATGTTCCCCAGAAAGAACGCGCAAAATTTTTTAAAGCATTCACGTAACGTCAGAAGCGTTAGCACGATCCTTCACACAATGATCTATACAGGGTGTCCCCAAATTAAGTTAAAAAAATGTAATGATATATATACGTCAAAAAATCGATTAAAAAACTCTATATGAACCTATATCCGAAGAGGCTATGTTTTGGAAATACAGTACTCCAAGTTGAGTTCACTGTGGAGTGTGGACTGATTATAAAAAAAAACACTACACGAGTAACTATACTCTTGTCCATTACATATCTGATTTTTGGGCAAAATGATAACGCGATATTCGTCAGAACATACATAAATAAATTGGTGTTTGTCAAACTCCACGTGCATAGTCATGAGTTATTCTACGGATTTTACCTGTTGAATGAAGGACTTGGATTGCACGATATAAGTATCAATTCGCTAAAATTGACAGACCTCAATGACAATATCCGATTTCTCGAGAATACAAAACTATTGTCTCTGGTATTCCACAGAAGAGAGAGTTCATTACGAAATTTTATTATAGGAAAAAATCTATTGAACTTCTGATAATATAATGTGTAATATATTATCATAAAAACGAGAGTTTATTCAGTTTGATGGTTGACTGATGGATACGGAACAATTTCCTAATGAAAATTAATAGTTTGAAAATATAACTCCAAGTAGCATATTCCATAGCGACCTACATATTCAGGTTAATCGAAGGACGAAACTGATAACATTCTTAAACGTGGGAAAGCCCTGTGGACAGGAGGATTTTTATATTATTGAGGAAATCAACAAAATTTTAGATGAGTATAAATCCGAAACCTTTTGGCCGATTGTATATACTTAACATCCGCGTAACTCGGATGCACAACCTACCTTGCAAATTGCAAGTTGCTATCTCTTTCCGTTCGAAAGTTATCGTGGCAACGGTCACACAATTTGGAACTTGACTGTAAAGTTAGGTTTTGAAGGCTCTCGCAAAATTTCAGCGATGTCAGACGAAAATTTTCTGATTATAGAATCCTTTTCAAAGATTTCTAATGATTTTTTAAAAAAATTTCTAGTGATACGATTCTCATGAAATTTCGCAAAAATTTGCTCGTTGGTTTTCTACAACTAATTACCATGTTTGAACTGGATTGCGGTTTCGTATTTTTTGAGTTGTTGGGGAAATAACAACAACATTCCATATGGGTATAACTCCAAAACCGTTTTACCGATTATGCCTATTAACAAACTCAAATATCGCATTCGGATGCGCACCCTTCCCTGGAAATTGCACGTCGCTATCATCAAATAATTGAAGCTTCATTCCGACTTTTAACCCGGAAGTATACCTAATTCCGAGTAAAGTCGGAAATGGGTATACTTCCGAGTTAAAAGTCGGACTAGGTCTCTTGCATGTAACACGAAATACCATATGTTTACGCGTTTCTGAATCTACTTCAATACCAGATCATCATGTATGCCCGCATACACTTCCACAACTTATAAAATTTGAATATTTTGGTATTAAAAATCGGTGAATTAAGAAGTAATTTCAAATGAGTTGAAAGGCTTCTGAATCATGGCTATGACGGATGACGTAATCAAAATTTACCATCTGCTTGTTACAGCCAATGCTGACTTCGAGACCTTTCTAGGGAACTGTGTGTTACACTGGAGTAAAAAGTGAAACGGACACGAGAAGAGAGTGACAGTAGATATGACGGGTTACGTCACGGACTAGCGCCAAGTTTCGGTCGTTTGAACCGGCATTATGTGCAACCAAGTTTGAATTATCGTTTTCTCGTTGAAAATTGAAATTTTTACAGCGGTTGAACTTTCTCAGTATTCTTATGGATATAGTAATCGATTCCAATAATGAAAACAAGCACTGACGTGAAGTCAGAAGCTTTTGCGCGTATGTTCTATTGTCCATGGACAATATAGTGTCCAATACAGGAGAATGGACAATAGAACATACGCGCAAAAGCTCCTGACTTCACGTTAGTGCTTAAACCAATTTTTTTTTCGTAATATTTTAAAAATTTTCTAGTGGTACGGTTCTCACAAAATTTTATACACGCCCTTATGTAGATATTCTACAACTAGTTAACAATGTCCAAACTTCTACGACTAATTGTAATTGGAAATCTTCGCGCGTGCTCAGTATGTTTGTTTTGACAGAATTCGTTTCGTAATCCTATAATTTTTTTAATTCCAGAACCTCACATTTGATTAACGTTTTGGTGCTCTTGTTTAAGAAGTGTGAATACACTGAATATTGAATAATGTCGAGGCGAAAAGTCAACTTCGGAAAAAACATTGGGTTCCCTTGCTTTGGCGTTGGGGGAGTACTCGAATTGAAAAATAAGCGGAAGAGTAAACGTCAGTGGTGGATCAGACCCATTTTTTTAAATGATTTTTTGAAGCATTTTTCTGTAAACGACACATTTTTGGCGCTCTAGTTCCTCGGAACTGAGTGCTTATCAATTTGCCCAAATGTCTGTAATTTTCGAATTTTTCGATGAAAATGGTCTTAAACGATTTGGTTCGACTCACTGATCAAGAATCCGTGGTCGAAATTCATTCTGTCCGGCCGGTCGGCACGATAACTCTCGAACGGAATGAACTAGAGAGTTGAAATTTTCATAGTAGGTTTGGTAGATAAATATCTCGGCTAAGTTCGTTATTGGGCAAAATCGGACAGATGTTTTCGGCGTAGCAAAAAAAAAATTTTTTTTTCACATAACAAATTCCAAATTAAATTTTTTTCAATAAGCAGTTTTACCATAAGAATCCAATGATATCATTTTTAACTCTAAGAAGCTAATACTTTCGGAGATATGATTTTTCAAAATTTCAATAATAAATCGTATTTCAACGTTTTCACAGAATTATATAATTATTCTATGTGTGAATTGTCATAATGTCAACTTATTTTCCTGAGACATGACATTTTCTAATTCCTTGCTAATAGTTGGTTAGAGAAACGTCAAAATCGACTTAGAGAGACAAGGGTAAAAAACCGTCAAATAAACCCTCATGTGGCGATTTTATGTCGAAAAGTGAAAATTAAGAATATATATCCCAGGTAAGTACCGACGTTTTATTCTAATACCGGAGATCGACAAGATCCTACGAAGAGCCCGATAGCCGTTTCGTCTAGTCAGTCGGGTCTTCGGTTTCGGAATGAGAGGAGGCGGGCTCAAATCCCGGAAAGGGAATTACACTTTTTGGCGCTCTAGTTCCTCGGAACTGAGTGCTTATCAATTTGCCCAAATATCTATAATTTTTATTTAAGATGCAGTTTCACCATTAAAATCCATCGATATCATTTTCAACTCCAACAAGCTAATACTTTCGGAGATATGATTTTTCTAAATTTCAATAATGAATCGTACGTACTTCTATGTTTTCAAAGAATGCTATAATTATTCTATCTAAGCTTTATTATATGATCTGTGTTCATACTCGTACGTTTCATCCTGTTCTATAAGAGAGAGTCAAATTCATTTCAGCTATTTTAATTTGATTTCTTCCATGGTGCAGTTCTCATTCTCATGATTGCTCACTTAATCTTGATAAATAAACTATTATTTGAATTGAATTTCCTTTATGATGCAGTTCTATCATAAGAATACATTGATATAAATTCTCATCTCTGAGAAACCAATACTTTCGGAGATATAATTTGTCTGTTTGCACAAGAGCGCCAGGAAGCTCCTGTCCACAGGGCTTGAACACATTTATGAAAATCAATGTGAATTCACAACTATTTCAAAATCAAAATTTTGTTCAGAATACATACAATGAAATCTTCATCTTCATTTTACCTGCGAAACATGGGTTCTTTCATTCTTCAATTCTATTTCACTATTTAATCGGATCAGGAGTATCATGGTTATTTAAAACACAAACATTTCTTATTATCGTTCTATTTATTTAGGCTTTATCATTTTAACATATTTTACACAATATGATTAACAAGATGGAGGAATCTGTCCATGGAGGTATTAGACATTATTTCAAAGAAATACCCAATTAGTGGTATATATTTAATGAACAATTAAATTTTATTTTAATCATTAATTACCAATAAATTTACTATAACTATTAATATCAATACATATCAAATCAATTAAGGTGAAACATAATTTTTATAATAACAAGAATGACAAAAACTTGTTAATGCAAAGCAATGGACCGATTAAAATAAAATAAATAAATAAATAAAACTTGAAACATGGAACAATCAATTACAGATTCATGAGGAATCATATTTAATATCAATCTAAGAATGGAAATAATGCTTCCTTTCTATTAAAAAATAAGACAATTTTAAATATGATTCCTTATTTTCATAAAAGGCATTCCAATTTTATGTTTACAATTTTTAGATATTCATATTCCCAATTTTGAATGGATTATTATTATTCATAAGTAATATAGGAATCGAACGTTTAATTCGAATGGATCATTGAAAATTACAATAATTATTTTAATTTACATTGGAAACTAAACGTGTCATTAAAGATAACAATGTCCTCAAACAGATTGAATCTCTTCCAGAAAAGTTTCCGTCTATGAACAATTTCTAAATAAAAAATATAAATAAAAAAATTAAATATATAATGAAAGAGAAAGAATGAATTAACATTTGACTCCGTAATATAAGATATAATAATATATTTTATTCACAACAAATTTAAGTAAACCACAAAATGAATACAACAATAGAAGATTTCCTCACAAAATTACTAATTAGTGTGAGTATAAAATATGTTTCTAAATGGAATTAATAGTTCCAAACAGTCCAGAACTGTACGACGCATGATCAGTCGAGGATTTTCATCATAAATACATACTTCATGACTGAGCATGCATTGTCCGATTCCGTATTGTTCGGATTACATGCTAGAACAAACCTAATATTAAAATGAAAATAGAATCAAATAAAAAAATTGGAAAATTACGAAACGTAAAATAGGAGGAAACAAATTCAGTTGTCCAATTCGTTCTTCAAAATATTCACGTGAGCAGTGGCCACTGCATCTGGGAGACTGTTACACTGGTAAAATCTCGACTTGTTCAGAAAGTTTGCCTGGAAGTGCTTCTTTTGTCACGAATTAGCTTGAAGCGATGACTAATCAAGAGGTGCATGGAATTCAAAGAGGCTTCTTAGGTCGATGTCCAAGCTACCATTCAGAGCTCTGAAGGTGATGGGTAGATCTCCGCAGTGGTTGTACTCTTTCATATGGCAAACCTAGTTTCTCGTCTCTGATATACTCCAATATCTCAATCTCCCAAACCACGTTAGGGCACCAAACTGGACCAGTGTACTCCAGTATCGGCTTGATATGGGTTTTATAAAGATCAGAGCAGTCATCTGTATCTCAGAAACGAAAAGGTCTTCGAAGAAGATCAAGCATTCTTCTAGGCTAAGATGTAGAATGCATGATGTCCTCTGATCAGGAGAGATCATTCCACATGCTGCTGTTTCTTCGTGGAGGTGAGTAAGCTTCCTCCAAGAAAGTATGTTCTTCTTGGATTGTTTTAACCCAGATGAGGACTGTTCACGTTATCAGATTGAGCTCAAGTACCCAGATATGATCTCAAGAACACAATACATTCAAGGCGGCCTGAAGAACAGACAAATGACTTAAGAGGCCAGTTGTATATTTTTGCATCATCGGAAAACATGAATACCGGTGAATCGTTGAACGCACACACAAATACACAATGAAACGCTGAGATCCTAGGACTGTGGCACAGCGGAAGTCGTTGTTGTTCTTCTGATATTATCCTGTTAGACCTGAATAATGCTAGGATTGAGGAACATTGGGTCCAAATGAAGGGACTCTGATTATCTTCTCCAGCAGATGATGCAGGGTCCAAGACATTTCTTCACGTCAACGTTTCACATGCAGCTGTGTCTACCAGGCATCTGCAATAAATTTTTATATTTTAACATCGAAAATCGCTAAGATTCGTTTGATATTTCCAGCTAGAAATATAGTTGAACTTCATTTAGGGATATATAGTGTAGAGTCAGAGAACCTCCCCCCCCCTCCACACCCCAGTAATCAATTAACCAAACCACTCAATCAATTTAATTTCAGGTGATACCACCCTTTGGTAAATTTTATCTATTCCTATTTAGTATGAACAATTTTAAAAATATGCCTATTTCCACCAAAAATATATCAATGTAGACGGCACTACAATGTGAGGTTGAAAATAGGATGCTCTGAGATCAGCAACTGTCACAGAATCGGAAGTAGGAATTCACAGGAGGGTAGATTTTGGCACAGATATGATATTTTTGCGATGAACATTTTGGTGTCTTGTTATGTTTCTTCTAACGCAGAAGCAATTTTCAAATTAATACATTTTTTATTTTAAAGACAGTTTCCAGAGTTCGAGGGGGAAAACCCAGAATGGTAATTAATCTAACCAAATCGGCGAAAGAAGTTATATTAACCATGCCGGTGAATGTGCCCGACAAGACATAAATCTTATCGCTGAAGATGGCGCTTTCGCCTAAATGATTCTACGATAAATGCACCAATAAAATCCAATAGTCTCACCTGAGCATAACACAATTTTCATCCAATATCGATGTATTCATGTGGATTAAGTGTTCTTTCTTCTTCATTGTTAATATCTTCATTGCATTGGTTCAGTTTCAAGATCTGGCTGGCTCTTTTTACTGGCTGGTCCTTGAATGTCCATTAGATAGGACTGGAACAATGGAGTGGTACGGCCATTTGCTGACTAGATTTACTGTAAGAGACGAAATTTCATATTAAAGTAAATGTGAAAATAACAAATTAACGACATATTACATCAAAAAACGCTCACAATTCTACCATCACGGAAATGAAATGCGAGCAACTAATCGTAGGAAATTGTGGTAAAATAAATTTCGGTTTTACGTAAGAATATTGACAAAATGTAGAATTTCATATAGGCAAGTGGATTGGATATATAAAAATATTTGTTTCAAATTTCGCATCTCAATGAATCCATCGATCACAAAAGCTCGAAGGAGTAAGTGATTGTAAAACTTGATTTTTGTACCAAGTTTCATAAATTTCATATTCACTATTTGTGAATGCAGTGAATATTTCGGACTGAGCATTAATAAATACACAGTTCGAGTTGGCAAATGAATAAAACTTGGTACAACAAAAGAGTATTGCCCTCACTCAAATTTGCAATAATTCATTTACCCGAAAAAACTAGTATTTGAAATGAAAACATTCAAATGTTAACATTATCGTTTATTGTATTTTCTTGCTTATATTTTATTCATGAAAGTTACTCGTTTTTCCATTCATATTCTCATGAAATTTGTTCGCAAAAAATTATGATATGTATTACCACTAGAGATAAAATTTTGTCAGGGTATGACCGAGTTCATTATCATCTATTAATTTTAGTAATAAGGAAGATATGTACCCAAATCCAAACACAATTTTTATCAAAACTTACCTAATATCAGGTGATCCAGCTCTTCGGGTTTCGGAACTATTTTTCCAGTGACATTGATCATTGTCCTTTGATGTTATAATTTTAATCCATGTATTCCCCAGACCATATCCAGATTATGGTTTTTCAATTCATGGAGAGATGAAAACTGCTCATTTATCGTGAAGGATACAGGGTGGATATATGATTGGATCATAGTTGGATCAAGGGGTCAACGAAATAGGTAAAATCAAGTTGATAAATAACTGTCAATGAAAATTTACAAGGAAAATATACACAATTGTTTCCTTGGATATAGCTTGAAATAACTCACATCTTTAAAATAATCTTAAAAATTAATTATTGAATTGAATTAATTTGATAGGTTTTCATCATCATTATTTCTCATCATCTATAAAATGGAAAATCTCTAATGAGTAAAACGATCTCATTATCGACTATACATAGTATTAGAAATACAGTATCTTATGACTATGTTATTCGTTGCACAAAATATGTTGTAATATGAATGATCTTGATTAACTGGTTGTAAAATCTGGATATATTACAATGAACCTTCCACATGATTTTGTTACAATTTGAACACATTGATATCAGATAGTAACTTTATATATTTTTCTACGAATGTGCAAAAAGTTACTACCTCTTGAACCAGAAGGGATCGAAATGTATAAGAGAAAAGATATTTCACTCAATAATGATCTAACCCCTATTAACAACTCATTATTCTCACTAATCGTTGTATGACTAAAGGCTGGTTTATGCTGGCTGGTAACTTTAACTTAATCATATATATATATAATATATATAGAAATTTATTTTTAGTGTTGTGCTTTATAATCAGACTAAATAATCCGTTAACTTATAAATTATTATTATTAATAATAAGTAAATGGATTATTCAGTCTCAGTATCAACCATAGCGTTAGAAATCTGTTTCAATTTTTAAGTTAGGGAATAAGTTAAAGTTACCAGCCAGCATAAACCAGCCTTAAGGGTGTCAACCCATCACTTGATTTTTTTTTCTAATTTGATTCTTGCAATAAACATGAGTGATAACATTTCTGAATAGAGAATAACGAAACCTTTCAAACGATGTATCACAACCCCATACTTCCAATTTGAAAAATTTGGGGTTGGGGGTAGGGTTCGCATTTTTACGTAGAAGACTGACAATTTAAAATTCAAAACAAGCATATTACACAAGTAATTCATAATACCATTTGGTCAATACGTACCAATCAATATTTATTTGATTTTTCCAGATCTGAAAGGCACTCTTATGGTGCTTCAGCTGTTGGATATATACAAGTAAAAGTGGGAAAGACCTGTGGACAGGAGCTTTCGCGCTCTTGTTCAAACTTCGACAAATCATATCTCCTTAAGTGTTGGTTTCTCAGAGTTGGGAATGACACATTTTTCCAGGTGGATATAGGTATAGATATATATATATATTCTTTTGGACTGTTAGCATGCTATATCATTTATAGCGTGGCAATGAAGACCTCCCTTTCACCAGTGTTGAGTGTTATTGGAAGAAATCGAAATTGTCCTCGATAGGCACTAGCCTAAAGGTCATCAAATCAAATTAATTATGGAGCAGTAAATTTTCTGAGGACTGTAATTTTAAATTAATATTTAGAAGTACAAAATATCCACAATCGAATGGATTTGCAGAAAAAGCAGTAGCGATTTCGAAAAATATTTTGACAAAAAGGAGGAGTCATCATTACTTGATTACAGAAATATGCCTCTCAAGCATATGAGCTATTCCCCTTCGCAGTTGCTAAATAGTCGAAGATGTGAAACAAAACTGCCAGCCTCAGTGGATTTGTTGAATTGTAATTTGTAATCTGTAATTTTTTTATTTCAAAATTTTTTTTTCACCTTAATTTGACTTAATATCGAAAAAGCTGCCTAATTTTCAATCAAATATTCTCACGTCAAAATATCCCCTTTTTTAAAAAAGTAGATGGGCTTTTTGTTCTTCGATATCTTTTACTTTTCTGAAAAAAATTATACATTACTATGGTCAAATTAAGGTGAAAAAAAATATTGTAAATCCAAACAATTACAGTGTATTTGGGACATAAAAGGTAAGTTTTTACCAAATTTGGTGAAAAAAAAAATTGTTTGTAAAAGATAAAAATTGAAAACCAAAAACGTGGTTATTTGAATTTTTCACATAAATTTTGAGGTTATGTGAAAAAAGTGTAAATACAAAAGTTGTAGATCTTTTTATTACCTACAACTTTGCTATTTAACTTTTTTCCATAGAACTTGTAGTTTTACCGGAAATCGAGATAAAAGTCATTAGAAAATCTTTTTGGATCTATCAGATCTGGTTGTGGATGTAATGATAATCCTTCTGCTTTTCATTTTATTGGGAGTTTGAAAGCACAGATTCTCAATAATTTATTTCACACCGCTCATTCTACAAATTGTGAGGCATATGAAATTGATGTTCTCAGCAATTTGCGATCCTTCTTGGAAAGTGATTCACTAGAAAAATCGATTTCCCAGAGATATGAAGGTCCTTTCAATATCATATCAGAAGTCTCAACAATAGACAATATAGAGGCAGATGTCATTCATGGAAATACAGGAACATGTTCTGTAGCCTATGTTGCTGGTTATATATTGAAAGGTCTTTATAAGAGATTGACTTGTGATATATGTGTTTCATTTTTATCTTCGGATAATTTAGAGCTACATAATATATATATATTTCAAATAGAGAATGGGTACTTGATAAAAATAAATTAATTTATCCAAGTATCCAATTCACTATGTGTTGGACATGGAATAATCGCACTAGAGAATTTTTTGCTAGAAAATGCAAATGTTCAAAACATTCCTGTTCATGCCTCTGAATCCATCAGAAGGAATATTTATTGTTCATGGCTGAATTGTGAACTGCATTCCGAGGAAGCGAAAGCAATTACAGTCATGTCAATATTCAATATTGGTATTGGCTGGTGGGTTAAGAGGGAAAATGAGAAATTCAAGGAAATTAAAAATCTATTGATAAAATCCAAAAAATAAAAAAAAATAGAAATATGTAGAGGACACTGAATTTATTAATTTACTATTTTGTAAACATTCATATATATTTTTTCATTTTTGTTATACCTTTATGTAATTATTCAATATTGATTATATTCTTATTTATTCAAACTGTACTAGTTATGAATAAATCATATCATCTTCATTAAAAACATGTTTTTTTTTGCGGGAGCATTTTCATGAATCGAAAACTTCAAATAATGAGTAATATTAACGCCCATATCATTATAGCCATCGCTTGAACAGTTCCTCTACCTCGAAGGATTCTTTTCCATTGCTTATAACAATGGATGATAATTCCTCGAGGTTGAGAGATTGTTCAAGCGATGACTATAAATATGAGGATTAAAATACGTATAATTTGAAATTCCCGCGCTGCTACGAAAATGTTCGACGGTGGCGACATCTCCCCTTGCCTACCACCAGGTTAGACAGAGACAAGACCAAACAAGGAAGTTACCCGTCTCTTCTTGTCTCTGGCAACAATTTCTAAAGAGCGATTTTAAGGTCGTATGACCATTACGAAGTGATTTTGGTGGTAATTAGTGCAAAAATATAATTTTTTGATTCGAGAGTTCGTGTAATGATAGGTATTAACGAATCGAATTCTATGGTAAAGTGGTTAAGGATTATTAACTTTGCCATTTAAAATGCTACAATTTCTAAAGATCGATTTTAAGGTCGTATGAAAATAACGAAGTGATTTTGGTGGTAATCAGTGCAAAAATATAATTTTTTGATTCGAGAGTTCGTGTTATGATAGGTATTAATGAATCGAATTCTATCCTCAAGTTGTTAAGGAGTTATATCTTTGCCATGTAAAATGCAACAATTTCTAAAGAGCGATATTAAGGTCCTATGACCATTACGAAGTGATTTTTGTGGATATTAGAGCAAAAATATAATTTTTTTATTCGAGAGTTCGTGTAATGATACGTATTAACGAATCGGATTCGATGGTGAAGTGGTTAAGGATTTTTAAATTTGCCATTTAAAATGCTACAATTTCGAAAGAGCGATTTCAAGGTTCTATGACCATTACGAATTGATTTTGGTGGAAATTAGTGCTTTGCTATCCGAAGCGCAACAATTTCTAAGGAGCGATCTTAAGGATGTATTACTATTACGAAGCCATTATGGTGGATATTAGTGCCAAAATATTATTTGCCAATTCGAATGTATTTTCAGGAGACGCATTAATTAATCCAACAGACTGGCACAAAAAACACGCATACAATTACCCCCACCTTACCAAAATATTTTTTCTTAAATTCGGAACAGTATTTTCCAAAACCGGGCAATTAATTTCTGAAAGACGAATTAGGATTTCCTCTGCTGAAATAAAACACATAATGTTCTTAAATGGAAAATCATAATATTTAGGTTAATGAATTTTTTTTTTAATTTCTTGAAAATTATGAGTTTTATGTGAAAATGAACAAATATATCCTTTCATTTAGATTTCAAATTATTGTAACGATTATTTGTTTTGAATGAAGTAACAGGGGTTTGTTAGTGAATGTGAATGGAAAAATGGTAAATGTTTTCTTTTGTTAATTTTGATTGAACACACTTTATTATCATCAGTTGATATTATTAATAATGATAAATAATAATACTTTGTAACCGCAATGGTTCTGATTTAGTCGAATTTGCTCCAAATAGATTTTTAGAAGAAAAGGAATCAATTTTTGTTTTATGAGACAGTTGTAAACTCATTGTTATATATTGCGTTTGTTCAAAAACGCCAGCCATAGCAGTTTAGCATATAGAAAAGCAACCCACTATTGGTATTCGCTCATTTGATGCTGCTGATTTATCACTGAAAATGGAAGATTATTTACTTTTTCAAACCTTCGACGATAGTGAAGATGAGTCGGAAGTTCTTTCAACATATTATGGTGAAGAGAGGATGAAAAGTAAGAATTATTTAGGTGAATATTTGCAAATGTTCAACGTTTTGCAAAAGTAATTAATCATTCCTTTTTAGATAAATCAATTTCAAATGAAATCAAAATCAAAATGAAATAGTCAATTAGCAAAGAATGATTCAAAGCTAACTGCTATGTTACGATAATTTAAAAATACCCTGTATAATAATAGTACCTTCTCTTTGTAATACTTAATCATTAATCATATTAACAGTTGAATATCAATCTTGACAGATAATATCCTTACCAGTATTGAGATATTCTTGCAGTGCCAACGGGTGTAATAGTAAATATTATAACCCTGTTCTCATTTCTGGATATGTCAATAAGATATTTTTAAAATTTCCTGAGAAATGCCCACCTACAAGGCGGCAGTGGTTTGCCATAACGAATTTATCAGAAACCAGCGCAAGGCAATACCTATGTGAAGATCTCTTCGAGGAATCGGCTTTCACTTCAACAATAAGAGGTAGGCTGACAAAATTTGTTCTGCCAGTAAACGTGAAAGTTGAATCTGAAATTGTAGAATGCTCTACTACTTCCGAAGCCGCAAGTGTGGGAGAAAGTCTTGCTGGTCCTTCATACGAGGTACTTTCTGAACCAACTACACCACGACCAGGTGGAAGTATGGAACCTGTCAGAGGAAGGACAAGCATTCTAGGGCATTTAGGTGAAAGTGGGTTGAAGAATCTTACACCTAGGAAAAGTAAGTTATATAATGGTAGTAGATCTCAACAGAAAATCAAAATCCAGTCCTTCATACGAGGTACTTTCTGAACCAACTACACCACAACCAGGTGGAAGTATGGAACCTGTCAGAGGAAGGACTAGCATTCTAGGGCATACAGGTGAAAGTAGGTTGAAGTATCTTACACCTAGGAAAAGTAAGTTATATAATGTGAGTAGATCTCAACAGAAAATCATAAGTAAACTCAGAAAATCATTGTTGATATCAAAATCTAAAATGAAGCATGTTTATGAATATGCGCAATCTGATGTTTTGGGAGGTACAATACAAGCAACCCCTTGCCTTCACTTTCAGCAAAGGTCCAATACATTCAGTACCCTTGAAGAATATGATAAAAAGAATGATTGAAAAATGCCAAAATATTGGGTTGAATATTATGGTAACCATCTGTGATCAGGGAACTAACAATCAAGCTGCTATAAAATTGTTGTTAGAAGAAAGGAAGGCATTTTGCTTGCAAAACAATTTACAAGATAGGTATTTTGGTTTCCTCGTGAACAAGAAAGAAGTGGTTCCTCTATTCGACACCCCTCATTTATTTAAAGGGGTTAAGGAATAATCTTCTAACGAAGGAAGCGCATTTTTCATTGAACGGGCTGAGAAGAATAGCTAAATGGGAACATATTCTCAAATTTTACGTTTTGAATGTTTACGATCCCACACTAAGAATATCTCCGAAACTTTCAGATGCTCATGTCATTCCTGGAAAAATAAACAAAATGAAGGTGAAGCTGTGTACGCAAGTATTCAGTAACACTGTAGGAACAATGATGAAACTCATTTCTAGTTGGGGGTAAGACCTTTTCTTTTTTGAGGAAAAATTATTCATAATCTCCTTCTAGGTTTGTGAGTACGTAAGCTACCAAAAATGTTTCTTATTTTGTTTCAGAATTAAATCATCCTTGTAAGTTACCTGTAGATGCTGTGGATACTGCGGATTTCATACTATTCTTGGATGAACTCTTTGATTCATTGAATGTTAACAGAGCAACAGTATCAACAGCAAAACCACTGAAAAGGGCTGTGACCAGGGAGACGGATCATCAGGTTTGTTGGGAGCAGGCTATTGAGGTATTCAATAGCATGTCATTATACTGCCCACAAAAAAAGAAATTTACTATTGTGCCTACCTTGAAAAACATGATAAGAACCTTAAAAGGTTTCCTTTACTTAAAAGATAAACTTTTGAATCACCATCGATTCCAATATATCCTTACTGAGGCTTTCAACCAGGACTGTTTAGAAAATTTTTTTGGTTACATAAGATCTCATGGAGTAAGGAATATTAACCCTGATGTTGAACACTTTACTTCATCATTCAAAACTTTGGTTATTAATAATTTTATGTCAGCGCATTCCTGGGGATCAAATTGTGAGGAAGAAGAAACAGAGAGTCGTTGTTTAGACAATTTGAAATCTTTCCTCACAGACAAAAAGGTATACAGTACTCCTACATTCCAGGATAATATGACTCCTGTGAATGTTCCTCGGAGTATTGCCCTTCATAAGGGTACAAAACTTAGCAGATGTACCCTTGTTTATATGAGTGGTACAATCTACAAAATAATTAAAAAAAAATGATGAACAGAACACAGCATACATCAAAGAGACAACCTATTGGATTCGCTCAAAAAGATGCATCTCAAGTTGCAGTACCCGTTTTCGCTAAGCATGAAATCGCCCACGCATGTCCATCCCCGCAAGGAAGTGTACTCCAGGAATTGTTCAATGATCCCCAGATTTTGCCGAACCATGATACAAAAAGAAAGAGAAGATCCTGGCTATTTTAATAACATTTTGTGGACAGATGAGTCACGATTTGAGCGATGTGGAGTCTTTAATATTCACAACTACCACACGTGGACGATTGAAAATCCTCATGAAGTGAGAGCATCAAATTTCCAACATCGTTTTAGCGTTAACATGTGGTCTGGTGTCCTCAATGGCGAATTAATTGATCCATTTGAATTGCCGTCCAGACTTGATGGAGAAACATACAAAAATTTCCTCGAGCATGAACTTCCTTTGCTCCTGGAAGATGTGAGTCTTCAGCTTCGTCGAACTATGATATTTCAAAACGACGGCGCCCCGTGTGACTACGCAACGCAAGTCCGTAATCACTTGAATGAACGATACCCTAACAGATGGATCGGACGAAGCGGACCTATCAAGTGGCCCCCACGCTCACCTGACCTTAATCCCATCGATTTTTTAGTTTGGGGTTATTTCAAAGAAATCGTTTACGTCCGAGAATGTGAGTAAATCTCAACAGAAAATCAAAATCCAGTCCTTCATACGAGGTACTTTCTGATCCAACTACACAACAACCAGGTGGAAGTATGGAACCTGTCAGAGGAAGGACTAGCATTCTAGGGCATTTAGGTGAAAGTAGGTTGAAGAATCTTACACCTAGGAAAAGTAAGTTATATAATGTGAGTAGATCTCAACAGAAAATCGTAAACTCAGAAAATCATTGTTGATATCAAAATCTAAAATGAAGCATGTTTATGAATATGCGCAATCTGATGTTTTGGGTGGTGCTCTTATAGACAGCAGATCAGCTTATAGAAATACTGTATTTTTGATCGCTAATAAACTATGATAATAAAAAAGAATTATTATACTATTATATATATAAATAAATATTTATAGTTAGTTTTTTATTTCAGATGCATTTTTATGACTCTGGGAAAATTCGAAATTTATACATTGAATTTCCAGGATCAATACATGATAGTAGAGTATTTCGGGATTCACATATTGGAAATAATCTGGAAGAGAAATGTGGACGATATTTCCTTTTAGGAGAACGTGGATATCCTCTTTGAAATTATTTACTCACTCCTTATGAAAATCTGGGTAATTTGACGCCTATACAAAGAAATTATAATTTCAAAATGTGTAAAAATTGCTATATTATTGGACATTATTTTGGCATACTAAAACAAAAATTCAGGCAACTGTATCATGTAAAATTGAGAAATATGAACTTAATTATCCATTTTGTAAGGGCTGCTTGTGTGCTACATAATTTGAGTATAACTGCTCTACTACTCGTAAATATTAATGCTGACACAGTTGAAACCTATGTTGTTGCTGGTCAAAAAAATGCAGATGATTCTGAAACTGAAAATAGCAAGGGCTTTGAGAAATAAAATTGCTAATAATTTATAAAGGTATGTAAGACAGATGTTTTAAGGTGATGTTATTTTTTCAGTGAATATATGCGTATTTTAAGATTTCGACTTTCCTTTATTTCCGCAATCTGTTTCATATCAGATTGCTACATTGCGCCGTCTAGGACGTTTGCTCTTGGAGCCAAGAAAAATGGAGGAGTATATATACATATAAATGATTTTAGAACACTATTCCAGCCGAGAAATTTCAATGCCGTCAATAATCTCTGAAATTTTAGCGAGGGAACTATTTGGCTCACCAGCGACACCATCGGCATTAGGGATATTCACGAAAGAATCGGGGGATATCTTTATAGCCGCTAACACCGAAACTACAAGGACTCTGGACTCTGACGTCAGCATTGCGAGGTATACCATAACTAGGGATTCGCAGTTTCGCACCACTGAAAAAAACATGTGGCTTATCTATGTACAGGGTTTTTCACTATAATTTGACCCCCCCTTTATCTTTGTTACTAAAGGAGATACAAAAAAATGTTTCATACAAAAATTTCACGAAATCAACTGAGGTTTTTTAATAAGACTTCACGAACTGAAATATATACAAGGTGGCCAACATATTGATGGCAACTTCATTTTTTCAAATGGAACACCCTGTATATTTTCCCATATTTGGCTAGCTCTTTTTCCCCTTATTTCGAATATGTAAGATATGTTGGTCTATCTCTCTTATTCTGAGCACCACAGAGTTTCAAATTTCAAGAACAACCTGGCAAGCTCAGCAATAACTTTTCAAGTGGCAGGCTGCGATTAATAAAAATGCCCGTTTTTGGAGTTATCTCCTTAGTAACGATATGACATACGTTTTACATTAAATGAAAATAATCATCAAATATGCATTACACGGAAGCAGAAAAATTTGAAATATTTTCACTGTATGTGAAGAATAATAAAAATAAGAAAGCAGCAAGGAGGGAATATATGAGGTTGCATCCAAATAATACAATTCCAAGTGCAAACACTTTTGTCAATATTCACAACCGTGCAAGGGACTTAACCCTTAAATGCATGATTTTTCAAATTAATTCGAAAAAAATATATCTGGATAATTAAGGGTCATATTTTACCGGGAAAAATATTAAAAAAATTCTAATTCTTATATTTACTGAAAAAATCACAAAATTTTATATGTATCATATATGATACACTGAGCATTACCTAACTGAAATATTAGGTTGTGTGAAACTGATAGAAACAGTTGTTTTTCTGATTTAAGCAGAGGTTCACCCTGCATTTGGTACAGAATACGTATGTTAAATTTTTACAGGACGGATATTTGCACCTTCCGCGATTAGTGATCCATTCTGGCCAATGATCCAACCCATCTTTCCTCACTTCTACTGGAGGTACGATTGCGGCAGGTGTTCTTTTTTTCTTCAGCTCAAGAATTTCCTGTAGTGCTGAGCTTGGTCTACCTCTTTTTGGTGCTGCTCTGCCAGTTCTGCATAAGGTTTGAATAATTTGTACTCTGAATTTTTTTTGGTTTAGAGGTTTCTTCTGCTTGATTTGCATCACTCTTTTGTAAAGTAGCCACGCGTTCACAGTGGCCAAATCAAATAAGTGGAAGAATAATCGGAAATACCACTTTTTTGATTTCATCCTTATTCTATGGCGACCAATGTGACTATCTAATGAATCCACACCGCCCATATGTTTATTATATACTTTTACAATTTCTGGGCAATTTACTTGTTTCTGTTCCTTAGCCTTCCTGTCATATCTACGGACAAGGTGTTCTGGTATTTGTCCACAGAATGATGACATCAAATGGACAACCTTGTTATCTTTCCAAGCTAAACAGGAAACTTGAACCGATTCAAAGTCCGTAACGAATTCAACAGAAGTCCCTCGATCTTCCTTCTTGAATAGATTCTCTAGTGGTAACTTGCAGTTAGGAATTCGGTTTCTTCTGATAGTTCCCAATGTCAGAATGCCTTGTTTGTGGAGGTACACTACAAGATCCAAGCAAGTGTAAAAATTATCAAAAAATATTTTATGACGCTTGAACTTTGGTACCTCTCGTGCCAGTCTAATAACTATATTAGCGCAAGCACCTAAATCCGGCTCTTCTGCTGGCCGCAAACATGGATCATTTTCCCTTCCTGTGTACGCTTCAAATTTATATGCATACCCCGACACACCACACAAAAAAAAACAATTTGTATCCCCATTTGTGCGGTTTATTAGGTAAATATTGTTTGAGATGGTGTCTGACTTTAGTTGCACAAATTTGTTCATCCACCGACAAACTTTCTTCCATCGGAATTGATAAAAATTTTCCCTGCAAATGATCTATCAGCGGTCGTAGTTTATACAGCTTGTCATTCGTCCCTATTTGATTTTCATTATTATTGAAGTGTAAGAGAGAACGCAGTTGTTCAAATTGATTCAAAGACATTGTCTCTTTCACGAAGTCACTTCCAGTCACTTCCGTCCAGTAGTCTCTCACATTTGTACAGTAAGCAACTGAAGTAAAAAGACAAATACCAAGAAACTTTTGTACATTTTCTTTTGTAATATTTTCCGCCTTATTAGGGTTTTTCTGCGTACTGTATAGGGAAGATTCTAACGAAATTTTTTCTAATAAGGTATCATCGAAGAAATATTTAAAAAATTGAAATGGAGAATCAAGTTCTAATATCTCCTGAGGAAGTTCTTCACTACCCAGAAATTTTTTGTCTTCATCAGGTAGCACCAAATTTCCCTTTTTCCAGAGTACATTTTTCTTCTTCATACTTATTCTTACTTTGGATTTGCTAGCCTCCTGCAATTTATTTATATCTTCTTCATCGTCTCCTTTATCATCTTCTTTTTCATCTTCTCTTTCATCTTCGGTAGTGTCACTATCTGGGTTATCGGGCTTCATGCCCTGGTCAGTATCAGAGTCATCATCACTTTCTCCCTCCATTTCATCTTCGCTACTTAGAGGAATTTCAATCAACTCTAATAATTCCTTTTCGCTAAGGGGCCGTTTTCGTTGAAATTTCTCGAACCAGCTACTCATTCTATAACAAGAAATATATCATGGTAATGCGCACTGTATCATATATGATACAGAGAGAAATGGAGTTCAACTTACCTCAATTCCTAGCAATATCTTCAAAATTACTTAATATTTCAACTGATTTAATTACAACTATCAATGAATAGTTTTATTTCTGCTCTAATCTTGAAAAAACTGCACACAAAATAAAAACAAATGTTGCACTCCACGAAACAAATCAGACGACAGTTGGCGCTGAATTCAAAACAGAATCGAACTGTTGGAATTTAACGTAAACAATAACAAAGATATAATCCGCGTTCAAATACGCACTGTTGCATATATGAAACACAAAAAGTTTCGAAAAGTTGCTCAGAGATGTCACTGCATGTTCGAAAAGTATATGTATCATATATGATACACGATGCATTTAAGGGTTAATAAGTTTTAAAAGAAAGAGGCGTTGCATCCCGAGTAATGAAAATCAAGAACTGGACATATTACTTTATTTTGAAGGTAGTGTTACTCTAATTGTTTGTTGTTCAATGCTGACATTCTATTCGAAACAACCTCACAAATTATAAAATTGTTGTAGAATTTCCGGAAAATGGTTTGAAGGAAGCGTCGCGTGACCTGGAAATCAGTTATTCCAGAATTTATAGAGTCCTGAAAAAGAACCAATATAGGCCATACAAATTATTACCAGTACAACTCCTTACAGAAGACCAAAAGCGGAAACGCTTATGCCCACTTGCACCGTTTTTCGTCTAAGACACACTTACTTAAGAAGAGCTTAAATTTTAAGTCCAGCATAACCTCGCCTTAACGAACAAACCCTTGCACCGTGTTGCTGCGACAGACGGCTTTGTTAAGTATGGTTTAAGCCAATGAACTCTATAATAACTGGAAAGGATCCGTCCCTACTAAATTCGCTTCAAATGTGAGTCAGGGGCAACAGAAAGAGATCAGTATACTGTGAGGTGTTGCCGTCTTTGTCGCACTCATTTGATTAAATGGGTATTGAGTGTTAGTCGGTTGATAAATATTTAATAATTCAAATTTCAGCTACTTTATTAGTCATATTCGTGCCTGAGTCGAAAGCAAACATCAAGTGCCTGAAGTTAACAATTTTTGTTTTTCATTAATTCTTAGCATCGTGGAAAAACAATCGAATTAAAATGGTGATGAATTGTGTTGCTTATAACTGTAAAAACGAACACAATAAAAAAAGCACAATTTCTTTTCATAGGTGAGTATAGTTAAGATATTTATAGATTTGTACCGGTTTTACCTCTTTCTGTAGTACCTATTAAAGATTTATACTGTACATTTAATGTGATTATTTGCAGTTTTCCATTCAAACGTCCTGACATACTAAAACTTTGGGTTAAAGCAATTCGAAGGGAAAATTGGATTCCATCAAAATTTAGTAGACTTTGTAGTGAACATTTTCTACAAACAGATTATTCACAGAATCCAGGTTGTACAGCAAAAGTTCTGAAGCCTGATGCAGTTCCAACCATATTTTCATTCCCAAAGCATTTAATGAAAAAATTACCTTTACCTAGGAGGCAAATTGCTAAACATGTAAGTACTAATAACTGTCTGTTTGAGTTGCTTGAAACATTGGTGCTCATCATATAAAATCCAGATGTGAAAAATATAAACAACTAATTTTAGGAACCGCAGGAACCACCTATCCAAATAGATAGTGCGCCTAATCCAATGGATACTGAACCTATTCCTATGGATACTGAACCTATTCCTATGGATTTTGAAATGCCATCTACTTCAAAGGAATCAGAACATAGATTTGTTGATTGTGAAACTCAAACACCCGTAGATAACACAGCTACATTGTTGAGAAGAAAGGTAAAGTCTTTGAAACAAAAAATCAGGCGAAGAGATAAGAAGATATCTACTATGAAGGATGTGGTTGAAGAGATAAAGAACAGTGGATACAGCAATGAATCTTTAGATATGGTTCTTCAAAACTATTTTGAGGGTGAGTTTCAAACAATTATACCTTGGGCTTATTTTGCAGTGCAGTCTTAGCCTGGGCTTTACCTTATAACATTCTTAACCTTGTATAAAGAAGTCAACTTCAATGTTGTGCTTGCACCGAAGCTGCACTGTACAATTACCATACTTCAGTCAGTTTAAATCCCTAGAGAAGTGGGATGAAGAGAGAAGAATAAGAGGATTCTAATACTAGTCATTAAGAAATATTTTTTCATGTTTTAGGTTTGCCATTGGAACTAGTGTTACTACAAAAAAACAAACGAGAAGAATCTGCACCTGGACAAAGAAGATATTCTGCTCTCTCCAAACAGTTTGCACATACCCTGTATTTTTACTCTCCCAAAGCATACAACTTTGTGAGGGAATATTTTGTCCTGCCAAATGGCCGTACAATTCGCAAATGGTTATCTAGTGTGAATTGTGAACCAGGAATTTTAACTGAGGTGTTAAATTTTTTAAAAGATGAAGTTCAAACAAACCCTCATTTAAGAAACTGTTCTTTGATATTTGATGCGATGGCAATTCGTAAACAAACAATGTGGGACAACCAAAGTGGTAAATTCACGGGCAACGTAAATTATGGTGGTATTATCGATGTAGATTTCCAAATGGCTGCATCTGAAGCTTTGTTCTTTCAAGTGGTTAGCTACACAGGATATTTTAAGTGCCCAGTTGCTTATTTTTTGATAAATAAGGTTGATGCAAACTTACAGGCACAATTAATAAATGCTACCATTAGAGGTTTATTTGATATTGGTATAAATATCAGATCCATAACATCTGATGGGGCTCCAGCAAATATCTCAACGTACAATATATTAGGATGTAATTTGTATGGGGACAATTTCACGCCATATTTTCTTCATCCAAGTAAACATTCAATCAAAGTATATTGTATGCTGGATGTATGTCATATGCTAAAATTGGTGAGAAATGCACTTGCTGAAAGACATTTAGAATCATCGCTAGGTAGTATCAGTTGGAAATACATAAGGGCTTTAGATGCGCTACAAGAAAAAGAACAGTTGAAACTGGCTAATTCTTTATCATCACAACACATCAATTTTAAAAATAAGGTGATGAATGTCCGATTAGCGGCACAAACATTAAGTAGTGGAGTTGCTGATGCAATTGAGTATCTTGATAATTGTGGTATCAGTGACTTTCAGCATAGTGCAGCTACTGTAGATTTCATAAGAAAAGTGGACAGAATTTTTGATATGCTAAATTGTAGAAATCCATACGGGAAGGGATTTAAAGCACCAATAAGGCCAAATAGTATGACATATTTTGAGGAAATCTTTTCTAACAGTGCCGACTATTTCAAATCATTGAAAATTGATGGGATTTCTATTCTCAACCATGCTAGGAAAACATTTGCAATTGGCTTCATTTTAACTATGAAAAGTTCTTTGTTGCTAGTGAATGATCTTTTCACATTAGACGATTCCCCATTGCAATATTTCTTGACTTATAAATGTTCCCAAGATAATTTGGAAATATTTTTTTCCGCTATCAGGTCACGTGGTGGGTGGAATAATAATCCAAATACTCAGCAACTGAAATGGTCGTTGCGGCAATTGCTGTTTAAAAACAGTGTAACGGGAAGTGTCAATGCAAACTGTTTATTTTTTGAAAATGTAACAACTCCAGCCTTTGAATTCAGGTCCGAAAATAGACAAAGAAAATATATTGCAGAAGAGACAGATGATTTGGAAACTATAAGGACGTATATAAATTATTTAGAGGACACAAATTTGAGCAACATTCAAGAAAATGTACTGTATTACATTTCTGGCTATATAGTGCGGAACCTTATCAAAAATACATGCTGTGGTGATTGTATTAACATTCTGACGTATAAAGATTCCAATAAGTTTTCAGAACATAATTACTCTGCACCTATGGAGTCTTTCACTTATTTTACAAGTTCTATTACACGCGGCGGATTAGTGTATGCCTCTGAAATTATTTTCAGAATAGTTTGCTTCTGTGAAAAACAGTTCAGAGTTTTTTTAGATATAGACAACATTTTTACCACGAAAAAAAATATAAAAAAACTGCTGATTAATACAGCAATGCATCAGTTCGCTTCAGAAATTCACCTTTTTAAACCACCACATCCAGTTGTACAAGATTTTTTGATTGAAGAATGTCATGAGATGCAAATGATTCGAAAGATAATTGAGGTTTTTTTAAAATGTCGATTGCATCACCACTCTCGATTGATTAACTTAAAGGAACATGGAAGTGCTGCAACCATAAGACAGAAATATACAAAAATGATTTTATTTAAGAACTGTTAACTTTTGTTAATTACATGTATCTTTTGAATAAAAAATTCTCCTGTTTAAATGGTCTATTATTTATTGTTACCTTTTTCATTGTTCAGGTAAGGCATACCTTTCCACATTGAAATAGAAATGAAAGACTATTCGCATTTTACACTCTTTTGAATATGCCTAAAACCCTCACTGTCATAAAATATAATATTTAGAATAAAAATTTTCGAGTATCAGGAACTATTACGTCAATTTTGCGTTGCATTAAAAAGAATTTAATCGAAATAGTTTAGGCCCAAACCTAAAGTGAAAATTAAAAGATTCTAGAGTCCGCAGTATGGACATAAATGTAATCATTTTCGGCTGGAAATGCAAAAAAATATACATTGCGATAGCAAGAGTGAGATAACAAGCGCGCAAAATTGCATTAGGTAGTATTCTTTCAATAAATCATCTCGTAAATGACTAAATAATATTTTTTGACGCTAGAAAATTTCCTTATCTTCAATTCCATGAAAAAATTTTATCGAATTAGACCGCTGTAGAAGCAAAATAGTCAAAAAATCTCAGCATTTTGAATGTTCTCCATTTAAATATACAAGATAGAAAAGGATGGGTTCCCCTCATCTCGGCGGGTTGCCTAGATTAGCATTTGCCTCACTTTTCTAGCACTACGGATCCTTTCCAGTTATTATAGAGTTCATTGGTTTAAGCAAAGGTGAATCTGGCAACATCGGAAGAACTTCATATTTTTGTGGTCTGACGGGAGAATTCCATAGAGAATTCGGATTCGGAATATTGTTTTGACATTTCGCATTATAACCTATATAAACAATTCGCATGGTCTTAAATTTCCATTTACGTTTTATCATTCGGTGTGAATAGGTTGTCAGTTAATCAGTTGTCAGCAACGTGAAGATTGGTTTTTTCGCAGTCAGATGGAAAATCAAGTCAAGTAAGTAATTCAATTCAACACTGTTGGCCGTTACTATGTGATAATTTTTCATGACAGGAATAAAATACAACTGAGTTTTACTTACGTAGGAAAGATCTTCAAGAATGTGTTTGCACCTAATTACGTGTTTGTACCGTTTGGTACCTACACATATTGTTATCTTAACTCTTTACACCTAATGAGGACCGAAAGTTTGAAATTGCGTTCAAATCAAAAGCAAGTGATATGCGTAGTAAAACTCAGTGTTATTTTGTTCTTCAGTGAAGTAAAATCATGTTTATCAGTGATAGGGTAGACTAATTTGAACACCATATATTTTAGTATGAATCAAGAAAATTTGAAGAAAAGGGTAAGAGCCACAAACTTCTCTTCAGGAGAGAAAACACTCCTTTTGAGCCTCATTAATGAGTATAAAAATATAATCGAAAATAAAAAAACTGATGCTGTATCCAGTGAACAGAAATCAGAGGCATGGTGTCAGGTTACAGTAAAGTTCAACAGTGAATCTCCAAATTTGATTCCAAGGACCATGGACTCCCTGAAAAAGTTTTATACAAACAAGAAAAAGGAGCTGAGAAAAAAATTTGCAGATGAAAGGAAAGAAATCGTGCTAACTGGAGGTGGCATATTGGGGGTAGAGGTTACCGATAATGAAGACCACCTGCTTGAAGCTATTGTTAAACCAAAATCAACAAGAGGAGTAGGGAATATCTTCGATGATGATGATATATCCATACCTTTTAATAACACACGTCAAGAAAAAGTAGATTTCAGCTGGCCTAGTACGTCATCAGACACTTTTTTAAGCCAGCCTGAAACATCAAAACATAATATTCTAGAAGTAAATTCTTCTTCAAGCCTGCCTGGAACATCAATAGAGAATATTGTAGAAGTGGTCCCTTCATTTAACCAGCCTTGAACGTCATGCCAGGACAATACAAAAGTGAGTTATTTTTTCATCTTTTAAGTTGAATTAGATGCTGCAGAAACCCATTCCCGAAGCACTGCGTCAGGGAAGAAATCAAGTTTTGGGTTCAAGTAGGCGCAGATCGTCACCTCAAGTGAGGACCTTGACTTCTTCCTTAGTGGCGGAAAAATACAATGCACTAATTGAGAAGCAGCGCTACGGCTAACAGAGGCAGAACTCACACACGAATCATTGCGTTTGGATATTGCCATAAAAAGGGCCCAGCTGTTGGAGGCAATGCAAGGAAGAAGTCCTGAGGAAAACTCACTTGTACCAAATTAAATAATTGAAAATAGAATACTGTCAGAGTATGCTGCAAAGACTGGGTGAAGACCCTAATTTATTCAGGTTCATAATGTGGACGGATGAATCATCGTTTTCCACAGCAGGTGTATTCAACAGAAAAAATAGACATTCTTGGGAAAACAGAAATCGAAGACAACGAAAAATTATTGATATCAGAAAATCCGGAAGAAAATCTGTTAACGTTTGGTGTGGCATTGTTTATGATAAAATTGTGGGACCTATATTTTTGGACTACAAATTAACACGTGAAACATATTTAGAAAATATATTGCCAGAGGTAGCTGAGCTTTTGGAGCGACTGTTTTCTGCTGAAGAATTAGAACTAATAATTTGGCAACAGGACGGAGCGCCCCCGCATAGCGTTTTGGAAGTTCGTGAACATTTAAGTGGCCAATTTGATCTTTGGATTGGTAATGGCGCACCCATTTCATGGCCACCAAATAGTCCCGATTCAACACCGTTGGACACGTTTTTATGACCGTTCTTGAAGGAAAAAATATACTTCAGCAATAATGATAATATTGTAATGTTTAAAAACAAAATTGAAGCTTTAATTTCTGATTTGAATCAGAGCCATAACAATGCAATCAAAAATAGTCAACTTGAGACAACCATATGAACAATGTGTATTGAATGAAGGTGGTCATTTCGAGCAATTTCTTTAGTTGATGTTATTCATACCATAATTTATTATTTTTTATTGGTTAAGTAATTGTTAAGTATTCATTTTAAAATAATACTTTTAAGTAAATTGTTTGAATATAAAAAATTTCGTAGGAATTTCACATATTTTTTTATTCGGTATCATCATTTCAAAACTTTGAATCTCTGAAAATTGAAGAGACACGCCCAAATATGCATATATATTCGAGATCAGGAGGAAATAGTTTATCAAAAGATGGAAGAATATACAGTACAGGACACCCTGTTTTGAAAAAATGTAGTTGCATTCAATATGTTGTTCACCCTGTATATATTCCAATTGACGTTATCATAATTCCAAAAATGGGCATTTTCAGTAAACGCAATCTGCCACTTGAAAAATGATTACAGAGCTTGCCAGGTGGTTCTTAAAATATGAAACTCTGAATAACTCAGAATAAAAGAGATAGATCAATATATATATATATATATATATATATATGTGTTACATATTCGCCCATTTGCTTAACATCATTTTTGGCGCTCTAGTTCCTCGGAACTGAGTGCTTATCAATTTGCCCAAATGTCTGTAATTTTGGAATATTTCGATGAAAATGGTCTTAAACGATTTGGTTCGACTCACTGATCAAGAATCCGTGGTCGGAATTCATTCTGTCCGGCCGGTCGGCCGGCCGTAAGCACGATAACTCTCGAACGGAATGAGCTAGAGTTGAAATTTTCAGAGTAGGTTTGGGGGATGAATATCTCGGCTAAGTTCGTTATTGGGCAAAATCGGACAGATGGTTTCGGAGTAACAAAAAAAAAAAATTTTTTTTTACGAAACAAATTCCAAATCAATTTTTTTTTAATAAGCAGTTTTATCATAAGAATCCATTCATATCATTTTCAACTCTAACAAGCTAATACTTTCGGAGATATGATTTTTCAAAATTTCAATAATAAATCGTATTTCAACGTTGTCACAGAATGATATTATTCTATGTATGAATATGAATTGTCATAATGTCAAATGATGTTCCTGAGACATTATCTAATCAGTCGAAGAATTGTGAGCGAAGTGAGAAAAATCTCAGTTGTTTGCTCCCAAATTAGTTTTTCTCAGAAAATTCTTACATTTCGGAACTGAACATGAAGTAAGAGATCTGAGAGTAGTGAGACTGCTTTTCATCCATAGACATAGATATAACTCTCGAACGGAATGAGGTAGGTAGTTGAAATTTTCAGAGTAGTTTAGGGAGATGAATATCTCGATTAAGTTCGTTATTGGGCAAAATTGGCCAGATTTAATTTGATTTCTTCCATAGTGCTTTTCTCATTCTCATGATTGCTCATTTAATCTTGATAAATAAACTATTATTTGAATTGAATTTTCTTTAGGATGCAGTTCTATTATATGAATACATTGATATAATTCCCAACTCTGAGAAACCAATACTTTCGGAGATATAATTTGTCTGTTTGAACTAGAGCGCCAGAAAGCTCCTGTCCACAGGGCTTGAACCCATTTTACTTAAAATGATGGAGAAAGTAGTGGATAACTACATAAGAACGGAGAGTCTGGAGAATAAACCACTTCACAAATGTCAGCATGCCTACAGGGCGGGTCGATCAACAGAGACTGCCTTGTATCAACTGACTGAAGTCATCCAGAGAACTCTGAATAGTAAAGAAATCGCAATGTGTGCATTCCTGGACATATCTGGGGCCTTTGACAACACAACACACGTGTCTGTCAGAGAAGCACTTAAAAGGCGGGGTGTCAACAATACCATAATAAAATGGATGTATGACGTGCTGACAACGAGGACAGCTGAGACATTGGGGGGAAATCAACCCATCTCTGTCAAAGCCACTCGCGGGACACCTCAAGGGGGGCTATTATCTCCCCTCCTATGGAGCCTGGTAGTAGATGAACTACTACATAGGCAAACGGAGCTTGGCTTCGAATGCGTAGGCTATGCTGACGACATAGTTCTAATAGTGAGAGGCAAATTCGAGGGCATCTTATGTGACTTACTACAGGAGGGCCTCAGAATTATTGAGCAGTGGTGCCAGTCGGTGGGGCTGAGTATTAACCCAACCAAGACCACAGTAATTCCATTCACCCGGAAAATAAACCTTCCAGCCATAAAATCCCTCTCATTAAATGGAGAAGTGATTGACTGGAAGACTGAATTTAAATATCTGGGAATAACTCTGGATAGAAAGCTTCTGTGGAACAAGCATGTGGATATCACTGCAAGTAAAGCAATAAGAGCTCTGATGGCGTGCAGAAATCTATCCGGTAAGACTTGGGGCTGTAGCCCTAAAATACTGCGATGGATGTACGTCATGATTGTGAGACCAATAATTACCTATGGGGCAGTAGTCTGGCATGCCAAAGCAGATCAGACAACTACTAGGAAAGCGCTAGACAAAGTGCAAAGGCTAGCTTGTGTGTGCATCACGGGAGCTATGAGAACGTGTCCAACCAGGGCACTTGAGATCATCACAGATCTCTCACCTCTGCATCTAGTGATTGAGAGGTTAGCCCATGAGGCCACCCTCAGAATCATAGACAAAATATCTCTATAGACCGCCAACTCCATTCAATTTGCTTGTTCCGACTTTTTAGTTCACGCCGTCAACCGCTGTAGCATTTTGTCGCTGTCAAAGATAAACATAACCTCCGCTCCGCGTGGGATGAGAAATTTCTTTCCAAACTGTGCAGTTACAGCAACAAGTTGTCTCTTGTAGTTAGCTGTTCCCAGTGAAGAAATTAGCAGTGCCATGTTGAAAGTCAACCGTTCCTGATATACCTTATTCTGGAAGTTTAGCAAGATTGGAATTAAGTAATAATTGTAATAATGGTACATGTGGAACAATAAATAATGTATCATTCTTTCACAGATTATTCATCATGTAAAAGATCCAAATATGCAATAAGGAAATATGGCCTTTCCAAACTATCAAACATGACTCCTAGAGAAAAAAAATTATATTCAGATGTGAAGAACTTAAGTCGACAGATGAATAGGACCAAAAGGATCAAAAATAATTTCAAAGAAAGGTTACATCTTGCTAACCTTTACGCTGAAAAACTTTCCCTGGAAAATAAACTTTCCTTACTGAATCCTCTTGCTGCCACATTTATCAAATGTCAGTTGAGAGAAGCTGGTAAGTCAGGCAAACAGCATCGATTCAATTCTGAAGAAAAGATATTGGCCCTTATGCTTTCCAAGAAAAGTCCAAAGGCATATAGATTTCTGTCAAAAATATTCTCTCTACCGAGCAGATCAACTCTAAATAATTTCCTGAAAGGAATCAATTGTGAACCTGGTATAAATGAAAATATTTTTAATGTTTTAAAAAATATTATTGCTGATTGGGGTTCCAAGGAGAAATTCATCATTTTGTTGTGGGATGAAATTGCCCTACTCCCACATCTGGATTTTGAGGAAAGCAAGGGGTCAATATGTGGTTTCAAAGAAATAGGCAATGGGCAGAAATCGAAAGAAATTGCTGATCATGCCCTGGTCTTCATGATCAGAGGAATTTTAAAACGATTCAAACAGCCAATTTCCTACCATTTCACATCCAAGGGAGGGGTGAAAATGGTGGAATTGAAAAATTTGGTCAGACAAATCCTAAACAAATTGTTAGAGATAGGTTTTAAACCAGTTACAACAATTTGTGACCAGGCAGCAACCAACACAAGAGTAATTAACGAGTTACTTAAAGAGTCCAATTCTATACATATTGGAGAGGGGTATTTAGAAATTGAAAATTTCAACATTTTTCCATTATATGATCCTCCTCATTTATTGAAGGGAATTAGAAATAATTTTTTTTCTAAGGACATCGAGTTTGATGGAGGGAAAGTGGCCAAATGGGAGCATATCATTAGGCTTTATGAACTTGATAATGCTCCTGGCGGTATTGGAGGTCTTCAGGTCCTGCCCAACTTGACCGAAGATCATATAAAACCCAAAGGATCAAGCAAAATGAAAGTGAAATATGCTGCCCAAATATTTAGCCATAAAATGGCATCAACATTGAATTTGGTCAGCAAAATAGGTGAATATGATTTTTTAAAAAAACAACTAAACGTTTCTCACGTATTTCTTGCATTGATAGTAATAATTTTTTTTTTTTCTTTTCCAGATACTATGAATGCCATGGGAAATGGGGCTGCTGATACTGCTCAGTTGTTGCTTTTCTTCGACAAATTATTCGATTCAGTGAATGGCAGCTCTGAAAAAGCCACTCGTGGGAAGCACCTAAGATGTGGAATATCGGACAGCAGTCCCCATCTTTCATTTTGGTCAGAAGAAGCAGTTGAACAATTGGAGTCGATGACCTTTTCACGCACAAGAAATTTTGACCGAAGGAAACCCCCCAGTCTAAAAAATTGGGTATTCACCCTAAAAAATTTCATAAATATTTGGAGATATTTGAAAGGGGAAGGCTTCAGATATATACTAGGGCGGCATTTCAATCAGGACCCATTAGAAAATTTTTTTGGTCAAGTCAGGAGCCATGGGGTTAATTACAATAACCCCACTGCACTTTCATTTAAACATATATTTAAAACGCTTCTAATAAATTGCTCAATGTCATTTTACAATCGAGCCTTCAATTGCGAAAATGACCAATTAAATTTCCTATTTGTGGACATGAAGAGTATGCAGGGGCCTCATTCTAATGCTTCCTTTGATCGTACTGAAGACCCTTCCCTTTCAAATACCAAAAATATTTATGAAGGTACGATATCTTCTCAATTGTTAGAAATTGAGTTGATCAATTTATCCAACAATTATGTGGCAGGGTTCATCCTTAAAAAAATCAGGATGACCTTAAAATGTAAAACATGTACAGATTCGTTATTTGCAAATGAGGAATCAGGGAATAATCTGCTCATTAAATATAGGGAGAACAAGAATGGTTGGGAGAGAAGGCTGAAATATTCAAGTGATGGTTTCGCTTGTTACTTTAATCATGTTTTCAGGGAGATCGAAGATTTTTTAAAAAACTATTCTGATAGTTACTCATTTTCTGATAATTTGGTTAAAAAATTGTACGAAATCCCATTTGATTTTTTAAATTGCACCATGCATGGCCATGAAGTAATTGAAAATATACTAAAATTTTCAATCAAAACTCTTGTTCATGCATGGTGCAAAAATGTTAACAAATATATGACTGGAAAAGATAGGAGACCATATATGGGCTCTGATCCGATAAAGATGGCTGCAAAAGCAATCTTCGAGAGTAGAAGGAGGAGATTAGAGACTAATAGAAAAATCCTATGAGTGCAATTTTTTTCCTGATTCCTCATTTGCATTATTTTTAAGGTATATTTCATTTTGTAAAAAGTAAATTATTTTGTTCTTGAATATTTTTGAGGCGAATTGTACCATTTTTGTTTATTTTAATATATTATTTAAGTTCGAAAAAACCTTTTTATTCCAACACAAGCATTAATATAATTCCAGCCACAATAGAAGTTGAGTAAATGATGCCTCAAAAATCCGGCATCATTCATTCCTCTTCTATTGCGGCTGGAATTAGCTAGGAAATAAAATAAATCTTCTTTAGAGTAATTTGAATTGTCCGCTTTCCCGCCAAATGAGGATTTAGTTAGTGACGCCAAGCGCTTGGTGCCGCTGTGATAGCGGAACAAGGCGTTAGTACGTGCGTTGGCAGTCTATGTAAGTTACTTTGTCTATGCTCTAGCGTACGTGCCATTTTCAGTGTTCGCCATGGCTTGCAGGGGGGTGAAACTTCGCCTTCTGTGGTCTTTTGCAACCCAAGATGGCGGCTTCCTTCGGCATAAACCGAAGATATCCGATTGAATCCGATTCAACTGTTATGTTATGAAGGTAAACAATGGTAAACAATTAACATTCAGCCATAGACAAGAGTTCAGCGGTTCAGCCATTTTGCAAATAGAATATTTTTGGGAGATTTCGAGAAAGATATCTGGAATTATTGAAAATCTAAAGGTGGGTTTGTTGATATATATTCTATTCATTTCATTCTTCTGTTATGCGCTGCCATTTTTAAATACTTCTTTTTAATTAGTGATAAATTTATTTTCAATTAGAAAAATGATTTTCAGGTGCCAATGGTGCCATGAGAATCCACTAGATAAGGAGAAGCTATCATATTTCTGTTGTTTCGTGTAATTGGGTGAGTACAACCGATATTGCTCATTGTTTTTTCCTATTCCTTCTATTTTACATATAAAATGTCAAAAGATACAGTTGTATCTCCATGTTCTAGGATTGTCGCCTATTCTGGCAGGTCTTCCCTATGAGAAAATGCATAATCATTCCGATGTTTCTGAAATCTTTACGATTTCCAGTGGATACTTCCCGATCAGCTGCTTGGAAGCGAGTTTGCTCTATCAGTTCAACAAACAGTTCTAAAAGTTATTGTTTTAAATAATTTCACCTCTCCTATTTTAAAATAATAATGTGCAAACCATTTCTATCAAGATATAGGTAATTTTGGGTATTTTATTCAAAAATTTGCAATAACTAATGACAACATCGTAGCTGAAGATTTCACTTGTTTCCCTGATATCATTGATGATGGAGATGATATGACCGAGATGAATTATACCATTCCTAATATAGAATTGTTAACACATTCTCATGTTTTGCTTTTTATGAATTCTGACACTGCTTTTTTTTCAAGAACTCTTTGGATGAGACTAGGACTGGACAATGCCTGATTGCAACAAACACTGTGATATTATTTATTGTTGTATGTATATATACTCTATATATGAATGAAAATGATTATTATTATTGAATTAGAAAATTAATAAATACATTCTTGAAATTTATTATTCCATTTTTGCACATCTAATTCAACTATTCAGTTTATGTATCATCAATGTAATTTTCTTACAATTATTCATGGATATACTGAGTTGATCAGATTTTATAAAACAGAGGTCTGAATTTACATTGAAGATGAATAAATACAATGCCCCAGAAAATGCAATTGTATGGTATAAGGTATCTTGAGGACATGCATATATTCAAAATTCCCGCCGTTTGAATTATCCTGCAACCCATAATGGCGGCGGCTTTGACGCCATCTTTGTTGCCTCGGATTAGTTTAGTACTAATTAGTACTAAGCTTTCACTTCTTATATATTAGTGTTCTGTGATGGCTTGGCTCGGTGAGCATCGGTCGTTTGTTGTGGAGGAGTTTATAAAAAATGGCGGTTCTGTGATTTCTACTCAACGAGCGTTTCGGATTCGATTCGAACTTGGCCGACGTGATAGTGTTCCTGATGCGAAAACGATTAGACTGTGGGTGTCACACTTTAGACAAACAGGGTCAGCAGTTAAAAGAAAACCAACTGGCCGGCCTCGTACTGCAAGAACACCGGAGAATGTGGCGCGAGTGAGAACATCCATCCAACAGTCTCCAAAGCGTTCAGCGGTTAAACATGCAGCTGCCCTGGGATTGTCAGAAAGGAGTGTAAGGAGAATTCTGCATAAAGAACTTCATCTGCATCCCTACAAAATAATGGTTGCACAAAGGTTGTCTGAAGAAGATTATGCAACTAGCACGGCTGCATGTGATGACATTTTGCAAAACATTCCCCCAGATGCTGTCTTCATTTCTTCTGATGAAGCCCACTTCCACTTATGTGGAACTGTTAACAAACAGAATTTACGCTACTGGGCTACAGAAAATCCTAGGGAACTGCACCAACAACCACTACACAGCCCAAAAGTCACAGTTTGGTGCGCAGTTGCGGAATTTGGTGTGTGGGGACCGTACTTTTTTGAAGAAGATGGACAAACAGTAACGGTCAATACCGATCGCAATTGTCACATGATAGAGACATTTCTCCGACCCAAGATAAACCAGTTTGTTTTAGACCATCAGGAAGAAGAAGTTTGGTTCCAACAGGACGGAGCCACAGCTCACACTGCTCGGCGGTCCATGGAAATGTTAAGAGAGTTGTTCCCTGGACGTCTTGTTTCTTTAAGAGGAGATATTTCCTGGCCCCCAAGGTCACCCGACTTATCACCTTGTGATTTCTTTCTGTGGGGGTACCTAAAGGCTGAAGTGTACAAACATCGTCCCAGAACTCTGCAAGAACTAAAAGATGCCATTAGGCAGGAAGTGGCAGCCATTCCAAGGGAAGTTACACGAAGAACTATGGACAACTTCAGGGAAAGACTTCGTGAATGTCTTAACAATGGGGGACATCATTTATCAGACATAATTTTCAAAACCAAGTAAAGTGTACTAAGTGATGTAAAATGGCATCATATAGGCTATTCACAAATATAAGTAATTGTTCTATATGTTTCTTATTCTTTTTTAAATGCCTATTGAAATCAGGGAGGTTTTTTTGCCGGACCCTGTATAAGAGTCTAGTTTTCCCCGCTGACCGCAGCCATGTTTATTTTCGTTAATTTTTGATAGTTAAACAATCTATCTTTTATTTTTAAAAATACTGTACAAATGTTTACCTTCCCCCTTTACAGGAAGTAAAAAAAAAAACAAGACAAAAAAGCGGCACAGAAGTACGAGCGGTTCACAATAAGGGGAAAGTTGAATAGGACAGTGCCTGTTTTAATTCACAGGGAGGTTTTGAGCTGTGCCAAAGCTTTACTCCAATACAGAATTGAGGCAAATGTGAATAATGGAAATCCATATTTATTAGAGATTCCTGGAACACTAAAGGGCGACTCTAGGTATCCGTAACAGAGGTGGAAGTTGGTATTGCGGAGGTGAGGAGTATGCTGTAGCAGAGGTGCAAGGTGTAGCACTCAACACATAAGATTTTAGTTCGTTAGAAAAAATTGATGAAATATTAATCAGGGAGACATTCAATAATTTTTCATTGCGGGAGAAAAAAGCCCCACAGTACGAGCGGTTCACAATAAGGGTAAAGTTGAATAGGACAGTACCTGTTTTACTTCACAGGGAAGTTTAAGCGCCGGTAAACTCATGAGGAAATATGCCCATGGTTGCGGTGCCAAAACTCCAGGAACTCCGAGGGAGACGGTTCTAAGGAAACATGTTGGCACTGCATGTGCAAATTTCAACCTCCAGGAAAATGATGTTTCAAATTTGGCCACCTTTAAGGGTCATGCCGAAATAATTCACAAGGAAATTTATCGGCAACCAGTATTGACAAGGGAAATCATTAATATTTCAAAATTATTAGAAGCTGTACAGGGAAGTAATGATCGTGCTTCCGACAATGACTCTGATATGTATCAGGATGAACATCAGGATTCCCAACCTGTTACTATACTGATAGTATACTGATAAGACCCAAGAAACCACTTAATAAAATATCGTTTCAGAAAAATGTCTGCTACAAAGCAATGTTAAAACTGCAACTCAGTTATGCATCGGTATGCTTAAAATTGAACTTGTTTCAGGAAATGTGAAAAGATGCGATTTCAGCCCAAAGTCACTAAGACAGAGACTTATATGGAGCAAACATTTGCTGAACAAATACAGATGTATAAGCTACCATGTAATGCTGTTCCTTTAAAATATGTGATTCAAGTAGTGACCTTGAAGTAGAAAAGAGCCCTGAATTTAAAATTACAAGTGCATCAAGGGTTTACAGAAATACAAACAAGGTATCCCCACAAGCTAATTTTTCCGAAGAGAGTGGAAGCAGTGAAATCCAATATTTAGAAGGTCCACAACATTTACCTGTTTCTATAAAGAGGAAGAGCAACAAATTGAAAAAAGGATAATGACATGTTGAAGAAAAATTAACAGTTTGAAGAGCCAACTGTAATCAACAACAAAAATTTATAATGAAACAACTATTTTTATAACATATTCTGAAGGATAACAGCAGAGAATTTTCAGCAAGCCTTGTAAATATGCAGTTGGCTCATAGCACAAGAAGACCTTGGAAAAATTCTGAGAATAAAAAATTCATTGTCACTGTATTATAAAAGTTCCTCAACATACAAATATACGAGGCAGAAGGGTATCCATACTCCCCGCCACATCCACAATAAAAAAAATGGTTGAGGAATTTCAACTGCTGGCCAGGATTCAACAAAAAATTGTTGGAGCAATTAAAGTTCAAGGCCGAAACAATGACGGACGCAGAAAAAATTTGCGTTGTAATGTTTGATGAGATGAGCCTCAAGAGAAATTTGGATTATAAATAGAAAATTAATAGGATTGAAGGTATTGTAGACTTAGGTTATTTAGGGAGGAAACCCCTCCTAGATAATCAGGCGTTGGTTTTCATGATCAGGTGAATTTATTCCTCTTGGAAAATTGCAGTGAGCTATTTTGTTTCTGAAGATGGTGTAAGCACACAAGAACTGCGGATAATTCTTCTAAATTGTTTAGACCACCTCAGACTTGTAAAACTAAAGCCTATCGGTACTGTTTGTGATGTATCTGCAATTATACAGACAATTAGGACAGAAGATTCACATACAAAATATCCACCTGTGTCTGAAGACCTTCCAACTAAGCAAATACCGTTGGAGAGAAAGATACTTAAATATATTTCTGGATTTTTGCTGAAGAAAAAAGAAAAAAAAATAACATAGCAAATTGCTATTGCACAAAAATATTTCTCCTCAGAGAAAGTGCTTCAGATTATGCAGATGATGAGTTCATTAAAGAAAAAGAAAACAATAAGTTCAAATTCATATTGTATTATGTGAACAATGAATTTTTAAACAAACTGTCTAGGGCCTATGCCATCATAAGTATGTTCTAAGTGTGGATCTACATAAAAAAAATGTTCTCAAGCATTTATTGAATTTATTGCGAACAAAATTTCACTTAACAAGCTGTGAACATAATTATTTAATGTCTACAACGATATTTAAATATTTCATCAATATAAATATCTTCTATCTTGTCGAGCAATTGAATAATGTAATGAAAGGACGTTGTAAAAATGTTTATAAGAATTGTTCTAAATATTTTAGGTCTGCTAAAAAAATTAATGAAAAATATTGCAAATATAAGATGTAATTAAAGCAAACATGATTTCTTATTTTCCATTTTTTCCATAGCATCAATATCTGAAATAGGTTTTCGACTTTGAGCAGCGTGGTCATATATAGAAGAGTTTAAATAGTTGATAAAGTCAAGCAAGAAAGTAAGATGTCTTTAAAAGAAGTATCCTCGCCCGAGAAGAAGGCGTCTCCAGAACAGTTAGCAATGTTGGTGAATTTCTTGGCCGGTAATAGAGTGATGGTGCATGGTAAAACCAAGCCATTGGAGGCTGAAAGAAAGCTCATTGAAAATTTATGGGAAGGGGTAGCTAATCAATTGAATGCATTTGGAAATGGACCTTCGAAAACCTCATCTCAATGGAAAAAGTAAAACTTAGTACTTGGAATTTATTTGAAGTATACCTATATTTTCAGACATTTATTGACTGGAAATATCATACGAGAAAAAAGGCCAGGGATTACTACAAGGGGCAACTCAAAACCGGAGGAGGTTCTTCTGAAGCAAAAGAGTTAACAGAGAATGAAAATAAACTAATGTCTCTAATAACGTGGATATCAGTACAAGGTGCTGAAGTGGAAGAAGTAAGTATAGAAAGTAAATATTTTATTGATTTAAATGATACTGTGGAACTGGTCACAGAAATACCCTCAGATCCGCAGTCTTCAAGAAGATCCGCAGTCTTCAAGAAGATCCGCAGTCTTCAAGAAGATCAGCAGTCCAATTGCTGTCGAAAGAAAAAAATTACATGTTGCAGATGGTGAAACATCAAGGAAATATGAAAGAAAAACAGGTTTGTTTTTATACAGGGTGTTTGGTAGATGGTTGTAGGCATTTCAAGGAACGTTAGGGGGGTTCGTTACCAACATTTTGAACCACATATACTTATGTACCAAGTCTCATGGTTTTTGAGATATCGACCAAATTGTATTTTATCGATCTCAATAAGAGATCGTGCGCTAAAAGGCTAATAAAAAATTGTTTATGAGTTTTAACATGTTTATTTTTTATGATTTGCATTGCTAACGTATCTATTCACTAAATTAATAAGGCAAAAAAGCATACTTGATGACAATAAACAAAAAAAAACACAAAAATATTGACCCACAATGTGATTTACCGAACAATCTCACAACTTTCAGAGCCTATAAAAAGAAAAGTACACGTGCTATTCAATTTCAAACACGTGTAAAAACTTCCTTAACTCGTAACCTATACAATGGTGTATGAATAACACAGCTGTGTTATCTACAACGGGATCTAACACCACCGCACCTCTCTCAATCCTAGAATTTGGCTAAGTTAGCGAACCCACCATTACGGGTTTCACAAAGCTTGGATCAGCTTGATTGTGGATTTATTTCGATGGTTCCATCAAAAATGAACTGAGAATATACATAGAATCACACTGATTTGGAAATCAAGAGCTGTCAAACGTTTGTGAAACCCACCGATAATAGTTTTGGCAGTAATTCCTCCGTCTTAAGTTGCGTTAAGTGCTGCTTTGGACTATTTAGTAAGTCTAGCAGTGATGGCTACATTTGCAAACCATGAGTATGCGGACATAATCTTTATGTATGGGGCTGCTAATGGCAATGCCACCCAAGCTCGAGAGTTGTACGCAACACGCTTTTCTAATAGAAGAACTCCCAATGCACAAGTGTTTCGCAACACTTTCATTAGGTTTCGTGAAACAGGTAATCTGCATCGCAGGGAGCCTGGTATTGCTGTACCGCAATATCACGTTGAAGTTGATGAGCAAATATTAGAAGCATTTAACCGTGACCCTACAACAAGCGTGAGGAAAGTGGCAAGACAACTAAATTTGTCTACTTGGAAAGTGTGGTCTGTGGTGCACGCAGAAAGAAAATATCCATTCCACTACACTCCTGTGCAAGGATTAGAAGAAGGTGATCCTATTCGGCGTACTATTTTTTGCCGGTATTTACTAAATCAAGACATGGAAGATGGCACATTTTTAAAAAGGATTCTCTGGACGGATGAGTCCAAATTTGACAAAGACGGTATAACGAACTTCCACAACCTCCACTACTGGGTGCATAAAGGAGGGAATCCACACAAAAAAAAACAAGTGTCTTCCCAAAGACGGTTCAGTGTTAATGTCTGGGCGGCAGTAATCGGCAGAACGTTCATCGGGCCGCACTATCTGCCGGACAATCTAAATGGGACAAGTTATCTACAATTCCTGGAAACTGTTTTAATAGGATTACTGGAGGACATTCCCCTAGAAATTAGGCAAACAATGATTTACCAAAATGATGGATGTCCAGCACACTTCGCAAGGCCCGTCCGGGAGTATTTCGACAGAAATTATCGAAACAGATGGATTGGACGAAACGGGCCCATATTGTGGCCCGCAAGGTCCCCGGACATAACGCCCGTAGACTTTTATGTCTGGGGAAGATTGAAACAATTAGTTTACGACGAGGAAATTGTTACCAGAGACCACTTGGTTAGAAAAATCAACGCGGCTTGCGAACAGTTAAAAGGTGAAATGAGACTGAAAGTAACAACAACAGAAATAAGAAGACGAGCACGGGCCTGCATAAGAAATGGTGGTTCACATTTTGAGCATCAGCTGTAATTATTTTGAAATTTTGAACGCATTGATCAAATTGTTTTTAAATTTTTTTATTAATTTTTCTTGATTTGTTCCCGTTTACATCTGATTATTACTAATATTGTGTACCTTTTAATAATGTATTGTTATCAATTTGAAAAGAAGACAAGTTAAGGAAGTTTTTACACGTGTTTGAAATTGAATAGCACGTGTACTTTTCTTTTTATAGGCTCTGAAAGTTGTGAGATTGTTCGGTAAATCACATTGTGGGTCAATATTTTTGTGTTTTTTTTTGTTTATTGTCATCAAGTATGCTTTTTTGCCTTATTAATTTAGTGGAATAGATACGTTAGCAATGCAAATCATAAAAAATAAACATGTTAAAACTCATAAACAATTTTTTATTAGCCTTTTAGCGCACGATCTCTTATTGAGATCGATAAAATACAAATTGGTCGATATCTCAAAAACCATGAGACTTGGTACATAAGTATATGTGGTTCAAAATGTTGGTAACGAACCCCCCTAACGTTCCTTGAAATGCCTACAACCATCTACCAAACACCCTGTATATATATATTTCTTGCAGTTACTTGGCACATGGATGTAGTATGCGAATTGTGTCGTGGTCATTCCTGGTGGGCAAGGCAACAGTGTCCGTCGTTATTAAAGAAACATGCCAAGCCATATGGGATGTTTTAAGTAAATCCTATTTAAAAACACCAACTGTTGAAGATTGGTTGGAAATCGCAAAGGAATTCGAGAATAAATGGAACTTGCCACACTGTTGTGGTGCTCTTGATGGAAAACATATAACTATCCAAGCACCAAAAAAATCTGGTTCACAATTTTTCAATTATAAGAAAACATTCAGTATTGTTTTGATGGCAGTTTGCGATGCATCTTATCGATTTACTTTGGTCGATATTGGAGCATTTGGATGTCAGAGTGATGGTGGTGTATTTCGTGAATCTGCTTTTGGAAAAGCTTTAGACTCAGGTAATTTGAAACTACCTGCTGAAAAGATTTTGGCTGGTAGCATTAATAAATTTCCATATTTTTTTGTGGGAGATGAAGCTTTTCCATTGAAACCATATCTACTCCGCCCTTATCCTGGAAAAAATTTAGGGGTATCAAAAAACATGTTCAACTACCGATTATAGAGGGCCCGTAGAACAATTGAAAATGCTTTTGGAATTCTAGCCTCCCGTTGGAGAATCTCATTTTTTCTTCGTCAGGGGAAGATGATAGCGATGCATATGTCTGTAGTTTGCCTGCATTCCCTAAAGCAACTGAATTAAAAAAATCAGTCCATTCTTCTCCTAAATTAATATAGAGAGTTTTGGATTCAATAATAAAAAAATATCACAACTTATAAACAGGATTTTGGTATACCAAAGAGAAGAAGGAAAAACATCCCGGACCGTATCTCCTAATACAGAAACTTTATCGCCAAAAAACTTCCAATATTCACAGGAAGATAGAACAGAAAATGCTTCTAGAAATGGTAATTATTGTTGATTTTTTTTCTGCACCTGCCGTTTCCTTCATAAGGTTCCAAAAGGTGGTTCTATCACTGAAGCAGTCTAAAAATTCAGATAATGTAGGAGACTCGGAATCCGAAGAAAAAGGCATCAGCCTTTTCACAAATTTGGAAGAATTACATCTTTTTGAGGAAAGATTGAAAAAATGCCAATTATTCCAAAAAAATTGTAAGCAGTATTTGTTTATATTATCAGTTACTGCATAAGAGAAAGAAACACAGTTTCTCGGGTTTCTTCCTGTGTTCTTGGTTCTCGAAATCTACAAAGAAACATAAATATATAGTTGTTTTCTTACAGATCAATGTTTTGAAGAAGATTGGAGGATCAGATGTCAACAACATAACTTATGGGATCCTGCGAAAAATGATGAGCAATTCACTTGCCGAACAATTCAGTTGGGTGGGTTTCAAAGGAAAAAGATGTTTTAAGGAACTTCGAATAGCACAGTTGATAACAAGTATGTATTCAGTAAATACATATGTTTTTAATGATAAGTGCCAATAATAGTTTTGTAAAAGACATCTTGCCATAAAGATGTTAATTAGAGTAAATAAATAGTATGGCTGGAAATGAACAAAAATCCATCATGAATTATTCCATTTCTTTAAATTCTAATTTCAAAACCACATAACTTATTAAACAGAAATGGTGAAGTTTGTTAACTTTAAAACTATATAATGATTATTATTTCATATATCAATTTCTATTTATGACTTGAATTTTTTTGATGTTACCATTTCAAGAATAAATTTTTCACATGACTTTAGTATATTCCACTTCCAACCATCCCTTCAACCCCCGGGAAGAGGATACATGAACATCGGAATAGTTATGTTATTATGTTCTATGAAAATTTAAGCAGTGGTTTGCATTATGAGACTAAAAAGTCATGATAATCATGGTCATGGTCATGGTTCAAAATGGTTATGACATTAATCAGTGGAAAATTCTATAGAACAGTGGAAATATTAGAAACAATTTCAAATTTATTGAGGGTTGGCAATTAATTTTGAGGGCTGTTATGTTTTTGTGGAAAAAATTGAAGGTGAAAGGTTTAAGATTTTTAAATTTGAGGAATTTAAATCAAGACCCTATTGAACATCTTTTTGGGCAAATTAGGCAACATGGTGTATTCAATAGTTATCCTCCCCTGTCTGTCTCAGCTTTAAAAACAGTGACTATAACTAACTTGAGTGCTCCGATTAATAGAACTTCTAATTGTGGAGCAGATTTTTGTCATTTCATAAGAAATTTTGGGAAATTTATCGAAAAATGTTCAGAGGAGGCGATGGGGATCAAAATTTGTCAGAAGATTTGAATGACGATGTTGATGAGATTTCCCAAGAAAACTTCGATACACTGTATGTGACGGGGTATATTTTAAGAAAATTAAAAACGAAATGTCATGAATGTCGTAAAGGCTTAAATTCAGAAATAGTATCAAATGAACTTTTCAACCTCATGTTTAAAGACAAAGATGACACCACAAGACTTAACTATTAATAATAGATAAACTTCGTTGAGTTAGTTCATGAAAGAGTTCATAAATTTCTTGGCAAAAAAATTTTCTAAATTAAAATTTTGCCAACAGCACAATGTCTACAAGACCTTTCAGATATAAGTTTGAAATTAGTTATTTACAAATACATGAAAGATACAATTTTCAAAATTCGAATAACAGTAATTCACGCAAACGTATAATCTTTGAGGGCAGCAAAATTGTTTCAAACGATAAAATTTAAAACGTGAGTCATAGAGTTCTTTATAAACTTTTTCAGACTTCTTCATCCCCTATCTTTAAACGTAATTTCATTATTGCTATACTATGGAGATAAATAGATAATCTATTTGGTTCTCTAAATGGTTATCACTTAAATAATAATGGAGGCAGAAAATTTTCGTTGTGTATTTGTCAGACAAATCACCTCACCTGGAATTATGTTCCAACATGTTGCCAAAAATTAATCAGTGGAAAATTCTATAGAACAGTGGAAATATTAGAAACAATTTCAAATTTATTGAGGGTTGGCAATTAATTTTGAGGGCTGTTATGTTTTTGTGGAAAAAATTGAAGGTGAAAGGTTTAAGATTTTTAAATTTGAGGAATTTAAATCAAGACCCTATTGAACATCTTTTTGGGCAAATTAGGCAACATGGTGTATTCAATAGTAATCCTCCCCTGCCTGTCTCAGCTTTAAAAACAGTAACTATAACTAACTTGAGTGCTCCGATTAATAGAACTTCTAATTGTGAAGCAGATTTTTGTAAGTCATTTCATAAGAAATTTTGGGAAATTTATCGAAAAATATTCAGAGGAGGCGATGAGGATCTGAATTTGTCAAGTGGTTTGTATGACGATGTTGATGAGATTTCTCAAGAAAACTTCGATACACTGTATGTGACGGGGTATATTTTAAGAAAATTAAAAACGAAATGTCTTGAATGTCGTAAAGGCTTAAATTCAGAAATAGTATCAAATGAACTTTTCAACCTCATTCATTTAGTTCATGAAAGAGTTCATAAATTTCTTGGCAAAAAAATTTTCTAAATTAAAATTTTGCGAACAGCACAATGTCTACAAAACCTTTCAGATATAAGTTTGAAATTAGTTATTTACAAATACATGAAAGATAAAAATTCACAAAATTCGAATAACAGTAATTCACGCAAACGTGTTAGTCATTTCAAAAGAAATTTTGGGAAATTTATCGAAACATATTCAGAGGCTGCGATCAGGATCAAAATTTCTCAGAAGATTTGTATGACGATGTTGATGAGATTTCTCAAGAAAACTACACGCTACACTGTATGTGGTGGGGTATATTTTAAGAGAATTAAAATCGAAATGTCATGAATGCCGTAAAGGCTTAGATTCAGAAATATGTAGTATCAAACGAATATTTGAAGGTCATGTTAAAAAAAAAGATGACAGAACAAGAAGAAATTGATAAACTTCGTTGAATTGGTTCATGAAAAAGTTCATACATTTGTTGGCAAAAATTTTTCTGAATTCAAATTTTGCCAACTGCACAATGTCTACTAGACCTTGCAGATATAAGTTTGAAATTGGTTATTCACGAATACCTGAAACATAATAATTTTCAAATTTTGAATAACAGTAATTCACGAAAACGTAAAATCTTTGAGGGCAGCAAAATTGTTTCAAACAATAAAATTAAAACATTAGTCATAGAGTTCTTTAATAAGTTTTTCGCTTATTCTTCACACTTCTTGATCTCCTATCTTTGAGCGTAATTTCATTATTGCTGTGATATGGCAAAGATAATTTTTTTTTACGACTGTGGATGCTTCTTCCCTTCCCTAGATGAATCAGTATTATTGTGATTGAGTGAAGTGACAATTCTGATCATAATGATAACTGAAAGACCGTTGTGAATGATTGTAGACTCACAAAAAATTTTTATCCCTAATTCATAAACATCAAAGTGTAACTGACATTTTATTCAGATAATTGTTCGAGAATTTGGTAGTTATACCCGCAAGAACTTGAAATAACTGACACCTAATTTCAACAATCTAAAACCTGTGGTTGTTCAAAAATTTTGTTTCTTTCATTGAATTGAGTCATGGTTTTTGGTTTCTCCAGAAGCAAACTGTACTCTGTTTTAGAACACAACGAAATATTTATTTTGTTGACCAACAAATTCTTCAAATTCATTTTCTTGTTCTATTTTTAATTTTATCTTCGTTGGTTTGATTTTTAATCATTATAATATGATGGTTTAAAATTAGCTGCATAAATATTATTTGGAGGCCAAAGAATATGGTATTAATATTTTTTCAGGACTGACTGCCTGAATATACCTGTCTTACCACTATGATCGTATTTAGTTGTATTATTTTATTGTTTTTATTTTTATTATTATAGAAGTACAAATATTTTTTTATCCCTGATTCATGAACAAAAATTTTGTTTGTTTCATTGAATTAAGTCATGGTTTTTGGTTTCTCCAGAAGCAAATTATACTTTGTTTTAGAAAACTGCTACCTAAATCATATTCACATCTGAAAAGGTGTGGGACAAATATAAGGTAAGGTTGGTTGGTGTGAATGTCCTGAACATACATATTTATATTTAGGCCAAATTTCACTGAGTATAGAGGAGCTGGCAAACAAAACAATATTTTAGTTGTTTCTTCCGGACTCTCTTGTCCCAATGGACCAGGTGAATGAACTGATGACTTGCCAAGGTGAATATTACTGGAAATAGTCAGTAGTTAATAAGTTCATATTATAATCATTTAATTTTTAGGTGAATTAACATGCCTGGTTGTGCTGCAGTTGGTTGCTCCAATTCATCAGAAAAAGGATTTTCTATGAAATGTTTTCCCAAAGATCCCAAGCGTAGAAAAGAATGGGCAATCAAAGTAAAACGAGACAACTTATTTTCAACTGACCATTCTCGATTATGTGAGGTAATTTAGTTGAACATTCCTTTAAATATGGTTCACCTAGTTTCATTCGGAAAAAACTATGATTATACAGTTTATACAGTTCATAAACTCAGTAAATCTTTTCATTATACTGTTTACTTCTTTTTTTTACTGTACTTCATTATACTTATACGTTATAATTTCAGTACCAAGAACTTGTATTATATATTTGTATCATATTGTAGGTTCATTTTTCCCCAGAGATGTGGGAAAAAGTGAGGGAGGATGGAAAAAAAAATTGAAGGCAAATGCTGTACCAGACATTTTTATTTTTATGAAAAATGTATCTAAACGTAAAGGACCTGCTCCAAGGACCAGTCCCACCAAGTCAATTATCTCAACTTCTTTAGAAGAAGCAGTTCTTGGTACATCTAGTTATTCATGTGCCTCGTCTTCTATTGGTGCCACGAAAATTAGTGGAAGCCCTCTCAAACTGGGATTGTTATATCAACCAAATCGATATTACAGATTCAAGAATTTTTGATAGAAGACCATAATTATCAATTCGTTCTGACGGGAAGATTTTCGCAGGACTGTTTAGAAAATCTGTTTAGTGTTCTACGAAGCAAACAGATAATTCCAAATGCAGTACAGGTTAAAAATAATTTAAAACTTATCTGTGTGTCACAATACTTGAAATGCCCCAAAGGTTCAAGTTATGATGAGGATGATGACAGAGAATATTTGGAAAACTTTTTAAAAATTCTTGAAGATAGTCCCAAACCAATTTATGAACCTGTGATGATTCCCGTTAATATAAAATTTACATGTGAACTGGATTTCAGTGAAATTAATTCACTCTCTAACATTGCTGGTTATATTGTAAATTCCATTAAACTGCAATCAAAGACATGTGAAGAATGCATTTCAGACATCGGGAGTAATGAACCGTTATTCAAAAATTTTACCCGAGGCACTCCTATTGATTGTAAACCAGGGTTTACTGCAGAGGCTTTGAACTTTTTGAGAACCAAAGTTCAACACTCTGAAAAAGAACTAATTTGTTCTTTGGTTTTCGATGAAATGGCCATCAGAAAGCATGTGGAATGTGTTGGTTCTAATTATTTCGGTTATGTTGACTTTGAAACTGGGTTGCATGGCGATTGCATGGATCTTGCGTCAGAGGCTTTGGTATTTATGGTTGTTTGCTTAAATGAGCCATGGAAGATACCAATTGGCTATTTTTTTATTTCAGGTGTCAACAGCAAACAAAAATTGTCCATTTTGAAACAAGGTCTGATATTGCTGAAAAATGTGGGAATGAAAATAAGTAACATAACATTTGACGGTTGCGCAGCTAATTTCAGCATGTGTAATTTGCTGAATTGCCATTTCAATGTACAGTGTATAAGAGCGAATTTCAAATTTGAAAATTCTCTGTATTTTCTGTTACCAGATCCTGCTCACATGATAAAATTAGTAAGGAATTGTTTCGGAGAAAAAAAAATTCATTGATGTAAATGGTGAAGCTGTCAATTTCAATTTTCTTAAAGAACTAAATGACTTGCAGGAAAAGGAGGGTCTTCATCTTGGGAACAAACTCAGAAAACGACATTTAAATTTCTTTAAACAGAAGATGAAAGTTAAACTTGCGACACAGTTGCTAAGAAATTCAGTATCGGAAGCATTATCTTTCTGCAGAGACAAATTACAGTTAGCAAAATTTGCGACGTGTAGAGCAACAGCTAAATTTATTCTGTTGATGAATAATGCTTGGATGAAGAATGCAGGAACATAACAAAAGAGTAAGGAAAGTAGAGTTATGTTTAAAAATATTGAAATATTTTATTGGTAGAAATATTTTTGATAATATGACTCCTCATGATTTGAGCCCCTTAGAAAACCACAAGGTTTTGTTAATTAAATGTGTATGTATTTCTTATCTTACAACAAGAATACATTATATCTGCAAAAATGTTGTACAAGCAGAGACGATAAGAAATATATACACAAAATTAATACATTTCAGAGGTCAGTGAAGACTATTCTTCATTTAATGGACTTGGCAGTAGCTAACTCGTGGATGCTATACAGAAACGATAGAAAAAAATTAGGTGAGAGATCTGCAGAAATTTCGAAATTTCTCGATTTCAAGATTTCTTATGCAAATTATCTATTTGAAATTGCGAACCTGGACGGTGCCACTGAAAATAAATTACCATCAATAATAACCAGAAACAGTTTCCACATGTCTGTTTCGCAAGTTTCCTCCCCATCTGCTTCAAAAGGGAAAAATCTACATCTACCAATTGTGGCGAGTGAACTCAAGAACGCAGTCAGATGTAAAAATCCAGGTTACAAAGTGAAAACTAAATTTTATTGTGAGAAATGTACCCTATTTTTGTGCTTGACAGGTAGCAATAATTGCTTCAGAAATTTTCATTTGCATAATAATCTATAATGATATCGTCCTGATGTCCATCTCATTGGCTAGACCATGTATATCCTTAGTAAAGTGTTATCATGTAAGACATTGACAGAGACACAATCAAAATTCTTAGATTATTCGAGGCTCCAAAACGAGGCAGCACACAACCCTATCTATGGCGTGAAAATTGAGGATATTGGACTGAAATACAGTGATGGATTTATTAAGTATATTGAAGTCAAGAATATAGTTAATCAGATTTTGGAAGGCATCGATGTAAAAGGATTTCTGAAATATTAATTTTTGGTAGAAATATTAAAACCTAACACATCAACAACAATTATCAATTTGGAAGATCGAGGTTCACTTACGTAAAATGAGTCACCCAAATTTATGGCACATCAAGTGTTATCTCGTACCCCCGATTCTAAGGGTCCTAAAGCCTTGCCACTATGAAGACCTTCCGTCCTCTCAACGAACTGGATATCACAAATTGATGATATATCCCTTTATGAATAAACATATACAAATACATCTGAGTTCTGGTTGTATAGATTTCAACAACTCTTAACAAAACACTTAAAGAGGTGATACTACACTTGCTTACACTTTACTCACTCGTTACTGGTACGTTCTTATTAAACCACAGCGCAATGCTAACTGACTAAACTTCTTGAAATATTCAAAGAGGTAAACATTTTCCCTCCCTTGATATCATTGCGTCTAATCGCTATGGTCCCTAGTCATTAAACTGATGATGGTCACTCTAATCTATTGCTAATTACCTAGTTTGGCATTTTCAGAATTGAACCGACAATAAACAGATTAGAAACGGAACTTGTAAATATTCGATTTATGGTATCGTAAATTGTCGCACCCAAATTGTCCTATCCGTACCTTCCTTGAAGTTAATGAAAGAAAGTGGCAACCGTCCTTAAAATGCCATTAGATTTGTCGGCGTCCTTCTCACTACGGCGTAATAAACCTTACCTGGTAATTACGATTTCTAGGTACTGATATGAGCGTTAACAAAGGGCATTCTAAAATAATTGTATAAAAATATATCATGGATAATGGAAAATAATAACAGAACCACCGTTAATAAATGAACTAAAGTTTTTCGATAACGGTGCATAATAATTAATTATTATTAATATTTGTTATCACGCTAATAAAAATGAAGAATTTTTTTTTCCTTTTATATTGTAAAATGTTTATTTTATGGTGGTTATTCTTTTCTTCACGATTGTTTGATTTCTTTTTCTCTTTTACGTGTTTTCAAGAAGAATACTTATTTAATTGAGTGAGTACTGTATATGGGTATGACCTGTTTGTATTTCTTACTTTCTTAATAAATAATATAAAACAAATTTATACATAGCGAAATATAATTCATATTATGTAACTCTTTCATATTTTGATAAATATGTGTATTTTTGTATTTTGATAAATATGTGTATATCTGGAAATATACTGTGAGTAGACCTTCAGCAATAAATAAAATAAATTCCTTTCACGAGTTGTTAACTATTCACTCACTACATTTATTGGCAGTAATTGAAAGCTAGGGAGTCGATATTTTTAAGAGAATTGCAGAATGTGATTAATGTGGATTTTTCAGTTTATGTATTATTCTTCTTACAGATACAGTAAAGATTGGGAATCCAAATCGAAAAAAGTATTTTTCCAACGCATTTCTCAAATAAATATACTGAACATGGTTAAACGTATGAGAGCTTTATATTCATATCGAAGATTAAATAAAATGTGTGGTTGTCACAATGGTATTAATCGTTTGTGAAAAATTTCCCTGGTTTGGATTCTCTTCAGATTGGATATATTTTATAAATAATTTAGCATCTAAGCTAATCGAAATCAATTGCCCATTTGAAGTTTAACTTTTGTTCGTAAAAATAAATTACAGGAAAAAATAATCCAGCAGAGAATTTTGTGTGAAATCTTGTAATTACTTCGATAATTCCTTTCAAAATCAAAGGCAAGGCATATTATGAACAAGTTGAACTTGGAATGGCCTCGTTAAATGTCACCGAGACAGTTCTACTAATTTATTCGCCATTTTCAAAATATTTTATGCAGATATTAATTTTGATGAAAACGTCACCAAGAATACGTTTGTACACAATTATTCGAATGAAATGATGCATTTGTATTGTAACCAAAGATTTATAGTTAGTCAAATTACAAAACTAATAGTAGGGTAGAGGGGGCCAGGTTTGGACATGGGGTAGCGCCGTCAAGTGTTTTCGCCAACAGACGAGCATGATCTTGAAAAATATCTCAAGCGGTCGTCCAAACTTTTGCATGGGTTTAACTTATACTGATACTCGTAAATTTGGTTATGAATATGCAGTGAAACTAAACAAAAAAGTCCTGAAAAATGGCATGAGAATCGACAGGCGGGCATCGAATGGATGAAATGTTTCAAGAAACGGCACTAAAGACTCTCCCTTAGGAAGCATGAAAACACGAGCTTTGGTAGAGCATCAGCATTCAAAGAACACAATATGGAAACATTTTTGGCGCGCTGTTCAGGGAACAGCGATATATTATGGTCGATCCAAATCCAAATGAACAGGCATGTTTATGTATTGCAGAATATTCACTTAAGTCACATCATGCTTCTTCAATTTCAAACTAGGTGAATCAATATTATGTTTGGAATGATTTTCTCCGCTTTCGGAAAAAACGCATGGTTGCTTCAAATTCAAATGACCAGATTCTATAGCGTGTTTCCGACTTGCAGAATATTCACATAAGTTACACCATGCTTCTTCAATTTCAGTCTGAAGGAATCTCTATAATTCCAGAGATCCTTTTCGCTTGTGGCTAAATCTTATAGTTGCTTCAAATTCAAATGAACAGAATCTAAAGTGTGTTTCCGACTCGCAGAATAATCACACAAGTTACACCATGCTTCTTCAAATTTAAACTGAAGGAATCGATATTATTTCGAAGATCATCTACCTCGCTTTTGGCAAAATATCATGGTCGCTTCAAATTCAAATGAGCAGAATCTATAGCGTGTTTCCGACTCGCAGAATAATCACATAAGTTACACCATGCTTCTTCAAATTCAAATTGAAGGAATCAATATTATTTCGAAGATCATCTACCTCGCTTTTGGCAAAATATCATGGTTGCTTCAAATTCAAATGAACAGAATCTAAAGCGTCTTTTCGACTTGCAGAATATTCACACAAGTTACACCATGCTTCTTCAATTTCAAACTGACAGAATCAATATCATTTTGAAGATAATCTACCCCGCTGTTGGCAAAATATCATGGTTGCTTCAAATTCAAATGAACAGAATCTATAGCGTCTTTTCGACTTGCAGAATATTCACATAAGTTACACCATGCTTCTTCATTTTCCAACTGAAGAAATCAATATTATTTTGAAGATCATCTGTCCCGCTTTCGGCAAAATATCATGGTTGCTTCAAATTCAAATGAACAGAATCTATCGCGTCTTTTCGACTTGCGGAATATTCACACAAGTTACAATTTCAAACTGACGGAATCAATATTATTTTGAAGATCATCTACCCCGCTGTTGGCAAAATATCATGGTTGCTTAAAATTCAAATGAACAGAATCTATAGCGTCTTTTCGACTTGCAGAATATTCACACAAGTTACACCATGCTTCTTCAATTTCAAACTGACAAAATCAATATCATTTTGAAGATATTCTACCCCGCTGTTGGCAAAAGATCATGGTTGCTTCAAATTCAAATGAACAGAATCTATAGCGTCTTTTCGACTTGCGGAATATTCACACAAGTTACACCATGCTTCTTCAATTGCAAACTGAAGAGATCAATATTATTTTGAAGATCATCTACCTCACTTTTGGCAAAATATCATGGTCGCTTCAAATTCAAATGAACAGAATCTATCGCGTCTTTTCGACTTGCGGAATATTCACACAAGTTACACCATGCTTCTTCAATTGCAAACGGAAGAAATCAATATTATTTTGAAGATCATCTACCCCGCTGTTGGAAAAATATCATGGTTGCTTCAAATTCAAATGAACAGAATCTAAAGCGTCTTTTCGACTTGCAGAATATTCACACAAGTTACACCATGCTTCTTCAATTTCAAACTGACGGAATCAATATTATTTTGTTGATCATCTACCCCGCTGTTGGCAAAATATCATGGTTGCTTCAAATTCAAATGAACAGAATCTAAAGCGTCTTTTCGACTTGCAGAATATTCACACAAGTTACACCATGCTTCTTCAATTTCAAACTGAAGAAATCAATATTATTTTGAAGATCATCTATCCCGCTTTCGGCAAAATATCATGGTCGCTTCAAATTCAAATGAACAGAATCTATCGCGTCTTTTCGACTTGCGGAATATTCACACAAGTTACACCATGCTTCTTCAATTGCAAACTGAAGAGATCAATATTATTTTGAAGATCATCTACCTCACTTTTGGCAAAATATCATGGTTGCTTCAAATTCAAATGCCCAGAATCTATAGCGTCTTTTCGACTTGCAGAATATTCACATAAGTTACACCATGCTTCTTCAATTTCAAACTGAAGAAATCAATATTATTTTGAACATCATCTACCTCGCATTTGGCAAAATATCATGGTCGCTTCAAATTCAAATGAACAGAATCTATCGCGTATTTTCGACTTGCGGAATATTCACACAAGTTACACCATGCTTCTTCAATTGCAAACGGAAGAAATCAATATTATTTTGAAGATCATCTACCTCACTTTTGGCAAAATATCATGGTTGCTTCAAATTCAAATGCCCAGAATCTATAGCGTCTTTTCGACTTGCAGAATATTCACATAAGTTACACCATGCTTCTTCAATTTCAAACTGAAGAAATCAATATTATTTTGAAGATCATCTATCCCGCTTTCGGCAAAATATCATGGTCGCTTCAAATTCAAATGAACAGAATCCATCGCGTCTTTTCGACTTAAGGAATATTCACACAAGTTACACCATGCTTCTTCAATTGCAAACTGAAGAGATCAATATTATTTTGAAGATCATCTACCTCACTTTTGGCAAAATATCATGGTTGCTTCAAATTCAAATGCCCAGAATCTATAGCGTCTTTTCGACTTGCAGAATATTCACATAAGTTACACCATGCTTCTTCAATTTCAAACTGAAGAAATCAATATTATTTTGAACATCATCTATCCCGCTTTCGGCAAAATATCATGGTCGCTTCAAATTCAAATGAACAGAATCTATCGGGTCTTTTCGACTTGCGGAATATTCACACAAGTTACACCATGCCATGACCATGAAGTCATGGTATGACGAAACAATTGTTGTTAAATAAAATATTAACGGAAATAAAATATTGTTTTTATTCATAATAAATTATTTTATTCCAATTGCAGTGAGACGTTTAACGATATTAAAGCCTACTGCAATGCAATGAGATGGCCCCATTTTGACATCGGCCATCGTGTATTCGACAAAACAAAAAGTAAGGCCAGCAGCCCAGCTATCCCGAATACTCTTGCAAAGGCCTTAGAATGGCGTGGTATGCAATCCCTATTTAAAAACCGGACAAAAACTAGTGAATTTCCTGCATTAATAAATAATTGTTCTGATATTTTCAATGCCGAATCAAAGTATGGCGACCACCCAGGGTGCAATGCTTTTGGTACAGTCCTTGTCAAACAGTCATATCTCATTAATGAAACCATTCTACCGTTTCAGAGGGCAATATGTCATTAATCGGTTTATATTTTCATTCGAGAGAAGAATATGAAATAGATTACATTATAACATATAGATTAAACCAAGACATTGTTGAGAATTTTTTAACCTATATTAGACTTATGGGTGCCACTAACGACCACCCATAACCACTCCTGATCAAGTATAGACTTCGTTGGTATGATTCAGGAAAACATTCCCTGTCTGTGTTCACAATGAATAAAAATACAGAGGATGACACAGAATCCTGTTTATCTGTTTATCAAAAACTCAACCGAACGAGAGGAAAACAGAGAAATCTTCTAACGTGCTTGTTATTCAACGTACATACGTAATTATTAATTGTTATATTTATATAATTCCCATGGAATATCATGAAACATTTTATATTTCTTTAAAAAAAATGGATATTACTAAAGTTAATATATAAGAGCTCTTTCAGCTATAGGAAACCCTATACATCATATGGGTGAATTGGGGATAAATAAAATTTATGAGCTCCTTATCTGTAAACTAACAAAAACAAAATATGGAGATTCAATATTAATGGAATTGGAAAATCAGAAGATATTTTTGCCGAAGAGAGTGACCCCAACCTTGAGAGATCATCTAGACCAAGCAAATTCCTGGGATTGAAGACTATCAGCAGTACAATAACTACACCTTTGTCTGAGATAGTGGAATTGTAAAAAACAAATTGAGGTATGTGAAAATTCATCATTTCATGAAGCGTTTAAATATCTCATTCTTCTAAAGTGCCTGTTATTCAACATACATACGTAATTATTAATTGATATATTTATATAATTCCCATGATATCATGAAACATGTTATATTTCTTTAGAAAAAAAAATTGATATTACTAAAGTTAATATATCAGGAATTCTTTCAGCTATAGGGAAGCCTATTTATACATCATATGGGTGAATTGGGGATAAATAAAATTTATGAGATCCTTATCTGTAAACTAACAAAAACCAAATATGGAGATTCAATATTAATGGAATTGGAAAATCAGTAGATATTTTTGCCGAAGAGAGCGACCCCAACCTTGAGAGATCATCTAGACCAGTTCCAACCAGGACGCTAGGGACTGAAATTGCTAGGATTGAAGACGTTCACCAGTACAATAACTACACCTTTGTTTGAGATAGTGGAATTGTAAAAAAAAACAAGTTGTCAGAACTGTACAAAATCTGAAAAAAAATTAAAGATGATGCCAGCACAGACATAACGCCAACATCATCGTCCTCAAAAGATTTATTTAATTCAGGAGAGAATAATGCGATTCATGCCGAAGAGAAATCTCCAAATCCTATCCAAGAACGAAAAAAGGAGAATATTTTCAAAACACCTCAAAAATTGAACTCCGAACATCATTAACAAGATAAAGAAAATTCCGAGGAAGAGTCCCCTTTTTGGAAAGCTATTCTTTGCCCAACTTCGACCATAAGAAAAATTGATAAAGTGCCATCAGTTGTCACCTCAAAAGAATGGAAGAGATTTTTCTCCGAAAAGGAAAATGAGAAGTTGCAAAAAGAAAAAGAAAAGGAATATCGAAAGAAGGAGAAAGAGTTGACGAGACTGAAGAAGGCGGAAGAAATGAAGATGAAAGAAAAAAGAACAAATAAACGGAAAGCATATTAATTGAGTACAAGAATCTGTGAACGATGAAATGACCATCGAAGATGACGATAACGATATCGATTGTGAAGAGAAATCTGAAAACAATGATGAGATTATAGACAAGGACCCTCTTGGAATAGGAAAATGGGTCCGTGTGAAATATTCGACCAAAAAAATCGATTAAACATTTCATTGGCCAAATTGTCGACATAAATATAGACTCTTGTTTAGTGAAATTTACAAAGTTTCTTAATGGAAATTTTTTTTGGCCAGAAAAGGAAGACAGCGATAATGTTTGTGAAGATGATATTGTAGAAATATTACCCGAACCTACTTTGGACCGACGTGAACAGATGGATTTGGGGATGGTATTTGATGGATTGAATATCGTTTGAAAATTTATTTTCTTATCAACTTCATTCGAAGTTTATCTTATTTTATATTTTTTCATAATTCACACTCTTCTTACATGAATAACCAATTTTTCTTCATTTATAAGGGAATAGACAGTCTTTGGTTCTATGTCTATAAGAAAACAAGTTTTGTGGGACAACTGGGAGGGCAGATATTTTGGTAATGTCGATAATGGTGGTTTCATTGACACTGATTTTGAAATGCCTGCAACGAAGGCACTATTTTTACAAATTGTGAGCTATACAAATAATTTCAAATGCCCAGTGCCTTACTTTTTAACAATTAAGGCAGTCTGTTTAAGGGGTTCATAAGAAGTTGGTATTACTGTGAGATCCATAACTTCAGACGGGACCAAAGTCAATATTTCAACATATAATAATTAGGGTTGCAATATTGGGTATGAAAAACTTAAACCATATTTTGCTCATCCTAGTGATCCTTCAGTTAAAGTCTATTGGTTACTTGATGTTTGCCATATTATGTTGAAATTGGCCAAGAATGGTTTTGCTGAAAAAAATCTCACTTCCAATTCCGGCAAAATTTCTTGGGATTATATCAAAGCTTTGGATGGTATTCAAACTGCAGAAAAATTAAAATTGGAAAATTCACTTAGTTCGCATCCTGTCAACTATAAAAATAAGATAATGAACGTACACCTTGCAGCACAAACAATAAGTAGTGAAGACAGTAATGCCACTGTGGAATTTCTACGTAATAAAGATAGAATTTTCGATATTTTAAATTCTAGAAATTCATTCAGATAAGGGTATAAGGCACCTATTAGTTTAAAATCTAAGGACAATTTTAAAGATATTTTCTAGAAGACAAAAGATAATGTTGAAATATTGAAAATTTATGGCATTCCATTGTTACAATATATGCCTGAAACATTTGCCTCTTGGAATCGTCTTGCCGGTGGAAAAAATATCCTATGTTCTTCTATATCTCTGGATATGTAGTTCATAACCTCATTAGTGCAATTACATGTAATCATAGATTACTAGCGATAGTATGTCTACTGACCATTCTTATACTGCCCGTTCTGAAGCTTATAAATCATTTATTTTATTAAGAATATCATTTATTTATTTATTAAGAAAGTAAGGAATACAAACAGGTTATATCATTCACAAATATTGTCTCCTTTATGCTTCAGATGTGGTGTACAAAATTTTACATTTTGTAGAAAAGCAAATTCGTTTTCTATTAGAAGTGGAAACCTTTTGGCAAGTAAAATAAACTTAAAGCAGAAGATCATAAACCCAGTTTGTTACAAATGTCTTTTTAAACCTAAACATCCTGTTGTTTCTAGAATTTGTTAAATACAAAGTGCCGAATGTAGCTCCATAGTAGGCAGTTGAATTTAGAATTGCAAGAAAAAATGATCCAGTAAGACAAAAAATGACAAAACCTGTTTCATTTAGCAATTGTCAAATTATTGTCATACAATCTGAAATAGATGGAACAATAACATACAATTTTTTGTACACAAAATATTTATTCCTTCGACATGAAATTTTAGGATTTTTTACATGAAAAAAGGTATTCATGTTCTAATTGGATATTTTCTAGTAAGATCAATTTTTACAATTTAATTCATCATTACTTCAATGAAATCAAATTGCATAGATATTTAGTAAAATGAATAAACCAGAATCATAATTAGTTTTTTACTAGAAACATCATCATAAAAAAATTATACTAAGATATTTTTTTAATCCACCTTCATTAATTGACTGCAGTTATCATGAATTAAAATGTAAACTTTGATTTTAAAAGAAAATGGTGCATCTTATCCAATTGGAACAGCGGTACCTTTTTATGAGAAAATCCTGAATTTTCATAATTTCATATCGAAGGAATAAATATTTGGTGTACAAAAAAGTAAGGGTTATTTTTACATCGTAATACCCTATTATGATACACCTTGGAATTTAATTTAAGGTTAATTTCCATTTCATTTCATCTATTATCAAATAACTATCGAATGTACCACTTTTCAGATTTTTATTAACAAAGGTATTGAAAATAATAGATCAAAACCATTTTTTCCAGAGCCATCGTTGGAGAGCTCTATCTTTCTTGGGGTCCATGGTTTGATACTTTCACTTCTTCGAAGTCGTCGTGAATGTTGGATAAGAAGTTTGAAAAGAGGAAAGATGTCTGAAACTTTCTCGAAGAATGCTCCAATTTGTTCGAAACATATCATCAAAGGTGAATACTTATTTCCGTTAAAATGATAAATTGAAAATAATCACGGTAAACGTTGTAACTTATGCTAAATATATATATTTTTTTTATATTTGAAGGTGAACCTGCCAGATTAGGGGATGAAAAAGATTCTGATTGGATTCCCACCGAAAGTATTGGGTAAAAGGATTCAGACTGAACATTTTTCTATTAACCTGCTCTGCAAGTTTTTGTTGTATTCTGATGAAAGAATGTAGTACAACTATTCGAGCTTCCTTCTGCGTCAGTAGAGTTGGCCATAATGGAAGATGTCCTGAAGGAAGGGTGTTCCACAAGTAATAATCCTAGTGTTTCTACACATACTGAACTAACAACAGATGATTTGAATCACTCTATGCCTGGTTTCTAAAGTTATTGGTTATCGGCCAATTAGTTATCCGTTCGATAACTTTATCGAATGGATAAACTGTGGTTAACGCGCGGTGGGTTTCTGAGGTAAATTTCTGTTCATGGTTAGTTATAGACTCGATAACTGTAGAATATTGGTTTCTCTATTACTCAATGGATAGATGAATTGAAATATGTACGTTGAAATTTATTTATTTATCCATTTATTTATTTATCCAGCCGTTTTGCCATACATTCCAATAATACAAATCAATTATAATACTACTGATAATAATTAGAAAGAAAAAAAAATCAAATGTTTTTTTTTTCCCCCACACTCTAAGTGAGTACACACTTGTATTGTGTAGTGAGAAAAAAAGAAAAACAAAACAGCATAACATGAAGACCGACAATTCAAAGTCAGAAATAGGAAGAAGGAACGGAACAGTATAAACAATATAAAAATGGAGGGTTGATAGGAACAGAGTAAATGATGGACAAGATTGAATTGTATTGGATAATTATTGAAATAAGATAACGTCTAAAGAAAAGAATAGTGTGTCAAAATAGAATAGTATGTATCCGCGAAGGATTCAGCATCAAGTCGACGAGGAAAAAATTTAACGAACGAGAGAACGGGCTTTATTAAATATCGTGAAAGATCTAGTTATCATAATTGATAACAAAAAAACGGATAGTACAAGTATCGCGCAAAAGGAGGAAACATGGGGTAGAATAATTGATATGTACAATGCTGCTTCAGAAACAGGACCAAGATCAATAAGTATCTATAAACGAAAAATTATTGCTTTGTAAATAATGAGGTTTGCTTGAAAATCAATTTTTATTTCAGTGTGAGGTACCAGACAGGTGGTGGAAACGACTGTCCATCGTCAATATATTATAAGAAAGGTGAATAATCAGTAAATCAAAGTACCTAGAAAACACAAATTTTATTTCAGTATTATTAGTCCGGTCAAATTAGATCAAAAAAGAGAAATTAAGTTACATAACTTTACAACAAGCTGAAAATGAATTCACTTGTTTAAAACATGATTAAAAATAATATTCAGAAGTTCCGAATCATTCCGGTACCTTGAAAAATTTTTATTTGAGGTCAAAGGCCGAAAATCTCGAAAAAATTCGGTTTTTCACGATTTTCAGGAAAACGTAAGTTTTATCGCAAAAAGAATAACTGATATATGCAATGCTGCTTCAGAAACAGGACCTAGAACATCCAAGCAACTTTATGCTTTGTATGACAATCTAAAGAAAAAGGCAAGGAGGATGATAAAGTAGGTATCTAAAAACGAGAAATTAGATTGCTTTGTAAATAATGATGTGAGAGGTATAAGACAGGTGGTGGAAGCTTCTGCCCAGAGACAACCTTGGTGGATGAGACAGTTTAATTATTTATTTAGAATCGGAATACAAACAGGTATGAAACCCACAATAGCATTCACAGAATAAAAAGAAAAGAAACTGTATCGCACATTTCATATAAAATTAATCTCTAACTATTGAAATAATAACAATAATAAAATAACAACAATTATAAGTAAAAAAATAAATATTAAACTCTTCAGTGATACTCACAAATGCAACCTGACCGATATATAAACAACAATCACAAATATACAGCAAAACTAGAGAAGTTGACGGAATGCATTCTTAAGAGTAAGAGTATCATATGCATTGTTACAGCCATTTCAACGTGCAAATAGATTTTCAACAGCTGCGGGAATCCATGATCACTATGGACGGCGGAAGGTGGGGAGCCGGAGTGGATATTCAAGCAGTCCGGAATAAGAGTAAAGTAATAAAATATATAACTAAATATGATACGAAACCCCATAGTAACATGTCCACGGCTATGTTTTCTTTTCAATATCACCTATTTAAGTGGGCAATGCAGAATTATAAAAAGCCGTTCAATGCTACGGACCCTTTTGTCGTAACTCATCATCAGGAAATTACTTTTCTACAAAAATTTTTGACCGCGTTCGCACGTAAGATGGACGCCAATTGCATATTGTCGGTCGAGGTATTAAAGGTAACTTATAATTGTCCGTGGACTATAGAGGTGGCTGAATGGTTCAACGAAAAGCTGACGAATCATCGGCATAAAATGCCGCAGCTGTACTTATGGGGTGACAGTAATGTTGGCAAATCATATTTCGTCGAGAACGTTCTGGTGGGTGCTGATAGAACATTTCGAGTGTTCTATCCGGAAAGGTCGAAATGGGCCTTTTCCACGCTGGACGTTAGCTTTCACCAGCTGATACTTTTTGAAGAAGCTGATCTAACTAATATATCCCACGGTATTCTGAAAAGGCTGCTGGAAGGGGCGCCATCCTCAGCCGAAGTGAAGTTCGGCGACCAAAAGGTGTTCGCGTGGAGAAAACCTGTAATATTTGTTTCCAATTACCCACCAGAATCGTTTGGTATCGATCATGCCCTTGCCAATAAGCTGAAGGTCGTTCACGCGACTGAGCCCTATTACATTAATTACACCCTATCTCATAGGCTCGTTATTGAAGATGGAGATGTAACAACGGAAGACAGGGCGGAAGCTGCTGCAACGCCTGTGGATAACGAAAATGTCGGCCACAGGCAAACTCCATATCAAGAAACAGAACCTCCTGTAGCCGCGGGCAATTCTAGCTTAATGTTAGATACACCTATACCTTTAACCATTTTACAGACCAGTAGGAGGCGTCATTAGTATCTCTCCAACACGTAGAACACGAATGAGTAATTCGTTTTCCCCTAAGTAGCACAAATTGGGAAAAACCCTAGTAAAAATAATGTAAAAAATTGGTCAACTTTGGACGAGCACACAGGTCAGATTAATTGGACCATAGTGATGTTGATTTTTTTCGTTATACATGGGACCTTTCTCATCCAAATTATTCAAACAATAAATGCCTAGCTCGAACCGTTCGGAAGATATGAATTTTTTAGCAATGGTCCATTTTTTAATATCTGGGGCTATCCGGTGCGTGGCAAAAAAAACTTTTTTGCAGAATTATCTTCCGGGTATCCTCACTCATGGAATCGAGGTCGTAGATCCCGATTATAATATTCGAATTTATTTAAAAAATTCATTCACGGAAATATAGTGACATGAATTTCTCGAAATATAGACCGCCGGGAAAAAATTCATAACTTCTGAACGGAAAAAGCGGGAGATTTGACGATTGGATTAATTAGCTGTAGAAAGATCCATATATGACGAAAAAAATTTGCATCATCCTACGTTGCTTTATCTGAGCTGTGAGCGTGACCAAAGTAGAACTATTTTATTCAATTTTCCCACAATAATTGATATATTTCCCAAACTATACGAGGTAGGGGAAAACCAATTGCATATTCGTGATCAATGACATCGATTTAGTGTAAATCGAGTATCTCATTGATTTATAGTGAAAAAAATATTTCGGAGCCAAAACTTAGAAGAATTGTCGACCCAAAGTAGTCTAAAACATAAACGGTCTCGGCGCTAATATGCAAGTTCCATTTTCTAATAAATGGCTCTTCTGTGATTATCGGTCTGTGGACGATGTTAATTTTTTAAGAATCAATCATCGTGGAAACGAAATTTGATGGGTGCAGCAAATCGAAGTTCAACTCCCTGTGGCAAGAAGTTGCGGAAAAATTAAATAGACAGGGAATTTTTGTGACTTGGGAAAGCTGTGCCCAAAAATATAGGAATTTGTTACGAACGTACAGGTCGAACAAGCAAAAGGCGGAAAAGTCAGGTGAGGGGGGCATTACATGGCCATATTTCGAGTTAATGGATGCCACCCTAGGACATAAGGCATCCTCAGCTCTCCCAGCTGGAACGCTTGTTTGTTCGGAAAGTGGAGTAATGGGCAATAGGACAGAAAGTCCTGTGGTTTTAACCAGTGAAAGGGAGGAAGAAGCGGCGGGACCTTCCAGAAAAACAAAAAAAAGTTACAATTCAGGAATATTTGTTTCAAAAGTTGGAAATGGAGAGAGAAAGGGTAGAAGAAAGAAAAGAAAAGATAGAAGGAAGAAAAGCTAAATTGAAGTTAAAGGAAAGGGAGCTTAGTATAAAAGAAAAACAAGTCGACGCTTTAATAGCACTAACAAAAGTGTTATCTGAACAAGGAGAGAGACTTACAGAGCCAGAGGTACAAGGCACAAGTTATATGAGGAGGGACGAAAGATCAAATGTAAGTTCCAAAAGAAGACATAGGGCATCAAGCAGATCAAGTGAAGAAGAGTTCGAGTTTTAGAGCAGCAGGAGGACCTCTAAGATGAAATTCTTGTTACATTGCATGATGATCTGTGTACAGGGGTTTTTTTTATGCCTATGGCATTTTTTTTACCCTTAATAAAGGAGAATGCGTCATCAGGGTCTAACTATCGTGCTTTATTTCCCCACCTATTATTCCCTAATCTGAATTAGGGGAAGATGGGGTAATACCGGTCAGGAGACAATACCGGTCACCACATTATACTTCAAAATACTTTCTTTACGCGAACTCACACATGCAGAAAGGGTTGCCTGATCGTGCCCCGCTCTAAGACACCGTAAACCGCTCTGTTCCGACCACTCGTCTCCGAGAATATAACCTATGTTTGTTTCGCGCTACTTTGCTATAAGTTTTTGGCCTCATAACATAAGGGGTGAGTATCATATTAATCAGTTATCTGACCATCTATTACATTGTAGATTTCAAGCTATTGGTGACAAGTTTTTCGTAAAATTATTACTAACATCTAAAGAGCACGGGTGGCCAATGCCGGTCACCTCTGACCGGTACAGGTGTGTTCAGTGTGGACGTTGGGCTCATGCTGAATGCTCGGATTGTAACTCAGCAGAAGGTTATGTGTGTGATTTATGTCGCTAATGCTGAGTTTACACGGGTAGAGTAAGTAGGATAGTACGGCGGGAGAGTAGGAACTAATCTACTAGCAGATAGTAAATTAGTTCCTACTCTCCCGCCGTACTATCCTACTTACTCTACCCGTGTAAACCCAGTATAAAAGCCTGACTGGTATTGTCCTCTTGCTGACCGCTATTACCCTCCATGTCGGGCAATGGCGGTCAAAGACACTTTTTTTTTAAATGTTTATTACTTCGAATTTTTAATTTCTGTTGATCTCATAGCTATTAATTATCGTTCAATAATAGTCAAAGTTATGTTTGCGTATTACCTTCTATATAAAAAATTGATTTTACACTCCTTTGTGTCTCATTTTGCTTAGGTGACCGGCAATACCCTATCTTACCCTACCACTAATTTGAATTATTATTTATTATAGAATGTCGAGTCTTGATCATCCTAAATGATCACATTGATGGCAAATTTCTTATCTGGCTTCATTCAGACTCCAGGGTTATAGTTCTTCAATAACACTTGTTACTCCTTCAAAAGGAAAAGTGGGGACTATTAAATTACAATAATTTTTTTTACCCTATATGATTTTAAAAAATGTAAATTAGTTAAGAGTTATCATAAAATGAATTTTACCTCAAACATTCCATGTTGGCTAAGTACCAAACTGTCATAAGCACAGCAGAAATACATGGCACACGAGGGCGATATTTCGAATTATGATAATCGTTCTGGATAACGTTGAAAATTTCCTGCAATAATTATTAAAATGAGACTTATTTACACCAGAATACATCAAAATAATTTAATGTTTTTTTTACCCTTGGCCTCTAAACTGAATGTAATTAATTTAAAAAGAATCTCAATATATAAGACTGCTCTTGGCCATCTGTAGCGAGGTTTTTTTTTCACATATTTAAGAAGCATTTCAGATTAGAGCACAAAAATATTTTGACAAAATTTTTTCAACATCCCCTCATGAAATTAATGACTGAGATAGGTAAATTCACTCTTGCTAAATGGCCAACAGCCAAACCCTTAAGAGCGATCCTAGAAAAGAGTAATGGCTTTACAATGTTAACAAAGCATTGAGCCCCTCACTCTACCAACCTGGCATAATAACCAGAGTCCTAAACCTCCTCATCCACTTAAATTTATTGAACTATATCATACTGAATACGCTCAAAAGAGTCATTTTTAGTAGGTCCTCCAACATTCAAATCGACAGTTTATTGTATATTTACAATATACTGTCGATTTGAATGTTGGAGGACCTACTTAAAATGGCTCAAATCGACAGTGATACCTATTATTCCAACACCAGAATCGGAACTTGCTGAATCAGCCTCAAGTGAATCTAGTCTAAAGTCTGAAAGCTCAAACCTCTCAACTTCACCAAGACAGGACTCAAGAACCATCGACTCAAGTCAACTACATCTAGTAACCGACAAAAAAAATTGTCAATCGGCCTGCCCATTCTCTTTTAATAAAGTTGACCCCTCAAAGAACGTCTACCCCCTGTCCCTCTATCCTTCTACAAGGAACTATAGCATATGTTTCAGATGCATGGGGAGAACGAACAAGCGACAAATATTTAACAGAAAATTGTAGATTTTTAGATAATAATCAGCCTGGTGATGCAGTATTATAGGGGATTTCTGAAAAAGAATGCCAATGAAATTTTGGGAGGAAATTTAGCAATTCCTGCCTTTTCTAAAGAAAAAAATCAGCTGCATCCAATAGAAGTGGAAAATACACGTATTATTGCAACTGTAAGAAAACAAGCGGAGAGAATTATAGATCTCCTCAAACTCAAGATATCTCAGGGCCCCATACCTATCAGTATGTTGTTACTTGAAAGTGATGGCTTGAGCATCATAGATAATAATTTCAGCTTCTCAAGTTATGGTTGGAAAGAATAGGCCGTATTGAATTGTTGGCAACACTAAAACTTTGTGTTGTATGATAGCCACCGTATTTGCACTTTTCCATCCATCGGAATTCATAACAAACTTTAGACATCAAATTGTTGTACGAGCAGGTGTAAGTGAATTTCTATTTCTGAATGTAGCAATCAAATTCAAGTGGAATGGATATTCAAGGGCCTCACCAAGTAAGTTATTTTACTGACTCATCTGAAGTGAATCAATTTTCACTAACCATACTTTCAAACTTCATTGATATTCGAATTTCTATTTCTAGATCCAGATATAACAGATAGTACCTTCACACAAGAGCAAGGATCTTCATGATCATGTAAGATTTCCATTTATTGATACTATTTCATTAAGACTAAGGCCACATTAAACTGAAATATTCTGTTCGCTAGGGTCAGTCACTATGCGAGTATGGTCTTAGAAGTGAGCCTTAGCCATAGAGTTGAACATTTGTCATTTTCAAATTGTATTTTTGATATGCTTGAAAAAAAAATCTTCATGATTGATCATTGATAATTAATATCTATTCCTAGATGTCCAAGGAGCTGTTGAAGTTCTCAACAACATATAGAATGAAAAGGACTTCCAAATGCCTACTACCACTGCCCCATGTAAGTTATTTTATCTTTAATGAATACTTCTTATAATTATATGAAATTAAATTCATTTTCAGTCGAGAAAAGAAAGAGAGTTATAGCTGTTTGTTGGAACAGAAGACTTAAGCAGCTTTCTCCAGACGCTAAGGAATTCTGTAAAATTACCAATGGACTGAATCGTAAAGTGAGAAGGCTTGATGTAAAGAACAAAGGCGTGAAATTGCTAGTCAAAAAGCTACAGGATGCATGCAATTCTCCTGAACCTCTCGAACACACCAACCTTTCATTTTCTCCTGTCTCAAACAAGGTGTCAAAACTTGAAACCCAGAGGAAGGCGCTTTACTTTAGATGAGAAAATATTTTTTTTTACTTTATTTAAAAATAGACCAAAGGAATACAAGCTCCTGAGCAACAATTATGCCGTTCCATCCAGAAAAACTTTATCAAAATTATTACATTTAAACAACCCATAGCTAATTTCTGCAATGACGTTAGAATGAAGAGAGATGTTCTTTCCAAATTAATTCAAGATGTTGAGACATCGTGCCAGGACTGTGGACATTAGGCAGGGTGAAGAAAATAGAGGGTTTGGTGTTCTCCTCGGAAGTCATGAAGTCAAACCTCTGTATGATCCTCCCCATTTATTGAAGGGTATTAGGAATATTTTCTTCAATAACATGGTTGATATATATCAAATTTACTTCTACAATTGAATAAAATGTCTGTGTATCTATATTTCATTGATCATAATTCAATTTCTTCCATCCAAAATTCCCCCTTATACCCTGTGAGTTTGAGTTAGTTCAAAGTTGAATACATGATATTGAATCAATATAATTTAAGTACTCAACTTTAAAAGTGGCTCAAACTAGTCGAACGTTTAGTAGAAAACAGCAACGTACGTCTTGTAAGTTAGTTTATCTATGATCGGAACACACTCTTCATTTCTTATTATTAGTGTTTTGTGATATGCAGTTAGGTCATCATATTACTTTTTGCATTTCGATTAAAATCCTTCAGCTATCATGTTTATACGCACACATACTTTCCTCGGCATGAACATGGTAGCTAAAGGTAAACCACATTTGGTGTTGTCCAGATAAAGTTAAATTTTAAGTAAAAATGAAGACTGCACATGTCTCCAGTATTCAAAATAAGTTTTGGTTGTATTACTCCTAGTGAAAGTGTTAATGTATAGGTAATAACGATATCGCTTTATCAAACCACATGTTCATCTAAGAACTCTGAATTCCTGATATCAATAAGTCTCTCAGAAAAACTTTGAACCAATTTTCGATACATTTCATCGAAAAAATTAAAAGTATGTATATTTATAAAGTGATGATCTACCAAATTATTTCAAATGTATAGGAATTCGTCCTGAATAATTTACTATAAGCTGTATCATAAGGAAACTGTATATACACTGAATATTAAATTCTTGATTATCTACCTATTTCGTAAGAGAAAAGGGTATAAGACAAAAGGAAATATAAAAGGGAAAATGAGCAGTTAGTTACTGTGATTCCTGATCAATGTGTGGCTGTGGCGTCTCCTTCGTTCCTCAACCTCAACAACTCTGTTCTATTGTCGTTCATCATCGTTCACATTCACGTAACCACTTATTTTACTCCATAATAATCTCTACTTCGAACTTTACATAAAAGATTTTAAACTTCAAAGATTTTAAAAACGTAATGATTAGTTGCATTGCAAACAGCTGTCACACCACACTTGTCTCAGCAGTCAGCACACCAACACAGTAAAAAAGGGCGCGAAATTCTCTGCTGTCAAAAGTACCGACCACAATGCATAGAAAATATAAGGTATAATTCTTACTCTCACAGAAAGACTGGCCTTAGGGGTTAGACTCGCTTCAGTCGCTTCACATCAGCACAGTGTTGCCAGATATACAGATTTCTCCGTATTTATACAGATTTTCGATGTATGATACAGATTGCCTCCGAATACAGATTTTTATACATAATTCTCTCATATTTATAAGAAATATCATTTTATACTTTAACTTGATTTAGTTTAATAAATTATGAATTCTAAAATTGAACACAGTAGAAAATATAAAGAATATAGACCACATTAGTTAGGTTAGGCGGGAAATTTGAATTACGATCCATCCGTGGATCCGAGCACTGAATTCCCCATGCATTTAGTAGGACCTAAAATTTACGCGAATTTCTCGCCTGTTTTTAGATACTTTGGCTAATTTCTTAAGGTTTATTTTGGTTGAAATAGATTCTGTGAACCTTTCTCAACCATCTAGAATCAAGTTTTCATAACAAAATTGTATATTTCCAAAATAATTGATAAATATAAAAGTGTTCACCAAATTCGATTGACGTATGTCTTAGCTCACTCGAAATCAGTCAAAAATAATAACATAACCCTAAATCGGCCTTGTAATGACGCACAACAGAAGTCATCTACGACATACGGAAATCTTTCGAACTAGAATGGTTTCAATTTTGATTTAAGAATAAATAGAGGTAGATTTTAATGTGGAAATAATATGAAAACATGCACTATTGATGAAGGTATCCAATACTTGTTGTCTCTGTACTAACAGCCTCTTTTAAATAGGGTGGTTTCATCTCAAAGGTGAAAACCCTTGTTAAAAAATTTGAATATGGATCTCCCGCCAAGCGAATGATTCTAACCTAACTAATGTGGTCTATATCATTATATCGATATCTTGGCGCTTTGGTGGTTAACATAGAGTTCAGAATAGGTCGGGGAATCCCGGGATTTAGGTGGTTCCCACATATTTCGCACACGTTGCACTAGTTGCTCGAGTACGACGGCGTATTAGGGCCAATGTAAAAATAAAAAATCTAATTGACAGATTAAATCTGTCAACTAGACTAATTGATGGGCCACTGCAGCCTCAGAAAACACCTTGATACACTGTGGTTGACTGAGGACTCCGAGTGCAGACTATGCCTGGAGAACGACAAGTCTATCGAACACAGCATGCGTGACTGCCCCGCTAGGCAAAGGATCAGATTTGAAGAACTTGGAGACCACAAACTGAGACTGAGGGAACTGGACAAGTTCTCACCAACCAGTCTCATATCAAGAGACTTAAGCTAATGGGTGAAGTATAGATTATATACTATAGGTGTGCCACAGTGGAGGGGCCTGTTTCGTCTGCCCAACACAATCCATATAATAATAACTAAAATAGTCCCATACATACACATTTAACAATGATAATAATTGTTGGTAGCGATGCTGGCTAAAACACAATAGGTTGTAGGTTCGAATCCAGGCATGGGTGGTGTGTATGTGCTGTATGAATTGATGCGAATATAAATTTACAGAAACAAATTACGTGTGTACTGGGGATGCCCATGAAAAGAAATAATAAAAAATACAATAATGAAAATTCCACTAAACCATAGAATAAGGGTTTTAAAAACCGACAACTTATAAAACAAAAATATTTAATACAATATGAATTTGTGACAAAGTTTGACAATAAACAAGTGTTATGAAATAACATAAAATTATTTTATTTATAAGTACAGTAACAAAATAATTGAATCATAAAAATCATTAATTATAAGATTCCTGAAATTTGAATATATTCCCCATGGCAATTTCAGGATTTCATTTTTTGGTCATAAAATTATGAACATATCTAGCAACTGTTTTTAAAACATTAATATGATACATGCAGGAATTATTGTAACCAATCAAATGGCTTAACAATAGAAAGTTATCCATATTTGTGTGTCCACTTGAGGAACCAAATAGTGCATATTCACGTTCAAAGTAAAGTTGCACTACAATCTCCCAACTATATGTTCAGGGATTTCTGTACCTATGCCCAAGTCATTTGTCCACATCAGAATAATATTATGATACGTTGAAATTAATTTTCTTATGTAGTTCAACCAATTAGATCAGAATTCAAAAAATTATACACTAAAGTTTGCCAGAAGCTTGCTTTGCCAAGGCTTTTTGTAGTTTATGTCTATGTTTTTGTTTCAATTTTCCACTATAAAATATTTTGCACCACAAATTGGACACATTAAAGCTTTGGAGGAATATATTAAATATCTGGTAATCTGTACAGGTATCACACATTTTTAAGGCACTACTACTAGTTAAAAAAAGTTTACACTTTGTGAATATTGCACATTATACAATAATGCACCTACCTGACTTGTTTTGGTCAACATGTTAGTTTGTACATAGAAAAGGTAAAACCGAAAAATGTATGTATGTATATGAACAGCATCATAGCTTGATTTGCATGGTAACATTTGCACTGACATTCATTCAATCCTTAACAAACTTACTGAACTAAAAATTATGTACCTTACAAATCACTATGCCAGAAAAGAAACTAAGACAAAAAAACTACATATGAGTTGGAGTCAATTCGTAGTGTTTTACAAGAAATAGTATAGGCTGTACAATCTTCCATTGTTTTCTACAAACTGAAATATTGCGAAGGACACGACAGGATTATTTTGCAGCATGACAGGGTTATTTTGCTACATAACAGAGCTGCAAGTCGCAAAACCACATAAAATATTAGAAAACGCTCAAATGAAAAGACCTACTCCTGCCATGTCTTTCAGATAGTGATGATTTGACTACAGAAGTTTAGTTCATATGGAGATTGCAACAAAAGGAAGAATACTTCATAACTAATGATATGTTCATTCAATGTCACTTGAATTGAACGATCTTTTTTAACTGAAAAATATAATTATACGAATAAATTCCAACTATTAATTCTTAGATTCGCTTTTGCCCAATTTTAAAAAGTCTTACGAGAATTCATCTTGATTACATACATGGCACAATAAAGCACACATTACATATATATTGAATGTTCCGAGGTAACTTCACAAAACTCACAATATAATATGAGATATTTTGTCCGTTGATACAAGGAATACAGTATTTCATGGAATACACAGGTTTTTCGCCTAACTTCAAGTAGAAGGTTTACAGGTCATAGATCAAAAATTTACCTTGAACTCAATCGTCGGGTGATCCAATTTACGTTTCATCGATTTATCGAGGCCAACATTATTGAAAACTCCAAACATACAATGAAATTAGAACGGTCAGAAAAGCTGCAGCTGTGTGACGTCAGTGGTGAGTGATTTTGATTGGTTTATGTCCTGCCAGCTGATGAAATTAAGAATGCATATGACAGTGTTGCCATATGAGGCAAATACGATTATTCAGGATTTACTTTAAGGGGTTACAAGTAGTCAGCTTTTTAAAAAAAAAATTTTCTTAAAGCATATCTCAGAAATATTCTCTGAAAATTTGAAGTAAATCCGACAAATACTTTTCGAGTTATTCGATAATTAGCAAAGGGCTCTTGGATGCTCTAGGCGAGAGCAGGTAGTTAACAGTTGGTAGGTAGCAGTTAGCGTTGTAACGACAACACTCCAGAAGGTAGAATGCTACGTAGACCACATCAAATAGATATTTTGGAAGCTGCCACAACGGCTGAAGAACCCAGCATCTACTGCATCGGTTAATGGTACCATATATTGTATTTAATCGCTAGAAAAGTAACTGCACTTTTGTCCACTACAAATTTTGTCGTCTGACATGTGTCGGAAACGATGTTCCCCTCCTCAAAGACGAAGCGTTACTTACATATCGTCACCTGAGAATCACACTGTTCTATGTCGAATTTTTATGATTTTCGAATCGTCAACTTCGCAGTAAATATTTGTTTTGTAGGCTTTCAAGTGTATTTCAATCTTTGCAATGTAAGCAACCATAAGTTGTATGCAAGTATATATATATGTTTTTTTCAGTTGCACAGTGGTTTATATAACAGAACTCAGAACTTATATCCATTATTTCCATTGATACGCTCTGAGCACTCGAAGAGAGTTTACCGATTCTGACTGAGATCTGTCAAAAACCACTCTCAGAGCAACCTCAATAAAAAAAGATTCTCCCCTCCCTTTAATTTTTGAATTTGATTTGAACGACGTGTAGAAGATATAATAAATAATTCCCTTAGTTTATACTCAGCTATCCATAATATTCAATAAGGCACCAAGTAATCGAATTTGCGTTTGCTCAGATATATCTATAAAAAGGTGTATTATTTCAAAACAGATAAACATAACTCAATATTTTGAATAGACCACATTAGTTAGGTTAGGCGGGAAATTTGAATTACGATCCATCCGTGGATCCGCGCACTGAATTCCCCATGCATTTCTTATGGACCTAAAATTTACGCGAATTTCTCGCCTGTTTTTAGATACTTTGGATAATTTCTTAAGGTTTATTTTGGTTGAAATAGATTCTGTGAACCTTTCTCAACCATCTAGAATCAAGTTTTCATAACAAAATTGTATATTTCCAAAATAATTAATAAATATAAATTTGTTCACCAAATTCGATTGACGTATGTCTTAGCTCACTCGAAATCAGTCAAAAATAATAACATAACCCTAAATCGGCCTTGTAATGACGCACAACAGAAGTCATCTACGACATACGGAAATCTTTCGAACTAGAATGGTTTCAATTTTGATTTAAGAATAAATAGAAGTAGATTTTAATGTGGAAATATCATGAAAACATGCACTAATGATGAAGGTACCCAATACTTGTTGTCTCTGTACTAACATTCTCTTTTAAATAGAGTGGTTTCATCTCAAAGTTGAAATTCCTTGTTAAAAAATTTGAAGATGGATCTCCCGCCAAGAGAATGATTCTAACCTAACTAATGTGGTCTATTGCTCTATCAGTATAATTTTGAGGTAATAATATGTCAGATGACAAAATTTGTAGTAACTTTTGTAGTATTGTAGTGTCTACAGTGAACTCAAACTAGAATATTGTATTTCATTGCATACCTAGAATTACTTGATGGATTTAACATACTACATTATTTAGCTTTAGGTTCTGGTTCAGTTACATGTTTACAATGATATAAACTGTCCTGTAATTGGGTTGTACTTGTTTGGAAAATAAACAGTTTTTTTTATATCGTTGATTGAGCTTTTAGGATCTAAAAACACCAATTGTAATTACATGAAACACCCTGTCTTGTTTAGTAGTGAAGATTATCAGTATCTTAAATCCATAACTTCCAAAAAGTTTGTACATGGAGTTCTGAAATGCCTGTAACACATTCCGTAAGATAATTATAGAAAAGTTACATGGCAAAGACAATGTATTCTGCACTTCTCACATGTGTTTAATTTCCTTTATTAATATATTTTGTACACATTGTCCACGACTGAGGAAGGACTATATTTCCACAGCTTCAAGCTTTTTTTTCAAGAAATCGTTTATTATCTTCATTTTAGGCTTCAAAAATTGGAAATAAGACATTTTGGGTCAGAAGTTGAAAAGGACAATAAATATGGAAAGCCATTTTATGTTGTTTTCGTCGAGAGGTAAACCGCTAGGAATTCTGGTGTAAAAGAAAGTAGAATTCCATGGAATTCCTATTGAATTCCGAGGAATTCCTATTGAATTCCTGGAATTCTTATTGAATTATTGAGAATTCCTATTGATGTTAGAGTGAGACACCTATCGGACAATCATGTATACAGCTCAAAATAGTTGGTTTTAATCGAGGGGTAAACCGCTAGGAATTCTGATGTACAAGAATATAGAATTCGAATAGAATTTTAAAAGAATTTCTATTGAATTCCTAATGAAATTCCGGTTGAGTTGGAATTCTGGTGTACAAATTTTGGTCAGCGGTTTCCCCCTCGGTTTTCGTCTATCGAAAAGAGCTTGAAAGTATGGGTTTTTCTTTTAACTTCAGTTGTTCCGAAAAAATTAGTGCTCTAACAAACAATAAGTGAACTCCACTTCAAGGCAATACTTAGTATTGTAATTGTTCTCAAATAGTCAACACTTTTCTATAAAAATTAAAGGAATATGTTACTAACGACTGAGATAAATCTCCTGACCTCCACAGAATTCTGATACCATTTCGATTTCTTTACTTTTTTTGTATTGGACCATTCAATTCGATATGATAATGCATAACCTGAATAAAAAAGAGAACAGTAGTTGTTACGAGGGATTATTTTTTGATGACAAACACAACTGCCGTGCCTCGTCAGGTAGTCGTTCCGGTTCAGAAAGGATTTCAGTTTTTGTGCATAGGTACCTCAAAGAGTTGAGAACAACTGAAAAAAAAACAAAAAATAGAAATAGCATATTTATATTATAAGATTAATTATTAAGGGTACAAGATTCATTATTAATTAATTCTCAATTAATATTGAAAAATGGCTGATACCATTGTTAATAAATCAACAAGTCCAGAGCGTTCTGCCTATAGGGCTTTCAAAATGGGTTTGTATAATTAATATACTTGTTCATATATTTCGTAAATCAACTTAACCCCATCGGATTTCATTGATTTGTTGAGAAGCAAGAGCAGATGCGTTTCGGCCTTCTTGACCCTCATCATTACTCTATAGCTCTATTAGCAGAACGCTCTGGGCTCGTTGATTTATTAACAACGGTATCAGCCATTTTTCAATACTATTTTGAAAATGCTAAGCAGCGTTCATGGCCATAGAAGGATGGTGGGGAAAGGCTGAGTTCCTTGTTTCGTCTCATAGGTGGCGTGGGCGTTTATATATATCCGCTCAGGTCGGCTATGAGAGGCTTAACACGGCTCAGTTTAGTTGAATTTGTTGAGAGCTCCAGAGTACTGATGACGGCCAAGAAGCCAGAAACGCGTCTGCTCTTGCTTCTCAACAAATCAATGAAATCCTCTGGGGATTTGATTTGTGAAATATATGCACAAGTATATTAATTATACGAATCCATTTTGAAGACCATATTGGCAGAATGCTGTGGACTTGTTGATCAATCAGTTACTTGATTGACTAGTTAAGTAGTGTAGTTTTTTTACCACAGGTTTGCTTGCTCCATGAGGTATTCAATTGGCTTCTTGTTGAAGGTTTGTGTACTTTCTGATCTGTTTATACAGGGTGTCCCAAAAATACCACGCGAAAGTGACACTGGAGATAGATTGGCATTAGGTCTATCGGATAGCATCAACATGACCTCAGTAAAAGTCCACTGGTTTTCGAGATATCACCACTGTTGCGTCCCATGACTTCACATGTTGGGAAGCGCTCATTTGTATTTCTAAACAAAGCAGCTCGCTTGTAAAACTTAAATGTTTTGGGTTAACTGGTTTATTTTTGCATGGGTGGTCTCACCCTTGAAATTAATATTTTCCACGAAAAGATAATTGCAAGTAAAATATCTTGTAATACTTCAACCCTTGTAGAAGTATTTATGACCTATTTCCTGTGAAATATTGATAAAATGCATACAACAACTAACACATTGCCAGAGCTGTGAGTCCTTTGTCTAGATTCTAACCCATACAAAAATCTAGAATTTTCCGATGAGATCGCCACGGTTTGGCTATTCACTAAATCGAGGGCGTAGATTCCGAATCTGTAATTAGTTTTTCCGTATCTCGATTAATTTTGGTAATATGGCGAAAAATCCGACTGATTAGTCCATTTTCCGGAGTTAGAGCCAGAAATTGCGACTTTTTTCGTCATTGCTCCGAAACTAATCGAGATACGGAAAATCTAATTACAGATTCGTGATCTGCGTACCCGATTTAGTGAATAACCAAAGCCGCGTCGACCTAATCGGAAAATTGTAAATTTTTGGGTATGTTGGATACTAGAGAAAACTTTTTGGCGTTTGACGGATTCGATCATTACCTAATATGGTACGGATAGAGATACAGAAAAAATAGATACATAAATCTAAACGTCGTCCACCGGCCAATAATCGGGGAAAATTTGGTTATTGAGATGTGAAAATCATAGATTTGGGACGGGAAAGAAGAATTTTCCTCCGATTCCGGGTCAAAAATATTTCTAAGTGCCAACCCAAAAAATTTTTTTCATGGTATATCGATACGGAGCTCGTGTCTAATTAAATCGAGGTCGCTGATCACGAATATGTAATTAGTTTTTCCCTAAGTGGCGTACTTTGGGAAAATTTTCACTTAAAGTGAAAAAATTGACGAAAATAGGTCAATTTTGGAACTTTCCACCGCCCAAAAAAATCGGAGTAGGGTGTTGCTGATTTTTTACGTCATATTTGGATCCTTTATCTATCGAATCATCCGAACAATAAATGTCCAGGTCGTACGCTTCGGAAATTATGATTTTTTTCCCGAGGGTCTATTTTTCGGAAAATTCTTTCCGCGATATTTTCTCGGAAAATTTTTGTAATAAATATCTGATGGTAGATTCGGAATCTACGGCCCCGAATCTATAAGAATAAGTACCCGTTTCATAGTTTTGCGCCAAAAAATTTTTCTCGAAAAATGGGATTTTTTCAAGGCTAATGTATTAAAAAATTGCCAAAATTCGACCGGTCTCCGATTTCGATGCAAATTACGTCATTTACTAATTCGGGGCCGTAGATTACGAATATATGATCGGATTTTTCATTAGAGAATTTTCCGCGGAAATACCGCGAAATGAGTTTTCCGAAAAACAGACCCTTGGGAAAAAAATCATAATTTCCGAATAGTACGGCCTGGACATTTTCTGTTTGGATTATTCAGTAGATAAAGAATCCATATATGACGGCAAAAATCAACAACACCTTACACCGATTTTTTTGGGCGGTGTGAACTTCCAAAATTGACCTATTTTCGTCCATTTTTTCACTCTAAGTGAAAATTTTCATAAAGTACGCCACTTAGGGAAAAACTAATTGCATATTCGTGATCAGCGACCTCGATTTAATTAGACACGAGCTCCGTATCGATATACCATGAAAACTGGAGATTTTTAAAAAATACACAAAAGTGGTGATATCTCGAAAACCAGCGGACTTTTACTGAGGTCATGTTGATGCTATCTGATAGACCTAATGCCAATCTATCTCCAGTGTCACTTTCGCGTGGTATTTTTGGGACACCCTGTATAGTCAGATAGTTCATTGCTGCTTGACTCGTTAATCATTTTATTTGTTTCTCATTTGTAAACGTCAGTTTCCAAAAACACAATATTAATCAAGAAAGTTTATTTGTCAAGTCACTAACTTGTAAAACTGACAGTTAACTTGCAAAATTTTTACAAGTTAGTAGTATTATTTACATTAGAAAATTTTGTTTTATCGTCATATATGTTGAAAATCATGGAACAATTGTTATTTCCAGTAACACAGATTTTTGATGATGAAAGAGTTGATACTGATGATGATGAACCATCTGTTGACTCAGAAACTGCTGCACTCGAGGACTGCAGAACATTTGTACTCTCCTTACTACCAAATAATTTGCTAGACATTTCGATTTTTTTGTTGACCGAATCATCGACATAACTCATCGCAATTTCGGTGCTCTTCCACCCTCCTGCACGCTTTAGTGCTAAAATATCCCCACCCGAATCCGCAACCATAGTGGCTCCAGTTCTGCGAAAAGAGTGGCCGGTGTATAACTCTGGGTCTTTTAAAACTTAAATATTTCGCTATTTGCTTTGGGACACCACCAATAGTGTGCTGGCCAGCATTAAGTGAAATGCACTTTCCATGTCGGTATGTCAAAAAAATTTTAGGCTTTCTGTTCCAGGAGGCCGAAGATTTACATATTTTCTGTATATCATGCAGGGCTTGAAGCTGCAGCCATCATCGGTTATGGTGAATCTTCTTGTTGTTAAATTTTTTGTTTGCCGCAATGTCACAATAACGTATTTTCCCATATCTTCTACATCATTCATGTTTAAGGAGAGAATTTCGTCACATCGACAACATCCAAAAATCCCAAATATTGTTACAATTTTCGCCAGCAACCACTTGTCATCAGGAGCATGTAAAAGAAATTGTTCAGCCTCTTCTTTACTTAATACCTTGGCCTTTTTTGGCGTATAACGCTCCTTTTTTCGTTTCAGAAACGCTATTACCTTTTGAAATCTGCAAATGACAACTAAACGTCATATTTTTCAATAAATTTTTTAAGGAAAACAAACCCGCGAACAGGGGCATTTTCTTTCATTTCCAATCAGCTTTTCAGCATAGACCATTTTGCCCATAAAGTATTAGGGCTGAATCTAGCTGATAGTTGATTCAAGTAGACCAACAAAACATCTTCAGTTACCCCAATCACACTATTTTTGTTTTGCCACTTTTTGAAGTCGTCGTATTCTCGCTTGTACCTTGAAGCTGATTTTGCAGGTAATAAACTTGAAGCTACACTGCTGGCTGCCTCAAAAAATTCTTTTGGTACATTCATTTTCGCTTTCGCCAAAACAAATGTAAAGAAAAATAAACAGACATGTTCATGGCCACGCTTCCATAGCTTACGACATTTGCGACAAATTATTGAGATTTTTTTGGAATTTATCTAACCTTTTTACAAATGAGAAACAAATAAAATATAAAACAATACACGCAAGGAAACGGGTTTTACAGGCTCAAGGAGGTAACTGTCTTGCCTGCGGCTCGTCAGTTATATCCTCCATTCGCCAGTAAAAACCCTCTTACCTTGCTAGTAACGTTATATACTATATTCCCAACATTTGTTGCGAAAATGCATACGTGTATTTATGGCATCATGCTAATTGTTCATATTTGCGCACATGTTCTAGGGAACAGCGTGATATCATTTTGCCCAAATGCCTGTAATTTTTGACTATTTTTGCCGCAAATGGTCTAAATTGTTTATGATCTTGTACATCAATTTCACACTTTCTGATTTAATTAATATAATTAATTCTAGGATTAAAAAAAAATTAATATGTGCCTATTGATAAATCCGTCAAATTTGAGTCTAACTTACCAGGTCTGAGATCGCCAAGAGTACAGTGTTGCTCTACCCATAGAATAGTTGACCTGTATAAATCTTCCATACTAGACGTAGAAACCACATTATTGAAAGACACTAACATCGGCCTGAAGATCAGACTGAACTGTTTATCATTGAGGAAAACTATCACATTATTTGTAATTTAATTGAACTATTTTTCGAAAAATTAAGTAGAAGTACTCTTTGAACAGCTCAATGCAGCTTTAGCTCAATGAATATTTGCAGTAATATCCTTTTCTTCCGGCCTACAACACCAGAACCAACTTTCTTCAATTGTAAAGTCAGCTTACATTTCTCAATATATTAATTATTTTATAGGTTAAATTGTTAAAGTCCAGATTTAATAGGACAGCAGAACAACAGCAAATGAATTGATATGATGTAAAAAGATGTAGAATTATCGCCCATCATCATCATCGTCATCCAATATTTTGTCTGATATTTACACATCAATTATGCCTGGTTTGAGTCAATAATTCTGTTGAAATGATCTTAAACAATGAAATAAACCGAATGTATTTGTTGAACGGTTCTGTTGAGCTCATTTTAAAGACTGGAATAAACCGAATGTTTTACTTGAACTTGCTTTTTAAAACTCGAAACCTAAACCTTGAACTATAATATAACCCTCCGATCTTAAAAACTATTCCTTTCATTTGATATGTTATTTCTTAAAAGGATACAATCCAGTACTTCCAATTTTCCACAGTTCTATTTCTGACATACTCGTCAAATAATTCTTGCATCTTTCCATCCCTCCTAATATTGATTGGAGCTATATTGGTGGGTAACATTGACTGGCAATTACTGAAGAAAAAAATTCAATAAGTACATTATATTTCAAAGGATAGAAATCGCAATGAGAATGGAAATTTATAAAGAACAATATTCGGAGATGAAAATATAAAGAACTGCAACTACTGATCTCAGCACCATTTCCGGTATATCTGAAAATATTGAATATCAGGGGGCGTAGGACAGATCCTTGTGGTACACCGGTTCAACTCCCTTTGTTTCCGCATAGGTAACCGTCTTGTCGCACTCTACGTTAGAAGGCGTTCATATTTCTATCGATCATGAATAAAAGTGGACCCAATGTAGAACCTTGTGGAACTCCAGGTTTTACTGCTATTTCAGCCGATAATGTGCTGTTCCATTGGAACACTTGAACTCGATTTTTATGGTATGATTGGATCATTAAAAGGGCTGTTAAACCTGTTACGTGTTACTATCGGTGATTAAAGTGTAAGTAATCGTTAAAGGATGCCGTGGGAGGTTTAGTCCATTTAATTATTAAAGTGTAATCTATGTAAAGGGTTTTCCGATACGAGCTGTTATTTTGAATAACCCGCTATTTCGGTAGATGTCACTTTTGAAGCTGTCATTTTTTGACATTTTACAAGTAGAAACTACTCCATTAATAAAAATGGAACGATACACGTTCAAGAACGCATTGAAATTATTAAAATTCACTATAAAAATGGTGAAAATTTGGCAGAGACGGTTCGTTAAACTCGAACATTTTTGGTTCGTCGTGAAGCACTTTGTCGGACCGCAATAAAGAAATTGGTGGAAAAATTCGAGCTGTTGGGACAAGTTAGTTATGTGAAGAATAAAACCCGTGCACGTCGCTCAAGAACAGCCGAGAATATTGCTGCTGTAGCCGAAAGTGTTGAAGAAAACCCAGGTTTGCCAATTCCTCGTCGTTCTTTGGAATTAGGCATTCCACAAACGTCATTACACCGTATTTTGCATAAAGATTTGGGTCTTAAGTTCAGTTAACACAAGAACTCAAGCCGGCCGATCATCAACAACGTCGTGTCTTTGCTGATTGGGTCGTTGAAATGCATGAAAATGATCCGGAATTCCATCGAAAAATCACCTTGAGTGATGAGGCCCATTTCCACCTCGGTGGCTTCGTCAACAAGCAAAATTGTCGCATCTGGGGATCGGTAAACCCAAGAGTTATTGTTGAAAAGCCTCTCTATCCTCAACGTGTGACTGTTTGGTGCGGTTTATGGTCCGGTGGAGTCATTGGACCTTACTTTTTCGAAAATGAGGCTGGAGCAACTTTTACGGTGAATGGATTGCGCTATCGAGAGATGATTAATGATTTTTTATGGCCGGAATTGGATGGTATTGATCTGGACAACGTTTACTTTCAACAAGACGGCGCTACGTGCCACACAAGCAACGAAACCATTGATCTTTGCGGAAAAGTTTCCGGACCGTGTTATCTCTCGAAGAGGTGATCACAATTGGCCACCGAGATCTTGTGATTTAACACCTTGCGACTTCTTCCTCTGGGGCCAAGTGAAAGAGAAGGTCTACGCCAATAGCCCAGCTTCGATTCAAGACCTTAAAGATGGAATTCGTGAGGCTATCGAGGACATAGGGCAGCCACTTTGCGATTTGGTTATGGAAAATTTCATTAAAAGGATATGGTCCTGTAAGCGTGGTCGTGGTGATCATTTGCCTGATGTTATTTTCCACTATTAACGGCATAGCTTCTTCTTTATAATGGCATTTTTCTTTGAATATCAAAATAACACCTCTTATTGGAAAACCCTTTAGTACCCGAACTATAGAAAGCACCACTCGAACAAGCGGAAATAATTTTTTCCTACGATATATGATGATTTTATAAAGCTAGAAATATCAATTGGAAGTGATTTATTACCTGATCGAAGTATTCAAACTTTCTATCTGCTGCCTTAAATTGTTCATTTCCTCTTTCAGATGTTCCCTCTCTTGCCTCAACTGCCGTATATATTCTGCACCTTTTTGTAACATAGCTGCTTTACTCAACTGAAAGAACATGTTAAAGAGAAAGGCTAAGACCAACTTAGATATGAAAAACGATTCTGAATACTTACCCTTGCGTTGGGATTCTGATTCAGGTGGGGAATGAGAGAGTGAATGACATCAAATCCGTTCTTGATGTTGTAGCGCCGTTTTTGCTCGGCATGGATATGACCCACTCTACGCTGATCTCTGCTGCCCGACTCGGGAATCGGTGACCCTATGGAACCCTGTGACGAGGTTGGAGAATTTAAGCACTGGGATGCGTGGTCTAGAATAGGGCTATTGGAACTACTGAAAGAGTTCAACATCGACTGAAAATAAAGAAATATTTGTATCGGATGCAATGAAATGACATTCAGTTCATTAATTCTGAATTGGCTTGAGGGTAACTGTTGTTCACAGATGGCGCCGTTACCACCCAAGGGGTGGGAGCAGGGTTCACAGATCAATTAAGAACCATTCATTTCCTGACAATTATCAACATAACCTGAGACTACAGTTACAACATCTAGCCATTACGAATGTGCTTGTGTTTCTACTCACGTGATCCGTTGTAGGTGATGGCACAGAATTGAAGGTGACAGGCGACGTTATGATAAGCGTAGTGGCTGGGGTGTCAGTCAAATAAGTGGTCAAACCACTTTCTTCTTTTATTCTTATTGCACTACTGTTCTGTACAGGACTGTGATTCTGCCTGTATAAATTCGAATTTTCAGATGCTGAAATAAATAACCTATTATAAGTATTACAATATTCACTAGTAGTCCAGTACGTGATAATCAAAAATTCGGAAATTACAGCCATTTGGGCAAATTGATAAGCACTCTGTTCTTAGGAACAAGAGCGCCAAATAGGGAGAGGATACTCATTTTCCATTGAGGTTGCTCTAAGAGCGGCTTTTGACAGATCTCGGTTGGAATCGGTAAACTCTCCTGTAGTGCTCCGAGCGTGTCAATGGAAATCGTTATAGGGCATACGATCACAGCCCCCTATATCTACTAGCCTGGAAGATGATAAAATGGCAACACCGCTCTGAGTCGTACGCCAGGCGATTCAGTCAAAGGTTTCTTATTGTAAATGGACGATTAAGTCTGATTCTGGAGATGATTTTTCGATGGAATTCCGGATCATTTTCATGAATTTCAACGACCCAATCAGCAAAGACACGACGTTCTTGATGATCGGCCGGCTTGAGTTCTTGTGTTAACTGAACTTTATAAGCCTTATGAACCAAATCTTTATGCAAAATACGGTGTAATGACGTTTGTGGAATGCCTAATTCCAAAGAACGACGAGGAATGGACAAACCAGGGTTTTCTTCAACACTTTCGGCTACAGCAGCAATATTCTCGGCTGTTCTTGAGCGACGTGCACGGGTTTTATTCTTCACATAACTAACTTGTCCCAACAGCTCGAATTTTTCCACCAATTTCTTTATTGCGGTCCGACAAGGTGCTTCACCACGACCCAAAAATGTTCGAGTTTTACGAACCGTCTCTGCCAAATTTTCACCATTTTTATAGTGAATTTTAATAATTTCAATGCGTTCTTGAAGCGTGTATCGTTCCATTTTTATTAATGGCGTAGTTTCTACTTGTCAAATGTCAAAAAATGACAGCTTCACAAGTGACATCTACCGAACTAGCGGGCTATTCAAAATAACACCTCTTATTGGAAAACCCTTTAGATTTCACCTCCGTCTTGACTGTCCACCTGGGCGTGACGCATTAAAACCGAAGCGACGCACTGGAGACATCGGTACATTCGTGCTGAAGTCAAATGCGTCTACGGCTCACGACTCACTGAACAAGCCGTATTGATAAGTTCATCAGTGAGAGCCGGAACGAAACGCTGGACGGCCAAGAGGTTATGGGTCCTCACACCATCACACGCAATGAAACCCACAATACTAAAGGTTATGAGGCAGTTGCCAAAAGAATCGTGTTGCGTTAAACAAGAATCAACACGATCCTTTGAAACGGAATACAATGACAAAGTCTCGTTGTAAACTCACCATTATTTGTTAATAATTGTGTCAAAAGGACACTACTATTCTGCGGCGACACCGTTGGGTCACTGGAACCTATAAAATACAAATAGAAAAACTATTTCATTAATTAATAACTAACTACAATAGTTCAAAACAACAATGTTGGAAAATTATACATGGTGATTTTTTAAGTTGTACATTAATTTCAACCGTAGATTAATCTCATCAAATAAAAAACCCTTTTCATTTGCCATTTCTCCAGATTCAGCTCATGTAAAAAGTGTTCAAAGATTTCACAATGTACTAATACACTCCTGCACTTCAATTCACTTCCATTAATATCAAATAATAATGATGAGATTATACACAATTTCATCATCGTCTTGTCACATACAAATTCCTCAAATATCCTAATTTAGCAATGAATGTCCACGATAATATCCTATGATATACCGACCACATGAATTAATCCGTATGAAAGTAACATATCTTGTCTACGAACAAACGTTATCAATAGTCTCGAACGTTGCCAGATTTAATCCATTGAAATAAAATCGAAGAAATCACACTGTTGTGCACAAGCATACCTTCGATGTTGAACCTGAAAGAGCTATGCAATATGGCTTAAAGCCTGGATCGAGGATTCTAGTTCAGAGACGGATTTATAAAAGAAGGAAAATTTCTGGAATATTAATCACATTTTATAACATTTAACGTTGAATATGGCGGTTGATGATAATTGAAGAAATGGTGTCATAATTATAGAAAATTACACACTAAGGATGGATTCATGCAGCCCAAATTAAAGAGTATCAAGTAAGAAATAACAATTACGAACTTATTTTTAATGGGAGTATTCATGATGCAGACAAGTAACAATTATCAATTAACAAATAACAAGTATAAGTTGGTCAACTTTTATCTTTCTGCTATAATTGAACGAGATTTAGCACTAGTACGCAACTAGTGCGCAGATGAACGCGGATTAGTCGGTCCAATGACATAAATATAACCTCACTTCGTGAAATATTTTGTCGTTTGTGTTGTTTCTTTGAGTTTTTTTTTATTTCTGTGCATCTGTTATTAAGGTACCATCAGCATGATATTCTTGACGAGGATCAATCTGATTTTGTTACTTGTGGTGTCCCCCAAGGTCCGATTCTAGGACTCTGCTTCTTTTATTCAGTCTACACTATGGATTTGAATGTATTGATCCTAGATTAATAGCTAGTACTTACTATTCGTTAGCAACTGAGTTAGTAGCACGCTGTTTGTTGGTGTTAGTAAGGCAGGATCGCTAGCTGCAGATAGAAGGGGTGGCCTTTTTATAGGTTCCCGCGTGGAAGATCTCGATCGATGCTTCGTCCTAGATGGTCCACTATTTCTTGAATGGCGTACACTTTCTTCTTTCTGCAATAGAGATTTGATTAAATTACAATATTTCTCGTCTTATTTCCTATCCATGATGATGCTAGACTAATGGTCGATTTCACAAAACTTTGATTGCTATTGACATTCGAATCGGTGCGATTTTTCGCTGGATTTCGATTCATTGTTGACGTAACCATCAAATTAAATCTGTAACCAATTGGATCGAAGTTTTGTGCGACCCTATTATAATGTTATAGACCTACACTGGCCAAGGAAACTTGAGGGTTATACGAAATGCGAAGATTGTTTTCAGTGAAATCGTTTGAAAAGCTTCAAATAATTTGGAATATCATACATGTAATGTTATTATATCTATTATACAGTGTAGAAAAGCCAAATAGAATAAATTCATTATCTTGGTTACTATACATATTTGTGGAAAATTCTGAAACATGTCAAATTTAAATTTTGAATTGTCATTATTCTCCGTAAAAATGCGAACCCTCCCTTCAATCCCCTTCGAAAGACAGATACAACCCCCAATTTTTCAAATAGAACGGTCTCGTCATTCTCTATTCCGTCTATGTTATCACTTTCATGTTTATTGCAAAAATCTAATCAGAAAAAAATAATAAAACCATGTGATTATCGAAATTTGGTACAATATCAAAAACTGAAATGTAATACAGAAGGTATCAAAAAATTTATGAATGTTAATGAAGTAGATGTTCAGAGTGTTCACCGCGAAAGCCTTGGCAACATCCTAACCTTAAATAAAAATTTCTTCCAACATTATTCAATATCAGAGTGATCGACCTAATCGCAAGCGTTATTAGATCTTTTAGGTCATTCAAATCAAGGGGTTTAGTTTTGTAAACAATGCTCTTCACATATCCACATAAAAAGAAATCTAATGGGTTAAGATCAGGGGATCGCGCTGGCCATTCGATCGTTCCCCGCCTTCCTATCCATCGATTTGGAAATATTGCGTTGAGGTACTGCTTTTTTAATCTGCCTTACATGCCCAAAATCTTTTTTAATCTGCCTTACATGCCCAAAATCGCTAAACTGCTTCTCTATTTTACTTTATAATAATTTATAATATTGGACAATCAGACCTATTCTGTTTGCGTATTGCTATAAACATTGCTATTCAAGTCATATTGCTATCCTCCTAATTTTTAACAATATGACTATGGATTACGTATTCTGTTCGGACTGTTATAGCAATGTTGGTTATCAATTTTCTCCCTGCAATATTGCTATCAAGTAGGTCAAAATTCATTGATTTTAGAGCTGACAACACTGTATTTCATGACTTTTATGTGAAATAGAAGAAGAATTTAACCTTAATTGATAAACATTTCGTCCGTTTTTCGGTGGTTATCCGTAATTCCTAACCAAATTAATAAAATGTCACGAAAGCGAAAAACGAACTATTTTATTTATGAAACTAACAAGATGCAGTTATTGATCAATTTTCAGGAAACACATCGAATATTGGTAACCGCTACCATGACCGAAAAATTGAAGACTTGCAAACATCTAAACAAATATTAAATTTTGATTTTTTCTGTCTTCATTCATACTTCGAATGCACAAGTTAAACGGAACAGTATGTCTCCTAGTTTTGTCCTGAACAAATTCCCTCAGTTCTTCAATTGAATCAAAAGAAGTCATCTTCGTATTAAGGCTGAATTAATAGTTTATTTTACTTTTTTCACCCAGTCAGTCAGTCTTCGAATGCATATCTAACAAAAGAAGCAGTACCTATATCTCATAGTGTGCTCATGAACAAGTAAATATATGAATAAAATATCCTCGGCTCTTCAATGAAATCAAAGGCAGTCATCTTTTTACTAAGACTGAATTATTAGTTGATTTAATTTGTTTCATCCAGTTGGTCAGTCTTCGAATGCATATCTCTAACTTAAAAGAAACAGTATATATCCTAGTTTGCTCATGAACTAATAAATATATGAATAAAATTCTCTCAGCCTCTTATTATTGAGGTTGATTGAATAGTTTATGATCTTTTCTGTTCACAAATAGAAGGGATTGCTAGTGTCAGATCTAAGTCTTAGCAATTCCCTTGAAATTAAGTATTTTAAGTACCTTTAATAAATATATACGATTATTTATACCTATATTTATCAAAGTACCTACCTATTTTCGGTTTCTTGGAAGAGAAAAGTGGTTCTTAGCCATATTCCAAATCTTGTTATGCTCTTAGCAAGTACTATTTTGAGGTTGCTGAGATAGCAATGTGGATAACAATATGTTTGTAAAAATGACAGATCATATTGCTCAAAATCGATGATCAGAATAGCAATATTTCGGATCTTGCTGTGGTAGCAATATCTTTTTCTTAGCAATATTGCTATGCGCGAACAGAATAGGTCTGAATTTATAAACTACAACTTATCAGCTCAAAACAACTTGCGAAGGCGTTCTAAAGGAACTAAAATTTCTACAGAAAGTGTTTTACGTAGTTTTCATGGTACCATCTGGAAAATATAATCTTATGGTTTTTTTATTTTCTTTCTATCGCATCTTGAAGGCAAATAAGTTTAAGTATTATTGTAATAAGATTTGGTAATATTTGAGGGAATAATCTAATGAATTTCGGTAATCACATGATTTTATTTTTTTCTATTCTGAGTTTTGCGAAAAACATGAAAGTGATAACATTTCTGAATATAGACTGATGCTACCTTTGAAACGATGTATCACAAGCCCATACTCCCATTACTTATTATTATTATTATTATTAAAGGTGGGGTTCGCATTTTTACGAAGAATGACAATTTAAAATTAGAATTTGATGTGTTCGGGGATTTTCCATAAATATGTACAGTAACCACGATAATGAATTTATTCCATTTGGTTTTACCACACTGTATACGCAGTTACATTATAAATGTTACTCCCACAAGGAATACTTTCTCAACTTAATTTTTTTGCAATGTGGAATATCGTTAATATAGCATGCTTCAAATATAGTTATTCTATCGAAAATAATCAAGTTGATAAATTATTCCTTATTGGCTACACTTTTAATGTTGAGTGACATGATGTGAATGTTATGGGACTTACATATCATGGTCTCCTGGAATAATGGTGGCACTAACCTAACTTAACTTAAGTGAACCTAAACTAAGACGTATATAAGCTTGACTGATTTAACTGATTCAACTTAATTCCACCTTTCCTTAGAATAAAAGCGCTACATGGTTCTCACAACCGCAGATAGAGCTAATTACAAATTAAGATGAATTTAGTCATTCTGATTCAATCTGTTGATTGCTGTCGAATGAGAAGAAGGCGAGTGATATAGTTTCGCCCTTATCTGTATGAGTGCACACATCATCGTTTTAGACATCTTACCCTAACCTCACCAAACCAACAAAGATTCTCGCAGCTCAGATTAGATCAGTGTATGTTTTAACCAAGGGGTGAACCGCTTAGAATTCTGGTGCAGAAGAAAGTAGAATTCCTATTGAATTCCTGGAATTCCTTTTGAATTCCGTGGAATTCCTATTGAATTATTGAGAATTCCTATTGATGTTAGAGTGCGACACCTATCGGACAATCATGTATACAGCTCGAAATAATTGGTTTTAACCGAGGGGTAAACCGCTAGGAATTCTGGTGTACAAGAATATAGAATTCCAATAGAATTTCGAAAGAATTCCTATTAAATTTCAATGAAATTCCGGTTGAGTTGGAATTCTGGTGTACAAATTTTTGACAGCGGTTTCTCCCTCGGTTTTAACCTCAGATTATGAACAGCTTATACGGTTGCATCCCTGATCTCATTCAGAATCACAGATTTTACTGAAAATGACGTCGGTAGGAACTCCAAGAGGTAAAACGTTTATAAAAGAAAATAGTTTCGCCGATAGATCAATAGATATCCACAATCAATCAATTCCAATAAGAAGACCAAGACACTTTCGATTGATGTAAATGTTAATTGTCTGAAAAGCAGTAGAATGGCTACCTGATGTGATAACCCCCAACATGCTTTAAGGGTGGCTTTACAGTTCGCAATGCAGTGCAGCTCAGCAGACGACAGTTTTTAGGACCTTGAAAAAGTTCTCGCTGGTTTTACCATGAAAATTAGTATTTTATTTCAATGAAAGTCTTAATTATATCAATTAAGAGTTGTCTTGATGGAGTCATAATGCGACAAACGTGTCACATTGCTGAACACCCAGTGTAAATCATCTTCCCGCGATTTATTTCAACATGCTTATTTTTTTTGCTCAGATACCTTCCATGTTAAGTTGTGGATTATGCAGTTTCCATGGTAGCTATAGCAGCCTCTTTATTCGAGGCGGTATGACAGTTGCGTAGTATGTTAATGATCTGAACTGCTTTACGTATCAAGATGGCCACCCGCACGTCCTCTTTCAGCAAGACAACGTCCTTATTGTTATTTTAAAACTATAGACTTCGCCAATAAGCAGACATTAATGTTTTACCGTGGCCACCCCGTTCACCGGATTAAAATCCCATTGAACATGGTTGGGATATGATGAGGAACAGGCTGTCCACTTTGCACTATTCTCCACAGACCCTGGGCTATGGAACTTAATAAACGAAGTTCTAGATGCTTGGAACGAGGTGCGACAAACAGACATCGACCATCTTATTTTGTCACATCATTAATATTAATTCGTATTACATATAAATATTTTTTTTTGTATATGTTATCGTTCCATTCTTGATGAAAGACTACCATATTCCCAAAAAACAAAGTTGAAGAAATTATTGCTTCTGGGCGTAGCACTTCTAATGTTACAGGGTGAGTCTTTGAGTTGTACATTAATTATTCATCGAAATCAACACTATTTGCGCGTTCGTTCTGGGGAACATCGCGTTACATTTTGCCCAAATGTCTGTAATTTTAGAGTTTTTTGGAGAAAATGGTCTCAAACGATTAGGTCCCACTTCCTGATGTCTGTAATTTACGATATTTTTGCCGAAAATGGTCTCGTACGATTGGGTTCGACTCCCCGATTTTCAGGGTAGGTGGCGCATGCCAATACGACGGACACGTTCGTTAATGGGCATAATCCGCCCAATGGTTTCCGAGTAATAATTTTGTTTACAGCCAATACGAATCCGATCGAATCAAAACTTGATGAATTGTTGTAGAATATAAACCTAAGCACGTTTGTGAAATTTTGTGAGAATCGTATCTATAGAAAATTTTTAAAAAATATTTTGTATGTCAAGATAACCTGAGAAAAATCTCAATGCGACATTTGAGTTTGTTTATAGGCATAATCGGCCAAACGGTTTTGCAGTTATAACGATTGGGTTCGACTCCCCGATTTTCAGGGTAGGTGGCGCATGCCAATACGACGGACAAGTTCGTTAATGGGCATAATCAGCCCAATGGTTTTCGAGTAATAATTTTGTTTACAGCCAATACGAATCGGATCGAATCAAAACTTGATGAATTGTTGTAGAATATAAACCTAAGCACGTTTGTGAAATTTTGTGAGAATCGTATCTATAGAAAATTTTTGAAAAATTATTAAAAAATATTTTGTATGTCAAGATAACCTGAGAAAAATCTCAATGCGACATTTGAGTTTTGGTTATAGAGTTGGTTTTGGAGTTATAACCATCTGAATTTTGCTTATTTCCTCAATAACTCAAAAAATACAAAACCGATTAAATTCAAACATGGTTATTAGTTGTAGAATGCCAACGTAAAAATTCTTGCAAAATTTCATGAGGATCGGATTACTATAGAACATTTTTGAAAAAATCATTGAAACTTTTTGAAAAAATCATTGAAAATTCTTGAAAAATTCTGTATATCAGTAACTATTCTTCTCACATCGCTGAAATTTATTTTACGAGGGCCTTCAGAACCTAATACTACTGCCAAATTCCAAGTTTGAACAGGATCGCATTGTTGCAGATTCGAGCAGCCTAGTGTGAGTTCAGTAGATGGATGGGTGACCGTTGCCTCGATAACTTTCGAACGAAAGGAGATAGGAACTTGCAATTTTCAGGGTATGTTGCGTATCCGAATGGGAGAGTTAAGTTCGTTAACGGGCATAATCGGTCCAACGGTTCCGGAGTTATACCCACCTGGAATATTATTTCCTCGATATCTCAAAAAATATAGACTCGATTGATTGGTAATCTTTGACTTCACGTCAAAAATAAAAAACCATTGACGAGTTTTTTGTTCGAGTGTAAAACAGTAGACCAATCAGTACACTGTAATCGTTGTAATCTATGGTTAAAATTAATGTACGAATTGAAGACTCACCCTGTATATTTAGTACGAAAATGGGCGAAAGAGCTCATTAAGATTGCACGCAAACGAATATGCCAACTGTAAAGTCACACCGATGATGATAAACCCAACAAAAATCAACTTACTACTTGATAGGTAGGAGAGTAAGAATTATAATTTTGAGATTGCATTGAAGGATAGTGCATCGAGGTGTTGTGTACCTGCGAAACTGGTGTTGTAAATTTGATGTTGGGTCTAGCCAGAGGCTGAGAAAATTTGTAACCTTGATTCGAAATGGTTCGGAGATCGGCAGTAGCTTGAGGTAATTTGAACTGTGGCGGCTCACCCATCGGGCTCAGTGCTTGGGGCTGTAATGGGGACTGTTGGGGGCTCTTTGCAGCTGAAAAAACAAAATAGATATTGATTATAATATTAATAAGTTGATGATACAGATTAATTATAGAATCAACAATCAAAACCTAAGCTTAGTTTACGACAGCATTTTACATTTTATCAAGAATAAGAAAAATAATAAAACGTGATTCTGTATTTGCCGCTCTTGTTCCTCGGAACAGATTGCTTATAAATTTGCCCAAATGTCTGTAATTTTCGAATTTTTGGCTGAAAATGGTTTTACACGATTTGGTTCGACTCACTGATCTTGAATCCGTGGTCGAAATCGATTCTGTCCAGCCGGCCGTCAACACAATAACTCTCGAACGGAAGTGAAAACAAAACTGGAATATTGGCTAAGTTTCAATTGAAATAATATAATTTTCAGAATCTATTTGAGAAATGAATATCTCGGATAAGTTCATTATTCAATTTTAATTCAGTTTCTTTTATGATGAAGTTGTATTATAAGAATCCATTGATATAATTCCCAACTCTGAGAAACCATTAATTTCGGAGATATGATTTGTCAAAGTTTGAACAAGAGCGCCAAAGCTCCTGTCCACAGGGTTTTCCCATATTTTTCCACGAGATATAGATAATCCATTCTCCTTGAATGAATAATATAACAAAGCCTGGTACACAGTTTGACAATGCCGCATGCGAACGGTGGAATCACATCTCAACTATTCGATCCGAGTTTTTCTTGAAAATTAATATATTAATGGATATTCATCGAATTTTGAATAATAATAATATTACAAGAATTGGCGATGATCACATTATGTATAAAAGAAAGAGGTGGATATTGAATAAAAGTTAAGTTGCAACTACCTACCTATGTCGACTTTATCTCAAGATTATTGAGCTGAAAGAAATGTAGTTATTCAATTTATCGACCTAGTAGGGTCCCATAATTCCAAAGAAAATAACTAATTAAATGAATTCGATAATGTTTCAAATTCGAAATCAAAAATATCCCACGCTACCGCACTGGTCTCCAAGGGACATTTAAATGCGACGTTGCCAGACTGCGTCCCAGGCAATCTCTATAGGTTGCACTGAGGGCAGTGATCTTATTAGAAGTGTCCGTGTAAAGTTTAACAGCAAAATGTCAAGCATGTTCGTATGATTAGTGTAACTTACATGATATTTCCTCGCACATGCCCATTTGCACATTTCGAGGACTTTCTGGAAACCTCCTATAGATAGCATTACTTGGCACCATCTGAGTTTCTGGAAATTTTGTTGTTTGAGATGGTTTTGCTCTGGAGATAACATTTGTCTGATATGTGGGAGGAGGCGCTACGAAAAAAGAGACTGAAGAATTAACAAAACGATATTGACTCGAAACAATTACAAAACTATTTGTAATATTATACAGGGTGTTGCAGAAAAAGATGCTGATCCTAAAGTGGAGGAGCTGTGAAAAGATATTCTAATACCCCTATTTCACTATACCTTTTTGGTGCCTATTTGAAGACTGACTGACTGCGCCTGAAATTTTGAGGAAATACGCATGCGCCCGGGACTATTTTGTAGACTTTTTCAGGCTTGAAAATAAATAGAACTGGTTCTATTTGTTCCCCCTGAATCGTGGGGATTTCAAGCCTGTTTGTCGAAATGTCATGTCTACCAACACAATATTCATCTGTCTGTCTTGACGTCTTAAGATAACCTAGTTTATTCTATCCTTTGAATCCCAGCCTTCGTAAATTCAATAATAAATTTATGTTTATTACTCTGATGACGTAAACTAACTGAACTTACGAAGGCCAGATAATCTATGATGGCTATCCCCGAGTGATATGAAGTTTTCACCAGTAGTCTAGTACCGCAAAGTAATTATTAATTTCGTTTTTGGAGAAATGCTTTCTGGAATTACAGTGTCTTTTTTCTGTATGTGAATTTGCACTCTATGTAGTAGCATATTAATCGTTTCTTCAGACATTCTTAAAACACTATGGTATTGTTTTAAAAATATACGAACAAAACAAGAACTTAAGGTAAATATGTCAATTTCTTCAATGTTTGCAGCTCTGAAATTACTGCCTGAAACAAGCGTGAAAAAAGCGCGGTGTAATAGTGCCACTCATTTGGGGGGAAATCGACCCAACAAATAGCCATAAAAATAAGCGCAAATATAGATTGTTCGCCGAAGGCATTACTGTATAATAGCTTTATAGAATCTCAGCTAAGGTATTTAATTCCCTGCTGGGGAATTGCTCCAAACACATGATGACACATGATCTCCAATTAATAGTTTTCCCTACTTTTACTGGCTTCCTCGTTATATACTCGCGAATTCCTAAAACTATGAGAAATTCGAATAATGAAAGCAGATGAAGGTTATCTTGAGTCATATTTGAAATACTCTATCTAAAAATTTAATTATTCTTCATCCTTTCTCCTAAAACGTACCGTTTTCGAGATACTCTCATTGAATTTCATAAAGTATGAAAAAAATTACAGAAATTTACCTGCTTGTATCAATCCGAACCTGGACTATAATCACAGATCATCTACTCGAATAAAGGCATAGACTGAGTATTGATTTCAAAATTGACACTTATAAAATTCAAATCAATCTCACTTGTTTCCAAATTGATTGGTTATAAACACCATCTTAAAACGGGATGAGTTAATAACAACTTATTCAAACAACTTGATTCGCAGGGTAGTTATCATTATTAATAATAATGTATTTCTCTCTATGAATCTGTTATCCATCTCATCTATGCATTTATTCTCAAACTGCTTCGATTTTGCACAATCATTCTATGGATTTCTCTCATATATGGAACATAATTTCATCTTCTTCAATTGTTCAATTTTTTACAGATATAACTCACTTCACTTCTAATTATTTTATTCGAACTACATAGTTGAATCTCAAAATTTTGTAGTATTTTAGTATGCATAAGGGAAATATCAATTATAAGTATCATTCCACCTATTCATCCCAATTATTCTTGACGGGAAATTCTTAATCTGGATCTACGGAATTATGTAAACAATAAACATAAAGAACAACGGACGTTATATTCTAAGGTTAGATCAACGATATATTGTTATACTGATCCTCCTAGGCCTGCCCCAAGGAGACCCCTCATATGCTCTCGAAAAGCTTGAGCGAGTAAGGAGAACCAGTTGTGTTCTGTGTAGGCTTTGTTACTTATTCTGTGACTAACATAATATTCTAATAATTATTACATGTCTGTGCCTGCTCCTGTCATAGTATAATAAAATATTATTATACTGTGTCTATACGAGGTCGTCACTTACATATACAACAAACTATCACATATTGTTTTTCTCGATTCAGTAGAGATTATAATAATTGTTGTTAATTGGATATTGATATTATATTCATTTATGATGCGAATTAAAATATGTAGAAGAAGATATTGTGGATAATCTTATAGTGGATATTCAATGGAAAATCAAGTTGGAGGCAGTGTTCTAATATTCAGGAAGTTTTTTCAAAAATACAGCATAAAGATTACTTAAAACCATTTTATAAGACTTCAATGAGTAAATAAGATTTCTCAGACAATTTCGAGCATCAGATGATAAAGCTTTCATATAATTATGCGATAATGAATCCAGGGGTGGCTCTGGACATTGTAGAATCTTTAAACGCTTATAACTTTTTACTTGAGCTGAATCTGGAAAAATGATGAATGAAAAAGGTGTTTCATTGGATGAGAGGAATCAGGGTTTGGAAGAGAAAACCCAGAAAAGAAACATTTAATAAAGAATAATTTATTGAGGACTCAAACTACTTTATGCTTAGTTAACGAAAAACATAACTACAATATTAGAAATAAAAATTGGCGACATGAGTATCTCAAAATTCTCCAATATATCAGAGTATCGATGCCTTTAATTATATACCAGTCGAAATAGTCTCTAGCAAGCATATTAGAAAAATGTGAACTAAAAAGTATCTTGAACTTAGAAACAATTTCATTGTGTATTTAGATTTAATATTTAACTTTTATTGTAAAGTTTGATGGATTGTATATTTTGAGGGTTATTGTAATTTGAAACCTATTGCGTGAATTTAGACTCTGTTACCAGCAGATTTTGCCGTTCAAGAGTCAGGAACAAATAAATACATAAAATAAAGTATATTGTAGTAATAAGTATGATAATCAGAAGTAAATATTTACCTGCAGGAGGTTGCCTTTGAGAATATGAACTTTCTATTGGCAGAAGCATCTCGTTGAAGTTAGTAGTTTGAATTGTTTGAGAAGGAATTATTTGTGGCTTCTGGACAGGAACAGATTGTATTGTCTGGTTATATTGAGCTTGTGATGTACTAGTACCCTGTGATGAGAATTTATCGAATATAATTTTTATAAAACAGATCAGGCTGTTAAAGAGTTATAGATGTACTGATTGGAGTTAGGAGCTTTAGCGCGTTCGTTCATTTAATTATCGAATACTTCCCTGATAGTCCGGTCAATTCAGACATTCGAAGTTACATAAATTTCCACCAAGCTGAAAATCGGTAAGATTGTTTAAAATATCATTAAAAACAAAATTTGAAAGTTCCCCATCTTTCCCCTGTAAGGAAAAAATTTTATTCAAGGTCAAAGGTCAAAAAATGAGTTTTTCGCGATTTTCAGCAAAACGGTAAGTTTTATCATAAAAATACCTCAGACAAAAATTGTAGATCATAAAACTATCAACAAAAAAAATTATTAATACTTTTTTCTCTACGAGCCACCGTTTTTGAGATATAACGATTCAAACACGTTTCCTCGCCACCTAAGAGGTAGTGTATTTAGCGTTTTTTTTTACGTGGTTTCCCCAGAAGGCCTCTTCCACGGGTCCGTTTTGATCCTGTTTAATTTGAAACTATTGAAAAATAATGGATATTAGCAGAGATTGAAAAGATAAAAGCAATTTAAGTTAAAAAAAAGTTGTGAAATTTAATCGCCCGAGTCGTAACTCTCAAAATATTCTTCTTGATTTTCTTGTTCTTGTTCTTCTTCATCTTCATCCTGAGTGCATGTAAACTGCGTTAATAGCGATGAATCGCATGTTGCCTCGCTGGTATCAAAGGGAACCTCTACTGTTGGTGATTCAATATTAGAGCACAACCGGCCTTGACAATGTTTACATGCCGGAGAACAGAACAGTCCGACTTTTTTGCAACCACATTTAGCACTGCATCCCTTTTTGCAGTTGCAAAAAATCGAGTTCAGCAGTTTTTCCGGCGCAAGTGGAAGTAAAGTGTGCACTGGTTCTAATGAATTGTTGACCAACTTCCAACCCCAGTCTGTAGGGTCTAGCTGATAACCAAGCCACACTTGAACTTAAGGCTACGGGAGTAAGGCTACACGCAGCCTTACTCCCGCCACGTAACACTACTGTCTCCCGTTTTGCACTTTAGGAAATTCGTAGCGACGTACTGAGTATTGTGGAAGCTAATATCGGGGCATGTAAATCATATCTCCGCAAGTATTAGCTTGCTAATACTACGCACTACGCGCGGCAAACCCTCGAAAATTATACGTTGTTTTAGACGGGAATGCCTCGCGCGGCAACCCCGTTTACACTACATAGCACGAGGCCGCCTCGCGAGCCAATGTTCGAGGTTTTGCCGCGCTTATTTTATGCGCAGCTTTGTAGAACCCAGTTTATGATGCAGAATAATTTAGGAGATATTATTTTACAAAGTTTGAACAAGAGCGCCAAAGCTCCCGTCCAAAGGCTTTGCCTCTTTTTTATGTATTATAATTCATTTCTCGAAGTTCCATACCTCTGAAAATCATCTTTCAAAGAAATAAGGTACAAAAACTCACTGGAATTGTACTGGTGGAAGTTATTAAATCTAGTTCGGAGTACTGCCATCCTACCGATGATTTATATATAGATTCATGTTGCTCCTCAGGTACTGTTGGTAACTTTGATAACAATAATTCTGAAAAAAAAATGTCAGCATACTAAGGAAATTAAAAACAATTAAGTTTCCGACCTTGTTCAAAAGTATCCATGTAATCGTCAAGGTTTGGTTGCAAGGGTCCCAGGCTTGGTTGAATGAAATCAGCCAATCCAGCCTTCGCTGTAATGTCAAAACTTATATCACAACAAATACAATAAGATAGTTTTTTGTTGGTGATTGCTAATATCGTGCAACGTACAATAAAAAGGGTGATCCAGAAAAGATTTTGAAGTGAAATAAAATACAGAAATTGCTGCACAGCCAAAATGTTTTCATTCCATTCGAATTACCAACTAATTGCAATTATTAAAATGGGGTGTACTGTGGCTAATTGCCAAATAACTAAAACAAGACACACGGTTAAATATCTGTTGATTTTAACCATCAACAAATATTCCGCGTGGCCGGACTAGACACCCTATCTGTGAGCAGTGCTCGTATAGTTCTGTTCCTTTTTTTCAGTGTCCCATGCATGTTGCCATTCCCTCATTATGTCTTGTCTCATCGTTTTCCTCCTTACAAAATGTCTTTTTTTCTTGTTGTTTGTGTCTATCTTCCGTTCTCTAGAGGGATGTGGCTTGTCTTTTGTTTGAAGCCTTCTGGTATGTATGTCCGTTCTGTTTTTAGTCCAATCGTTATGTATGTGTTTTGCTTCTGCCCACCATGGCGAAACCCCTGCGATAACCTGCAGTGCCGCTGTTGGTGTAGTGGCGTAGGGCCTATTTATGAGCAGAAGCAATGGTCTCTGTGTCGCGTCCGTCAGTCTTCTCAGTGGAGTCCTTTCTGCGTTGATGCCCCATATTTCAGAGGCATACAGCACAGCCGGTTTCATCACACTCTCCGTAATTTGTTTTATAATGTCCTTGTCGTGTCCGTACGTCCTGCTAATTGTTCCCAATAGTTTTGTCGCCGTTTTGTTGATATTCTGTCTTGTCTCTTTTACGTGTGGTAAATAAGTAAATGTTCTGTCTATCGTTAGTCCTAAGTATTTTATGGTGTATTTGTGCTGTAATGTAACGTCGTCTGTTTTTATTGTCGGTGGTCTCACTTTTCGTCTGCTGTACATACACATTGTCTCTGTTTTGTTATTGTTGTATTTGTTTCTACTTTCACTTTCCCAGCGTTTGCATCCCTCTCATGCGTATCGCCATTTTCTTTCTATCTCCTTTGCGGAGTTTCCTTCGAGGAGCATGAACTGGTCGTCTGCAAACGCCTGGAAAGTTGCAAGTGTGTCCGTATATTCTATGTCTACGTCTCGTCTTTGTGCCTCATCTGTTTTCCATCTTTCCTTCGCGTCGTCAATTTTCCTGAACTATCCCTGCATTACCAGCAGCCATAGGGTTGGTCCAAGGCATGATCCTTGCGGACATCCTTTCGTCATTGTCCTCGTTACTGGTCCACTTGTTATTGTCCTGTCCGTTAAAAAGTCGCCACATAGCCTTTGGCACCTTGGCTATTGCCATTTCATTCTTTATATACGGTGTCCAGGCGCCATTGAAAGCGTTCCGGAGTTCTAGAGTCACAAGTATTTGGTTTCTTTTTGTCCTTGTTGGTTTGTATTTGTCTTATCAGTGCGTCTATTGCGTCTATTGTCGAATATCCTTCCCGAAATCCGTATTGTCTCGCGTCCAGTCCTTCGTTAGTTTCCAGCCAGTGTTGGAGACGTCTGTTTGTGAGTCTGGCCATTACCTTTCCCAGGGTTGGGAGAAGGCTTATTGGCCGCAGTGTTTTGTCCTTTTTTGGTATTCATACCACTTTGACCGTCTTCCACAACCTGGGAAAAGGTCCGTATGTCAAGCATTTGTTGTATAGGTCCGTGAGTATATGTTTCGCGACGTCGAAAATATGTGTCATGGCTTCATTTGGTATTCTGTCCTGTCCTGTACTCTTTCCTTTCTTCAGTCCCTTTATTGTACGTTCTATTGCGTCTGTTGTTATTTTGGGTTCGTCTGTCTCGCTATATGTTTGTGTTTTCTCTCTAATTACTTTCATGTCATCCGTGTCTAATGTCTCGCTGTCTTGTGGAAAGTATTTGTCCATCAAGTATTTGTTTTTGTCTGTTTCGTCCTTTTGTCTTCTTTCTGTATGTTTGTATTTGGTGTTGTCCGTTTTTTATTCAGGAATTTCCATAGAGTGTCCCATGGATTGATCTCGCATATTTGTTGAATTTGTTTTTGTGTCTGTTCCAGTTTTGTCTGTTTTATTTGTTTCTTGTATTGGTTTTTCCTTTGTTTATATGTTTCCCATTTGTTCCTTCGTTCTTCCTCATCTGTCTCCTGTTGTGCATTTCTTCTCTCTTGTCGTAATATCCGTCTAGTCCTTTGTAGTTCGTCTGTCCACTACTCTATCAATCCATTAGTCTCTTTCGTCTTTATGTGCCGTAAACAGGTCTTTTTGCCGATTTCCTGAAGATTCTCTGCCACCCTGTCTAGTTGCTCTGCGTTGTCTATTGTCCATTGTTCTTTCTGTATCTGTATCTTCAGTTCTGTCTTCTATGTGTTCCAGTTTGTGTTTTCGAAGTCGTATGTCCTATGTTTCCCTTTGGTTTTTGATATGTCTATATTAATGTCGTATTTGATGTATCTGTGTAAGCTGAGTGATTCATCGTCCAGTACCTTCCAGTTGCTTACTGTCAGTCCTTTGGTCATTGTCATGTCTATGTAGCTTCTGCCTCTTGACACCTCATCGCTCAGTGTTTCCCGAAGAGGAAAGTATCATTCAACAGCAGACACAGACTCCAGGGTTTCATGGTTCTTACCAATCATCAGTGTGACTTAGCCTGAAACCGAATGAAAACAGACGGGGTTCTAGGAAACTTATTTCCACCGGTTGAGAACCGGTAGGGGAAAGGACCCCACCAGCGCCACCTATGGAGAATCCTTACGAACTCCGACCCTCTGCGATGAAGAAACCTTGAGCGATTTTCGGCGACGTTAATCTTTTGCCGTAAGAGGGTCAAGAAATGGCAACGCCATCTATCATATAGCGACCTTTACGGACTGAAAACGACATTAAAATCTTCTGAGGGATGTATATTTTCTGGGGGGAGCTTTTTCAAAAAATGTTATACCAAATACCCATCTTAATTTTCATCACAGAATTATCCCTTTAAGTTCGTCGCACTTTTTCAGAAACACCATGTATATTGTCATTATTGCGAGGTCCACGGAAAAAACATATTTCACTAAAATGCGCTAACCAGATCACCCCTTAGTTATGCTAGTAACAAATATACAAAGATGGATACCAATTTCTCTGGAATCCGGAAAAGGAAACGGTTGATTCGCTATAGTTGAGAATAGAGTGTCACTCATGAATTCCATATAGTCCTCATCCACAAGCATATGAACGCTTTCGCTGCTTTGCGAGTCCCACAGTCCCACCTCGTTCATTATCTGCGAAACGAAAAATATACTTTTTCTCCCTTTCACGATTGAACTTGGAATTTATCGAATTATAATACTACAATACCTAATTATTCGAATATTCGTGAAAAGCAATGACGTGAAATCAGAAGTTTTTACACATTTGTTCAAATTATTATATTATACAAGGTGTCCCACCGGGAGTATCCATTAGAAGTTTACGGAGAAATATACAGGGTGATTCAAAACTCAAGGCGAAAATTTAAGGGACGTGTACAGACTTCTATTCTTGATATAGTGTAAAAGAAATTTTTTGCCGATAAGGCTTCGTTTTCGCGTTATTGGACTTTGATTTTGAAGTTTTTGTATGCGACCAATTTTATTTCATAAATTACAGTAAGCTTAGAAATAAATAAGTGTATTGACCTGGTGACAGAAAAAAAAAAGGTTTGCCAATTTTAAAGTTGCTTTGTTGGTTTAGTTTTTTTCTTAAATATGCATTTTTCTAACGAAGAATATGCAGATATTATTTTTGTTTATTGTTATTAAAATGTATTTTTTACTGAATATAATAAAAGAGTTATATGTTATGAAGACTTTTTGAATTTAAGAAACAAAATCATATATATGTCTCCAAGTCAAGGCATATTGATATAATACAGAAAAAAATGGAATAGAATTAACATAAAACACCCTGTTGATCACTAACGGCTTAAAATGGGAAAAAACTGGAAATGAAATTTAGAATTGAATCATCTTTTGCATGGCAAAATAAAAAAGGGATGTTCCCGGTAAAAAAAAATTGACGGCGCCGCGACGCCAGCCATCTTAATTTTTTAAGCCGACTTTTACGCGCATCTCAAGTCAACATTGACTTGTACAAAGCGCCGTTTACAGAATGAAAAAATATTCGGCCGTTTCCGAGAAAATTGGGGTGACCAAGATAAGTGAATCACCCTGTACATCGCAATATCTTAGGGCTGCAGCCCCAAGACTTACCCAAGACTAGATTCCTACATGTCATTAAAGCCTTTATTGCTTTGCTAGCAGTGATTTCAAGGGAATAGTCAGTAGTTATAACCCGAGTGCTTGCCAAATACTCGAATATTCGATAATTTGGCAAGCACGAGGGGTGTATGAAGGACTATTTCACGAAAAAAATTTCACTCAATTATTATTGTTCAAATACTAACAGTAATTTAAATAAATAAAATCATCCCGAATGTTTTCCATGGTTTGAAATATTCACCTAAAGCACACGTACAAATACCCGAATAAACTGCTCCACAAGAGTTAGGGATATCATATTAAGTTGTTCTGAGGGGCGTAAAATTTTAAAGACAATATCAAAAACATGATCAACTGCCAATAAAAACTTATTAATTCGATTTGAATGCATCTTTTCACCATCTGGTCGTCTTTTTTCTTGAGTTTGGCAGTTTTTCACATTATTCGTAAGATTTAGCATTTCAATATGCAGTTAATTTATTGTCAGTCTCTTAGCGATATCGAACTTAGTAAATTTCACGAGCTTCTTAAGATGCCAAGACGTAAATTAACAAACGCCGAGGCTAATAGGGCTATCGGTATGCTACAGGGTGGCCTCACTCAAGTCGCTGTGGCAGAAACATTTCAAGTAACGCAAAGTGTAATATCGCGACTCTGGAATAGGTTGAATGAGACAGGTTCGGTGCAGGAAAGACATAGGGTTGGTGGACCAAGAAAAACAACACCCGCACAAGACCATTTTGTCACCATTTCGGCGAGGAGATATCCTCTGTCTTCATGTAAGATGCTGAGAAATCGACTTTTAAATGCCAATGGTCCTGAAATTTCCATTGAAACCATCCGACGTCGTTTTGGGGAGATTAACCTGGCTTCTAGACGTCCATTGAGGGGTGTTCCGTTAACACGTGAGCATAAACGACAAAGACTAGAATGGGCCAGGCAGCATGTTAATCTGAACGTCCAATGGCGTAGTGTACTTTTCTCAGATGAATCCAGATACGGTCGATTTTCAGATTCTCGAAGAATAAGGATATGGACTATGCCGCGTATACCCCGAAATCGCCGTCATGTACAAGAGGTTAATCCATTTCGAGGAGGCAGTGTAATGGTATAGGCTGGGATATGTTACAACGGGCGCACAGGCCTTCACATTTGTCCTGGAAATATGACTGCTTTAAATTATAGGGAACAAGTCATTGGCAACGTAGTGCCAAATTTTCATGCTCCCATTGGTGAAGCTTACCAATTTCTTGACGATAACGCAAGACCACATCGTGCATCAATAGTAGAAAATGCGCGAGACGAGCATGGTATTCCACATTTACCAATACCTCCACTTTCGCCAGACTTAAAATGCATAGAACATGCATGGGATATGCTACAAAGAAGATTAGATGATCACCAACCTCCACCAGAAACATTGAATGACCTCAAAGCACTACTGTCTCGTTTATGGAATGAAATTCCTTAAGATATGCTCAACACTCTCGTTCACAGTATGCAACGAAGATGTCAGGCGGTCATTGATGCCCGTGGTGGCCATACCTTGTATTGAAGGCATAAAAAGACAAAAAAAACAATAAAATTTCCGGAAATAAAAGTCGTTAAATTTGGCCCTAATCTGTTAATCACCCTGTATATGTTGCAGACCAAAAAACTTCGAACCTAAAACTATATTAAATTCAGCGCAAACAAAGGTTTCAGAATGTCAATTGTTTTAGTTGAAACGATTATCCCTAACTCTTGTGGAGCAGTTTATTTTCACGCTGCATTGATATTCCAAAATATTGGTTTATTGCTAAGTGATTTGTATCATATTCTTTAACATGATTGTTTGAAATTTTTTGAGCGGAACAGTCAAAAATATCAAACCTATAATCCGAAAGTTGCCCACATACAAAATATCAGGAACGTTCGATTACTGGTTTTAGAAATTTAATTCGATGCAGTTCCCGTTGGGACACCCTGTAATATAAGAATGTGTTCACTTCAAATGGATAATACTGTAGAAAATTAAATTTCCATGTGACGGTTCATTGACCCGATCCTACATAATTACAAAAGTGCCCACTTACTGTGTCTTGTGAATCTCTGGACATTTGTTGCAACAGCGAGTGATGCCTGTGAAACATTCGCCATTTTTTGTACTCTGCAGTCACAGCGTGCAATTTTCTTTTCCAGTATTTGCCTTCTAGTACGACAGCCTGAAATTAAAGAAGCCATTTCAATTACTTCGCGTTTATTGATAGGGTTAAGCATACAATTTTAACTCGCCATCGAGGTGTTGTTACAATTCTGAAATTTACATGATTTGGAAATTCTGAACAAGTAGATATACCAGTTAGAACTTTTTAGGCGGGTTTATACAGCAAATAAGATAAAATAAGAAACAAATTAAAATAAAATAAGAATTAAGGGTTAAACGGATCGGTTTATACAGATAATCTAAAACAAAATAAGAAATAAGAATGAACCAATCAAATCACAGCTTTTTGACAATTTTATGCAAGTTCTATGAATTTCACTCTTTGAGCATGCGCATTGTCATTTTCCAAACAAAATAACATAAAATAAGAAATAAAGATGAGAGTTGGCCAACTTTAATTCTTATTCTTATTTCTTATTTTATCTTATTTCGTGTATAAACGTTCTCATAGAAATGTACATGTTTAACTTTCTTATTTTAATTCTTATTTTATTTTATCTTATCTTATTTGCTGTATAAACCCGCCTTTATTTTCACAATAATTGCTAAAATAAAAAGCCGATTGAGCTGAAGGTTTGTCTGGAATTTTCTGACGTGAAGTCAGGGGATTTTCCGCGCATTGCTCTCGACTTCACGTCAGAGCCTGAACCAATTTTTTTTCATAATTTTTTTTAAATTTAAATACGGTTCTCACAGAATTTTACACAAGTCTTTATGTCGATATTCTACAACTAGTTACCAAGCTTCAATTCGATCGAGTCTATATTTTTTGAGTTATTGAGGAAATAATATTCCAGGTGGGTATAACTCCGAAACCGATGGAACGATTGTCCCCAAAAACGAACCTCATTCTCCCATTGGGATACGCAACCTACCCTGAAAATTGCAAGACCCTATCTGCAACTCACTCAAAAAAGAAAAGTTTATTTGAAAGACCTACCCTCTTTTTGCGCGTATGTTCTGGGGAACATCGCGTTATAGTTTTCCCAAATGTCTGTAACATTCGAATTTTTTGACGAAAATGGTCTCAAACGATTTAGTTCGACTCCCCAATGAAGAATTCGAGGTCAAATTTGAATCTGTCCGACGGCCGTCCGGCGTTGCCACGATAACTTGAGAACGAAAAGAGCTAGCGACTTGAAATTTTCAGGATGGGTGGCGCATCCCAATACGACGGACAAGTTCGTTAATGGGCATAATCGGCCCAGTGGTGTCCGAGTAAAAATTTTGTTTTCAACCAATATAAATCCGATCGAATTGAAACTTGGTGAGTAGTTGTGTAGAATACGAACGTAAGCACTTTTGTGAAATTTTGTGCGAATCATATGGCTAGAAAATTATTAAAAAATATTTTTGTTGTCACGATAACTTGAGAACGGAAAGAGATAGCGGCTTGAAGTTTTCAGGTTAGGATGTGCATCAGCACGCAACATTTCAGTTTGTTTATGAAAATAATCGGCCAAACGGTTTTAGCCATCTGAAATTTGGTTGTTTTTTGTTGCTCATTAACTCGAAAAATACTAAACCGATTGATTTCAAACATGGTTATTAGTTGTAGAATGCCAACGCGAAAATTCTTGCAAAATTTCGTGAGGATAGTATTTGTAGAAAATTTTAAAAAAATCATTGAAAATTGAAAAAAAAAATTCTATATATCAGTAACTATTCGTTTGAAATTGCTGAAATTTTGCAAAAGCCTTCATAACCTAACTCTACTGCCAAGTTTCAAGTTTTAACACGATCGGTTAAATATTGTTGGAGATTCGAGCATTCTTGTGTGAGTTCAGTAGGTGGCCGTTGCCTCGATAAGTTTCGAACGAAAGGAGATAGGGACTTGCAATTTTCAGGGTAGGTTGCGTATCCGAAAGCGAGAGTTGAGTTCGTTTTCGGGCATAATCGGTTAAACGGTTTCCGAGTTATACTCACCTGGAATATTATTTCCTTGATAAGTCAAAAAATAAATATTCGATCGAATTGAAGCTTGGTAACTAGTAGTAGAAAATCATCATAAAGACGTGTTTAAAATTTTGTAAGAAGCGTACCCCTAGAAAATTTGAAAAAAATGACGAAAAAAAAATTTTTAAGAACCGTACCCCTAGAAAATTTCAAAAAAATCACGGAAAAAAAAATTGGTTCAAGCACTGACGTGAAGTCAGAAGCTTTTGCGCGTATGTTCTATTGTCCATTCTTCTGTATTGGACACCCTTAATCGAATTTACCATGGTAAATTCGAATTAAGTGTCCAATACAGGAGAATGGACAACATAATTTACCATGGTAAATTCGATTAAGGGTGTCCAATACAGAAGAATGGACAATAGAACATACGCGCAAAAGCTTCTGACTTCACGTCAGTGCTTGAACCAATTTTTTGACAAGGAATCAGCACCTAATTTTTTTCGCAAATATTCATAATATACCGGGTGTCCCAGTATACATGTTCCAATGGATTATCGCAGCCAATTCAAAAGATAGAAATTTTAAAATTTTATGATTTTCAATTCGTTCAAGGAACCTTCAACTGAGAAAAACAAAAATTGAAAGTCACTTTTGGTTTGACCGGCTGTGACGGCAATTCTGCTCATTACGGCCCTGTAGCTACCAAAAGTATATATAGATAAGGGGGGGATATGAAACAGAGTATTATTAGGTTTAATTGGGAGCGAAATGAAAGAATATACATACAACATTGTATAAAAAAGAGCCCAATGGAAGCCCCTTATCAGTTTGATAAAAGAGATCAACGTGTTCAATATTTACTTACCTCTGGTTTGTTGTGCGTATCCACATCTAGAGGGGAAGCGAACTGGCAAATCAATGTCGGTACTTTTTTTATAACTGAAACAAATTTCGTCATCAAAAATCTGATTTTCGTATCCATAAACGATACAAATTCCGAAAAAAATAACGGGTCTTTCATTAAGAGTGCCCCATTTTGTTTTGTAAATAAAACACATTATTTATTTGAAAATTATTATCTTATACAGGGTGAGTTTTTGACCACTGCATTAATTTAAACCAAAGATTCCTCTCATCAAATTAGTGTCCGACCGAAACTGGTATTTCAGCCGAAACCGAAACCGAAACCGAACTTTCGGCCAGGGTCTCAGTTTCGGCCGAAACCGAAACCGAAACCGAAACTTTATATTTCATACTGATATCTACTGTATTTTTTACAATTTAATTCACATATACATAAAAATAGTTAAGGAGTGTTAAATAAAATAAAAAGACATTTTTTTTGAGATCTTTATTTATTATTTTGGTATTACCAAGTTATCAAAATAATCAGTCGAAGTATACAGGGTGATTCCAAATCAGACGTGAACCTTAGAGGAGGTGTTAGTATGGATCATTTGATGTGGTTTGAGCCATTTTTATTGATGACCAAAAATCAACGGTTTCCGAGATATTTGAGTACTGGTTCTGTTGAAAAAGAATTAGTATGATTTGAAAGGGGATATGAGAAGCAAATAGAGGAAAATAACGAATTCAATATTTTTTTTGCAACTAAGCTCGAAATTACATTAGAATATGTATTCATAAATTATGTTCCACCATTCCATAGGCTAGCACATGCCTGATTCTGATATCTTCAGTTGTTATTTTCCACCTGAAATTTACTCACGCTGTCTTTTGATACACATTCACTATTGCCATTCAAAAGGTTGCTTATAAAAAATCTGCTGAAACGAAACTAGTTAAGCAATCTAACGAAATCTTTTAGAGAACGAAGAAGGAATTTGGTAAGTTTTTAAAATAATTTTAGCATACAAAATTGTGAAATTCGAAAGTTGCAGACTTATTGATATTAGAAATTGATTTTTCATTTACTCATATACCACATTTCAAATCATACTAATTCTTTTTCAACCTCTTATACAGCATAGTTTTGCTTTTTTCGTACATATCATATTCTTTTCTGATGAAAATAAACCAAAATTATCACCAAATTTGGTCAACGTAGAAAAAATTTACGAAATATGTACCTACTATAAGTTCAGAAATCTTTTGAAAATCACCCGAACTCCAAAAACCGTTGATTTTCGGTTACAAATAAATATAGATTAAACAACAGCTAATGTGTCATACTCCAAGTTTCACGTCTTATTTGGAATCACCTTATGTAATCTAATTAATAATCATTAAAGTGAATTCTCAGTCTTAACAAAGATAGATCACAATAACTCGTACGACAATTACGTACTACCTACTTATAACTCCTGGCCAAACGACCAGGATAATTCACGAATATTCTAGTTTCGGCCTGGCCGAAAGTTTCGGCCATTTTGGGCCGAAACCGAAACTAAGGCCGAAACTAGATTTCTTGGCCGAAACTGGCCGAAACCGAAACCGAAACCGAACTTTCGGTCGGTCACTACATCAAATGAAACACTTTTTTCATTTAACATTTTTCCAAATTCAGCTCAGGTAAAAAGATACAGGCTATTTAAATTTCGAAAAAAAATCAGTTTTTATTTGGTAGCTTTGACATCCTTTTTTCGAATAAAATGAATGTTGGCGTAAAGTTTCCTATAACTATGATACATATTTTCCAAATATTAGTTATTTTCTACTTCTACTGGTTTTCTAGTTATGGACTCGTGGATTCATAAAACTAAACGAAATTAGCATAAAGAAAGCATATAAAGTTTTTCTTGAGTCATTTCAAGAATATTCCATCGTTTTAGAACATTATATTATTCTTCATCATTTCTCATTAAACGCACCGTTTTCGAGAAATTCTTCATTGAATGTTTTAATATGGAAAACTTCAGAAATTTCACTACTTTTATGGATCCGTCCCTGAGCGTTGGAATCCCGAATCAAGCTATAAACCACGTTACCATGCCTTATTCTCGTCCGCCAACAATGTCATAGATAATTTATATGCGGGAGTGTATTAGCACATTGTGAAATCTTTAAACGCTTGTAACTTTTTACCTGAGCCGAATCTGGAAAAATGGTAAATGAAAAAAGTGTTTTATTTGATGAGAGGAATCTTTGGTTAAAATTAATGCAGCGGTCAAAGACTCACCCTGTATATAAAATTCTCGTGTCACAATGTTTGTTCCCGTACTCCTCCGAAACGGCTTTACCGATTTTTACCAAATTTTATATACGTATTCAGTAGGTCTGAGAATCGGCTACTATCTATTTTTCATACCCCTAAGTAATAAGGGTTGTTCACCCTTAAATTTTTTTTTTTATTTTTGGACGAAATTTTTTGTTTTTATTTTTTTATAATGTGGCATTATAAAATACATACAACCCTAAATTTTCATTCTTCTATCACCAACCCCTATTTTTTAATAGCCATTTTAGTAATTAATCATCTTTCATCCCGCTCGATAACGCCGTATTTTTTGTGAATGTTTTTCACTCTATTTCGATTAAAATTTCCCTGAGCTTATGGCAAAGCTAAAATTTTTATATTTATTTTTATTAAAGTATCAAGGCAATGTATTCCTGCTATACTCAGTGCTAGATTTTTTAAAATTTCCGCGTCTTTCTGGATCAACACTCATTTGCTAGACTATACCGGTGTCACGTCCCAGTAAACAGCACGGAGTAGGGATGAGAACGAAGCCGGTCTACTGTCTTTCTCACCTTTTCTCACTTTTCTTAACCAGATACGTTTGAGTGGGTAGTTCGTATTCGCAATTGAACCCGGTAGGTGGCGCCGCAATCGTGATCTAGGTATTTTTTAGAATTACGTGTTTGAGTGGGTCCCTGGATAACTGGGAAATTCAATTGTCCCGGTAGGAGGCGCTGCAATCGAGCTCTAGGTTTTTTTTTTGAGATTTTTCGCATTTGGAAATAAAATTGCAACCGCAATAACCGATTTGGCGCAGGCGTGGGTCAGCTAGTTTCATTATAAAGTACAATGGATACCATTAGTTATGAAATATCATTTAAATGTCTACCATGGAAATGATGGCAGGAATGAAGTCGTTGAACCCAATTTTCCATGACACTCAAACAAATCAGGCCGTATGTTAGCAGTTACTCGTTCAATATTGACCCGCAAATCGTCTAAATTTTCTGGATAATTGCTGAAAAACAATAGCTTCATGTAAACCCAAAGAAAGAAGTCCAATTGAGTTAAATCGCAGGAACGAGGCAGATAATCTGTAGTAATCTGAAGTATACAGGGTAATTCCAAATCAGACGTCAACCTTGCAGGAGGTGTTAGTGTGGATAATTTGCTGTGGTTTGAGCCATTTTTATTGATGACCAAAAATCAACAGTTTCCGAGATATTTGAGTTCTGGTTCTGATGAAAAAGAATAAGTATGATTTGAAAGGGGATGTAAGAAGCAAATAGAGAAAAATAACGAATTCAATATTTTTTGTTGCAAATGAGCTCGAAATTTCATTAGAAAATGTATTCATAAATTATGTTCCACCATTCCATATAGGCAAGCACATGCCGTCTTTCTGATATCTTCAGTTGTTATTTTCTGCCTGAAATTTACTCACGCTGTCTTTGGATACACATTCACTATTTTATATGCCGGACATTCAAAAGGTTGCTTATAAAAAATCTGCTGAAACCAAACTAGTTATGCAATCTAACGAAATCTTTTATAGAATGAAGAAGGAATTTGGCAAGTTTTTAAAATAATTTTGGCATACAAAATTGTGAAATTCGAAAGTTGCAGACAAATTGATATTAGAAATTGATTTTTCATTTATTCATATACCACATTTCAAATCATACTAATTCTTTTTCAACCTCTTATATAGCATAGTTTCGATTATTTTCGTACATATCATATCCTTTTCTGATGAAAATAAACCAAAATTATCATCAAATTTGGTCAACGTAGAAAAAATTGACGAAATATGAAGTAAGTTCAGAAATCTTTTAAAAATCACCCGAACTCCAAAAACTGTTGATTTTCGGTTATTAATAAATATGGATTAAACAACAGCTAATGAGACATACTAACTCCTCCTCCAAGTTTCACGTCTTATTTGGAATCACCCTATGTAATCTAATTAATAATCATTAAAGTGAATTCTCATGAATTCTCAGTCTTAACAAAGATAGATTACAATAACTTGTACGACAATTATGTATACCAACTTTTAATTCCTGGCCAAACGACCAGGATAATTCACGAACAGTCAAGTTTCGGCCCGGCCGAAAGTTTCGGCCATTTTGAGCCAAAACCGAAACTAAGGCCGTAACTAGGTTTCTTGGCCGAAACTGGCCGAAACCGAAACCGAACTTTCGGTCGGTCACTAGCTTAAACCAATTTTTTCACTTAATTGTTTATAACTATTGCAATTTTTGCGAGTGGCCTTAGCATTATCTCAAAAACTATCTACATGCCATTCCGAAACGAATGACACCTCAATCATAATTTTCGGAGAATACGCAAAAATTTTGACCTATAAAGCACTTGTTGACTAGACTAGTAGCGACGCTGGAATTTTAATTGCAATAATCATCCCATGCAAACCGAGTGTAGGAAAGGGAAATAGGATATTGGAATCGCGTCTATTTGGTATGCCCGTGTGCGTAGGCTGTAAAACAGTACTGTTGGACAGAACTTCCGCAAGTTTTCTGCCCAATCTATCAGCGCCTTCAGACTCCCATAATCTATTATGCAATTATCCCACTACTTTCGAAGTTGAGGATTATCAATATCTTATCGAATCCGAATTTTTTCATCTCGAGTAAACAACCTTGTTTTGGTTGTTTTATTGATATTCTCAAATTAGCAACTGCTAGGATATCGAGACTAAAATAAAATTGTTTTTTGTTGAGAGCCAATGGTTCATAACAACGCAAGTACTCGAGGTGTTTCCTATTGACTTATTGTGTATGCTATTTTCATCAATTCCTTGATAAAATTTGAATAAATAAGATGAAATATGTTTGTATGAAATTATACAATACTAACAATAATATTTGTTCTCCATTGATATTGAAAATATGAACCGAGCTTCGTAAATCAGGAAATGTCTTCCGAATGAAGTCTATATTAGAGATGCGTTATACAGGTTGTCCCCATAGTCGACGACAAGCCGGAAGCGGGTTATAGGCCAAGTGATAATAGTTGAAAGCTTAAAGATGCTCGGATAGGAGCCTAGCGATTGTGAGCATTTGGTGCCTGGTCCATATACATTCCGGAAAAATTATAGCACTCTGGTACGAACTTGCATAAATAAACTGCTTCACAAGAGTTAGGGATAATCGTTTCAATTCAACTAAAATAACTGACATTCTGAAACCTTTGTTTGAGCTGAAAACGTAATTTAATATAGTTTTAGGTTCAAAACTATAAATGCACTTAAGTTTTTTGGTCTGCAACATACACAGGGTGATTAACAGAATAGGGTCAAATTTAACGACTTTTAGTTCCGGACATTTTATTGTTTTTTTTGTCTTTTTATGCCTTCAATACAAGGTATGGCCACCACGGGCATCAATGATCGCCTGACATCTTCGTTGCATACTGTCAACGAGGGTGTTGAGCATATCTTGAGGAATTTCATTCCATAAACGAGGCAGTAGTGCTTCGAGGTCATTCAATGTTTCTGGTGGTGGTTGGTGATCATCTAGTCTTCTTTGTAGCATATCCCATGCATGTTCTATGCAGTTTAAGTCTGGCGAATGCGGAGGTATTGGTAAATGTGGAATACATGCTCGTCTCGCGCATTTTCTACTATTGCTGCACGATGTGGTCTTGCGTTATCGTCAAGAAATTGGCACTACGTTGCCAATGACATGTTCCCTATAATGTAAAGCAGTCATATTGCCAGGACAAATGTGAAGGTATGTGCGCCCGTTGTAACATATCCCAGCCCATACCATAACAGAGCCTCCTCGAAATGGATGAACCTCTTGTACATGACGGCGATTTCGGGGTATACGCGGCATAGCCCATACCCTTATTCTTCGAGAATCTGAAAATCGACCGTATCTGGATTCATCTGTGAAAAGTACACAACGCCCATTGGACGTTCAGATTAACATGCTGCCTGGCCCATTCTAATCTTTGTCTTTTATGCTCACGTGTTAACGGAACACCCCTAAATGGACGTCTAGAAGTCAGGTTAATCTCCCCCAAACGACGTCGGATGGTTTCAGTGGAAATTTCAGGACCATTGGCATTTAAAAGTCGATTTCTCAGCATCCTACATGAAGAAAGAGGATATCTCCTCGCCGAAATGGTGACAAAACGGTCTTGTGCGGGTGTTGTTTTTCTTGGACAAACAACCCTATGTCTTTCCTGCACCGAACCTGTCTCATTGAACCTATTCCAGAGTCGCGATATTACACTTTGCGATACTTGAAATGTTTCTGCCACAGCGACTTGAGTGAGGCCACCCTGTAGTATACCGATAGCCCTATTAACCTCGGCGTTTGTTAATTTACCTCTTGGCATCTTAAGAAGCTCGTGAAATTTACTAAGTTCGATATCGCTAAGAGACTGACAATAAATTAACTGCATATTGAAATGCTAAATCTTACGAATGATGTGAAAAACTGCCAAACTCAAGAAAAAAGACGACCAGATGGTGAAAATATGCATTCAAATCGAATTAATAAGTTTTTATTGGCAGTTGATCATGTTTTTGATATTGTCCTTAAAATTTTACGCCCCTCAGAACAACTTAATATGATATCCCTAACTCTTGTGGAGCATATAACGACATACGACTGTTCCCAAGTCGCAGTGGTTAAATTCGGAGCTACTAGAACTCGGGGATCCGCGGTCTAGCTCCAGTGGAGATGGGAGTGGGTTTCTAAAAAGGGAACCTAGTAAATGGGCGCCAGGTAAATTTAAGTCTCCCAGATACCCCAGCGTAATGCAATAATTCCTAAATTCACCAAAAGAATATTCACGCTGAAAACAAACCATTTATTCCAGTAGCTTACAACCCAGGTCTTTAGCTTCAATAAAGTAAAACTACTATGAAACCCTGAATAAGGGTGGCGGAAATTGTACGTAGATGATATTATTATTTGATTCAAATACGCGTCGCTTGAGCTCAGGCGCATCCACGTTTCTTATCTATGATCATATATGACTACCACAAATCTTTCCCCAATTTCCGCTTTACAACAACAATAATAATTTATATAATTGATGATAATAAGTTCACGTTATATATATATAGCAGGTATAAGATATGTTTCGAGATATGTTTCTCATAACTTGCGTGCTGATATTCCTTGTTCCTGAACGTAGTACTGCGTCGATGTTCTCGCAATAATGTCCTCTTTCTCTCTGTACTCGTAGTCTGCAACCCTCGATTAACTGTCCCACAGCGTTGCTTACTGACCACCTTGTATATACTCGGGATCGGTAACACTGCGTTGGCTGTCTCACAGCGCTACTTATGGACCACCTTGTATATATCCGAATGTCTCAGTTATACTCTTCCTGACATAAAAAATCGAGCTGGCCTCAAAAACTCCTGCCACCATAAACTTCGGACTGCCACAAAAATCCGTGCCTGATGTTCGGGGTTGTCCTGCACACGTTTGCTTCGAAACCAAATCTTGTCGTGCATCCACCAAATAATTCTTCAGGCATACAGCGATGTTCTGGATATAGAAATATAATTACGACCTGAATTGATTCCACTATAAATGACGAGAATAGAACATCTAACACATACCTGTCAAAGTCGCCAAGATCGTTCACGTGTTCAACTCTTAGATTTGCAGAAAGGTCGTTAGATCCTCTTTCGAGACGAGTGCAAGGTACCTGTTATCTTCCCAAATCAAACCAATGTAACCCTCACTCCTAATTCGATTTTCGAAACTATATCCAATTAAGAAGAAATCACCAATTCTTACGAAGTTCCGAAAATACGCCTAACCTACTGCTCCTCCTTCGAGTGTTGACAAAATGGACGACCTCATGTCCCTGACTGGCGCAGACCCTCACAAATTTCCGACCGTCACAATGCAACAATATTGCCAACATATTCGGTTCTTCGAATCCAACAATTATTATTTAGCGTCGATTGGCACCACTGAGATCCAATCTCAAATTCGATGTCAACAAACACGACATAAATGACACTCGCCAACCAAACGTAAACAAACCCCTGCCCGGGTTAAAAAGAAACGTTACAAGCAGTTTATCTGAAGTTTAGAGATTAGGATTGAATACTTACATTGAAGATGCCAACATCTCCATATTACGTTGTTCAGTCTAATTTTCTCCTTCCACCGCAGTCTTATACCTCTGAATCTATTCCACTTTGGTGATGTTAGTTTTTGTCTGGAAGAAATTTCAGATATTAGAACTAATAATTAAGTACCAAAATACAATATATTAGAAAAGTATAACAAAATACACTTTTACTTCCAAGAGGTTTAATGCTATTATGGCGGAAATATGAGGAAAATCATACATTTCAAATAGAAAATATCAAATCTTTTGCCTTATTTGCGTCCGTTTGAATTAGTATACCTAACGAGTAAATGAACGTCCATAATTGTGATATACAGGGTGATTCACGAAGACCGTTCGTTGGAATATTTCAAAGAAAAACTCGAGATGAACACTTGAAATTTTATAGTTAAGCTTTATTAGGAGAGATTAAGGCTGGTTTTCCTGTCACGCTGACGGTCGGCGCTGATGAGTCAATATGTATGTAGCTATAGGTAGCGTTTTCGAGTCACGCAGCGCTGACGGCCGTCAGCGCTGAGCTATATACGCGCACGTACGCGCCGGCGCGTCGGCGCCGCTGACTAGCTGGCGCCGACAAGCCTCCACATTCAGTGAGCCAGAGACAATAGCATCCTTCTATTTCTTTTTGTGATCAGCGCGATACTAAAAGGATCCGAGCTGACCGATCAGCGCTGACCGTCAGCGCCGACCGTCAGCGTGACAGGAAAACCAGCCGAAATCTTGGAAAAAAAATCAAATTCGTTTGACTTCCGGTTTCACCGAAAATGATACCTACTTTGGTTTTTAACAGGGTTCGGAAATATCATGATATTTATATAAATATCAAAATATCGGATATATATCGATATATATCCGATATATATCAATTTCCTGATATTTATTTTTGAAAACAATTTTTACAGTTTTTTCTTAGTTAAAATCAATAAATCAAACGCATTAAAATGGTGATTTACCAAATTTATTAAAAAAATTAAACAAGATTCTTAAGAACGAAGAAAATAACAAAAATAAAAAAAGTTAATTAGTTAAAAAATGTATCAAAGGTATCAGAAAGAATCTCCTGTGCAGACATAGTGGCCTCATCTCTTATACATTCTTATTGCTACTATTGCAAGCTTTAGATGTAGACGCATACTCTCTGTTTAGATATTTGAACAAAAAAACAAGTTTGGCTGTTTTGTCAACGTTTCTTAATTTTGATTGTACCAAGCCGAATGCTGAAAAATACGATTCCGCGGCGAAATTAAAAAATCACCATCTAAAGCTATACGGGGATTCCCCGAAAATGCGTTGCTAAATACCGGTTTTCAGCTGTTGGCTGTGGCCCTTTGACGTGGCTCAGACGTGCTCTTATATCGCGATAGATTATGAATTTTTTAAGCAGCGTCGCACATTTTTGTGAATTTATAAATATCCGTGATATATATCACTGCTTATAAATATCGATATATATCGTGTATATCATGATAAATATCGGGGATATATATCGGTCGAACCCTGGTTTTTAAGCGTATTGTCTGGAGAACATCGCGTTATCATTTTGTCCAAATGTCTGTAGTTTTCGAATTTTTTGCCGAAAATGGACTCAAACGGGTTCAACTCCCCGATGAAGAAGTCGAGGTCAAATTTGATTCTGTCCGGCCTGCCGTTGCCACGATATTTTTAGAACTAGCGACTTGAAATTTTCGAGGTAGGTGGAGCATCCCAATACGACGGACAAGTCCGTTAATGGACAAAATCGGTCCAACGGTTTCCGAGTAATAATATTGTTTTCAACCAATACAAATCCGATCGAATGGAAACTAGGTGAATAGTTGTAGAATATAAATCCAAGCAAGTTCACGAAATTTCGTGAGTATCGTATCACTAGAAAATAAAAAAAAAACTAATTAAAAAATATTTTTATGTCACGATAACTTGAGAACGGAAAGAGATAGCGACTTGATATTTTTAGGGTAGGTTGTGCATCTGAATACGACATTTGAGTTTGTTTATAGGGATAATCGGCCAAACGGTTCTGGAGTTATACCCATCTGAAATTTGGCTGTAATTTCCTCAATAACTCGAAAAATAAAAAACCAATTAATCTCGAACATGGTTATTAGTTGTACAATGCCAACGCAAAAATTCGAATCGTATTAATAGAAAATTTTTAAAATATCATTGATAATTATTGAAAAAAATTCTATATATCAGTAACTATTCGTCCGCCATCGCTGAAATTTGGAAATTTGCAATTTTCAGGGTAGGTTGCACATCCCAATGGGAGAGTTAAGTTCGTTTTTGGGTATAATAGGTCCATCGGTTTCGGAGTTATATCCATCAGGAATATTTTTTGCTCGATAACTCAAAAAATATAGACTCGATCGAAATGAAGCTTGGTAACTAGTTGTACAATATATCGACATAAAAACGTGTGTAAAATTTTGTGAGAACCGTACCCCTACAAAATTTTTAAAAAATTACGAACAAAAAAGTTTAAGCACTGGCGTGAAGTCAGGAGCTTTTGCGCGTATGTTTTATTGTCTATTCTCCTGTATTGGACACTCTTGATCGAATTTACCATGGTAAATTATATTGTCCATTCATTGGACACTCTTAATCGAATTTACCATGGTAAATTCGATCAATATAAATTAGCCCAACCCTGAACTGAACGCACAAAAACATAAATGCTGAAAATAACAAACACATTAAATCTTTGAATTTGTTGATAAGGTTTTTATGTGGAAAATTTTCGGCCTTATCAATAAAACGAAATATTTCAGTTATTTATTACCTATATTTTATAAACATCGAACATATTCCCTAGATAATATGTAATAAGGTCGGTTGACCTCTATGCTATAATTCGCTGCGCATAACCAGCAACTCAAATATGGGCTAATGAACTTTCGATTTTGTTATATTATGTAGTATTGGACTTGAGGAAGGGGGTGTTTGTGTACTTGAGAATTTATAGAATTGTATTTACAATAACATTATCAATCTGTTACAATTTTGGAAAAACTGCATAAATATTTTGATAAATTTCGAATAAAGTCAGATTTTATTGTACGTTTGGAAGATACATTTCTTTAATATAAGCACATAACATTCATTTATTTTCGAGATATATACCTACTTAATGTCTCAAAAAACTACGAATGAAAAATTGAAATAATTTACAGGGTGTTTTACTAACCAATTAGAAAATAACAGTGCGGTTATATTCTTACCGCAATGCTGTAGCGTGCGGTAATGTTACAAATGGATTATTACAATAAAATGAAACAAAGTATGGTTTTGATTTTTATATTATTTTAATCAAAAATTGTATATTTCGTATTTTATGCATTTTAAGTAATACTATTTTATCTATATCTACTTACTTTCGGCGACAAAAAGATGTCATCTGGGGCCTCTAAAATGAATTTCTGAACTTGTTCCTGGGTTAAAATTTTGGATTTTTTCGGTTTGTATCCTATAGCTTGACGTTTTAAAAATGCTCTCAGTTTTTGATACTGGGCAATAATAATATTATTTTTAACAGACAAATCGAAGCATGGAATAATATGCCCACAACGTCGAAGATTTCATTGTTTTAGCCAATTCAGCAATTCAGCTATCAGTACATTCTCAGGAAAGGATACACTGTTGTTTTTTCAGCAAAAATCCATGAAGCGTTGGTACGCAAGTTCATACTTCTCCCTGGATTTCGCCGGAAGTAAATTCAGTGAAGCCGCGTTCGCGGCTTCTACTAGTTCAGGAGGCGTGCAAGTTAACAATTAATCACTATCAGTTCATATTTATTAATTCTTTTTTAATTCCTTATAAAATATAACGAATCAAACAAATCCAGCTTGACAATGATTTTACTTTTGTCATAACAAAGTAATTTCCATGGTTACCACTTCTATATTTCAAAATGAACATAGAGAAACCTATTTAAACTTACTTGATTACATCTTGAATGAAATATTTTTCAATTAATTTTTTAAATGTAAATCAACGATCGAAAAAAAAAATGGTATGTATAATTCGTGGGAAAAGCATAATATTCCAGTGTTACCAGACTTGAAATTTTAAAGCCTACTTGATAAAACAAATTTAATTTTCTCGAATAAGGTCGATTTTAGACCAAGAATACAATTTTTTGTTTAGTAAACATTGGCTGTTCAAATGAGCGTCTCAAAACCGTACTTTTTCCAGTGGCATAGAAGTTGGGGAGAAAAACACCCACTACCCCTTCAAAACCTTCACCAATTATGGCTTAAAAAAAAAGTTTCCGCACAAAACATAGCTAATTATGAGTAAGAAATGCTTACGAAAGCTGTTTTCTGTCGGATAAACGGCTCCGGAGATAATCGCAAAAAACGATTTATTTTTTCAATTTCAACACGCTCTCGAAAATGGTGCATTTGAGAGCGGCAGTTAATAGAAACTTTTTTCTAATTTTTGTACGAGCTATCACATCCTGAAGTCCTGCGCACATACATATGTATTATGAAACACCCTGTATAGGGTTTTTCTTTTTTTAACGTCTCCCAAAATTATACGGAAAACTAATAAAGATAATTTCATGAAATTTACTTTCAGTGTGTTAATAGGGATGCTGAGAAAATATAAAATGTTGAGAAAATATAAAATATTTTCATGTTTTTGTCACTTCCGGTTATACCGGAAGTAGCTATCAACTTCATGTTTTTGTCACTTCCGGTTATACCGGAAGTAGCTATCAACTTCGTGTTTTTAAATGGCTGTTCACAGAAGTATCGCATTAGGAAAATTGTATTTTAGTTATGGTTACGCACAGATAATCAATTCTTGTAATTAATTACTTCTGTAGCATATATTGTTTATTTACTGTATGATAATACTTGCATAACCTTTTTTATTATTATTATTATTATTTAGGAAATAAATTTTCTAGTCACGGTAATAGCCACCATTCACTGTTGGTCTCGCTGTAGGGTCAAAAATTAACAGTGCTGTGCCTAAGGTGTCCTTGGGGGAAGACCTTTGGCTGGATCAGTATAATAATATACAATTAATATTGGATTCTCCATTGAAAATAAATATGACTTCGATCATTTGACTTCACTGATATTCCGAAGCTTTCCAGAGATATTTGAGATTTTACACAAATAATCTCTATTCGGGATCAGAAAGATGGTTATAGCTACTTGCCTTTCAGCGTTACAAGGATGGAATTTTCAGGAACTATTACTGAAGCCATGTACTACGATTTTCACTATGATTTTCAGGGAAAAAATCTACAGGGTATTCACAAAAACATGCCGAATTTTGATTCGAGTTTTTGATAAAAAATTTTCTTAATTCAAATGGGAACCCATATTTTGTTTATCGAATTATGATTCTATTCCTAAAAACAAATAAATAATGTCCTATCAACCATATGCGCAAAATTTACCCTTTTCGAGAAATTCCAGAAATAACATGTACTGAGGTAAGTAACGCATTCAGTTCAAATTAGTTATCTTATTATCAAATAATTCAAAATTGGAAATGGTAAAGGAATTCACATCGGAAAAATTCATTTTCATTCAGTATCATTATGTTCACTGTTTACTAAAGTTTATACAAAATGCTTGATTTCACTAATGATTTCTTGAATCTCATACTTATTCATGTGAATGTAATCGACTTGCGAATAGAACAATAAAATTAGACTCTACATTGAGAGATTTCCTGACCCACCAAATGGACAACACGAAGAATTTGTTGGTTCATTTCATAACAAAACTGTTAGAAAAAGAGAAATGTTGTGGATGATGAACATAACAAAATCATAGTTTTGACGTATTTTCGTGAACCCGCAAAATCCTCCAAATGACGAGAGATCTAGGATTATGTTGTTCTCTAGCTTCAGGAGAATTTTGAAAAAACATAAGATGGATTCTTACAAATTTGATTTAGAGTAACATTTGAAGGAAACTAATTTTTTAAAAAGGATACAGTTTTGTTAAACAATGCTTATTCGAATTCAAGAACATAGAAACTTTTTGGACTGTGTAATTTGAACTGACGAATCAAAATTCACCAAGAATGGTACGTTTAATAGCCAGTTTGATAGGCATAGCAGTTATTATTGCTCGCATTAATGGGACGAGGAAAACAATCACCACTTTAGACATCGGAATTTTCAGGAGCTCTTGAGTTTCAATGTTTTTTGTGCAATAAAAAATCAAGCAATTCTTGATGTTCATATTTACGATGGAATTTCAACTGGTAACGTAAGCCACTTGAAGGATGCATTATATAATTTTTAAATTTTATTTCTTTAGCACGGCAAAGAAAATCTTAACGTTCAAGAATATTCAACTACATCTAGTAATAAAGCATAGAATATAGATATTCAAATTGATGTTTTGCAAGATTCCAACTTTGTTTATTTCAATAAAGATTTCGACAAATCCTTGTTTTGATAGTATCTTTATCAAAATTTCATTCTCTCATCATTTACTTCTTAATGACCATCTTTAGGATATAGAACACACTGTGAGTTCAAGACAGCCATTGTTATGGAAAAAAATTACTTTAAATAAAGTAAAAGATATGTCTGAAGTATACAGAATGGAACAAATCGGTAATAAATTGCTGCCCAAATGTGGACACGGTTTTATATGAAAGATGTCAAACCGAATTTGGCGTAGAGCTGGGGGACCCCTAGTAGATTCTATCAGAGGTCACTAGTCCTTTTTTCAAAACATAATGCTGTACTGCACTACTATGCTAAGCAAATAAATTATCCTGTCTGGTACCAACCTGGATAACATTACATAATATAACGGTGTTTTTATATTCATAAGTAGACTTTGTTAATTCACAAACAAACGTGTGATAATGATAACAGACTCATTGTGTGTTATAATCCTTCCATTTGAAGTTTTACCCTTTATTACAATATATCTATTCTCGGATATTAATTTATTCTCATTTATCATATTTCGAACATCGACATTTCTTGGTCACCTTAATTTAGTCATATTCAACTTTGTAAAATATGAGTGTATAGATCAGGAAAACTCAAAATGTGCTCACCTATATGCAAGAGTCATACACTGAAATAATTTTGATAAACTAGTATCGATTTCCAAATGTTGTTGTGTTGTATTTTTCAAAACATCTTTGACTCCTGTAGAAAATTGTTTAACAGGCACTATGGTAGTTGTATTTGTACTTTCCTCTGGCACAGGCACTGCGACCTCATCTTCATCATCCTGTGCTTCAGCCTCAAAATGAGACACCATGAAATGTCCAGAATGTATAGTTTCCCTTTCTGGTTTTTCCACTTTTAGTGGTATAATATTTGTGGCGAACATTTTTCAAATATCATTTGAAAACGGTGAAAACAATGTTAAACGAACACAAGAGCACGTTTTGTATGAAAACTACACGAGTTACTGCTATCACAAATCTGTAAGATCAAGGACTGATTAGAGGGTCACTAATAATAATGAAAAATGGCGATGAAGGACCCGATTAGCAGGAACGCTCTTAACTTGTTGATTTTTAGAGGGTCACTTGTTAACATACAAATTATTCTACACATTTCCATAAATGACCTGAACACACTACTTTAAATCGTATAACTTGATGTCACTCACTGATTAGAATTGGGAATTATATATTATAGTTTCATAATTCATATAAATATTTCTGAGTCTATAGTTAATTCGAAATTCACAAGTGACGTAGATATGAATAAAAATAATAATCACTATGAGCCGTGTTTATTATGGAAACTTTAATGAAGTAAACGAAATAGACAGTTTATGAAAATAACAAATTACGTAGTGCTTTATCAGCTGTCAAATGTCAGAGTTATATGTATTCTATGAAAGAACTACACAGAAACGATGCGTAGTTCCAATTCTTCCTGTTCCTAATAATGGGAGAATTTTGAATTTAAATTTGCTTAACGTGAAAATATGTATCCGGAAAGTTGATGAATGCATTGAATTACACCTATCTTTTATTTGATGTATTCATATAAGAGAGAAGGCTAATTTATTAATTAAGTGAGTACTCTTTATAATGGAAAAATACATTGAAAGTTCCTACTCTACAAATTCTAGTAAATCAGGTATCCATATCCTCTGCTCACCAACCTGGGAGTATAAGTAGACTGTGGAATCATGAACTCCAAGAGTGAGTTTGTGATAGGGCACCTGTAGTTTGTTAATTCCAAATTTACCAATAGCAAAGGGACAACGATTAATAAGTAGAGCTGATATAGGAAAACTTATTTATTGATTTACATCTTATTTTTACAACAAAAAATTTAATCATGTCAATTTGATTCGTCTTCGGACTCCTCTATGTTCATTACTTTACTCTGTTTTTTCGACTTCACCTCAATGTCAGAACCTTCCTCATCCGAAGAATAAATAGTAGCAGCCGCTGCTTTAGTATTACCTGCACCTTGCTTATATTTATTTTTGATAGCATTAAGCGAAATTGCACCATCATCATCACTTCCTTCTTCCTCGTGTCTGGATGTATTGAGAGAACGTGAATTTTCTTTTCTACTCCTTGGCTTAACAGCCCTTGCATGAAGTCTAAGCTTTTCTTCTTCTTTTTTCAATCTAGTGTATCTGTCTTGATCAGGATCCACGCCAACCTGAAAGTTAATAATGAGGAGGCTGATATAAATACATATTATATACTTATTTCAAACATTTCCCATTCAAGGATAAGAATTTCTATGAACAACAAAGATGATTTTGACAGTGGTTTTTGGGTTGTGTTCGAATATTAACTCCGTAGAGTAATATTTACTAAATTTCGTCCGAAAACTGAAAGGTTGGGTAAATTTTATTCCATGACTGTTGTTCGAAATGTCAGAGTTTTAACGCCGAGTTCATTTTACTCCTGTCAAAATTGACATTACTCATGGGACGGAAAATCTCATATCTTTGTCTCACTGTTTTATGAATGTTCTGTGAGGTAATTTAATAGTTTCAATACTGCTAACAATTATATATTTCTAATTAGAGTAACATATCTGTGAAGAAAACCATAATAATAAAGGTTTTTTCTTCAACCAACATAACCTATATTCCGATATTGGCACCTTCTGTCACTGTCAGAGTAAACTCCAGTGTAAATCTGTCAAACCTTCAAAAACTCTACTCCGTGGAGTTAATATTCGAACACAACCCTGGAGTGCCTTATGACGTGAATATTGGGTTTTCTCCATTCCGATATGATATAATTGAGAGAACCCCTCTCAACTATTTATTTCAGACCGTAAATCAGTTACAATAACTGGTAGAGAGACCCTGACTTAATCATGTAGGAAGAATCTGGAAAGGCTTCCCAAAGGTTTGAAAGTTAAATGTTAGGTTACAAAAATTTACCTGAGACAGAATTTTGATGCCTGAAGTCTTTTGGGACCTATCAGCCAACGATAGAGTCATCTTTCTGTGAGTGAAACTCTCTGTTGAATGAGGTCGGAAACTAAGTTTCGTCCTGAACACAGCTTGGCCCTGTAAACCAGTACCTTGCCTGATGAATAAATGGTTATGATCGTTCTGTAAAGGCTGCTTATATACATCGAAGATTTCTGAACCTAAATGCAAGCTGAACGAGCCATCTGACCATTTTATGAACCTCGCGTTTGACTCTTTCTTGAAATTTCCATCTTTGTCCATTACGTCTCGCCATCTTATAGTATTCTCTACTTTCAATTTCAGTCTGAAAGCAAAATAATATTTTCAGACACTCGTATTGAAATTGCTGGAAAACTTTACTGCAAACTCAAAATAACGGATTAAGTAATTTATTTGACAAATGAATCTATAAAATATTTAATGAAATCCTAGTGATTGTATCAAATCTGCAATTTTAACAATAATAATGTGTTTAAAATGTTCGTCAGATTTTTTTTGTTTTCCTTTATATTTTTTACATAATAGTAATATTAACAAATCGAATATTATTGAAAATATTCACCTTGCTCTTCCTTCTTCATCTAGAGTTTCTTCTTCGTCAATTTCATCCTCGTAAGTTTCAGGATCATAAGGTCTCGTCTCGACAGACAAAAAGTTAGGCAACTTCACGAAATGTATATCTCTACCAAGATCGCAGCTTATTTTGGGTATTTCTACATCGATTCGAGTCTCCGGAATAGGTTCTGGTTCATTTTCCTTTTCTTCCTCATCCTTTTGCTCTTCTTGGTCTGATCTCCCTTCATTATCGGATGTCTGTTGTGGTTGTTCCTCTTTGTCAGAAGTTTCCTCCTTTTCTTTTTCTTCTTCACTACTAATGTCGTCAGCGTCATCACCGAAAATTGCAGCAGCACTAACTCCTGTGGAAAATTTCAATATTGAATTGAATTATTTATGTTGCTGCACAAATATATTCTAAATTTTGTCATTACAATATATCTGATAAGTATATTGATCATTGAATCCACAAGTGAGCTGAAGCTCTTGACGCTACTTCAGTGCTTTTACAATTTTGTTATGCAAATTGAAACGAAATATGTGTTAAAGTAGCAAAAAATACCTTTTTTTTCTTCGCCTTCTTCTTCACTATCTGAATCGATAACTCCCTTCTTTTTTGGAGGTGGTTCCTGCCCTTCATTTCCCTCTTCATCATCATCCATCTGCTTTCTCTTCTCACCCTCCCCTTCATCAATCTGCAGATTACTGGGAGAATTTGACCTACTCCTGCCAGATTTTGAGGATGATCTGCAATATACCGAATTAATCCAAGTAACAAAGAGATCTCAAGAACTCAGAGATTACTAATCAAAGATGATGAATTGGAGGTGCAGTCAATCCATCCCCCAGATTGAAGTACCACATGGTAGCATTCAAGGTCGAATCATCTTTATGATCTTCATAAATGACCTCAACTCAAACATCAATGTTAATTAATAGGAACTCTAAAAAAATGATTTATCAAGCTGTGTTTGGGGCAAAAATTAGATATGGGATAATAACCTCAGAGTTCTAAAGAGATGTCAGACTATAAAAAAAGGGCAATATGTACTATATTAGAATTGAGTTTTTGTGAATCTTACAGGGGAAAATTTAGACATTATACTATGATTTTTCCTTCACATAAGCTGGCAAAAACAGAACAAGGACCACTATGCTGCTGCATAAAATACTTTTATAAATTACCACCCAAAATTAAAAAGGAAAAGAATTTCTGGAAATATAAAGCCGAAATCTATAAATGAATTCATGTTTTACAATACCTTAATGTAATTAGCAATTTTTTTACCCTAATTCAATTTCTAGTGTATGTTTTGTAACCTTTTCCTTGAAGGATTTGTGACATGCACTGTATTTCGAAATAATACGAATAATCGAATGAATGTATCGCACCTTGACCTTGATTTAGACTTCTTGCTCTTCTGTGATCCCGCCGATCCAGACCTGGACGAAGCATTACTTTTGGATCTTGATCTCGATCTAATAGATTTTGCCGATGCCGAGGATCCTGACCTTTTGGATACATATGATACATATATGAAACATCAACTTTTATTTCAAAATTCCACTTCTTAGCATAAAAAAAAGGCTATATTGCCGAGTGGGGAAACTTCGTTCACGACAGATTGAAGCTATTTGGTGATTTATTACATTCTTAATATCAAGCACTATTTTAAGAGATTTTATTTCATTTCAAAGTTCTATAGCTCTAAAAAGTAACCTCTATGTACATTCACCACGCTGTGGCTTCTTCAGGTTCTATATTTGAACGCATTCAATGTGATGAAGACTTAAATAAGATTTTACAAGTGGATATTCAAGAAAACAAGACTTGATGAGGTATTAAAAAATTAAAAGTCTAAAGTAAATAAATTTACGTATTCTTTAACTTCAAAATGATATATTTGTTGTTTTTACATATTATTTCCACTAAATTTAGTGTGTATGAATTCGGAATAAGAAGATCTTTTAAAATGTGCAAAAAGATACAGGGAGTCCCATTTAAATTAAAAGAGTTGAGGTTATTTCTGCTGAAAAAATATGGCATCAGATGCGTGTCATTGTACTTGCATGCAAAGTTTCATAAATATTGTCTTTTTCATTTCAAAGATATTTATTTGGTTCCATACTTTATCAAAACCTTATATAATAGTGTTTAATCCTGAGACTTACCTAGATTTATGAGATGATTTATTTGATTCATGAGAACCAGACCTGGATCTTTGACTCGATTTATTTGAAGCTCTTGATCCAGATCGAGACCTATTTGAATGGGCAGACCCAGATCTCTTTGAATGGACTGATCCAGACTTATGTGAATGCACTGATCCAGATTTATTTGAATGCACCGATCCAGATCGAGACCTATTTGATTGGGCAGATCCAGATCTTTTTGAATGGACTGATCCAGACTTATGCGAATGCACTGAACCAGATTTATTTGAATGAACCGATCCAGATCGGGACCTATTTGAATGGGCAGACCCAGATCTCTTTGAATGGACTGATCCTGACTTATGTGAATGAACTGATCCAGATTTATGTGAATGCACAGATCCAGATCGGTTTGAGTGGACGGATGCAGACCTATTGGATTGGGCGGATCCGGGTCTAGAAGCTTGACTACCTGCAAAAACAAATACAAATTTTACATCTGAAGTGCAACTTTCCGTTATAAAAGGTGACTTATTGATGATTGTCCGAGTTGAAAAGGTAAATTGGATATGCAAAAGACGAGGTATTGCGTAGATTGCATCAGTGCAAGAATGAATATGGCACAAGGAACCAATATTCAGTTCTGTTATAGACTTGATATTACATTTCAAGAACAGCAATCAAGTTACCTGATGCATTGGAACCAGAACTATGACTTCTCTGAGACGCTGAACCAGCACTATGGGATCTCTGAGATCCACTTCTATTCGACTGAACACTTCTTGATCTTGATTTTCTAGACCTTGCAGGGCTTTGTGATCCTTGTGAATTTGGACTTTGCGGAGAGTGAGATCTTTGTGAACCGCTTCCACCAGATCTATTAGATTCAACCGATGGTGATCTCGATCGCTCACTATGCGATTTCTCATATTCCGGGGATTCTAAGTTATGTCCTGGTGTTGGAGCCGGTCCATGGTTTGATACAGGACTACCGCTTCTGCTCCTACTACTTCTGTCGGAAGCACTCTCAGAACCGGATCTAGACGACATATTGTTTTGATTTTTACTGTTAGATAATTCTTGTAACAATATCAAAACATTTCTGATTTCAGTATTATATTTATTAATTATTTATTTCCAAATTAACTTAAGTGGAGGTTAAGTTTAGTGTCAAAGAACAGAGAACTCTGTTTAAATTTTAGTCTTCTTCTAAACTTCAAAAAATTTAATTTTTTAATTGCCTCTGTGCAGTTTTGAAATTCATTTAATTACAGCTGGTTATCTCAATTAGGCTACTTAAATAATTCTAATTAATTAAGGAAAAACAATAATATTTATTTCCAGTAATTCACCAGAATAATATCTAGACTCTGTGATCATAATGGTAAATGTCAAAATTTCAACCTAGAAACGTCACATGAAGTACATAATAATATATAAAAGAGAAAGATAAGTTTTCAAATTGCTCCTTGTGTTTGAATGTATTTGTTTGTCATTTATTGTACTTCTTATGAAACTAAATGTTCACTTATTCACTGTTACAAGTCTACTTATGAGAATAGTTCTGTTGCTTGGATAATTTAATTTATTAGTGGTTACCTACATGAAAACTCGAAATATGGAACGAAGTTAATGGTTGTAATACATATCACTTTCTTGATGTAAACATCAATTGCGATCAAGACTTAAATAATGGAAAGTTCAAAAACTATTGTGGACTGGTCAGTAGAGGACACTGCAGTGTGGCTAGAAAAAGAGGGTTTTGACAGAGGAGTTATTCGCAATCTTTGTGAAGAGAACAGAATAAATGGAAAATGCTTATTAGCTATAAATGAAGCAGATTTCACCCAAGAACCTTTAAATAAGTTGCCATTAAGGGATAGGAAATGTTTGTATATATCGTGCAAAGCCTTACAAAGAGAAAACCAAAGTTTATTGCTACATTTAGGACTTTTAGACCACAGTTCTAGTTACTTCACTCACAATCATTGCCAAAGAAACGAGTATACCGAATTCATGGAAACGGAACGAATATCACCACCAATATCCGAGGATGGTAGAATTCTTAAGTTGAAACCAGAAAAGATTAAGGCATTGATTGCCTTTTTGTACTTAGTTGGTGTAACTTGGATAACTGCTTTTGTGATGGTTATTGTTCATGAAAGAGTACCTGATATGCAAAAATATCCACCCCTTCCAGATATATTTTTAGATAATGTACCTCATATACCCTGGGCTTTCGATATGTGTGAGGTTACTGGCACCTTTTTATTCACAATGTGGTTGTTTGTATTGTTCTTCCATAAGCATAGGTAAGTTTTTGATTTCCTTGGAATGCATATTTATAGCGCATGATTTTGGCTTATCGTTTGCATATTGTGGAAAAAGAATGACAGCTGCAAGTTTGTTTGTATTTATTCGCTCCATTTGATTAATTAATTTATGGTCAAGTCAAAAATATGACTTGTATAACTTCTGCCAGCATCTGTTACATTGTTGTTACTCTATTTTACATTTAACTTGAAATTTTATTGAAATATGATTTTACTGATTAAGAATCTGTTGCCAAATTCAGTTATGTCTATCTGTAAAGACGATATCTTGAATAGGCAAAATCTACCCATTGAATTAGGTTATACATTTGTATATCCATTTGAAATTATGTATTCCCAATATTTCTAGAATGTCAGATCCTAAGGAGTTGATATTCTGTATTTAGGTGTAGAATATAGACTTCAAGATTCATTCAATTATGACTATCTGTAAACACTATTTGAATGGGCAAAATCTACCCAATGAATTCAGAGAATCATCGAAAATCTTTGAAAAAATTTCTATTAATCAGAAACTATTCGTCCGACATTACTGACATTTCGCGAGAGCTTTCAAAATCTAACTTTACAGCCAAGTTCCAAATTTGAACAAGATCGGATCTATATTGTTGGAAATCCAAGCAGCCTTTGGTGAGTTCAGTAGCTGGATGGCTGAGCGTTGCCATTTTCTGGGTAGGTTGCACATTCGAATCCGACATTTGAATTAGTTAATAGGCATAATCGATCATAAAATGGTTTTGGAGTTATGCACATCTGAAATTTTGTTGTTATTTCCACTGTAACTCAAAATATACAAATCTGATCCAATTAAAACTCGGTAATTACTTGTAGAATGCAGACGCGCTAATTTTCGCGGAATTTCGTGAATATCGTATTCTGAAATTACTTGGATATACAGGGTATCCCAAAAATACCACGCGAAAGTGACACTGGAGATAGATTGGCATTAGGTCTATCAGATAGCATCAACATGACCTCAGTAAAAGTCCGCTGGTTTTCGAGATATCACCACTTTTGTGTATTTTTTAAAAATCTCCAGTTTTCATGGTATATCGATACGGAGCTCGTGTCTAATTAAATCGAGGTCGCTGATCACGAATATGCAATTAGTTTTTCCCTAAGTGGCGTACTTTATGAAAATTTTCACTGCGAGTGAAAAAATGGACGAAAATAGGTCAATTTTGGAAGTTCACACCGCCCAAAAAAATCCGAGTAAGGTGTTGTTGATTTTTGCCGTCATATATGGATCCTTTATCTACTGAATAATCCAAACCGAAAATGTCCAGGCCGTACTATTCGGAAATTATGATTTTTTTCCCAAGGGTCTGTTTTTCGGAAAACTCATTTCGCGGTATTTCCGCGGAAAATTCTCTAATGAAAAATCCGATCATATATTCGTAATCTACGTCCCCGAATTAATAAATGACGTAATTTGCATCGAAATCGGAGACCGGTCGAATTTTGGCAATTTTTTAATACATTAGCCTTAAAAAAATCCCATTTTTCGAGAAAATTTTTTTACGCAAAACTATGAAACGGGTACTTATTCTTATAGATTCGGGGCCGTAGATTCCGAATCTACCATCAGATATTTATTACAAAAATTTTCCGAGAAAATATCGCGGAAAGAATTTTCCGAAAAATAGACACTCGGGAAAAAAATCATAATTTCCGAAGCGTACGACCTGGACATTTATTGTTCGGATGATTCGATAGATAAAGGATCCAAATATGACTTAAAAAATCAGCAACACCCTACTCCGATTTTTTTGGGTGGTGGAAAGTTCGAAAATTGACCTATTTTCGTCAATTTTATCACTTTAAGTGAAAATTTTCCTAAAGTACGCCACTTAGGGAAAAACTAATTGCATATTCGTGATCAGCGACCTCGATTTAATTAGACACGAGCTCCGTATCGATATACCATGAAAAAAATTTTTGGGTCGGCACTTAGAAATATTTTTGACCAGGAATCGGAGGAAAATTCTTCTTTCCCGTCCCAAATCTATGATTTTCACATCTCAATAACGAAATTTTCCCCGATTATTGGTCGGTGGACGACGTTTAGATTTATGTATCTATTTTTTCTGTATCTCTATCCGTTAAATATTAGGTAATGAGCGAATCCGTCAAACGCCAAAAAGTTTTCTCTAGTATCCAACACATACAAAAATCTACAATTTTCCGATTAGGTCGACGCGGCTTTGGTTATTCACTAAATCGGGCCCGCAGATCACGAATCTGTAATTAGATTTTCCGTATCTCGATTAGTTTCGGAGCAATGACGAAAAAAGTCGCAATTTCTGGCTCTACCTCCGGAAAATGGACTAATCAGTCGGATTTTTCGCCATATTACCAAAATTAATCGAGATACGGAAAAACTAATTACAGATTCGGAATCTACGCCCTCGATTTAGTGAATAGCCAAAGCCGTGGCGATCTAATCGGAAAATTCTAGATTTTTGTATGGGTTAGAATCTAGACAAAGGACTCACAGCTCTGGCAATGTGTTAGTTGTTGTATGCATTTTATCAATATTTCACAAGAAATAGGTCATAAATACTTCTACAAGGGTTGAAGTATTACAAGATATTTTACTTGCAATTATCTTTTCGTGGAAAATATTAATTTCAAGGGTGAGACCACCCATGCAAAAATAAACCAGTTAACCCAAAACATTTAAGTTTTACAAGCGAGCTGCTTTGTTTAGAAATACAAATGAGCGCTTCCCAACATGTGAAGTCATGGGACGCAACAGTGGTGATATCTCGAAAACCAGCGGACTTTTACTGGGGTCATGTTGACGCTATCTGATAGACCTAATGCCAATCTATCTCCAGTGTCACTTTCGCGTGGTATTTTTGGGACACCCTGTATAATGAAATTCAATTCCGATAGAATTCATATGTTAGAATTAAAAATTCTGCGATCTAAGACGTACGAAATTTATTCATATCTTATAAAAGCATGACCTTTATACGTATTTGAAGTTTTGTATTGATCAGGTTACCGCAAAATGTGAAAAAAAAAATTGAAAATTGAAAAAAAAAATTCTACAAAAACTCTCGGACGGAATAAGCTAGGCAGTTGAAATTTTCACAGTAGGTTAGGGAGATGAATATCTCGGTTAAGTTCGTTATTGGGCAAAATAGGCCAAATGGTTTCGGAGTAACGAAATAAAAATTTTTTTTTTAAGTAACAAATTACAAATTCAATTTTTATTTAAGATGCAGTTTCACCATAAAAAACCATTGATATCATTTTCAACTCCAACAAGCTAATACTTTCGGAGATATGATTTCTCGAAATTTCAATAATGAATCGTGCTTCTATGTTTTCACAGAATGCTATAATTATTCTATCTATGCTTTATTATATGATCTGTGTATGTTCTACTATACTGTGAGCAATGAGAAAATAATTTGTATATGAATCTAATAATAGATTCATACTCTGTTCAACTCCAAAGGAACATAGTTCAATAGTTGATAATCGAACCAATTTATTGACTCTTTGGAAGGTTGAGATGATCTATCATAATCCATAAATATTATTAAGATACTATGAATTCTATTACTTAATTGTACTTTGAACATGAACTAGTGGAACTTTAATGACGTAGATATAATATACATATGTAATGTATATTATATATGTTATTAGAGATTTGGTTTATTATTTTTTCAAATAATAATACTTTGGAATGGTATTTTTTGGCGCTCTTGTTCCTCGGAACAGAGTAATCATTAAAGGATCAATTTGCCCATATGTCTGTAATTTTCGAATTTTTGGCTGAAAATGGTCTTAAACGATTTGGTTCGACTCACTGATCAAGAATCCGTGGTCGAAATCGATTCTGTCCGGCCGGCCGTTAACAAGATAACTCTATAACGAAAGGGGTTAGAGGATTGAAATTTGCAGGGTAGGTTTGGAGCGTAAATATCTCGGACGAGTTCGTTAACGGGCGAAATCCACCAAGCGATTTCGGAGTTATGGCCGTTTTAGTAACAACATTTTTTAGGAATATTTCCGAAACCGATCACTCGATCTATCTGAAATTTATCATCAAATTGTAGAATAATGACCTTTATATGCATGCGAAGCTTTGTATTGATGAGGCTACCGTCAAGTGTCAGAAAAAAAAATTTAAATTGGGTTTCTACAATAACTCGAACAGAATGAGCTAGGCAGTTGAAATTTTCAGAGTAGGTTTGGGAGATAAATATCTTGGTTAAGTTCGTTATTGGTCAAAATTGGCCTGGTGGTTTCGGAGAAACGAAAAAAACTGTTTTGTACATTACAAATTTCAAATTAAATTTTTTTTAAGATTCAGTTTCACCATAAAAGTCCATTGATATCATTTTGAACTCTAAGAAGCTAATACTTTCGGAGATATGATTTTGCGAAATTTCAATAATGAATCCTGTACTTAATTATTCTATCTATGATCTGTGTTCTTACATGACATCTTATTTTCCTATGAGAGATAAACGTCAGAATTATTTCTGGTTCGCAATTCTTGATTTAGAAAACACCTCCTATTGTAGGAAACAAAGTATGATTGAATGCAAAATGACCAACGAAATAACCTCAGCTATCGTAGAATTATGAGGATGATATGATATTATACTTTTGAGGTGATAATATAATGCCCGTGGATAATCCATATGATGATGGAAATATATTCTTTCGTAAGATACATAGTCAAATAATTGGGTTCAGAATATCTCCAGTAAAAACGAAACTGCAATATTGGCAGGACATTGACATTTGAGGAAGGAATATCTCAGATAAGTTCGTTTTTTAGCCCCCAATCTACATTCAACTATTTTTTTCCTCAATTTTTTTACATTCGAAAGTTTTCAACGGAATTTCTCACCGTTTCGCTCGAATTTGAAATGAACTGAAACAATTTCAGCAACGTCATGTAATGTCAAAGAAACTGCAATTCCCACCAAAATGTCAATTGTTGTTCTGGGGAACATCGCGTCATCATTTTGCCCAAATGTCTGTAATTTTCGATCCTTTTGCCGAAAATAGTCTCGAACGATTGGGTTCGACTCCCTGATGAAGAATTTGAGGTCAAATTCGATTCTGTACGGCCGTTGCCACGATAACTTGAGAACGGAAAGAGATAGCCGGTTGAAATTTTTAGGTAGGTTGCGCATCCGAATGCGACATTTCAGTTTTTTAATAGGCATAAACGGTTTTGGGGTTATCAATATCAATATCATTCCGAAATTTGGTTGTGATTTCCTCAATAACTCAAAAAATACGATGATGATTCATTTCAAACATAGCAATTAGTTTCAGAATGCCAAAAATGTTTGATAAACTTTGTGAAGATCGTATTATTAGAAAATCTTTAAAAAATCATTGGAAAAAATTCTATATATCAGAAAGTATTCTTCCGAAATCCCTGAAATTTTACGAGAACCCTCAAAACCTATCTCTACAACCGAGTTTCAAGTTTGAACAAGATCGGATCTGTATTGCTGGAGATCCGAGCATACTTGGGTGAGTTCCGATATTTTAAAAGGAATTTAAATCTAATACACAGTTGAATAAATACGACTTGAGGATTTATGCAGTATTTTTTTTTCGTATGCATATTATTAGATATTTGATGAATATCAATTGCGATAGAATACATATTCCAGAATTGAAAATTCTTTGATCTTTGACAATTCTCTTAACTAAAGTCCTTAAAATGGTACGAAATGTATTCATATCTCACAAAAGCTGAGAAAACACAATCGATGGTAAATTCGATTGAAAGTGTCCAATAGAGGTGAATAAAACATTATTTACAGTAATTCTGTCGATTTTAGGTTTCATTTTAATCAGATTCAAGTCTAATAGAGGTGAATGGACAATAGAACATGCGCGCAAAAGTACGAATCATTATTTAAATTTTGAAAAATCTCCGAAAGTATCAGCTTGTTAGAGTTGAAAATGATATCAATGGATTTTTATGGTGAAACTGAATCTTGAAAGAAATTTAATGTAAAAAAAAAAATTTTTTTCGTTACTCCGAAACCATTTTGCCCAATAACGAACTTAACCAAGATATTTATTTCCCATACCTACTCTGAACGGAAAACATTCACAGATTAATAGTTTAACAGTTATCGCTCTTACAATGTCAATGATCGTGCTACAAAAAAATTGTTAATTGAGTAATGGATAACTAATTGAAAAATCGCGATAAACATTTTTGGACCTCGAATAATAATTGTTCATTGGTCTATCCTGCAGGCGCCTGTATTTTTCAATTTTTTATTTTCATATTTAATAAGTTGAAATAATTGCCGTCCGTTTTTGGGCGCATTTTCAACACTCTGGGAAAATTATTAATATTGGTCCTACAGTTCCGGGAGTTGCGACTTTCTTTCAGGAAATTTCCTCTTCTTTTTGCATACCTTTTCAAATTTGAATTATCTCGAATAGTTTTTGAGAGATTGGCGAAAAACCAAACCCCCCTTTTTTTCACTTAATTGATTATAACTATTGCAATTTTTTCGAGCGGCCTTATCAGTTTCTCAAAAACTATCTAAAGGGTTTTCCAATAAGAGGTGTTATTTTGAATAGCCCGCTATTTCGGTAGATGTCACTTTTAATTCTGTCATTTTTTGACATTTGACAAGTAGAAACTACGCCATTAATAAAAATGGAACGATGCACGCTTCAAGAACGCATTGAAATTATTAAAATTCACTATAAAATGATGAAAATTTGGCAGAGACGGTTCGTAAAGATCGAACATTTTTGGGTTGTCGTGAAGCACCTTGTCGGACCGCAATAAAGAAATTGGTGGAAAAATTCGAGCTGTTGGGAAAAGTTAGTTATGTGAAGAATAAAACCCGTGCACGTCGCTCAAGAACAGCCGAGAATATTGCTGCTGTAGCCGAAAGTATTGAAGAAAACCCAGGTTTGTCCATTCCTCGTCGTTCTTCGGAATTAGGCATTCCACAAACGTCATTACACCGTATTTTGCATAAAGATTTGGGTCTTAAGGCTTATAAAGTTCAGTTAACACAAGAACTCTAGCCGGCCGATCATCAACAACGTCGTGTCTTTGCTGATTGGTTCGTTGAAATGCATGAAAATGATCCGGAATTCCATCGAAAAATCATCTTGAGTGATCAGGCCTATTTCCCCCTCGGTGGCTTCGTCAACAAGCAAAATTGTCGCATCTGGGGCTCGGAAAACCCAAGAGTTTTTGTTGAAAAGCCTCTCTATCCTCAACGTGTGACTGTTTGGTACGGTTTATGGTCCGGCGGTCATTGGACCTTACTTTTTCGAAAATGAGGCTGGAACAACAGTTACGGTGAATGGATTGCGCTATCGAGAGATGATTAATGATATTTTATGGCCGGAATTGGATGGTATTGATCTGGACAACGTTTACTTTCAACAAGACGGCGCTACGTGCTACACAAGCAACGAAACCATTGATCTTTTGCGGGAAAAATTTCCGGACCGTGTTATCTCTCGAAGAGGTGATCACAATTGGCCACCGAGATCTTGTGATTTAACACCTTGCGACTTCTTCCTTTGGGGCCACGTGAAAGAGAAGGTCTACGCCAATAGCCCAGAGTCGATTCAAGACCTCAAAGATGGAATTCGTGAGGCTATCGAGGACATAGGGCAGCCACTTTGCGATTTGGTTATGGAAAATTTTATTAAAAGGATATGGTCCTGTAAGCGTGGTCGTGGTAGTCATTTGCCTGATGTTATTTTCCACTATTAACGGCATAGCTTCTTCTTTATAATGAAATAAACATCCGATCATTTATATTGAAAAATGGCATTTTACTTTGAATATAAAATAAAACACCTCTTATTGGAAAACCCTTTACATGCCATTCGGAATCGAATGACACCTCAATCATAATTTTCGGAGAATACGCAAAAATGTTGGCCTAAAAAGCACTTGTTGACTCGACTAATAATACAAATATGAATTCCAGGAAAATTATTATTTCAACATGATAAAATCTGAATTTGCTACACTTTCTCTTGCTCAATCGATGTATCTACTTGAATTGTGAAGGTTTATTCGAATTTCTTTATGCGCAGTGGAGTAGAACTCAGATTCATATCACCGTTTGTGTAAAATAGTGACTGCAATGTTGGCGCGCTAGTTCTACCCGGAATAGCGAGCTATCGTTTAGCTCTAAAATGTGTATTTTTGGCCAAAAATGGCCTAAGAGGATTGGGTTCGACTCAATGATTAATAAGTCAAACCTAATTCTGTCCGTTTTTTGCGTAATTTCGTGAGAATTGTATCACTAGAAAATAAAAAAAAATTGGTTCAAGCCCTGTGGACAGGAGCTTTCTGGCGCTCTTGTTCAAACAGACAAATTATATCTCCGAAAGTATTGGTTTCTCAGAGTTGGGAATTATATCAATGGATTCCTATGATAGAAATGCATCATGAAAGAAATTATATTTAAAAAAAGTGTCGTTGGAAAAAAATGCTTCAAAAATTATCTTATAAAAAAAGGAGCGATCTACAGTGCTTAAATGCTTTAATGCTTTAAAAATTGTCATTAAATTTATTTATCAAGATTAAATGAGCAATCTGCAATGATTCATCCTCGTGGAATGGTTTGTTGCAACTTAGACTCGGTGCATAGTTTTCACAACTCGAAATAACTAAGGAAATTATCATGGCAGATTGTCCATTTATTCCTGATATTTGAGTAGGTAGTGGATTACGAACAAATTATTTTAATAGTTCAAAATATATTAATAAAATACTATCCTCTATTCATAATTTAAAATTTAATAGTCCATACCACTAACGCATTCTTTTCTGTATTATGAACCTTAACTCATGAAAAAATGATTGATACACAAATGTAGATCCATATTTCAGTATTTTTTTGCTAGCAACATTATGACAATACTGTATATAGGAACATGTCTCACTACTTAAGGAAGTAAAAGGTAATATTAACCTCAGTGGTCAACGAACACTAATATCTTTTGATGATTCCATTATGTTATTCTTTCCTATTGCCTCCATAAACTACATCAAAACAGTCTTGTATATATTCACAAATTCAAGAATCGAATACTTTCCAAGAGAAAATAACAATTATGAATTGACATTCTCTAATAGCTAGAAAAAATGATATTTATGAATAGTGATCACAGACAGAGTCTGTGTTCACATTCTGTGAATACATAGAACTTACGATGTATTATTGAAACTTTGAAACATCATATCTCCGAAAGTATTAGCTTGTTAGAGTTGAAAATGATAACAATGGATTCTTATTATGAAACTGCATCTTCAAAAAATTTGAATTCAAAAGTATTATGTAAAAAAAAATATTTCTTTTCGTTACTCCGAAACTATTTGACCGATTTTGCATAATAACGAACTTAACCGAGATATTTATCCCTCAAACTTACTCTGAAAATTTGAACTGTGTAGCTCATTCCGTTCGAGAGTTATTGTGTTAACGGCCGGCTGGCCGGACAGAATCGATTTCGACCACGGATTCTTGATCAGTGAGTCAAACCAAATCATTCAAGACCATTTTCAGCCAAAAATTCGAAAATTACAGACATTTTGGCAAATTGATAAGCACTCTGTTCCGAGGAACAGGAGCGCCAAAAAGGTGCTCTTGTGTGATATCGCCCAGTTGCACCGGGTTTCAGGAATTTTAGATTTGAAATGTTCTATCCGCTACTACACAATGCTCGTTTTCTAAAGAATAATAATAAAGTAAGTGAAATATCAATTTCTTGTACTTGATTTCAATTATTTCATAGAAATCACGAAAAATCAAAAAGTGTTGCCTGGACGTCCACTAGAACATCCACTAGAAGCTTGTCGGTCTAATTATGGGACACCCTGTATATACATTTTGATGACAACATTAAACTATTGCTTAAAAATTGCTGCCTTTAATTATCTATGGAGTTCCAGAAACCCCAAAGCATCAGCTTTGTAGTATCAAACTGGCATAATAATACTGTAATCAACGATATTGATCGGTCAATTGTACTTTGGACAATGTCATCAAAGATGCATGCATTATTTGTTTCTGACGGACATTGTGCCTCGTTTTTGTTATAGATAATACGTACACATAATTTCTAACGAAATAAGGATGAATTACTCATCTTTGAAGTATTAATCGGATTAACAACAACAACAACAAGTTACAGTACAGTAGCTGTCCTTCCAAAGGGGTCACGGAGTTATGTCTCTACGACAATGAATCAGTCAATCAGTTATTCTCCTCTTTAATATAGGCGATTTTTGTGAATTTGACTCTCTCTTATAGAACAGGATGACATGTACGAGTATGAACACAGATCATATAATAAAGCTTAGACATAATAATTATTGCATTCTGTGAAAACATATAGAAGTACGATTCATTATTGAAATTTAGAAAAATCATATCTCCGAAAGTATGAGCTTGTTGGTGTTGAACATGATATCAATGGATTTTTATGTTGAAACTGCATCTTAAATAAAAATTGAATTTGAAATTTGTTACTTAAAAAAAAATTTTTTTTTTCGTTACTCCGAAACCATTTGGCCTATTTTGCCCAATAACGAACTTAACCGAGATATTCATCTCCCTAACCTACTCTGAAAATTTCAACTGCCTAGCTCACTCCGTTCGGAAGTTATTGTAGAAATTTTTTTTTAATTTTAAATTTTTTTTTTTACACTTTGCGGTAACGTGGTCAATACAAAACTTCACATGCGTATAAAGGTTTTTGATGGTAAATTTCAGATAGATCGAGTGATCGATTTCGGGAATATTCATAAAAAAATGTTTTTACCAAAATCGGTCATAACTCCGAAACCGCTCGATGGATTTTGCCCATTAAAGAACTTAACCGAGATATTTACGCTCCAAACCCACCTTGCAAATTTCAATCCTCTAACTCCTTTAGTTCGAGAGTTATCGTGCCTACGGCCGGAGGGACGGCCGTACAGAATCGAATTCGACCTCGGATTCTTGATCAGTGAGTCGAATCAAATCGTTTGAGACCATTTTCAGCCAAAAATTCGAAAATTACAGACATTTGGGCAAATTGATAAGCACTCAGTTCCGAGGAACTAGAGCTCCAAAAATAGTTCAACTAATTTGCTTGAACATGTCAAATTTAGTCTAATTTTGGCATTAAGGTGACGAATAATGACCTTTTGGAGCGTGCAAAATTTCATGGAAAATAGGCTCCCGAGGAGAGTCAAATTAAAATTGTAAGGGTACCAGTCCAATTAAATTAATCATTATTTACTCATGAAAACAACTGCTTATGCTTATCGCGCTGATTGTTGTATCTGAGTGAGTTTTTTTATATTGTTGATCAATTTTGTTTTAATGTGAAATCGTGGAATGAGTGAAATCGTCATTTGGGAGTTCTGATTTTGACATTTATTTGACCAATAATGACCTCTTGGGGCGTACAAAATTTCATTGAAAACAGAACACTGGCAGCCTCAGAAAAATGTTTCAACAATTTAGAAATCCAAATTCTTGGCAAATTATTTGAGTTATTTTCAACGTCATATCTGTTTCCTTAACGAATTCGGTTCTTACACGTGTTTTATCTGATTATTGCAATCGCTATTATGTGATCCATGTTAGCCAAATTGGATACTTTTGAAGGGAAAGTCCTATTTCTGTACTAGATAGACGAATATAAACATAATGGAACCATCAAAACAAATTACTGTTCGTTGATCACTAAGGTTAATATTATATTTTACTTCCTTAAGTAGTGAGACATGTTCCTATATACATTATTTTCATAATGTTGCTTGTTAATATAATTTGAACTATTGAAATAATTTGTTCGTAATCCTCTACCTACTCAAATATCAGGAATAAATGGACAATCTGCTATGATTGTCTCCAGCCTTGCTCTAGACATTTCGATGATACTTTCCTTAGGTATTTCGAGTTGTGAAAACTATGCACCGAGTCCAAGTTGCAACAACCCATTCCTAGAGGTTGAATCATTGCAGATTGCTCATATAATCTTGATAAATAAATTTAATGACAATTTTTGAAGCATTGTAGATTGCTCTTATTTTTGAGGCTCTTGTTTAAATGATAAACGTTTAGGCATTATTGCAAAACAATTTTCAGATTTTGAATCAAAGTTGATTGTAAGAACATAAAACAATAACTGATCCAAAATTGCCAGGGTTGTGTTCGAAAATTAACTCCACGGAGTAGAGTAGAGTTTTTGAAGGTTTAACAGATTTACTCTGGGTTCTGTTCGAAAATTAACTCCGTAGAGTAATATTTACTCCATTGCGTTCGAAAACTGAAAGGTTGAGTAAATTTTACTCTGTGACTGTCGTCCGAAAAGTCGGAGTATTCGACTCGGAGTTCATTTTACTCCTGTCAAAATTGACATATCTCATGGGAAGGAAAATCTAGTATCTTTGTCTAACTGTTTTATGAATGTTTTGTGATGTAATTTAATAGTTTTTATACTGCTCACAATATATATTTATGATTAGAGTTACATATATGTGAAGAAAACAATCATAATAGGATCTTTCTTAAACCAACATAACCTATTTTCCGATATTGGCACCTTCTGTCACTGTCAGTGTCAGTGTCAGAGTAACTCTAGAGTAAATCTGTCAAACCTTCAAAAACTCTACTCTACTCCGTGGAGTTAATTTTCGAACACAACTCTGGAGTTCACACTGACACTGACAGTAGGTGCCAATATCGGAAAATAGGTTATGTTGGTTTAAGAAAGAACCTATTATTATTGTTTTCTTCACATATATGTAACTCTAATCATAAATATATATTGTGAGCAGTATTAAACTAACTATTAAATTACCTTACAGAACATTTATTAAACAGTGAGACAAAGATACTAGATTTTCAGTCCCATGAGTTATGTCAATTTTGACAGGAGTAAAATGAACTCGGAGTCGATGGAGTAAAATTTACCCAACCTTTCAGTTTTCGAACGCAATGGAGTAAATATTACTCTACGAAGTTAATATTCGAACACACCCCAGAAAAGCAAACGACAAGAACTTGCCAGAAACTGAAAAAGTTATCAAACGAGGAGCAAAAAAAAGTGAGAAAGCCCTGTGGACAGGATCTTTGGCGCTTTTGTACAAACTTTGACAATTCGTCTCCGAAATTATAGGTTTCTCAGAGTTGGGAATGATATCAATGGATTCTTATAATAGAACTGCATTATAAACGAAACTAAATAAAAATTAAATAACGAACTATTGATTCCTCAAATCTTCTCTGAAAATTATATTATATCATTTGAAACTTAGCCAATATTCCGGTTTTGTTTTCACTGAAGATATTCTGTATATATTTTCATCATCATATGGATTATCCAAGGGCATATAGGGTAGTAGTAATTATAATAACGTTTCATTGTTCATTTTGCATTCAATCATACTTTGTTAGAAGAGAAATCAATATATTTGACATATCTGTCACAGGTAGATGAGATATGTATGAACAGTGAACACAGATATATAGAATTCGCATTGTGTGATAACATAGAAGTACAATGTATTATTAAAATTTTGAAGAATCATATCTCCGAAAGTATAAGCTTGTTAGAGTTGAAAAAGATATCAATGGATTCTTATGATAAAACTGCATCTTAAACAAAATTGAATTTGAAATTTGTCATGTAAAAAAAAATATTTTTTTCGTTACTCTGAAACCATCAGACCTATTTTGCCCAATAACGAACTTAGCCGAGATATTTATCTCCCAAACCTACTCTGAAAATTTCAACTGTCTAGCTCATTCTGTTCGAGAGTAATCGTGTTAACGGACGGACGGTCGGACAGAATCGATTTCGACCAAGGATTCTTGATCAGTGAGTCGAACCAAATCGTTTGAGACCATTTTCAGTCAAAAATTCGTAAATTACAGACATTTGGACAAATTGATAAGCACTCTGTGCACTGATAACAATCGGCAACTTTTAAAACGGTCACAAAACTTGTGAACTTCCTTAACTTTTGTGGAGTATTATATTTATAAGATTTAATTCGCACCAAGAAATAAATTACCTTTGGAACAACCCAATAGATCATAGAGTACCGTTGTGCCCTGAACGTGTTTCTTCTATACCAGGGGTGGCCAACCGGTCGATCGTAGCTATAGGTCCAGTCGATCGCAGCGAGGCGGACAGCATCGAATTTCATTAAAAATTTCTACAATTATAGATCTTTATATCTATATTGGTAGATCGCGCAGAGTATTGTCATTAAATAGTAGATCTTGGGTCACATCAAGTTGGCCACCCCTGTTCTATACCATTCTTCTCTTTCGCAGAACTCTTCTATACCATTCTTCACATTGCAGGTTCGTCCTGATGCGGAGGTTCTTTGCCCTGTCTGGCACGGTGTTTCTCTTACGCTGTGTCACCATGCTCATCACGTCCCTGAGTGTTCCTGGTGCCCATCTTCAGTGTACACCTCAGCCATTGACCAGCCAAGATCTCGCTTCCAAATTGTCGAGGGCCTACTTCATATGGCGCGGCGCAGGGATGTCCATACAAGGCGTCAGAACGTGTGGCGACTACATGTTTAGTGGACATACTGTAGCATTGACGATGCTTAATTTTTTCATCACTGAATGTAAGTATTGCCATCCAGCTTCTCCTGCTGAGTCGGCCTTCGATGGCTCGCTGAACTCTATTAGTGTTTTCTAGTCTAAAACAAAAGTAAACATAAACAAACCTGCTAATGACAAGTGTTGCGTTTCACAACTGTCAGTGCAAGAAGACCCATAAATTCGGTTGGATCATCAGCAGTAAGGGGAAGGTACCCTTAGTACCTGACGCTTCGGTTACTGCAGTGATTCCCAAAGGGGGCGCTGTGGAGTTTTAGGGGGGCGGTGATGGCCACGGGTGCATTTGGGGAACGATGATCTCGTATTCAAAATCGTGAGCACTACAAAAGCTTTGTGATTGGTCAGGTCAATTGCACGACCCGAAGATGAAGCATCTTGTTTATGTCTGGAACGACAAAAGTTTTAGAGGACGCTACAAATCAAGTGCATATGGTAATTACATCCGATAAGATCGAGTGGATTTTATGATCACGTGATTTTCGAGCATCTAGGGATATCCAAACGCGATTGTTTATTCTGAGTTCGAAATTCTAACCTAAATATACTGCTTCCGTCATATTAAAATTTCAAAAATATGGATAATGAATTATTATTGAATCTATTACATATAGAGAAGAGATAGAGGTAATAGATACTCGATAGCGATTCAGAAGATGAGGAAATCAACCATGAAGAAAAAATATGATATTTTGCCGAAGATACGGCTATGAGATTTACAGATAATCAATTTAGGCATCATTTTCGAATAACTCCGGTCGCCTTTTTTTAATAAAATTGCATGAGGTTCATGAAGATAACGTGCCAAGAGGCCATCCGGAAGTCGCAATGGAGAAGCAATTCATGATTTGCGTGTGGTACCTTGCTAACATAGAATCATGTTTAAAAAAAACATACGTTCTTCCATATGTATTTTCATATAACAGAAATGTTTTATGTTGTTCCTTGGCAAATTTCGCATTCATAAATCATTCTCAATTTTTATGAGTAATTATTTCGTTGAAAGTTTGACGGTTATATTGACATTGAAAATAGTTCATAGCTTGATCAGCTCCATCGATTTTCTCGGAGTTTTTCGAGTGACGTCCGAGCAAAATCGGTGGAGCGGATCAAGCTATCAACTATTTTCAATGTCAATATAACCGTCAAACTTTCAACGAAATAATTACCCAAAAAATAATGAGAATGATTTATTAATGCGAAATTTGCCAAGGAACAATATAAAACATTTCTGTTATATGAAAATACATATGGAAGAACGTATGTTTTTTTTAAAACATTCTAAGTTAGCAAGGTACCACACGCAAATCATTAATTGCTTCTCCATTGCGACTTCAGGTTGTCCTCTCGGCACGTTACCTTCATGAACCTCATGCAATTTTATTAAAAAAAGGCGACCGGAGTTATTCGAAAATGATGCCTAAATTGATTATCTGTAAATCTCATAGCGGTATCTTCGGCAAAATACCATATTTTTTCTTCATGGTTGATTTCCTCATCTTCTGAATCGCTATCGAGTATCTATTACCTCTGTCTCTTCTCTATATGTAATAGATTCAATAATAATTCATTATTCATATTTTTGAAATTTTAATATGATGGAAGTAGTATATTTAGGTTAGAATTTCGAACTCAGAATAAACAATCGCGTTTGGATATCCCTAGATGCTCGAAAATCACGTGATCATAAAATCCACTCGATCTTATCGGATGTAATTACCATATGCACCTACATATGCATATACAAACAATCTTATTGTTAGCAACGATTCGATGATATTTTGGAAATGAACATTCCTGACTGGATATTGGATGCAAACAGAAGAATCTCCAAAGATACAAGAAGAACTTATGTAAGTTATTACAAATGATGAGTTGAAATTTAAATTCAAAAGCGGCTACCAACAATTTTGTCTGCAAAAGGACTTATCCTGAAATATGGGCTGTAATTCAGCAATTCCTTACTGCATTTCCGTCATCATGTTTAGTGGAATGCGGATTCAGAGCGGTCAACAATTTATTAACAAAAATACAGAACCGATTGCAAGTAATTAATCGCGGTGATTTAAGAATACTGTTGACAAAAATGGAACCAAATATTGAAAAATTGCTAGCAGCTCACCAGGTTTATCCTTCACATTAGTAATTTCATCTTTTTAGTTTTTTTTTGTATCAACTCTCTATTCAATGAAGGGGTTCATAAAAATAAAAAATCGTCAATTTTCGTTCGTTCGTATTAACAATTTACTTAGGTGAAAAATTATAAAGCTCCATTAAACATCGAAAAATCCTTATTTTTATAATATTTCTATTGATCCGTTTTCTTATGATCAGAAGCTACTTAAAAAGGATTTTTAATAATTTTTACCTCCTATTATAATAATAATAATAATAATATTACTTAAAAAATTGTTATGAACAAAAGCGTTGTTTATGAGATAATTGAAATTTTTTTATGAAAACAATCCTCAATGATATTTATGACTTAAAAAAAAAATCGTTCGTCAAAAAAAAAATCATGGCTCAAAATCGCATTTGTTAAATAACATTTTTTTTAACACTTTTTACGAAAATTATGGAACCATTTTTTTAAATCATTAATTATCTTGGTCTTCGAAATAAAAAAAATCGATTATTATTTAACTTTTCATTGCTTATTTAATAAACAATTTGTTATAAACGAATGAATTATCTCTTTGTATTGTTTTTCTTTTTCTATTTAAAAATGCAAAAACAACCATCTATTATTTAAAGAAAAAATGTATTAATATTTTCTATTCAACTTTCAATTCAAATTTTTTTTTTTTTTAAATAATACATGATTGTTTTAGCATTTTTAAATAGAAAATGAAATAAACAATGAAAATTTAAATAATAATCGATTTTTTTTTCTATCAAAGACAATAAATAATAATTAAAAAAAAAAGATAATAATCATGATCATGAGAGAACGGATCAACAGTAATATTATAAAAAAAAAGTTTTTTTCGATGTTTAATGAAGCTTTATAATTTTTCACCTAAGTAAATTGTTAATAAAAAATCGAAAATTAACAATTTTTTAATTTTTCAGACGGGAATCTATTCTAAGACCTTTGAAAAATAGCTCCACGAAAGGAAAACATTCTCAGATTAATAGTTTAACAATTATCGCAATGGCAATGTTAATGTTCGTGCTACAAAAATTTGTTAATTCATTAATGAATAACTAATTGAAAAATCGCGATATACATTTTTGGACCACGGATTATTGTTCATTAATCTACCCTGCAGGCGCTTGCATTTTTTCAGTTTTTTATTTTTATATTTAAAAAGTTTCAATAAAATTTATTCATCAAAGCTCCGAAGGGGGCGAGGCTTGCGCAAGACGGAGTACCCGTTTTCGGGCGTATTTTCAACCCTCAGGAAAAATATAAATATCGTTCCTACAGTTGCGGGATTTCGGACTTTTTTAAGGAAATTTCCTCCTCTTTTTGAATCTTTTTTCAATTTCGAATTAACTCAGATAGTTTTTGAGATATTGGCGAAAACCCAAACCCCCTTCTTCTTTTTTCACTTAATTGTTTATAACTATTGCAATGTTTGCGATCGGCCTTAGCATTTTCTCAAAAACTATCTGCATGCCATTCCGAATTGAATGACACCTTAATCATAATTTTCAGAGAAATTTTGACCTAAAGAGCACTTGTTGACTAGACTATTGATGTCGAATTCAATTTCGTGCATATTTAAAATAATTTTCGGACATTGAGTCATTGAAATATTATCGACCGGCTAAATTATTCTCTTTGGAGAAATTATACAAAAACATTTTATTTTCAAAGATTATCTATTATTATCTAGCCTCACCTTGATTCTTGGTCACGGACGCTATTTCCTTAAATCGTGGCAACCGCAATTATTATCTTCATTGCCAGTTTCCTATTTTATTCAGTTAGAATTCATTTATTTCCGTTTCTGCTCTGAAATGAGGCCTTATCGCTATCGATAATAATTGCAAAATACAAATATTATTAAGTATTTCACCCAGTAGCTATTCGTGGTTTCGAACATAAAGTAAATATACTTGTATATTAATTTTAATCATAGATTCTTCTCATCAAATAATTAAAATATTTTTTTTTTTTGTAGAAATATTTTTATTTTTTTCACTGGTGCTACGATCCTCGCAAAAATTAGTGCGTTGGCATTTTAAAAGAATTTACTACTGTTTGAATTGGATCAGATTTGAATTTTTCGAGTTGATGAGAAAATAACAACGAAATTTCATATGGGTATAACCCAATGATTTAAATTTTTTTTTTCAAATTTCTAGAGATACGATCCTCACGAAATTTTGCAAGAATACTCGCGTCGGCATTCTACAATTAATAACCGTGTTTGAGTTGGATCGATTTCGTATTTTTCGAGTTATTGAGGAAATAACAACCAAATTTCTTTCAGATGGGTAGAACTCCAGAACCGTTTAACCGATTATGCCTATTAACTAAAGAATTAGGTTTTGAAGGCTCTCGCAAAATTTCAGCGATATCGGACGGATAGTTTCTGAGATAGAGATTATTTTTTAATAATTTTTTTTTAATTTTCTAGTGATACTATCCCAACGAAATTTCGCATAAATCTTTGTGTCGGCATTCTACAACTAGTTAACAAGTTTTAATTCAATCGGATCTGTATTGTTTGAAAACAAAATTTCAACCGCTTGGCCCATTATGCCCATTAACGAACTACCCTGTTCTTTCTCTTTCCGTTCAAAAGATATCTACCACGAATATATGAAAGTTACTTATGATCCAATGACAAATTAAATAATGTAATTCCATTATTTCATAAGCTGATTCAGGAAATATAATTTAATAAAATATATCTTGGTTATACTGGATATTTATCCATTTAAGAGGCTTGTTGGCACTCTTGTTCCTCGGAATATTTCCTTCATAAGTATTTTGGTTTGAGTTCTCTCTTGACTGATTTCATTAGATTTGTTTCATAAATAAAACTGACTGTTTCATTTACTCAATTTATCAGAATGACTCCTGATAGATTTGAAATACTTGCCAAAATTGGGCCGTCATATAAAGATAAGATGCAGAGGGATTTTAATTTCTTTCATGATGTAGTTCTATCATAATAATCCATTGATATCATTCCCAACTCTGAGAAACCAATACTTTCGGAGATATGATCTGTCAAAGATTGAACAAGAGCGCCACAGCTCCTGTCCACAGGGCTTTCCCACTTTTTTTCATCATCTGAAATAAAGAAAAATTTGATCTTGAATTTAAAAATTTATTGTTTATAGAAATTAATATGAATTATAAATATTAATGTTTTATGAAAGATATTATGACATGTGAAATGAGACATAATTGACATAGGCTATTTCAAAAGTTCTCTAGAAAATGGGTTCAAGCCCTGTGGACAGGAGCTTTCTGGCGCTCTAGTTCAAACAGACAAATTATATCTCCGAAAGTATTGGTTTCTCAGAGTTGGGAATTATATCATAGTATTCATATAATAGAACTGCATCCTAAAGGAAATTCAATTCAAATAATAGTTTATTTATCAAGATTAAATGAGCAATCATGAGAATGAGAAAAGCACCATGGAAGAAATCAAATTAAATCTGGCCAATTTTGCCCAATAACGAACTTAACCGAGATATTCATCTCCCTAAACTACTCTGAAAATTTCAACTACCTACCTCATTCCGTTCGAGAGTTATATCTATGTCTATGGATGAAAATCAGTCTCACTACTCTCAGATCTCTTACTTCATGTTCAGTTCCGAAATGTAAGAATTTTCTGAGAAAAACTAATTTGGGAGCAAACAACTGAGATTTTTCTCACTTCGCTCACAATTCTTCGACTGATTAGATAATGTCTCAGGAACATCATTTGACATTATGACAATTCATATTCATACATAGAATAATATCATTCTGTGACAACGTTGAAATACGATTTATTATTGAAATTTTGAAAAATCATATCTCCGAAAGTATTAGCTTGGTAGAGTTGAAAATGATATGAATGGATTCTTATGATAAAACTGCTTATTAAAAAAAAATTGATTTGGAATTTGTTTCGTAAAAAAAAATTTTTTTTTTTGTTACTCCGAAACCATCTGTCCGATTTTGCCCAATAACGAACTTAGCCGAGATATTCATCCCCCAAACCTACTCTGAAAATTTCAACTCTCTAGCTCATTCCGTTCGAGAGTTATCGTGCTTACGGCCGGCCGGCCGGCCGAACCGGCCGGACAGAATGAATTCCGACCACGGATTCTTGATCAGTGAGTCGAACCAAATCGTTTAAGACCATTTTCATCGAAATATTCCAAAATTACAGACATTTGGGCAAATTGATAAGCACTCAGTTCCGAGGAACTAGAGCGCCAAAAATGTAAAGTTATCAATCAATATTCTAAGATAATTGTGTAGTTGTAATGTAATATAGTGACTCAAGATGGAGAGAGAAGTGTGGCTGAATTTGTGAAGAAGGAAACCTTACCTCCAAAGAGAAAATTTGTGATAGCATTATTTTCGTTAGAGATCTTGTCAGAGCAAGTTCGATAATTGGGGGAAATTCGAAAAGTTATAAATGGAATCAAATGTGTTCTTTGAAAAGATTATAACTATAGAAAAATGCGGGAAAACCCTTTGGACATGAGCTTTGGCGCATTCTTCGCATTCTGAGAAAACATAGAATTACGATGTATTATTGAAATTTTGAAAAATCATATCACCGAAAGTATTAGCTTGTTAGAGTTGAAAATGACATCAATGGATTCTTATGACCATTTACACACTGTTTAATCACAGAACATAATCATATCCGAGCATATATCACTGTATTGCACAGTAATTCACACTGTAAGCACGAAACTATTGCTTTACAACCTTAATTTCTAATAATACTAATAAAACTAATAATTTTACCTTCATTTCAGATACCCCTCGACCAATTTACTATGTTCATACTATTTCCTGGATGCTGAATATGTTTGGAATATTCTTCATTCTTGCGGCCCATGAACATTACTCCATAGACGTCTTCGTTGCATTCTACATAACCAGCAGGCTCTTCCTATACTACCATACCCTGTCCAATAACCAGGCTCTGATGCAGAGGGACTCCAACAGAACAAAAATTTGGTTCCCCTTATTCTCATATTTTGAAAGTGGGGTCGAGGGTATCATACCCAACGAATATGAAACTCTCGAGGACATCGGTAAAAGTTTGTGGCATTTCTGCAAAGAAACCATCAATATTCTGAAGGTGAAGATTATACCAGTTAAAGAAACAGCCAAAAGATCTCTGACGACTGTCAATCACCATCCACTTGTCCGGCGAATAGGAAGCTGTACATCTTCAGGTAATTTAAGTAGCAAAGTTGATTGAAACAATTTTTTTTTCAAATAGTTCTATTTAAAATACAATTTGACAAAGTCGTTCTTTATGTATAGTTATTTTCTCTCTTGTTATACTTTATACTGTGTTATACTAGCATCATTCAAATTGTAATATTCGCTATATGTTATTTATTTCCATATGAACTTGTATTATTTATCAACATTGTTAGTGATTATTGTGCAGTATTAGTTATGATAAAAACTTACATTACAAAAGATGGATAAAGTCGAATTGGTTAAATCAACTTGTAACAATGAATATCTGAAGATGCTCACAGTGATTAGTAAAACATCTTATGATATTGATTATCATGTCAGTACTGATTAAATTTAGGTTGGAAAGCATTACACTTTATTTTTTCATTCCGAATTTTGGTAAACTGAATTTAGATCTGTTTTACATAAAGCAAAATGCTTGATTATTTTAAGAAACTTTATTTCTTCTGTTCATTATGATTTTTAATTGAAAGATTGAAAATATTCATCCTAACACTGAAAGAAATTTCTTATTATATCAGTAATTTTCTAATTAGTGTTAATGCATTCTTCCAGAAATTTTCTATTCATTTTAGTTTTCAAATTAAATGAAGCTTCTAAGTGCATTGAAGAATATATTTTCTTTATCAAACCATATTCCACTGGATGGTTTTGATTGAATCCATGTTGGATATTTATGAGAATGTCTTATCCGTACTAGAATATCTTCATACCAAAAATTTTTCATTTGTTTTATCCTTTTTGCAATTATTTATTGTGAATTGAGGCTGATAAAAACTATTTATATATAAAAATGTAAATACTTTATAATGTAATAAAATTTGCACACAAAGTTTATATTATATAAAAGATACAACATAGATGTTGAAATAAATTGAAAGATTTTTACTGTTTGGATATTGTTACATATTTATTTATTCCTTCAATAAATATTTTTGTACTCCTTCGTTCTTCGCTGTCTTTAATTTTTTTCCAAAATTGTCCGAATAATTGTTTTTTTTTAGCCCACAGTTTTTCGTGAAAATTGATGCTTTATTTGAAAACAAAGTTTCAATATGTCACTGAAAGTATTCTTCGCTGTCCACTATTTTTTCCATCTTTCTGGCAAACATTTGACAACCTTCTTTATGAAGAGCCGAGAACATGATAAAATGGCAACATGGTCTGGAGACATTCGCTTGTTATTGTATCATGGATGCTTGCGTCCTAGACCGGTTTGATTTTGTCGGTTAGGTTAACAAGTGCCGGTATTTCGTGAAATTGTTTTCATGTATAGGTAAACGGCGTGAATTATTGCAAAACAGCGATAAATATTCTGTGATTAAATAGTGTGTAAATAGTAAATTTTCATTTGGATTATTTTTTTCTTGCTGCGTGAGCATATACTTGTTGGAGACCCTAGGCTGAACAAGATGGTTAGAATATGTTATGTTCCTTCCTGTAGCAGCAATTATTCATTTCAAGAAATAAAAATTATGTTATTAGTTTAGCTGTAATCGATGAAATAAAACAAATTAAACACTTTTGGAGTCTGATGGAACAATCAAATTTTCATTATTGAAACGCCCGATGCCATTGCTGACGCCAGTCGTCCAGTGGGAGCGAAAAGTTGCGAAATTAAATTCGCCCGAACGAATACCGATAGGATTTCTTTTATCTTAATATATTAAACAAAGTTGCGTTGGTTACACCATTTATAACTCAAAATAGGATGAACAGTTTGTGATGAAACTTAATTTGATGGATTCGTCTACGGCCGGGTTATTATAAAATACATTCAAACTCTTAAAAATTTGCTTATGAAGGAAATAATTTTCCTTCTTTTGAATAAGGCCACTAGTTGCCGCTACGGTCAATGATAAACGTGAAGGTACTATGTTTGATAAAAGGCCATAGATGTCGCTTCGGTTAATGGTGTAGTCGAGAAGGTACTATATTTGATATTAATTCGGTGAACTATATTTCCTGATAATATTATCACATCTGAGTCACAATTTCATTCATTTGTGTTAAAAAATATACTTTCGAGACCTACATCGTTGAAAATGAACCATTTCTATACAGGATGTTCTTTTTCTCACGGCACAATTGTACGCGATTGAAGTGATTTGTCCCACAAACAAAGCATTAACTAAATAGGTACCTTGGATGGATTCTCATAATGTATTTGTCCGAAATCTGCATACAGGATGTTTTTCTTTTAAGGTCAATTGAAACTTGCTGTTTTTCACGCCATAATCGTACAATTTCATCAATTTGTGTTAAAAAATATACTTTCGAGGCATACATCATTGAAAATAAACCATTACTCTCAGGCCCGCCGTAAGCGGCCGTGCAAAGCGTGCACCGCACACGGGCGCACGTCCAGGGGGGCGGCAAATCGAGCGACTCATCACGTAATTCCAGTCATTGTCATAATACCCACCCCACCTTAAGTATAGGAAATGTCATCGCATGGAAAAAAACCGACCGAATCACGTTAACACCGCCATCTATTGGAATCCGTTAAAACTAAGATGCAAATCCAAAAGTCGTCTGTCATTCTATGAAAAGCAGGACTGGCGAAGTTAGGGGAATCCCCTCTGAGCTTTCTTCTCAGTTAGCAGGCGTAGGTTAGGTACCCACGGGGGATGATGATCCCCCCCAATGTTGAACGGAGTTGGCAAATTTTCAACACAGTTGGAAAATTTTCGAATGAGTTGGAAAAAATTTCGAAGCAGTTGGAAAAACTTCAATGGAGTTGGAATATTTTCTGGTACCAATTTGAGCTGTTTATCACTGTCGGGCGGCATTTTAAAAAGCTTTCATTTCTATTTCCACGCTTATCCTGCGCGTATGTCCATCAGATCAGTTTCTGCTGATTTAGAAATTTCTGACGCTTCCATACAGATAATTCTTTGTAGCCACAAACTACATCCTTTTAGATTAAATAGGCTACATAAATTACAACCAGCAGATTATGCAAGCAGAATTGCCTTTTGTGAAGGCAATAATGAAGCTACAAGAAGATCCTGATTTCTTATGAAAAATAATTAGGACAGACGAGGCAAAATTTTGTCAACAGGGAATTTTCAACAGAAGAAACTTGAATTGTGTTGCCTAGACTATAGTCTAAGGCTTCATCTGTTATCTTCGTATTTGAAGGGGTCAATGCAAGAAGTGCCTAAGTCACATTTTAATCAAAAGTAGGAATTGGCCGCCGTATAGTGGTATTTTTCATAGGCTTTCAGATGGGAGTTTACCTTGTTTACAATGCAAGAAGTACCTAAGTCACAGACTTGACATGTTCATTTTCATGTTGCTACGGTGACCCGGTACGTTTTATAATGGAACCACAGATTATGTGATAAAGCGTGTAACGTCAAAAAGGAGCACCAAGCGATAAAGCTAAACAATATTTTTAGCTTTGACGCTTTTTGTAGATGATACAGAGTATGCATTATTCACGTGTGTATGCACCAAATAGCGAAAGCGAAGACAGTTCGGAAGCCGATGAATTTGCTTCCATAATAAGCAAAAAAACTTCAAAAGGAGGTATGACCTGGAGTTCTTCTGCCACACTGGGACATGTTTCACAAAATGTGGATATTCCAGGATCCTCAGTATGCAGTAATATCAATGAAAATCGTCAGCAAGCTGAGCTAAAGAAGGGCAAAATAGAAAGACGCACAAGTTTTAACTCGTTCACATGTTTTGTATATTCTGAGGCCGTTTCATGATGAATCTTATTTCAATATTAAGAATTTTTACTTTAATGTATCTTTAAATTTCAACAAAATAACAATTTCAACACAAAAAGTGCCTAAGTCCAAAACTCTTATAATTTTTTTTAGGTAAAGAAAAAGGTATTTTTAATATGTAATTGTGAAAGTAGAAGCCATTTTTTACTTATAATACAATATCACACATATTTTGATGAAAACAGTTCGAGTAATATTTCATACTCAAACATAAAATTTCAAACCTTAATATCTCACAATCACTTATTTGTGACTTAGGTACTTCTTGCATTGATACCTTCATTTGTTTGTACCCATATACACTGGCAGCCACTGACTTCCTTATCATGTATCCAAACCTGAATCAATAATATAATACCTAGAACATTATTCGATATATCGATTCATCTCCCTATTAATTTTTAGATTTTTTGCATGTAAACAGGAGTTAAAAGGATGAAACATGATTTGTAAAACGATGAAATTAGTGAATCTTATCACTGAAATTATTGCCAATGCAAACAAACAAAATCTCTGAGGTTGTTCGGCAATATTAATTTCGTTCGTTTGAAGTCGGTTTATCAACTAGGTATTCCTATTATAATAGATAAAGCTATAATGGTATATTAACTTTAGATAAAATATTGTTAAAATGCATTATCGTAAAAACACGGTACCCCACCTGTAGATTGCGATCTAGCTGTTCATCCTGACAACAGCATATTGTGTAGCGCCAAAATGATATAATGATTTTCGGTTTTTTCCTTGTTGAAATGAGTTAGTTTGATGTAGAAAATTGCAAATATGGACGATCCTGAAGTGATAAGGTGTGTGGCTATCGGTGACGGATATGTGGGGAAAACTAGCCTGTTATCAAGGTAAACAAAAATGTATTCGTGATGTAAATCCATATCGAATGAAATCAGTGTTTCTTTCAGAAAATTTTTCCCGAGGGGGCAATTCAAAGTTCCGGGGGGGCAAATTATCCAAACGTTTTGGGAGAATATTAACTAGACGAAATTTTCCAAACGATGAAAGGAAGTAATTGGGAAAAATAATAAAAAGATAGTCAATCTCTGCATTGAGAGGGAATTTGATACTGAATTTCTTGATTTCATCTTCTGTGAGAGTTAAAAATGACTGGAAGGTTTCAAATTTTCTTGAAAATGTCATAACTTCAATCGATTTATCATTGAACCGGTCATCTATTTCATTAGTCGAATTTGAGCGAATAACCGGAACAGTGCGGTTATAACCGATCGGTTATGTTTAGCAAGAGATTGGTCTTAACCGCTCTGCTCCGGTTATTCGCTTAAATTCGACTATTGACTACGCTATCACAACAGGTTTTCAAGACCTTTATTGTGTCAATAACTTTCTCATCTTGAATAATTTCGACTTCATTTTTGATTTCATCAATTTTTTTATTCATGGTTTTATGTAAGGGACTTCTCTCTTCTCCGCACTGCTTTGCAATGTCTTTTAGAAGCAATTTGGTTGTTGTAATTAACGGATTCACCTTGGTCACGCACAAGTCTTTCCTTTGCAAAGCATTGGTGAGATAAGAGAGTGCATTTAGCAACTCGTTCATCACATGGCAGGGGACGATGAAACTCTTGTTTCTGATTTCAAGCAAAATGCCTCCTGCAAGGGATGCTAGATCTGCACTTTCCTTTTGTATGTATTCGCAAGGTATCAAAATGGACTTCAGACTTCTGAAAACAGCATTCATTATTCTATGGTGCGACAACCATCTAAAGTCAATGCATTCTGGAATTTTTAGAATGGAATCATTCAAAACAGATTGAATTTCGTGTCGAATATTTTCTTTTTTTGGTGACTTGCTGAACAGTTTGTAGATGTCCTTCAGTACATAAAAAACCTTTTTATTTTTTATTTTTATTCCTGCAGGAAGCTAATGCTAATATATCCGCTCGGAATTGTAAATAGAGCACATCTTTTTTAGCTTTTTCAGATAGTTTTTCCCTTACTCCACCAACATTTCCGGACATATAAGGATGCTCCATCAAAAGCAAATGCTATAATGTTATCATGAACAAGACCGAGAGATGTCTTCTTCGTCGATAGCCTTGTCATCGGGGATTTTTACTATTGCCAGAAACTTTTCGACGGGCACTTTATTTTCGACAACTCTGAACATTATACTTAATTCCATTTCATTCTTCAAAGAAGGACTTTCATCAGCTGAAACGGAAAAATCATATTTTTTAGGGAATCCCTCAGCCAATCTCTCAAAACTTCACCCACACATGTGAATAATTCACAAGCTGTATCCTTACTTTAATAATTGGCTTTATTGCTCAAGGTCTCTGTCCATTGCTTGAAGTCTTCATTTAAATTCACCAAAATATTTTCGATCAAACTCTCATATTTTGAGGTTTGAGCAATAATTTCTTCTTTTACTGAAAAGTACAATCTTCTCTGTCAGAATTTGGGCATGAATTGGTCTCTTCAATGCCTGTTTTCTGAGTTTTTCCATTTCAATACTGGTAGTGTGAGCAGATGAATGCTCATGTTTTTCTAATCTACCATTCTTTCCTAAAGCGTTTTTGAAAGATATGCAAGAATAAAATTCTAAAGATTTTCATTAAGCGTCTGACGAAGGAGTCTGGTATAGACTCCGAAACGTTAGTTTAGTTACGTTAGTTGTTTCTTCGTTGATGTTTGTTAGGCAACATTGTTCAATTGATTGCTTCTGACAAATATCTTGTGATTCTAACGCAGAAGCAAATCACAAAATAATTAATTTTTATTTTATAGATATTTTTCAGAGTTTGGGAGAGAAAATCCTGAAAAAACCTTTCAATAATGTTTATTTTGTATCTGGTAATTTGCATTTCAACTACTAGTATTTTAAAATTGTCTCATCTCTGATTTTCTTATCAAATATGTCCTGAATATAGTTCCAAGAGCGAACTTTTTTTTATTTTACGAGTCACCCTGGAGTTTTCATATTGAAAACTGGACCAGCCGGTAGAGACAGAATAAGTTGGTGAATTTTACAAATTTTTGGGAATTCAACTGAGGCTTTTTTCACAATTATAGGGTCAATATATGAGTGATAATATTTCATTAGGTACTCTATTGAAAATGTATAATTCTTAATTCTGATACCTACTTTTTGTTGCAGACTCAGTGGCAAACAGATGAATGAGCATTATGCTTCGACTATTTTCGAGAACTCTAGCGTATCTGTGAATCACAAGAATAAAAAAATTTCCCTGCTCCTCATTGATACAGCTGGTGAGAATGCATCTTTTTTATTATCTTGATTACGTGGTGTGTCGATTAAATAAAGAAAGTTGGGACAGGTAGCATAGTGACTAATTTGGCAACACCTGGATTTTTACTGACAGGTTTCTCATGAAATTTTGCACGAACTTTGTTGCGATATTCTTTATCTGAATAGTACATTTCAACTCTTACGACAAAAAGATGTGCGTCATGAGCATTGGTCTAGGATACTGGATCACAGAGGGTTGGAGTTCGTTAGGAGCCGGGAGCCAACTGCGATGTTACGATGTTACAATCATTTATTAAGACCCTGTCCGTATGTTGGATTATTCTAATTCATTGTTCATTTTGTTATTCTGATGTGTATCTTTTAATGAATTTGCTAATGTAATAATGTTTGTAGAGGCTCAAATATTAAAGCAGCTTATGCTGGATTTTCTTCGATAAGCTGTACTTTAAATGTACTCACTTTTTAATGGAAGATATAAAGACCATTATTATAATTACTTCCATTTCATTTAAGGTCAGGAAGAATATAACATTCTAAGGACACAGGCCTACAGTTATGGGGACATATTTCTTCTTTGCTATTCTGTTGATAATATGGACTCCTTCATAAATATAAGAGAAATGGTAAGTTGAACACAAGTATATTGTTCAATACATGGAGGAGCTCGTCATTTAACTGTAATATTGTATGTCCATCCACGTTCAAGCAATTAAAAATCCTCATATTATATGAGTGGTTTGTAAATACACTCTCTCTCTTTTGGCATCCCAAATGTTACATATTTTTATTTAGATTTTATAGTAGGATCTCTTAAAACATTGTTTCTTTTTCAGTGGTTACCCGAAGTGAAGAAATGCAAAGCAAATGCCAAATTTTTGTTAGTAGGTTTAAAAAATGATTTGAGAACTGATCTCGAAACGATAGATAGGTTGAACATATCGAAAAAAATTTTTGTCAGTAGAGAAGATGCACAGAATATGGCCTTTAAGTTAGGAATGACTCATGTCGAATGTTCTGCCAAGAAGCAGGTGAGTAAAAGATTATAGAAATTGTGGGAAAGGAATAATATAAAAAAATTGCAGGAAAATTTCAACCCCATCATAAATGAAATAATAGAACTGGGAAAAACGACGGAACGAGAGTTCAATAGATGCGATTTGGGACACTGGTTCAAAACTTTGTTTTGTTTTGCAGATGATTAGCGTTGGAAAAGTTTTATTGCATTTTGATCTCAACTATATCGGATGGAATATGAGAATTATTTATTTATTTTAAGTTAATATTAAAGTTGTTATGCTAACAAATGTCTGATTCATTTTGTGCATACTAATTCTATGAATCTGGGGGTTTTCGACTCGTGTTCTGGAGTTACTTAATTCATACATGATATCTATGTCTGCAGCAGCCATTTGGCTGCTGCCGTCACCTAAAATGTAAGAAAAGTAGCCAATATTTGGCTGCAGCAGCCAAATTAGGTTTCTTCTGTTACTTGGGTACTAAGGCCTTTGGGTATTTAATTTATACGTGTCAGAAGCATCATAAGATAATCAAGAAGAAATAAAAGGAAAGAAAAGTATGCTTAAGCTAAACATTTTTTGCCCAGAAGCTGGCGACGTCAATTGCGTTCGGCTTCGCTGCCATAAGGTCCTCTATTGTACATGTAAGACAAGTTTGATTAAGTAACAAGTTTGATAGTTGTGACATTTATTTTAAAAATAAGGAGCGAAAAAATGGATACTGCGACATATATTTTCGACGGAAAGAATTAAGTGCACTTCGGGACATTCTTGTCTATGGGGACATTCTACAATGGTCTTTGAATAAATCACCCATATATTGAGGAACTGTATCTCCATAAAAAAATCTGATTCCTGGGAACAATTTCTCTGTTTTCATGTTCCAATAAAGGCAGTGGTTGAGCCAATAATTTAACAAGTTCACTTCTTATGTTGGCCGTAATATTATCATCTTCGAAGAGTAATGAAATGATATTTGGATTCATGATTGCATATTTATTTTTGTGACAAGTAATCAAAGAAAATTCGAATCACCTAACCTGAACTTCAAAAATCTGTGATTTGCTGATAAAAGGAGCTGTCTGTTCAGCAGATTACGATACCGCTACCTACCAGTAGCGTAGCGGTTCATACTACCGATCTTTCTGCCGAAGGCTACCAATGTCCACAATTTAATCATGGAAAGGTACACGCTTCAACAACGTTTACAAATAATTCAATTTTTTTTTATGAAAAAAACTTTTTTGGACGTTATAATCGTCCGGATAAAAGAACAAGCTAACTTTCAGTGAAAGAGTTTGAAACAAATTTTGCACTTCCTGATGTAACAGTGCCAGCGAGACAGAGAAATGCAAGAAGTGAAGAAAATATTGCTGCCGTGCGTAAAAGGGTTCCTGAAGACCAAAATTAATCGATTTCTCGTGGTTCACAAGAACTAGGCATCCTCCAGACGTCTTTGTGGTGATGTTTACGAAAAGACCTTGGTTTAAATCCATACAAATTTGTTTTAACCCAAGAATTCAAACCAACTGATCAATTTGGATTTGATATTTTTTATTTTTGGTACATATATTCAGTTCAGTTCACTGTATATTTCATTCAGTTGGTTCATTTGTGTTGATATTTTCTCTTTTTCATATGTTTTTTAATTTTTATTGTTTTTTTCTTGTTTTATTTTGTCAGGGGTTGAGTGGAGTAGCTGACGCTAGGCTTCGCCCCAAGTGTATTTTTTATTCTGGTTTGCTAATATTATTATTATTATTAATTAAAGCGTCGTGTATTCAGTGGTGCTTTGAAAAGAATGGAAATGATGCAGATTTTAAGAAAATCATTGTCAACGAGGAGGCTCATTTCTGATTAAACGGAAATGTTAACAAGCAGAATGGAGTGATAAACCTGAAGAATGCCAAGAACTGCCATTACATCCTGATCATCAGCGGTTATTGTCAATGAAAATCATTATTGTTCAATGTTGAATGATTTTTTATGGCATGAATTGGTTCGTCTTGATTTGCAGAACATGTGATTTCAATAGGACGGTGCAACGTGTCATACTGGCCAATGACTTCATTGAAAACAGAATTCGGTGATTCGGTATTTCAAGAAATGGACCGATAAGTTATCCGCCTCGTTCCTGCGATTTAAGTCCATTTGAGTTATTTCTGTGGGGTTACATTGATTCATTGGTGTACATCAATCATCCAGCCAATTTAGACGATTTACAGATCAATATTGAACGAGTAATTGCTAACATACGACCGGATTTGTGCGAGTCATGTGAAATTGGGTTCAACGACTTCATTCCTGCCAGCGTTTCCGTGGTGGACCAATTAAATCATGTTTTGTTTCATACCTAATGGTATCCATTGTACTTCATAATGAAATAAAAATTTGAAATGGGCCGCTCTTAATGTTACTATAGAATGTTCCTTTGAACAAAAGGCCTGTTACCTATGTCAATATATCAGAATTTGTGACTACCGGGTACAAATTCAGAACTCCGTTGAATTTCACGTGAAAATATCTGTAAATATACGTTTCAACTATATTTCACATCACTTCTCAGAAACAAAAGCCGCTAGACCAATACTTTGTTTCATATTATCTTGAACTCACAAGAAACACCGCAAAACCTACATCTCCTTTTTAATTTCCAACTGCCAAGGAATCTGGGCCTGGGGATAATTGCAAACAAAAGGTCCATTTCATTTCCAATATATTTTCCGACTAACATATTTTGCCTCACAATATTGGACTTCACAATAAAAGTCATTCCACTTATCGCATTTCGAAAATAAAACTGGCACAAGATCTTGTTCACAACTACCATGAAAAGATATATCAGAATCGAAGTACACTAATAAACGCGCATCTCACAAAGTTATAAAAACTTTACAATTTACCTAGGGTAACGTAAATAATAAGAACAATTACGATTATAAAATATTTATCGATTTTATTCTCCAAATGATTAATCTAGAAACAATAAATGAGGTGATCATATGAATCGAATGAGATAAACATTATAACATAAGGTGCTGATGACAGTTTTGTTTATAAGGTGAAATGATGTTTTATACATTATGTCATTACAATTTCGTTTATTCAAGGACTTCTGGAGACAATTTGAGAACTATCATTGAAGGGATTTGATTTACCAGAGGATACAACTTCTGCTCAGCCAGTCTGTATATTTTGATACCCACTGATTTTCTAAGCTTCGGTTCAATAAAGCACTGATAACTAACATCACAACAAGGTGGGTGATAATTAGCTAATCAAGGGACGACATAGCATTTAACCGGAACAGCATTGCGTCTGTTAGAGAATCTGGAGTTCACTGAACAGCGAGTAACTAATATTTTTGGTGTATGACGTACGTTTCGTTAACACTACTTGTCAGACGCCAAAAATATAAGCATTATTTTCCATGGCTTCTTAGTCATTAATGACTTACACATGATGGTTTTGTTGGCCACATAAGCTGTTGGACCACAGACGTCACTGATAATGTTGCATCCTTAGACTATAGAAGAGAGAGGACGGATAACATATTCCCTGACATTGAAACCAAGTGGTCACCACATGACCACAGAATCAGGCTCCTTTTTCCAGCTGTGGCTTTTACAGTCGTAAGCTGCACATCCTACCATTATGTGTAACACAGTTTTATAACAAAACAGTCCGTAAACAATCAGATAAACACAAGAAACACATGTCCACCAAACTGTCAAAGTTTTGGTTTCAGATCGATAGCGTTGCGTAGTACGGCATGCGGCATCCCCTCTCTTCCCTAATCAAAGGCAGCATCTATTCAATTTTTCGAAGGAAACAAAAATGTTATAAATAGTGGAAATCGGCATTTTACGTTCACTTCCTGTTCATACTTCGTAAGTTCGAGGCCTTGCAAATAGTTGTAACCTCATCGGGGTAATGACAAAAATATGTTCCATGCAATCCAATCATAGAAATGACGAATGAATATGTTCATATTGTCAATATACAGATGACGTATTCTCAGCACCAATTCCTAATTATTAACAATGATTACTCAAAACTGACTAAATCTCAGTTCAGCTTCACAACGATATATATTGCGAGGGCTCACGCCCCAGGCACTGTTTTGAGGTAAAACGTTGTTTGACAGTCTTATCACAGAAACAAAAAAAAAACAATTATTCCACACACTACCCGAAGAATACTCGATAACAAAAAAGATTACAGCACAAGAGCAAAAAATTTACTTTTGGCACTGTTCTAGACATTCTAATAAATAAAAATTCAGTTTCTCATTGTGTGGGTTGAAGTACTACATTATAGACAATAAATAAAATATACTTTCTCACACAAAAACGTTCTTTAAACACCTGTTGATTAAATTCCTGAGGAATGAGTTTGAAGAAAGTTTTTACATCTTAAATATTTATTTTAAAATGATTTCTGTTATGAATAGTATGGAACGTCTCTCAGAAGCTATCTTGATCATTTGAAGACCAAGATCCTTAATTGTATATTGAATCAGGTAAAATTGAATCACTTATTTAAGAATTATCTCAGAAACTGTCAAAGACTTAAATTACAGGAGGAAGTGCATACTTTGCCACCCCTTATCCGGCGAAAAGCTATAAAATATTTGGTTTCTGATGTTGAAAATGATATCCTGATTGATATTGATAATAATGAACGCTATCGATATATCAAAGACGAAGAATTTGCATAAACATCGTCGGTAAAGCCAGGAATACATTATTCCAAGCTTTTGCTGTGCATTAGTCGTCATAATCTGGTTGAAGTATATTATGAGCTGCTCAAATAGAACGAAACCATCACGGGAGATCGACACTATGCGAACAGAGATGCGACAAAGTAAATTCGCAGCATGATAACAAAACAGGAAGACTACTTTCAGTGACATGTTGTTTATGATTCAATTTTAAATAAAGTATTAATATTCACGAAAGAATAGCGTGAACTTATTCAAGGCCACATCCCAAAGCACGTTTAGAAACTAATATCGTTTTAAATTCTGAATAAAAAGATAAAGATTTCCTATAGTTTATTAAACTATTTTAGAAAAAAAAAATTGCTAAAATTTCATGAAACCATATTTTCCTTGTAAGTTTCTGAGAATAATTTTAATTATTTAGTCTTTCGTATTTCAAATGATCAAAATTATATGGAATCCGATAGAGTAACCTCATCACGGATTTGAAATAAAATCATCTTCCGAACTATTCGAAATGAGAAAATACATATCAAATTTCCCTAATTTCAACTAGCCATACTCCATTAAAAATGCGATAAACGTTACCATAACGACCGCCTATTAAGAAACATGCAGTTAATATTTCACAAAACTGTGTCTACAGTCTATTTCAGTCCAGAAACACAGTTTTGTTCCAGAAGTCATAATCTTTCCGAAAAAGAATTATAATTGAAAATTTCGAAATTAACAGGTAAAGTGATTGACCTGTCTAGCTCTAGACGTGAAAAGTAATTTTTGTAATTTTTGGCGCGCTTGTTTCAATTAAGAATAGGAAATCAAAGAAAATATTCGAAACTATTGTTTAGAATATCGGATAATGTTTATGACATCAGCGAACCGGCGAAAGATTTTTTCAATGGTGGAAAAGGTGAGTTGAAGATGGAACATTTCTCGACCTCTTGGGACCATCACCTGTGAACTAAGAGAATCCCAAAAGTTTAAAATCGTTATGGTACCGTTCATCAAAAATGCTGAAACTTGCGATAACATTAAATAAAACGATAAATGTATACTATACCATAGTATAACAAATAATCATCAGTCTGTGGATACATCAGCGTAGCCCAGGGAGCAATCCATGAGCAAGATATCTCCCCTCCCCACCCTCTACACCCATGTAAAAAACCCCCCAAGAATACATGATACAAAAAAGTTCAATGAAATGTCGCTAGAACTATGCTGAAAGCAATTTTCACTCGTTTCGGGACACCCTGTGAGTACATATGGACGCCATAGAAAACATTAATTTACATTACGAAGCACGTGCATAATGGATCACCGAGCTATATCTGACAGGCGACAAGTCCTTCGACGATTCCATGGACTTTAAGATCATCTTCGATCTCTTCCTGGGAGGTAAGCTCAGTTCTGGATCGGGCGACACCGAGGGGGCCGGGGATACAGGATTCGAACTTGGAGGCGTCAAGATGGGATCCTCTTCGGAATGGATCTCACCGACGGCCAACGCTGCCTCCACCCGTCTTCTGATGTCATCCCCCGCGTTTATAGGGGTGTAGGGAACGGTAGGGGAAGCAGTTAGATAGGCCGGGTGTCGTAGAACCGCAATGACATCCTGCGGGCTCTTGATCATGTCGAAAACGTCCGAGCTGGCGTATCTGTCTTCTTGCTCCGTCACAGACGCAGCAGCGGCGAGGAGCTCCACTCCAGCGGATGAGGGCACGCTGTAGTCTTGAGTAAGGTAGCCCCTATCTCTGGCGTAGAAGTAGTATTTGATATTCGAGTCGTAGTTGAGCGGGATCTCCTGCTTGGGAAGAGGGGAAGCAACTGGTATCTCCCGGCTGTCTTTCTCCATGCTGGAACAGCTGGATTCGTTGGAGATGGTGGAGGTCGGCGGTGTGGGTACGTTTTCCGAGTGGCTCTTGATGTGAGCTTCCATGGATTTCTTGGAGTTGAAGGTGTCGTTGCAGATTGTGCACTTGTACACTTTCTCGCCGTAGTGAGCCACTTGGTGGAGTTTCAACACGTGGTTGTAGCCGAAGGATTTGCCGCATATCTCACAGGAGTAGGGTTTTTCGCCAGTATGGGTTCTCGAGTGAACCTTCAGTTGTTTGCTGCATGTGAAGCCCTTCTGGCAAACTTGACACACGTAGGGTTTTTCGCCTGGAACGAAAATTAGGTTTAGAATCTGGAGAAGAATTCAGTGAGCATATTTTATGCTACTGTGTACGTTCGCTGCAATTTTCAATAAATCGAAAAAAGTTAATGAAAAATTGTAAATACAGAGATATTCCATGTTTCACTTTCGCTCGTCTCGCGATATTTGTTTTCAAATCCGGAATCAAAATAAATGGCAACATTGGATGGCCGTATATCTCATGTGTTGCAGCTATTGTCCGGTTGATATAAGTTTGGACTTCGAAAACACCCTGTATATAAAGGTTAAGGCCTTAAGTTGTACATTAACTTCAACCATAGATTCCTCTCATCAAATATAGCACTTTTTGCGCGCATGTTCTGAGGGAACATTGCTTTATCATTTTGCCCAAACGTCTGTAATTTCAGAATTTTTTACCGAAAATGTTCTCAAACGATTTGGTTCGACTCTCTAATAAAGAATTCGAGGTCCAATTTCATTCTGTCCGGACGGTCGTCCGTTACCATGATAACTTGAGAACGGAAAGAGGCAGCGACTTGAAATTTTCAGGGTACGTGGCTCATCGCAATACGACGGACAAGTTCGTAAAGATCTATAGTTATACTATGGGTATTGGGTGCGTTCCACTAAGGTTCCACAACGATCACGCGCACGACCGCAGAACTGCCCAGACGACTCTACGAACGTTGCGATCGCCTAGTGGAACTTACTAAAAGAGAATAACGCTTTAGGAAAGCTAACAACTAGTACTTGAAGATGAATGGACTAGCAGAGACCAAAGTTCTGGTGCAATCCACAGAGTGTGTATGATTTCATCAAAGTGGAATAGCTACATTCCGCGGTTTCATCCTTATTAGGAAGCATCAGTGATGCTTAATTCAATGCTGATGAAAAAACACTACGAAGAAACCGGTTCATTGAAAACCAACAATCACTTGTGAGTAGAAAGTAGACACAAGTGACACCTGGAATTCAATCAACCAAGCTCCTCGCTGTGGCTACCCAAAACTATAGATCTCTACGTATATTTTGTTTTCAACCAATACAAGTCCGATCGAATTGAAACTTGGTGAGTAGTTGTAGAATGCGAAACTAAGGACGTTTGTGAAAGTTTGTGAGAATCGTATAACTAGAAAATTAAAAAAAAAATATTAATTGTCACGATAAACTGAGAACGGAAAGAGATAGCGACTTGAAATTTTCAGGTTACATTGTGCATCTGAATGCGACTTTTGAGTTTGTTTATAGGCATAATCGGCCATACGGTTTTGGAGTTACACCCGTCTGAAATTTGGTTGTTATATCCTCAATAACTCGAAAAAAACAAGACCGATCCGTTCTCAGTTGTATAATGCCAACGCAAAAAATTTTGCGAAATTTCGCGAGGATAGTATCGCTAGAAAATTTTTAAAAAACCATTGAAAAAAATTGTCTATATCAGAAACTATTCGTCCGAAATCGCTGAAATTTTGCGTGAGCCTTCAAAACCTAACTCTACTGACAAATTTCAAGTTTGAACACGATCGGATCTGTATTGTTGGAGATCCGAGCAGCCTTGTGTGAGTTCAGTAGCTGGATGGGTGACTGTTGCCGCGATAACTTTCGAACTTAAGGAGATAGGAACTTGCAATTTTCAGGGTAGGTTCCCAATGGGAGAGATATGTTCGTTTCTTGGGCATAATCGGTCCATCGGTTTCGGAGTTATACCCACCTCAATTACTCAGAAAATATGGACTCGATCGAATTGAAGCTTGGTAACTAGTTGTAGAATATCGACATAAAGGCGTGTGTAAAATTTTGTGAGAACCTTACCCCAGAAATTTGTATTAAAAATTACGAAAAAAAAATTGCTCCACGCACTGACGTGAAGTCAGGAGCTTTTGCGCGTATGTCCATTCTTGGCACTCGAATTTACGATGGTGAATTATGTATGTATAGATGTATACAGTATCGGAACAAATATATCTTGGGTATAAACAGAAAACTATAAGAACAACAAGGAACGCAACCAATCATGTCGTGTGTCGAACAATTCAATATCCCTTCTTCGCGCTATTCGAGAAGAAATTGTAATGCTCTCTCAATATTTAGCAAGCTATTTTTACATAATCCACAATACAAAAGATATATTCTTTCCGATACTGTATACGAGGGGTTCAAAACAAAACCATGCGAGAGTCCAAAAGATGCTCACCTGTATGGGTCCGCATATGTATGACAAGCTGCCCGGACTGTATGAAAGTCTTGGAACAAACTGTACATTTGTGAGGCCGCTCTCCCGTGTGGATTCTCATGTGTCTGTGCAATTTCCCGGAATGCTCGAAAGCTCGAGAGCATACCTCGCACTTGTACGGTCGCTCTTTGGTGTGGATTCTTCTGTGTACGCTGAGATTTTCTTTGACGCTGAAGCTCTTGTTGCAGAACTCGCATCTGAAGGGTTTCTCGCCCGTGTGCGTGCGGTAATGTCTGGTCAGTCTGGCCGGAACGGCGAAGGTCTTCGAACAAATATTGCATCGGTATTGGTCCTCTGTCACTTTGACACCGTGAGTTCTCTGGTGGGTCTGAAACAATGTATATTATAAAGCCACCGATGTACACAGCGTACATTTTCTTTTAATCATTATTAGGTAGTCGGTGTTTTTCTAAGAGCTTGATTCCAGTTGGTCGCACTGGATTGGCTGTCCGTCATAATGCATAGATGTGCACCCCTTGAGTTTCTTTTTCAGATTCTTTTGAACACAAATATAGACAGCTTGTGTCTCTGCCGGTAAGAGGGCTCAAGTCTCAGAGATCCTCAGTTTCGGCCATGTACCCCAATACCTGCGCCCTTATCTGTTTTTGGTCCATTCATATACCAAATGGATGAGTTTTTGGTCCAATCGATTAACAAGGTCCAACGCACTCAGCATGTCTCTTTTGACCGTTGCAAATGGGGAGTTTCGGAGTCGAACATAGTTGGCAGTACATTTGAGGGCTTTCCCAATAGGTTCAGTTGGTCCAGTAACCTCATAATTCCTACCCAGTTATCAGTAGGAGTTCCCACTATGAGAAATTCTCATTGCATCCAGCATGCTTATATGAGAGTTGATATCAAACATGACGGAGACCACAGTCCATCTGAATGAACTCTTGAACTAGATGCGGGATATATGATTTGAGACGAATCTTTGCTGAATCAAGATAAGGGGATAAAATAAAACACACCCACATCGCCACTAATCCGAATCTAACATTAGATATCTACTCAATACATCAATCAATGAGATACTCACTTGGAGAGCAGATTTGGTAGGAAACATCTTCTGACAAATCAAGCACACATTCTGTTCGGCCGGTTTGGCAGTTGCTTGAGCTGCAGCGTAATCGGTGAGTGGAAGATCAGGACTGCATACGACTTTCTTGACCAGGGGGACCTCCTCCACCGTTGGCTGTATTGGAGATACGGACAGGGAGGTCTCGTTGTAGAAGCCCACCATTTCAGGCATTTGCCAGTTTTCTGGAAAGAAATGAGTAACCTTAATTTTGGTATATCCGATACTTCATATCATAGTTTATGCTAAGTAAATCCACCATACTGAAAATCTTCAGATATACAGGGTGTTTTCCAATTGAATGTACGTAAATTGAAATTAAGGAGACTAGTTTAGGCATGATTTTAAGTCAAGAAGTTCATGTAAACATATATCTGTTTCCATTTCATATTCGATATACAGGATACTAAATTTTATTTCGAAAAATTGTTTCTTTCTAAATACTCCTAAATTATATTAGATATTTTTATTGAACTTTGTGGGTGTAAACTATATGTGTAGAGATATACAGGAGAAGAAGAAGACTAATTTTTGTTTTGAATCTGTGACGCCCCAAGTGAAAAGATAATAAATATTTTCAATAAAAAATGAGACGCCACCGCTTTTTTGAAAAGAAAATAATATTTTTCCAATGGTTCATCATTTTTAAATTCCTTGAGTTATTTTCGTATTTTGAACTGTTGGGTGAATACAAAAGTTCAAAACGAATTGTTCATGTAAGCATAGATCCGCTTAGATGATACAGCGTGATCAATTTTAAAGAATAAAATTTCTATCCCAAAATTAAACGGTTTTGATTTTTTACTCATAAACAGAATACATATTTAAAGAATAGATAATTCATGAGAGTGTCTATCTAAAAATCTTCGAGATTAATAAGTAAATTAAAATTGTTTTCATTTGGGCAACAACCATTTGCGTACCCTTTTCCCATTAAAGTCAAAATGCACGCCAATGGTTCAGTCAATTATGTTGAGGTTTGTTTTGAAATGTATGCACCTTTATCTCTTGGCAATATGTACTTAATATCAGTGCTATTTAATCAACTTTCACTAACTATTTTGTTTATTATTTATTTACGGACCTATGTTCATATGAACTTTCGCTTCTTATATTTTCCAAAGAATAACTATCCACTTACTTAACACTCTCATTCTGTAGGTATAATAAAACTGAACTGAGAATGCGAAGTTTGCAAAATGGCGAATGAACTTGGCAAATACATTCGCCAATTTGCAACATTTTATTCTTAGCGTGCAAACACTTTCGCAAGCCGCAGTTGAGGTAGAAAGATACAGGTTGATGAAATTGCAGAAAAAAATCAGGTTTTCTTTTTTAGCTTCAACACGGATATTCAGAATTAAATGAATTTTGGTGTGAAGGTTTCTCTAACTACGACATATATTCTCCAATTAACAGTTTTTTCTTGCTTCCCCTGGTTTCATAGACTGGTGGATTCAAACACTAAATGAAATTAACATAAGGAATGTAGATAAAGTTTAATTTGAGTCATAAGAATAATTTTAGGAACTAAATTATTCCTCATCATTTCTCCTAAAAAGCATCGTTTTCGAGATATTCAACGTTGAATGTTAAAGAATCTGAGAATTTGCGTGAAATATTATTAAATGATGCATTATAAGAATTGAGTGAGTCAATAAGTTTTCTCAAACATTTAATTTAATTTCAAGCATCAAATGAAATTTTGTATCATTTGATGATAGGAATCTATGGATAAAATTAATTTACAACTCATAGATTCACCCTGTATATTCTATAGTTGAGGGACAGATTTATGAGTAATTCTTGAGGATATTATTAGATGTGTTGTTTGAAACAGCTGTTGTCGATAGCTATCCGGAAATAAAGTTCCTTCGCCATTTTGCAATTTACCATATTCGCACGTGCCAATTTCAAATGTGTAAGTTGTATTATCTGTTGACAGTTGTCATAAATAAAAACCACCCCAGCCTGAGTAGATATAAATGGCCACTATGACACTGGATGTTTCAAGTTTGATTCTTGCTTAGCTCATTAATGATTCTGAAAAATCAATTTTCGAGTAATATTATACCGGAATCTGAATAACACCGAAAAAATATAAGGGGTGGTTCTGTGATGAAAATTAAGGTGGGTATTTGGTATACAATTTTTTGAAAAACCTCACCCCGGAAAAGTTACATCTCTCCGAAGATTAAAAAAATTTGTTTATCTTTTTTATTTTCCCCGTATATTAAGCCAAAGACACGAAACTTGGTAAATATTATTTGTCAATAAAAGTACACATTTTTTAATTTTTTCAACCCTGTAGTAGGCTTAGAAGGAGTTGAAATAGTCAACCCCTAAGATATTTTTCTTAGAACTTTTAAATATACATGGCTGAAAAGATCGATTCATTTACTGACTTTTTTATCTCTACAAGTTTTTTCGAAAATCCGAACATGCTCACAAAAGTACGCAAAATACTCGTCAATAATACAAGAATTTTGCTACGTACTGCATGGCCACTTAGTCGTGTAACTCATTTGGAACTTTGACAATTGATTTGTAACGATGATAATTATGTAGGGAACTAAATATCTCCTCGTTTTCGATATGCAAATGAGCATAATGCATTATTTCTTGAGCATCCAGAATGTTTCTACAAAACTAGCAGTTATAGAGATATTCAATAAATCGCTAGAGAAACCGACTTCCATCCGAATATCTTGTAAGCTCTTCGTTCTAATTAATTAAAAATTATGTAGATATTTACTGTGAAATAAGTTTGTCAAGGCCATATTTCCCATACTCAATTCTCATTTGGGGTAAAGCTTCCAGCTATATTCTACGCAGAGATTACAAAGATTCCAAAATAAATCAGTTAAAATTACCCGTATGTTCTAATCTATTTATTTGCACCATTCCCCAATAATTTAGTTGAGCACTTTTATTCAAATGATTCGAATAATTTGAATTAATATTGTTATGGTGGTAGCAGTGATTGTGTGCCTTAATTCTTGTTCTAAAATTTCTGCCTGGTTTTTCTATACATAAGCTATCACAACTACCGCAATTTAACTGATAAACACCGAATATTTCTCTTTATTGCTCTTTAATTTATTATTCTAAATGAGTTTTGCCAGGCTATTGTTTATCTGGAATGAGATATTTATCTGTTGGCTTTGAAGGAACCTTCTAATTTGGTGATTCGGTTTGCCAAAATATGTTAAGCTGATATAATAGAATATTTTATTTATTTCTGGAAATAAGTAATTACTTTTCTTATTTTTTTTTTCTTTAAAATTCTTCTGATTAACTCTAGCTTATCTCCATTTTCCAAATGAAGAATCCGAAGAAACCACAGTGTGGGGAAACAATTGCCGTTCTTCAATAACGAAGAAGAATTAAAATTTGAATCATTATTTATTGAGATTGACTGTCTGTGTAACTTTCATTTCATTTGAAGGTGTGAAATATCGAAATTAGAAAAAAACTACTATGTTAGTAGAAAAATTGAATATTCATAGTCCAACCAAAATGCAGCTATATTTGGTTTTCATGACATACGGAATTTAGAATATCATTATCGAATGTAATATTGATTTTTTCAAAGAATTCTATTAGCTCAGAAAAAATAGTGACGGAAGCTTTGAGAATAATCCATTGATGTTCCATAGTATTTTCGACTGCTACGCAACAAAATGGCCGACACACCCACAACTTCCTCCATAACAAACCTGAGTGCATGTGGATCAATGAGAAAAAAATGAGCAAGAATTCTCAAAACATATCTGAAACTATATACATGAAATAATGATATAGATAATTAGCTGAACTTAAATTTCGAACTGAAATCTTTCCTTTATTCCCAAATAGCATATCGCATTCTTAACAACGAAAAATTATTCCTCAAATCATGAGTATGAGGAAAACAAACCTCTCAGTAAGTGCCTAATCACATCCAGTCTATATTTCGATATTAAAATTTCTTGGTTTGTTATCGAAATATTCGAAATATGTTCAATAAATCTCTTGTCAATATTATATTTTTCATGGTTTTATGCGAGAACATAAGAACTGTCTTTAATCGATATAACTTTCAAGTATAAACCCATTTTTTATCGATCCAATGACATCAAAATTACCAACTGCGAGGGCAGTTAGTTACGTACCGTGATCAATCAAATATTTACAAAATGAACCGAACCATGAACTCAAACGAAAACAAAACCTTTGACCGAATAACTCCAAAAATGTGAAATGGGTTCACGGACTTGCGCACTAATCACTTTCCTTTTCAAAAAAGATCGATATTGAAATTCCGAGAAACATACGATATAAACGTCAAAATACAACAATTCGTCGCTTTAAATAATAAAAGGAATAAAGAAGTTTGTCAATAATAAATTCACAAGAGGAAAAATGAGACTACTTTTAGATTTGAACGTTTAAATATCAATATTTCGTACAGTTTCCGGTTATAGGTAAACAGTTTTGGAATATGGGTCAAGTGATCTGTTTTCCATCACATCTAATTTTGGAAAAATAACAAACAATGTTTTAACGTTTCCAACTAAAGATAACTCAGTGCAGTGTTACTAACCATTTTTAGACGCGGAAACTTTCGTCAATACACTTTTCGTGAGAGGTGCCTCAAGGTTCCTCCTGTGGGCCATAATAATATTTGGATCACTCAAAAAATTATAATCACGTAACACTTGAAACACGGACACGCATACTTGGAAAACGCAACTTAACCAGATAAAATGCAGGGTTTGAATGCAGTGCAGGCGCAAGGGAAAAGTTGACAAGTGCGTATTCTGTGCGAGAGGAGAGTGCGTTCAAGCCCCTCCTATTGCGTGTGCAATGCGTAGGACCAATATTTGGGAGTGGTGGGGATGCGACATTAGGTCGGTTTTTGACCTCGGCGATCTTAACCCGAAAATCCAAACTGGCACCCCCTCACTTTCTTTCGTCAATATTGCCGCGGGCAGGGTCGGACTGGCCCAATACGGAGATCACTGAACCCTGGCATTTCTTCCGGTGATTACATTGCGGGCTTGTGAAATGTATCGTTCTTTCGGGGAACGACCGTGTTTACGCGCTTGTTCCGCCAGGAACCATGTTACCATTTTGTCAGATGTCTGCAATTTTGGAACTGTTCGCCGAAAATGGTCAATTGGGTTCGACTCACTGATGAATAATCCGAGGAAAAATTCAATTCTCTCCAGCCGGCACCGTAAGCACGATAACTCTCGACAGAAATGAGTTACAGAGTTGAAATTTGCAAGGTAGGTTTGGTGCGTAAATATCTCGGTTCAGTTCGTTAATGGGCGAAATCCAAAAAAATTAGGGTGAACAACCCTTATCACTTAGGGGTATGAAAAATAGATGTTGGCCGATTCTCAGACCTACTGAATATGCTCACAAAATTTCATGAGATTCGGTCAAGCCGTTTCGGAGGAGTACGGGAACGAACATTGTGACACGAGAATTTTATATATAAGATTACAATCGCTAGCATATGTACAAGGGAAACTAATTTATTATTAAAAGATTTTTTTTCCAGGTTTTCTCTCCCAAACTCTGAAAAATATCTATAAAATAAAAATTAATTATTTTGTGATTTGCTTCTGCGTAAGAAACACAAGATATTTGTCAGAAGCAATCAATTGAACAATGTTGCCTAACAAACAACAACGAAACAACATCAACGAAGAAACAACTATATCGTTACGTTTCGGAGTCTATATCAGACTCCTTCGTCAGACGCTTAATGAAAATCTTTAGAATTATTTTGTTGATAGTTATTTTGAAAATCAAGAATTGTCACAATAACTATCAACAAAATAATTCTAAAGATTTTCATTAAGCGTCTGACGAAGGAGTCTGATATAGACTCCGAAATGTTACGATATAGTTGTTTCTTCGTTGATGTTATTGTTTGTTAGGCAACATTGTTCAATGGATTGCTTCTGAGAAATATCTTGTGTTACTTACGCAGAAGCAAATTACAAAATAATTAATTTTTATTTTATAGATATTTTTCAGAGTTTGGGAGAGAAAACCCAGAAAAAAACCTTTCAATAATGAGTACCTATACCTCCTACAGTATCCTTTAATGATTACTCGAAACTAATTTATATATGGACGTGCAAGTACCGTGAATAAATGTGTAAACGATCTGCGGAATTTCAAATCATTCTTCAAAATTCGTCTGAAAGTTGAGCGACAGGGAGGAACTGGAAGGCCATATTACGACCTCTTGTCAATTCTGAGAGTGTGCAAGCCAGTTTCGAGGAAATAGCATAGTATCAATAACGTGGTCACTGGACCCATTTTGAGATTCATGCTGCTCCTTTAAGGGCTTTTCTCGTTATGCGCATGAGCAGACGAGAAATGAATAACTGCTGGAGTTTTCGTCTGCGAGGATTGGGGTTTTGTGTTACAGAATGCTATTCCTCAATATAATCCTCTTATGAGGGTCCGCGCATGCGTGGATTGAAGATGCGATACCTCCAGTACCACTAGTGTTGGAGAATCGTAGCCTAGCTATTTAATCTACCTAGGCATTGATCCTACAAGCCTATAATATGATATTGTAATTTTTGGGTAATATTTTAATGCCCATGGTTAATCCACATGATGATGGGAATGGTATGGTAAGTTAATAATAATGGTAAGTTAATAATATTAAGAAAACTGGAATATTGGCTTCAATTGACATAATATAAATTTCAGAGTGGATTTGAGGAATGAATATCTTGTTCATCATAGATTTGAGGAATTAATATCTCGGATGTTCCTTGTTGGGTAGAATTGGTCTGTTGGTTTTGGATTAATAATTTTTGGCACTCTTTTTGTCTTAAATTATTTTATGATGTTTGAATTCAATTTATGTTACGATGAAATTCTATCATAAGTATCCATGGATATAATTCCTAACTCTTACCAATACTTTCAGAGATATGATTTGTCAAAGTTTGAACAAGAGATATCAGTAATTCCAACGTATCTCTAGGAATCATGTTTTGATTGGTCGAAAATACAAAGAAATCTCTGGAAAAACAAACCATTTTCTGTATTTAAAAAAAAATTGAGTTCCTACCCGAATCCCGACCGTCTAGGATGAGATAGGTTTACAAATTCCCCTTAAAATCGTCCAAATCCGTTGCCATGACATAAATACAATTAGTATAATATGGAATGAATACGCGTGGTCTAACAACAGAACCCTGAGGAACTCCTAGGTGAATTCCATATTCATTGGAAAGGGAGATATCGCCTGAGATTATTCTGGCAAAGATGGGGTCAAGGATCCATTTAAGAAAATAGCCTCCAACACCTAAACTTTACGATTTGTTCTCAACGAACTCAGGAACTCTACAGTCGAGCCCATGATACGTCAAAAAAATTACAGGATTGTTGCTCTCACCCTACGTGGTACTCCATCGCATGTAATTTTATCCGTTTGACTGATCTTAAATATTCGACTTGAGCGTCAAATTTCGTGAGCTTGGACCTTCTCAAGTCTTTCGTTCAACTTTCTCCACCGTATAAGGCGGAACTGATGACGGATGTCTTCCTTGACCTTCGGTGAAATTTGTTTTTAAGCTAGTATGAGTAGGATTTTATGGCGTTTTGGCTTGTTGAACAGATTGAATACCTTCCCGAGAACGAGTTGTTTGACCCAGGGCTGTGGTTTTATCACTTTTATCGCGTCCTGGAGTTTAGAGCAGAACGAACTTGAAGCTACGTACGTTTAAGAAATATTTAAAAGCAGACAAATAACGTCAGAAGCTTTAGCGACCTCATTCAATTAATTATCAATGTACAGGTACGCCGGGAGGAATACAACAAACGGAAAGTGAATTTTGTGGGGATCGTATCAATAGAAAATTAAAAAAAAATATATGGAATAGTATATTCTAAAACAAGTGGCAGAATGGGCTCCTATTAAAACACGAATGCGAAATTCGAAAACGAGCGACGAAGGAGCGAGTTTTCGAACGCATGAGTGTTGGAATTGCCTTCTGCAACGAGTATTCGACGATATTATCTCTATTTCAGGCAAGTTTTGTAAAAAACTTTTGAAATTTATTAAAAAATTCGGATTATACATCCTAGTGACTTTTGCATTGTATCTTGGTAGTTGGTGTGACTGTTACGGAAGTTGACAGATTACGGAATTTGAATTTGAAACGTACGTAGGGCATGGAGATCAGATTTAAAACAGTTTCCTAATAGCAGGAATGATTCAAAATTAGCAAGAAGGAAATCTCTAGTACGATATTTTCTAATGAAAATAAAGCTTTTCCTCAACAATTATTTACTATATCCAGATTATATTGTATTGTCAATTGACGTGTGTTGAAATTTGATAGGATCGAATGTCAGTGCTGACTACCACAAAACGAAAAATATAGCTAGAAACAATGCGGGAATGAGTTCATTCCAGCACTGTTTTCAGTGCTGGAATGGACTCATTACGATACTGAAAAATATTATGTATCTCACGATAACTTGAAAACGGAAAGAGATAGCGACTTGCAATTTTCACGGTACGTTAATAGGTATAATCGGCCAAATGGTTTTGGGGTTAAAGACATCTGAATTTTTTATGTTATTTCCTGAGAAACTCAAAACATACAAATCCGATCGAATTAAAAATCCGTAATTACTTGTAGAATACCGAAGCGCAAATTTTCTCTGAATTTCGTGAATATCGTCTCCTGAAATTACTTGAGAATATGTGTTTTCGTATATTATATTCAAATAAATTCAATTCCGATAGGATAAATATGACAGAATTAAAAATTCTGTGAGCATAGACTATTCCCTCATTACTCAAGTTTGTCATTAAAATGGTACGAAATGTATTCATATCTAATAAAAGCTGAGCGGTCTATACCGATGGTAAATTTTCATTTTTTTCAGCTTCATCTTGAAAAATTTTATATTTCAGAAACTATGCTCGATAGACTTCGTATTAGGCGTGTGTATAGACAATGGAAGAAGTGCGAAAAAGCTACTGACTCCTCTTTTGTGCTTCAACCATTTTTTTTTTATAGATTGATATTCCACCCTATATGGTAAGGATATATCAATTCTTATATCCCATAACAATTCAGACAAAGAATCACACAACTTTGAGCAATTTTGTATCTTAAAATTACTTCGATTTCTAACATTATTTTTGGTTGTGTTCAATTTTCGTTAATTTAATTCATATTTGTACATAATTAGATTATTATCGTAATTTGGTAATGTGAAAATAGAATGTTTGACCAATTAATCATTTTTATTACTGTGTCAAATTTTCACAATTCTCAAAATAGATTTGAACAAGTTAATCTTGATATACCAATTCTTATATCCTATACCTATTCAGACAAATGATTTTGGACTGATAGCCGAGCTAATTGCATTTCACATTCCAGATATCACATCGATGAAACTGACATCAGATAGTTACTGAAATATAAAATAAAAAAAAAAAATAAATTTCAAGTGATTCTAGTCTGGACGACCGGCCGGACAGAATCCAATTTGACCTCGAATTACCTCGACCTTTTAATTATTATTAAATTTGTATCAACCCAGGTGCATATGTTGAAATTTATTATTAATTTATTTATTGTTAAAGTGTCTGAAAATTCGATATCAATTGTTAATGTTTTACAAATGACATTTCATTTTGGCATCAACAAACAACCTGAAAGTTATTTTCAGAATTGAACATAGAACATATAAACAGCCAATGAGAAAGTAAATAAATGAAAATATTTGAATTCGAAAAACAATAAGACAGATAGCAACAACATCAATTAGGAATTCCAAATAAAAATTAAATCAAGATATCTCGTACAACGGTATGCGTTACAATTAATTAAGGATCGAACTCAATAGCATTTCACAAATAACGTATGTATAAACGAGTCACAGAAATAGATTAGGAGTGATTTCGACATTTAAAACACGCATAGCGATAGCACTTTAATGTCGAAACAACTAGTCATTGAATAAATTATTGAACCGCCATGGTCGTCTGCCACAAAAACATCCTCCAGCAATTAACAAATTCGAAGATTTCGAATTGGGAAAGGATAAGGATTGTCACACACCTGCTGTTTTATCGAAAGGTAAAATGCAAAGTATCAATTTCGATGGTAATCAGTTAATCTACCGATCGAGAAAATTTTGCGAATTTTACATAACAATTTTATACTTTGGAATGTGCGAATTCGTTTCATTTCGGTATATTCCGAATGTACCGGTGTGAAGTTAGCCACATCCATACATACACTCAAAGACCAAAAAATGTTCGAAATTAAATATTAATAATTCGATAAGTTCTTGGTGAATAATGATGAAATTTGAGAGTGTTGTTCATTAATGCATAAAGAATGGAAATACGATGCCAAACCACCAGCCACCCCCAGAGGGCGGTGGCTAGGGGTGGAAAAACGAATAATGCCATAATTTAGTAAATACGAAGTGTATCAGAATGAACTTTAGAATAGTTCTTCAGAAGGGTGTTAAGAATGAGATGTAGTATGTCACATAGTTTGTGCGGGCTTAGGGGGACGGTAATTCGGCGGACGGCGGACGGTATAATTCGTTAAATATTGAGCGTTTTACGATGAGCTTTGGATATGTTATCGAGAATGGCGTAAATACAAAGATGTAGTGATGGCATTTTTTGATATTCCGCTCCCAAATACCGCCTACCTACGGCCGCACAAACTATAAGACATACTACATATTTGTACTTACGCCATTCTCGATAACGTATCAAAAGCTCATCGTGGAACACTCAATATTTAACGAATTATAGCATTTTTCGATATGCCGCCCCCAATTAACACCCCCCTAAGGCTGCACAACCTATGTGACATACTACACTCATTATTAACGCCCTTCTGGAGAACTATTCCAAAGTTCATCTTGGAACAATTCGTATTTACCGAATTATGGCATTTTTACCGCCCCCAATCACCGCCACCTGTGGGCTACACCTTTGTGTTTGACATTATATGGCCATTCTTTATGCATTCATAAACAACACTCTCAAATTTCATCATTATTCACAAAGAATTGATCAAATTATTAATATTTCATTTTGAACATTTTTTGCTCTTTGAGTGTACGTGTGGATGTGGCTAACTTCACACCGCTTCCGAATACTGTACCTAATCGATCATCGACAGAAAACCACAGCAAATTTGAGACAAATCAACCTATGATCCGGACCATGAACCGTATTTCTGTTTTTCTTCTTAAAAAAAAGAAGAAACTTTAATTCATAAAGTTTTATTTAAAACTAGTTACACATTTTAATCTAGTTACACATTATTACACCCCTAGTTATTAAATGGTTCCTTTCTGGGTTTTCTATGCCAAGCTCTGAAAAATATTTGTTAAATAAAAATTTATTATTTTGTCAATTGCTTCTGCGTAAGAAACACAAGATATTTGTCAGAAGCAATAAATCAAACAATGTTGCTTAACAAACAATAACGACAAAACATCAACGATGAAACAACTAAATTTCCTTTAATGATTATTTACACCCCTAGTTCTTTGCAAATATTATTTTAAAACAATCCATTACTACCTTTTATAAATATATTGTCTATTTCAATATATCAAGTAACCGAGAAAATTTAGATCTAATTGTTCAAAACTAAATTATCAGTAGGTTTTCTTCTATTTATTTCTACCATTTTCCAATGATTAAGTGGCGCACCTTCGTTCAAATTGTGTAGAATTTTTAAATCCAGGTTAAACTTGGTCTTCAAATGATAGATGGTTAGAATAATTCGAATTAATTTCGGTGTTGCTTTTGGCGATTAATTTATCACAACTACCGCAATTCAACTGATAAACCCCATATTTATCTTATTTATTGCTATTTGGTTTTTTAATTTTAATGAATTTTGCCAGGCTATTGTTTTTCCGGAATGGGATATTATATTATTAAGCTGTTGGTTTTGAGGAAACTTTTTAATTTGGCAACTCGGTTTGCCAGAATATGTTAAGCTGTTGTATTCTTAATTTCTGGAAAAACGATACCAATTGATTTTCTTAATTACTTTTTATTTTTCAACATTTTACTGATTAACTCTGGATCATATTCTCAGATTAACGCCGAGGCCTGAGGCCACATTAGTGCTTTTAAACCTAAAGATGCTCATAGACTGTCAAGTTTCTTGCGACAATCTTACGTGAGTGACTTTATACTATATGCATTAATTGTTGCGATAAACTATCGTAGATAGAGCAAAGTTCACAAATATGGGATTTTTGGATTTTTCCAGCAAATGAAAATTGCTGATTTCTTATCCCAGCCAATTATTGCGTGTAAAAATAAGAATGATTTCGAAATTTATAGAAAGGGGATCAAATTTTGGATGAATTTATTCCTGAGCACTGTTGAGCCTCCCCAGGTTTCAAAAAATATTAAGTTCGATCAGTAAGTTCTACCGAGTCAAGGGCGTAGCCAGAGGGGGGGTTTGGGGGTTCAAACCCCCCCGAAATGTATTTTTTTTTTAAAACCACAAAAATACTTACTACAGAAAGCGCCTGTCCTTATGAAGTCAAAAACAAAAATTTCAAAACCCCCCCCGAAATTAATTCCTATTTCAAAACCTCCCCCGAAATTAATTCCTGGCTACGCCCTTGTACCAAGTTATATCTGTTGAGTTGAATAATTAATCGATTGCTGTTTCACTTGTCAGGACATCACCGTCATGATCAGCCTGTTTGAAAATCAATATCATAGCTGTCATAAATTGATCAAAATACCATCAGAAGATGTTATAGATCTCCTCAATCGCAAATACACGTAGCATTTATGTTGTCAATATTATTGTTTACCTACCGGTTGTGAAAATAATCAGGTGGAGTTCTAATAACAAATCAGCGGCATCTGACAGATAGTGGAAATGTATATACAGGCTGAGTCTTTGACCACTGCATTAATTTTAACCAAAGATTCCTCTCATCAAATGAAACAGTTTTTTCATTGACCATTTTTCCAGATTCGGCTCAGGTAAAAAGTTACAAGCGTTTAAAGATTTCACAATGTGCTGATACACTTCCGCATACAAATTATCTATTACATTGTTGGCGGACAAGAATAAGGCATGGTAACGTGGTTTACAGCTTGATTCGGTATTCCAACGCTCAGGGACGGATCCATAAAAGTAGTGAAATTTCTGGAGTTTTCCATTTTAAAACATGCAATGAAGAATATCTCGAAAACGGTGCGTTTAAGGAGAAATGATGAAGGATAATATAATGTTCTAAAACGATGGAATATTCTTGAAATGACTCAAGAAAAACTTTATAAGCTTTCTTTATGCTAATTTCGTTTAGTTTTATGAATCCACGAGTCCATAACTAGAAAACCAGTAGAAGTAGAAAATAACTAATATTTAGAAAATATGTAGCATAGTTATAGGAAACTTTACGCCAACATTCATTTTATTCGAAAAAAGGATGTCAAAGCTACAAAATAAAAACTTATTTTTTTTCAAAATTTCAACAACCTTTATCTTTTTACCTGAGCTGAATTTGGAAAAATGTTAAATGAAAAAAGTGTTTCATTTGATGAGAGGAATCTTTGGTTAAAATTAATGCAGTGGTCAAAGACTCACCCTGTATAGTTTAAGCAATTTCAAATTAAAAATTGCTGAAAAGCAAATAAATATGTCATTTATTTGAACGACAAATTCTCGATAATTAATGCAAGAGGTTTCATTGAAATTTTCGCCAGTGGCTCTGCCAACTTCATGGAGGTTACTTGAGTATAGAAATTGATACCAAGCTTCGTACGGTAAAAAGTATTCCTATCATGCGCAAACGTGTGTGTCTACCTTAACGCATACATAATCGCGCACTAGGCGAGACTAGCGAATTTGTCTTCAACATAATGATTTCACAAGACGATCTTGCAGAAGGTCATCGCCGGGTACAACATAAGATCATTCGGTGACTGTGTACTTGACCAATCTCAACGCCGAGAATGTGATAGTTCGAACCGTACTGAATTGTTTATAACAAATAGAGGGTGTTGCCATTATGTTATTTTTTTTAGAAGCTATATTAAGCTCGGCAGGTCTGGCTCGGCTTTTAGGATGTCAATCGATTTTAACAAATGATCTACCTTTCTACGTGTATTCGGATTTATGGTAGATAGGAAAATCGGTAGGATTAATGCTCAACGACCACTGACCTCGAACGAAACGTTTGCCAAGAACCAAGTGTATATTTGGCGATATTTGAATTGCAAATTAACGATAAATAATTAAAACATCTTGTAAATTAATAATATCTTCCTGATGAAGGCTCCCAAATATAGTAAATAATTAAATGATAAAAATTCTGTCGTAGCTTCAGGTGCTCGAATGTGTGGTTTAAATTGATGGACAACTTAAAGACCCACCCTGTATGAAATTTAATAATTTGAGAAGGTTTTTGGTTCGAAATTTCGAAGAGACATTTAGCAGATATGAGAGCGCAAATTCAGAATATTCTGTAATATCCTTGACACCAATAACTCTTTGATATAATACTCTTATACATTATATTAAGTAATCATTGAAGGATACCGTGGAAGGTATATTCATTATTGAATGGTTTCTTTCTGGGTTTTCTCTCCCAAATCTGAAAAATATCTATAAAATGAAAAAATTATTATTTTGGGAATTGCTTCTACGTAAGAAACACAAGATATTTGTCAGAAGCAATCTATCGAACAATGTTGCCTAACAAACAATAATAAAACAACATAAATATTTTTCATAGTTTGGGAGAAAAAATCTAGAAAGAAACCATTTAATAATTATTATATTAAATATCAGAAACTAAGCTTCATTGAAATAAATTACATAAGGTGCAGAGACATATTATAACCTGAATTAATCCCGAAATTAAATGGAAAACATTTAATGGAGTATACCATTAAACTCTTTCCACTTAATTTCCGGACATCCTGTAATTCTTCCTCTAATTGATTTATTAATTTACGTTGAAAAATGGACCAAAACATCGTTTAAAAGGTTGCGTCATTCTCTATTCAGAAATGTTATCACTTTCATGTTTATTGCAAAAATCAAATCAGAAAAAAATGAAATCAAATAATTAGCAAAATTTGGTACAATATCAAAAACTAAAATGTAATACAATATGCAGCAAAAAATTATGAATGTTAATGAAGTAGATGTTCAAAGTGTCCTCAACTCAATATAAAAATTTCTTCCAACATTATTCAACATCTCAGGAGTGCTCGACCTAATCCAAAGCGTTATTCGATCTTTTAGGTCATTCAAATCAAGGGTTTTAGTTTTGTACACAATGCTCTTCACATATCCCCATAAAAAGAAATCTAATGGGTTAAGATCAGGGGATCGCGCTGGCCATTCGATCGTTCCTCGCCTTCCTATCCACCGATTTGAAAATAATGCGTCGAGGTACTGCCACGCATTGCGTTGGTAATGTGGTGGTGCTCCATCCTCTTGGAACCATATCGTATCCGTGGAACTTGAGGATTTCCTTGATCAGGATATAGGCGGCAAATCCGGAAATTTCTCATGAAACAAGCGACTTATTTCTTTTCGTGTTCGGGTGTTATCTCCGTAACCAATCATTTGTAAAATTCAAACACAAATTAGACAATTTATAAACTACAACTTATCAGCACAAAACAATTTGCAAAAGCAACTAACATTGTCACAGAAAGTGTACCATTAAGAAAACGCAATGTTATGGTTCTTCTTTATTTCTATCACATCTTGAAGGCAAATAAGTTAATAATAGTATTATTGCAATAAGATTTGGGAATATTCGAGGGAATATTAAAATGAATTTCGGTAATGACATGATTTTATTTTTTTCTATTTTGAGTTTTGCAATAAACATGAATGTGATAACATTTCTGTATATAGAATGAAGCGACCTTTCAAACGATGCGTCATAAGCCCATACTTACTATTTGAAAAATTGGGAGTTGTAGCTGTATTTCGAAGGGGGTTGAAGGTAGGGTTCGCATTTTAGCGAAGAAGAATGACAATTTAAGATTTGAATTTGGCGTCTTTAGGAATTTTCCATAAATATGTACAATAACTCAAATAATGAATTTATTCCATTTTGCTTTTCCACACTGTATATGAAACACCTTGTATAATTTTCATATCAAGATTTCAGAGGAAATCCCGTAAACTTCCGAAGGAAGTCAACTTAATTTTTTTTTATATGGGTTTGTATATTAAGTTAGCACAGCCACCCTATATAAAAAAATAAGGGTGCGACAAATTTTTTTCACTCACGACAAAAACGATTTGGTCATTTGACAATTATTTAGTTCATTTCTGGTTGAAAAAGACTATTATCAACTAAGATACCAGGGTGTATTACTGAGAAGTTGGAATATTTATTTATTTATTTATATACAGGGTGAGTCTTTGACCACTGCATTAATTTTAACCAAAGATTCCTCTCAACAAATGAAACACTTTTTTCATTTACCATTTTTCCAGATTCGGCTCAGGTAAAAAGTTACAAGCGTTTAAAGATTTCACAATGTGCTAATACACTCCCGCATATAAATTATCTATGACATTGTTGGTGGACGAGAATAAGGCATGGTAACGTGGTTTACAGCTTGATTCGGGATTCCAACGCTCAGGGACGGATCCATAAAAGTAGTGAAATTTCTGGAGTTTTCCATTTTAAAACATTCAATGAAGAGTATCTCGAAAACGGTGCGTTTAAGGTGAAATGATGAAGAATAATATAATGTTCTAAAACGATGGAATATTCTTGAGATGACTCAAGAAAAACTTTATATGCTTTCTTTATGCTAATTTCGTTTAGTTTTATGAATCCACGAGTCCATAACTAGAAAACCAGTAGAAGTAGAAAATAACTAATATTTAGAAAATATGTATCATAGTTATAGGAAACTTTACGCCAACATTCATTTTAATCGAAAAAAGGATGTCAAAGCTACAAAATAAAAACATTTTTTTCAAAATTTCAACAGTCTGTATCTTTTTACCTGAGCTGAATTTGGAAAAATGTTAAATGAAAAAAAGTGTTTCATTTGATGAGAGGAATAATGCAGTGGTCAAAGAATCACCCTGTATAAACTATAAGTAAAGGATTGTTTGTGTTGTTTTCAGATGGACTTCGACACTTACTCGATAGTAAATTCATAACCATTATGATGAAATTTGATGTTTATTTGTGGGTTACTCTGCTAACTTAATATTAAGTTAGCAGGGCCACTCCATATAAAAAAACTAAGCACGCGACAATTTTTTCTTCAACGAGAAATTCTCGATAACAACGCGACAATTAATGCATTAGGTTTCATTGAAATTCTTGCAAGTGGCTCTGCCAACTTTATGCATGGTAAATTACAGACTTTTCGGCAAATTTATAGGCACTTTGTACAGGTGAACAAGCGCGCCAAAAACACGTACTTGGAACCTTGCTATCACAGCGGGTATTCGAAACGTGTTGTATAACATTTACCGTTTTTCCTCGAACAAAAATATCTCTTTCATTAGTTCACTCTTCATTGATACTTCTTCAATGATCATTAAGTTCTCAGGCTAATTAGCTTCACTAACAAGTTGTGTTTCTTGCTCCATTCATTATTCTGATTTCGACTTTTGAAGACATTACTGGTTCCACTACTCGCGCCAACAATCGATTCGGAAAGGAAGGAGTCTCAATTAAAATTTTACAAGTAAATAAATTATATCTCCTCGCCATATTTCTCTGAATCGCCAGACAATGTTCGACCTTACTCAACTAAGTTTTAGTACGAACGGAAACAAAAACTAGAATTAGTTGGCTTATTTCTTGACAATAATAATGAAAAATGGCGATACCGCTGTTAATAAATCAACAAGTCCAGAGCTTTCCTGCCAATAGGGTCTTCATAATAGCTTCATATAATTAATATACTTATGCATATATTTCACAAGTCAAATAAACACAAGGGGATTTCATTGATTTGCCGAGAAGCAAGAGCAGACGCGCTTCTGGCTTCTTGGCCTTCATCAGTACTCTGTAACTTCCCAACAAATTCTACTAAATTGAAGCGTGTTAAGCCTCTCACAGCCGGCATGAGCAGTTATACATGAATGCCCACGACACCTATGAGACAAAACAAGGAATTCAGCCTTTCGTTTCTCGATTAAAATCGAGCGAATGGTGGCATATGAGTTCACGCTTCAAATTTTCACTGGTGGGGAGGGCTGAATTCCTTGTTTTGTCTCATAGGTAGCGTGGGCATTTCTGTATAACTGCTCATGCCGGCTGTGGCAGGCTTAACACGGTTCAGTTTAGTTGAATTTGCTGGGAAGCTACAGAGTACTGATGAATGCCAAGAAGCCAGAAACGCGTCTGCTCTTGCTTCTCGGCAAATCAATGAAATCCCCTGGGGTTTATTTGACTTGTGAAATATATGCATAAGTATATTAATTATACGAAGTCATTATGAAGAGCCTTTTGGCGGGAATGCGCTGGACTTGTCGATTCATTTCTTGACTTAAAGTTCATATGAACTTGGATCCAGAAATGCTACAAGAAATTTAAGTTTAAAATTTTTTTTTTATTTTTTTTTGAGATATATCACGAAAAATTTAGTGTAAACGGTTCACATCTTCGGACATGTCAATTAAATGCGATAATGAACATGGTCATGTTATTTATTTATACTTAATTTGAGTAAAATATCTCAAAAACTGAAGAAAATTTGAAAATTTAACTTTTGCGCATTGGCAACGAAGCGTTTCCGGCATATGTTCATATGAAATTTTCGTCGAGAAATAAGCAAAAGAATCCGTACACCCTGTATAATATGTATTGTAATGGAATGATGTCTGTAGAATTTCTAATGCTTTCAAATTTAATTACACATTAACTGAATGCACTGGCCTGAATTTAATTGATAATAATGTGAAAATTTTAATTTATTTGTTAATCGGCATAATCAGCCAAACGGTTTTCGGGTACGCATTTTGTTTTCGAACAATAAAGATCCGATCGAATTGAAACTAATTATAGAATAACAATAAAAAGAAGTAGTATGTGAAATTTCTTGAGGATCGTATCACAGGAAAATTTAAAAATTTTCTAATTTTTTTAAGAATATTATGTATCTCACGATAACTTGAGAACAGGAAGACATAGCAACATGACATTTTCAGGGTAAGTTGCGCATTAGAATGCAACATCTGAGTTCATAATCATAATCAGACAATGTGACAAATCCTACTCAAACATGGTAATTAGTCGTAAAATGGCGACACACGCGTAATTTCGTGAGGATCATATCATTAAAAAAATTTAAAAAATCATTGAAAAAAATTCTCAGAAACTATTCTGTGTGACCTTCACCACAAAAAAATTTTGAACGGAAAGAGATGGCGAGTTGCAATTTTCAGGTTACGTTGCGCATCCGAATGGGGCAGTTAAGTTCGTTGTTGGGCATAATCGGCCAAACGGTTTCGGAATTATACCCATCCTAAATTTTGTTGTGATTTCCTCAATAACTAAAAAAATGCACATCCGATCCAATTCAAACATGGTTATTAGTTGTAGAATGTCGACGCGTTAATTTTAGCGAAATTTCGTGAATATCAATAAAAAAAAACTTCTAGCCAACATTTTACAATCGAGTATGGAACATGCGCCCCAAAGCTCCTGACATCACATCGGTGTTTTTCAGAATTTTAAAACGTAATTTAATTTCTGATCTTCACCTTAGAGGCAATATCAGATTTTTTCGTCAATTTTTTCGTAGATGCAGTCTTTCAAGACAAATCTAGGAAGCTTATACAGGGTGATTCAAGAAGACCTTTCGTTTAAATATTTCAAAGAAAGACTCGAGATAAACACTTGAAATTTTATTGTTTCGCTTTGATAGGAGAGTTGAATTATTGGAAAAAATTCAGATTCGTTCGACTTCCGGTCTCACCGAAAATGATCCAACTTTCGTTTTTTAAAAGTAATACCCAGATTTTTCATTGATAATCAGATTACCCATTGAATTCTACATTGTTTTAATGTGTCACTTACAAATTATTCTCAGAAAATTCATGTGAAATCTGAAAAAACCCTTTAAAATTTCTCAAATAGGGCTTCATTCCAATGTTAATAACTTGTAGATTTTTGCATGAAAATTCCTAATTTTCTAGATGCTATCAGAAGACATACCAATGCTTCTCTTTCGTTAATTAGAAAATCAATTGAACATACAGGGTGCTTCTATTTCACTGTCAAAGTCAGTCATGACAAAAACCTCAAAACTCATTTTTTATCAAAGGAGAACCCATTTTTTTTATTGGTCCTGTATGTCCCTTTATGTTAATTAACGAAGGAGAAGCATTGGTATGTCTTCTGATAGAAGCTAGAAAATTAGGAATTTTCATGCAAAAATCTACATTGGAATGAAGCCCTATTTGAGAAAATTTAAAGGGTTTTTTCAGATTTCACAAGAATTTTCTGAGAATAATATGTAAGTGACACATCAAAACAATGTAGAATTCAATGGATAATCTGATTATCAATGAAAAATCTGGGTAGGTATTACATTTAAAAAACGGAATTTCCGGTGAAACCGGACGTCGAACGAATTTGAAATTTTTTCCAAGAATTCATCTCCCCTAACAAAGCTTTACTATAAAATTTCAAGTGTTTCTCTCGGGTCTTTCTTTGAAATTTTCTAACGAACGGTCTTCGTGAATCACCCTGAATTTTAGAGGATACAAAGTTTTGAAATTGCCATTTTCATACTTAATTTCTGAATTATATGTTTTTATCAATAACATGATATTAACTGACCTAACTTAATTAGAATGTAATAAATAATATAGTATTTTCCAATGTATTATTATTGTTGTCAATTTTCTTACCGATAAGTTATACGATCACTAGTTCTCCAGTTGTACAGAAAAAAAAATAACTCTTCAAAAATTTTACTTCAGATTCCACTGCCACATAGACAATGATGTATTAGAACTTTCTCATTTTCATCTGAGAATTGAAACAACTGTCCGAATAGAATCGCACGTCACGACTGACAAATTTCAATTTCACCAGGCCAACATTACATCAAAACATCAACCTTGCACACCACCAAAAAGAACGTTAAAGTCCCGATCTAGACGATCGTTTCAAAATTCAGATGCGCCTTAATACGGCCCAGATATACCGACAATCTGTGACGGTTCCAGCCACGAGGCTCTGTAGCATGTGTGAGGCGAAGTACCGGCGCGTTTCGATTCGCGACCGAAGTGCGCCGCTCGAAAATGAACTGAACATACACGAGCCGACCGGCCGCAGTCATTCGCCTCCACGTGTAGCTGTAACCGCTTTTTTACAACGATCGCCGACCTCGACAACTTTGAGAGACGTAGGTCGTCAAGTCGATCCGCCTCGCCGACCGGTTTGCGCTTCGGGCGACGTTGCCGGACGCCGAGAAAGTCGTTGAATTTCCTGAATATGGATTTTAGTTTTATTGCCCAAATGTCTGTAACTTTGGAATTTTTTTACGAAAATGGTCTCAAACGATTTGGTTCGACTCCCCAATGAAGAATTCGAGGTCAAATTTGATTCTGTCCGGCCGGCCGTCCGGCCGTTGCCACGATAACTTGAGAACCGAAACAGCTAGCGACTTGAAATTTTCAGGGTAGGTGGCGCATCTCAATACGACAAGTTTGTTAATGGGCATAATCGGCCCAATGGTTTCCGAGTAATAATTTTGTTTTCAACCAATATAGATCCGATCGAATTGAAACTTGGTGAATAGTTGTAGAATTTAAACCTAAGCACGTTTGTGAAATTTTGTGAGAATCGTATCGCTAGAAAATTATTAAAAAATTATTAAAAAATATTTTTGTTGTCACGATAACCTGAGAACGGAAAGAGATTAAGGCGTGAAGATTTCAGGTTAGGTTGTGCATCTGAATGCGACATTCGAGTTTGTTTATAAGCATAATCGGCCAAACGGTTTTAGAGTTATAGCCATCTGAAATTTGGTTGTTTTTTTGTTCCTCATTAACTCGAAAAATACTAAACCGATTGAATTCAAACATGGTTATTAGTTGTAGAATGCCAACGCGAAAGTTCTTGCAAAATTTCGTCAGGATAATATTTGTAGAAAATTTTCAAGAAATCATTGAAAATTGAAAAAAAAATTCTATATATCAGTAACTTTTCGTCTGAAATTGCTGAAATTTTGCAAGACCCTTTATAACCTAACTCTACTGCCAAGTTTCAAGTTTTAACACGATCGGTTAAATATTGTGCTTGGGAGTGCTTGGGCTTTGAAAATATTTTAGCTCTGTAGAGAATTTCAAGCAATATCATAACCCCAATTTTCAGATTTCAAATATGTACTGTTCTCCAGAAACGTCTAATAGGCTTTCTAACTTGGGACACCCTGTATATCTCTTAAACCTACTCTGAAAATTTCAACTGTCTAGCTCATTCCGTACGAGAGTTATCGAATTAACGGCCGGCCGGCCGGACATTATCCATTTTGACCACGGATTCTTGATCAGTGAGTCGAACCAAATCGTTTAAGACCATTTTCAGCCAAGAATTTGAAAATTACAGACATTGGGGCAAATTGATAAGCACTCTGTTCCGAGGAACAAGAGCACCAAAAAATGGTATAAAAAGAAAATCATGAAAGTGTACACCCCAACAACTTGCAAGGCTTGCCACAGTCAGCAGGAAACTGTTATGCACATCCTGTCTAATTGCAGAGTCCATGCTCCATCGGGATATACAGGGTGTTCCACCTCAGACGAGCCACCCCGTATTTTTCTTATCCCATAGAGGTTGGAAAAATTTCCCGAAACACGTCGAATAATTTTGTATGGGGGACATTTTTTGACGTATATTTGAGGCTTGAACGAACAGCAAACAAAGAGGGGGCACTTCAGCCCCTGAAAATTGAATAGAGGAGAGGGGTTGAGTGATACTTCATTTGAAAGGTCTTGGAAGCCTCTTTACAACGGTGTATGAAAAACGTAATTTAGATAAACCGTTTTCGCCAAAATCAATTTTTTAGCTCAAATGTGCACCATTTTGGTTATTTTTACAATGTACGAGCCCATTATTATCAATCCCTTTTTACAAACTTAAAAAAATGTAATTGTTTTATTATGTTTACAATAAAAAAAAATCTGCGTTTTTAAATCAAATGTTCAAATTGTTCTCGGAAACCATTGGGCCGATTATGCCCATTAACGACCTTGTCGTTCGTATCGGGATGCGCCACCTACCCTGAAATTTCAATTCGCTCTCTCTTTCCGTTCTCAAGTTACCGTGGTAACGGCTGACCGGGCTTCTGCCAAATTTGACCTCGAGGAGTCGAACCCAATGATAGCGCGATGTTCCCCAAAACATAAGCGCAAAATTGAGCAATAATATTTACTTCCCCTTGTACATATAATCAGATAAAATACGTATAGGATCAACAAACAACGCGATAAGCATGAGCAGATGATTCCATGAATGAGAATCATAATGATTTTTTTTAAGGCTTCTGAGGGTCTTCTTTCCTATGAACTTTTTCACGCTTCAAGAGGTCATTATTGGTCACCTATTTGCCAAAATTAAATTCAATCCGACATTTAGCTTCCCGAATTTCAAGTAAAATAGTTGAACATTTTTTCTAGTCATACGATCCATACGAAATTTTGCATAAATCTTCGTATCGGCATTCTTCAACCAAGTACCGAGTTAAAATTCGATGAGATCCGTCTTAGGAATATTGAAAAAAAAACTTTCTAATTTCTGCCCATGCGAAGAACGAAAAATACCCGAAATAAGCAACGTGAATTTTAAAATTGATTTAAGGACCACGTTATCCCTCGGAAACTACGCTACTTCCTCGGAACTGGCCTGTAAACAATTGACATGAAGTGGTAATATGGCCTTCCAGCTCCCCCATATTCCCTCACCTTTCAGGCAAATTCTAAAAACATTTTTAAAATTCCACACATCGTCCATCCCCTTATTCTACAGCCCCCTTACTTATCAGTCCGAGTAAGAAAAGACGGAAATGTAGAATTTCTTCGCACATCTTCTCCAAAAGGATGATTACGAGGATTTAATATTACAATGATCAATAATATCACACTCAGAATTCGTCCATATTTAAACTAGTTGCCCTTGTACATAATATGATAGCGGTTGCAATACTCAGATAAAACACGTGTAAGAACCAAATTAGATATAGGTAAGTAAACAGATTATAATTCACGTTCAAATCAACTCAAATAATTTGTAGGTATTCGGAATTCTAAATTTCAATTTTTGTTCCTAGTAGTCTGTTTTCAATGAAATTCAAATGGCAATATGATATTGCCCATATACGAGCTCGGAAATAAACGCACAAACAAGATTATTATTATTAAATGGTGCCTTACTGGGTTTTCTCTCCCAAACTCTGAGAAATAAAATGTTACTTTGAAATCGCTCCTGCGTTAGGAACGCAGGGATCTATAGTTTCTGTGGTTGCTGGATTCTAATAGGTCCTCTTCCTTTCCGTTGTTCACCATCATTGAATTATGCGTAGCACTGATGAGCCTAAAGAGGGACGAATCCGGTCTGCCGCTACCGAGGCCGCTACTCATCTTTGATGACGAGACAATCTGTGGTTTACTCTTCTTAACATTAAATGAATACTGGTCACTTTCTCATAAATCGTTATTCCCATTTTCAGTTATATGTTGGTTGAACGTCAGGTGTCACTTCTGACTACTCAGTACTCAGAAGAGGATGCTGGCTCCTAATAAAGACCCTCTTCCTCGCAAAATAGTTGAACATTTTTGATTTTCTTCTAGTAATGCGACCCTCTCGAAATTTTGCATAATTCCTTGCGTCGGTATTTTGCAACTAACTACCGAATTTTAATTCGACCAGATTAGTATTTTTCAAGATAATGGGGGAACCATATTTTCTAAATTTTGGAAAAAAAATTTATTCTGTTCGTATTCATCCGATCCATACAAAACTTTGCGTACAAATTAAGGTCGTAATTCTACTATTTGGTGCCAAATTTCAGATAGATCGAAGGAGTAGTTTAGCAAATATTCAGAAATAAATGCTGCATCTAAAAATGACCATAACTCCGAAACCACTCGGTGGATTTCGCCCATTAATGAACTAATCTAGGATATTTATGCCCCAAAACTACCCTGCAAATTTCAACTCTGCAGGGTAGGTTTCTTTCGTTCGAGAGTTATCGTGCTTACGACCGGATGGAAAAAATTGGATTATTTATCTATAATCGATTGAGACCATTTTCGGCCGAAAATACTAAAAATACTGATCTTGGCGTCACGAACATGCAAAAAGTATGGTACGTAAATAAATAAAAATATGTGATGGGCGTCAAATTAATGGAGCATTGTTTCACATCCGTTTTTCGCTATTCAAATCAATCAAAGCATGGAAAATATATTACCAAGTCAAAATGATTTTTGGATTTCAATGACAGCGCAGAACCAAACTGAATTCATCATTTGTATCCGCCTTTGGATGACAAATAACCTCATTTTCGATTATTAAAAGTGTCCAATTGTGTTTGTTGTTGTTTTTTTTTTTTATGGATTACGTCATTTCTGATAAGGTTCCACGAACAAGTATCAAGGTCAATTGAAAGAAAAATATTTTCGTACCCAAATCATACTATAAAAAAATGTTAGAAAGCCCTGTGGACAGGATCCTTGGCGCTCTTGTGTTTCTCAGTGTTGGGAATGATATCAATGGATTCTCATAATAGAACTGATTCATAAAAGAAACTAATTTAAAATTAAATTACGAACTTATGAGATATTCATTGTTCGAATATACTCTGAAAATTATATCATATCGATTGAAACTCAGCCAATATTCCCGAGTTGTTTCCACTGAAGATATTCTGAACTTACCAAGTTATATATTTCCATCATCATATATGGATTATCCAAGGGCATATAGGGGTAATTATAATATCCTACAGTTGGTCATTTTGCATTCAATCATGCTTTGCTTGTTAGATTATTATAGATTATTGAGAGATACATTTGACAGAACACAGACAAATAGTCTGTGAAAATAAAGAATTACGATATATTATTGCAATTTTGAAGAATTATATCTCCGAAAATATTAGCTTGTTAGAGTTGAAAATAATATCAATGGATTCTTATGATGAAGATGCACGTTGAAAAGAATTGAGAATTCGACATTTGTAATTTAAAAAAAATATTTTTTTTTTGTTACTTCGAAACCATCTGGATGATTTTGCCCACTAACGAACTTAACCGAGATATTTATCTCCCAAAAATACTCTGAAAATTTCAACTGTCTAGCTGATTCCGTTCGAGAGTTATCGTGTTAACGGCCGGACGGACAGAATCGATTTTGACCATGGATTCTTGATCAGTGAGTCGAACCAAATCGTTTAAGACCATTTTCAGACAAAAATTCGAAAATTACAAACATTTGGGCAAATTGATAAGCATTCTGTTCCGAGGAACAAGAGCACCAGAAAATTACAAATAGAATAACTAGATTCAAGAAGTGTTTTAAGGAGCTTAACGTCACTGTTCGTTTTGAAAATGAGAACCCATATTCCGCAAAATTATACCGCATCGTAGTTGCGGCAACGCCGCAACTGATCGAACTTATTGAATGGCATACTAACATTGAAAAGCGGAAAAAATGGAAGAAATTACAAAACTTGATGACTTAAGTATTATTGATGCCTGAAGGGTTGAAAAGGATTAAAAAAATTGTTGGGGAAACCAACACCAGGGTAGCAAATATCGATTAAATTTTTTTTTTAAATCAACCCCAAATATTCCAGTTTTAACGATTTACGCCTTGTATCGTTAATAAAGATGCGATTCAAAAATTATTCGATATAATTTATCCATATAATTTTCCATAATGTAGACATAGGTCATGGACTTTTTAAATATAATATATCTATTTACGAACGAATGGAACATAATTCTCATCATTAAGTACATTAATTATCAGAATATCGTTTGATTTACTTACTTTTTTCCGTTGTTTTGGCCAGGTAGATCAAAAAGCTGTCACAGGCTCCCTCGAAAAAATTTTTTTACCACGAACGGGAGTTTGTCAACAGTTCGCACGATTGTTTATAGAATTCCGAAAGTCTCAGAAATCGAATTATCAATTTGGATTTCACCAATTAAGCACGGATCAAAAAATATTCCGAACCATACTTGAACGAAATCAAACTGAATGTTTTTACCTCCCTTCAATCAAACTTCGAGCGACCGAGCGTCGCCGGAAACTGCCGAACCTCTATTTTTCACTCGGCTGCCCGCTCCGGTCGTTTCCTCGTGGCGTTTGGAGCACGTGGAGGCGAAGTACTGGGGCAGTTTCTATCCGGCCGAGTTCCTATTATAATTGCGGAGATAAACAGTATTTTTGTTGACTTATTACCTACATTGTCGATGCGTTTGTTTCTGTTTGCCCGTGGAGGGCATTATTTGTACCAGATAAGGCGGATTATAATGGTCGGGGCGATGGAAAAGTTGATTAATTGGCTTATCAATCAGCGTGTAATCATATGTTTGATATTTTTTAACTTACTAACTCGGGTTCTGGTTTATCATCAATTCCATGATTAATCCAGTATCCAGAAACGAATCGAACCGAAATTTTTAAGGCTGCTTTATGCTGGCGGATAACCTTAATTTGTTAAATTTTGTTGCGAACTGAAAAATTTAAAGTCCTGGTTTATGCTGAATGTAAACATCTGTAATATTGCGCACGTATTGAAACGTATTGTTTGGCTCTTTACTATTAGCTAAATTTTTGAAAATTTAAAAAATAATTCTACTATAACTCTCGAAAGGAATAAGCTAGGCAGTTGAAATTTTCAGAGTAGGTTAGGGAGATGAATATCTCGGTTAAGTTCGTTATTGGGCAGAATAGGCCAGATGGTTTCAGAGTAACTGAAAAAAAAAATTTATTTAAGTAACAAATTTCAAATTCAATTTTTATTTAAGATGCAGTTTCACCATGAAAATCCATTGATATCATTTTCAACTCCAATAAGCTAATACTTTCGGAGATATGATTTTTCGAAATTTCAAAAATGAATCGTACTTCTATGTTTTCACAGAATGCTATAATTATTCTATCTAAGCTTCATTATATGATCTGTGTTCATACTCTTACATGTCATCCTGTTCTATAAGAGAGAGTCAAATTCATTTCAGCTATTTTAATTTGATTTCTTCCATGGTGCAGTTCTCATTCTCAGAATGCTCATTTAATCTTGATAAATAAACTATTATTTGAATTTAATTTCCTTTATGATGCAGTTGCATCATAAGAATACATTGATATAATTCCCAACTCTGAGAAACCAATACTTCTGAAGATATAATTTGTCTGTTTGAACTAGAGCGCCAGAAAGCTCCTGTCCACAGGGCTTGAACCAACTTTTTCATTCTAACCATGGACACTTTCACTAAGCTGGAGGACGTTAACTTTCCTCTTAACACCTATCTGAATTCTTAGATGATTAAGTTGCGATACGGGAGATTTACATGCTCTTAGTCAACTTAATTACTTTACTGATAATTTCCAGTTCTAAAAATTGTAGTTTTAATACCATTGTCGATAATGCAACTGAACGGACATATCATAGCCATTGAAGCGTCAGAAATACTCCATTTGAATCAATGATTCGTTGTTGGTGGGCCATTCTTGAGGACAATGAACTTTTCCTGAGTTTGAAGATAAAACCTAGCGTTCTGATGCACATCTTAACCTGAAAACTTCAAGCCGCTATCTCTTTCCGTTCTCAAGTTATCGTGACAACAAAAATATTTTTTATAATTTTTAAATAATTTTCTAGCCATACGATTCGCACAAAATTTCACAAGCGTGCTTAGGTTCATATTCTACAACTACTCACCAAGTTTCAATTCGATCGGATTTATATTGGTTGAAAACAAAATCATTACTCGGAAACCATTGGGCCGATATATATATATTCTTTTGAACTTGAGCATTACAATTTGTTTTGTATCTAACAATAAAGCATGTGTATGAAAGAAGTTTTAGCAGAGGTTAGTGTAACGGGGTACCATATAATTTGATATAATATGATAGTAGAGCTTAGGGAAAAAACCTCAGCAAAAAAACCCTATCTCCCCGTTAGTGTTGTGATTTATGAAAATTGATTTTGTTAACAAAATATGCTGAAATATTAAATATTGAAGGTCATCTTTTTCTTCATTATCGCTTCTTCCTTCAACAAGCAGAGAAGATTCTCCAAGGTCCGAAACCCAATCTGGAAAAGGAAAAAACAAAGGGAGAAAACGAACAAATTAAAATGGAATATTCTATATTTCATTAAATAGATTTGAAACTCGTTACCCATTCTAAAAAAGATTCAGAAACATTATGAATAGCCCTAAAACCATCTTTGAATCTATATATGCGACAATTATTAACTAAATGATCTATGGTTTCCTCTGCTTCCCCGCATTCACAACTAGGACTCTCAACTGAGTTCCACCTGAAAAGCATGCTGTTGCAACGACCATGACCGGTTCTTAGACGATTCAGAATAGACCATATATATATATATATATATATATATATTGGGCCGATTATACCCATTCACGAACTTGTCCGTCGTATTGGGATACGCCACCTACCCTGAAAATTTCAAGTCCCTAGCTCTTTTCGTTCTCAAGTTATCGTGGCAACGGCCGGACGGCCGGACAGAATGAAATTTGACCTCGAATTCTTCATTGGGGAGTCGAACTAAATCGTTTGAGACCATTTTCGTCAAAAAATTTGAAAGTTACAGACATTTGGGCAAAATGATAACGCGATGTTCCCCAGAACATACGCGCAAAAAGCAGCTTTTAATACACTGTGTGAGAGGATGTGAAATTAGATGTGATGCTTGACTTTGAAGATCTTGGAAAATCCACGTAAATCGAGTAGAGATGCCTCCACAAGATTCAATGTCAGCCATATATCGATTCTAAACATACCTACTAAATCAAAATAAAATGCATCTCTATAAAATAATACCTACCCAGGAGCTATTGGAAGACGATTTTGATAGGAGAACTTATTTTTGTGAACAAATGATGGACATGTTGGATAACAATATTGTCCAATTAGTGGACGTTTTGTTTTCGGATTAGTGCCCTTTTTCTCTCAACGGCCAAGCTAATCGTCAAAACTGTCACTACTGGTCTACCGAAAATCCTCACTGGATGAGAGAGGAACATACGCAATTCCCTCAAAAGGTTAATGTTTGGGCAGGAAATGTTCGAAACCATATTTTAGGCTCCTTTTTCATTGAGCGAAATTTAAATCGCGGAAAATTTTTAGCACTACTTCAAGATGGTGTCGTTCCAACTTTGGCAAATTTATACCTTGCTCAAGGAAATCCTCAAGTTCCACGGAATACGATATGGTTCCAAGAGGATGGAGCACCAGCATATTACGAACGCAATGTCCGACAGTACCTCGAAGCAATACTTCCAAATTGGTGGACAGGAGGGCGAGGAACGATCGAATGGCCAGCGCGATCCCCCGATCTTAATCCATTAGATTTCTTTTTATGGGGATATGTGAAGAGCATTGTGTACAAGACTAAACTCCTTGATTTGAATGACCTAAAAGATCGAATAACGCTTGCGATTAGGTCGATCCATCCCGAGATGTTGAATAATGTTGGAAGAAATTTTTATTTGAGGTTAGGATGTTGCTAAGGCGTTCGCGGTGAACTCTTTGAACATCTTCTTCATCAACATTCATAATTTTTCCTACATTTTTTATTAAATTTCAGTTTTTGATATTGTACCATATTTCGCTAATCACTTCTTTAGATTTTTTACTGATTATATTTTTGCGATATACATGAAAGTGATAACATTTCTGAATAGAGAATGACGAGACCTTTCTAACGATGTATCACAAGCCCATTCTATTTGAAAAACAGGGGCTTTACCTGTCTTTAGAAGGGGTTCACATTTTTACGAAGAATGACTAAAAAAAGTTTGAATTAACGTATTTCGGGATTTTCCATAAATATGTAGGTACAGTAACCCCAAGATAATGAATTCATTCCATTTGACCTTTCCACACTGTATTACTGTATAATAATATTCTTTTGAACATTGAGCCTTACATTTTGTGCATCTAACAATATAGCACGTGTATGAAAATAAAAAAGTGTTAGCAGGGGTTAGTGTAAATAGGTACCATAGAATTCGATGTATGATACTAGAGCTTATGGGGAAAAACCTCAGCAATACAAACCCTATCTCTCCGTGATTGAATTTGATCGATTGCTTGATTTGATTGCGCAAAAGAGAGGTGCTTAAATGTATCTTTGTAATTGATGAAGAAGTTTTTGCAAATTAAAAAAATTCCTTGTATTACCTCTCAGTTTGTCAGGCTTTCTTTAATACCTACTTTTGAGATATTGTGCGAGTACTCCTCATATTGAATCAGTTGAAATGTAGGACCCGAGGAAACCACAGTGTAGGAATACAATTGTTGTTCTTAAATAAAAAAAAAGGAAATTTAATTCAAATAATAGTTTATTTATCAAGATTAAATGAGCAATCGGAGAACGAGAACTGCACCATGGAAGAAATCAAATTAAAATATCTGAAATGAATTTGACCCTCTCTTACAGAACAGGATGACATATACGAGTATGAACACAGATCACAGATCATATGATAAATCATATAGAATTATAGCATTCTGTGAAAACATAGAAGTGCGATGCATTATTGAAATTTCGAAAAATCTAATCTCTGAAAGTATAGGCTTGTTGGAGTTGAAAATGATATGAATGGATTTTTATGGTGAAACTGCATCTTAAAAAAAATTATTTTGAAAATGTAAGTTAAAAAAATTTATTTTTTTGTTACTCCGAAACCATCTGGCCTATTTTACCCAATAGCAAACTCAACCGAGATATTTATCTCCTGAACCTACTCTGAAAATTTTAACTGCCTAGAGAGATTTAGTGTGAAAAAAATATGAAAATTTTCAATAATTCCATTTTAAACTTTACGGTAACCCGATCAATACAAAACTTCACATGCGTCTAAAGGTCATGATTCTACAATTTGATGCTAAATTTTAGATAGATCGATTGATCGGTTTGGGAAATATTCACAAAAAACGTTTTTAGTGAAAATGACCATAACTTCGAAACCGCTTGATTAATTTCGCCCGTTAACGAACTCGTCCGAGTTATTTACGCTCCAAACCTACCCTGCAAATTTCAATCCTCTAACTCCTTTCGTTCGAGAGTTATCGTGTTAACGGACGGACGGCCCGACAGAATCGATTTAGACCACGGATTCTTGATCAGTGAGTCGAACCAAATCGTTTGATACCATTTTCAGCCAAAAATTCGATAATTACAGACATTTGGGCAAATTATTAAGCGCTCAGTTCCGAGGAACAAGAGCGCAAAAATTATGGAAATTTAAAATATGAATCAATATCTATTGAAAATGAATATCCACCAAGTAAAAACCGAATCAATTAAATAAATAGTTCCGAAAAATCCATGATAGATTGGCTGAAGAAATTCAAGTCCTTATTTCTGAAACTGACATTTATTTTTCACATCTACTAGATCCCTTGAAAGAAATTTGCTTATATCAAATAGTGTTATCTTCCTCCCTAGAAGGAATCTGCGCAAATATGTTCCTGAACCTGGAAAGTCCTTTATGGATCGCTCTTTTCTACTTACTCCCCACTGAACTGGATCCCCTCTATATCATTAATCATTCTCCCCTATAGTCTTCGCTCTGATTCGCCACCTCCTTGGACATATCTCAGGTCGTATTCCAACTTTGAATCTGCGAAAAGGAGTGACATCTGAGAGCTAAAATACGAAGTGGGATTCTTCAGCGTTTTTTGAGAAAATAAGATTAAAGTCGTGAACTGATTTTAATTACTAACCCATATACAGGGTGAGTCTTTGACCACTGCATTAATTTTAACCAAAGATTCCTCTCGTCAAATGAAACACTTTTTTCATTTAACATTTTTCCAATTTCAGCTCAGGTAAAAAGATACAGGCTGTTGAAATTTTGAAAAAAATCAGTTTTTATTTTGCAGCTTTGATATCCTTTTTTCGAATAAAATGAATGTTGGCGTAAAGTTTCCTATAACTATGATACATATTTTCCAAATATTAGTTATTTTCTACTTCTACTGGTTTTCTAGTTATGGACTCGTGGATTCATAAAACTCAACGAAATTAGCATATAAAGTTTTTCTTGAGTCATTTCAAGGATATTCCATCGTTTTAGAACATTATATTATTCTTCATCATTTCTCCTTAAACGCACCGTTTTCGAGATATTCTTCATTGAATGTTTTAAAATGGAAAACTCCAGAAATTTCACCACTTTTATGGATCCGTCCCTGAGCGTTGGATCCCAACTCAAGCTGTAAATCACGTTACCATGCCTTGTTCTCGTCCGCCAACAATGTCATAGATAATTTATATGCGGGAGTGTATTAGCACATTGTGAAATCTTTAACGCTTGTAACTTTTTACCTGAGCCGAAGCTGGAAAAATGGCAAATGAAAAAAGTGTTTCATTTGATGAGAGGAATCTTTGGTTAAAATTAATGCAGTGGCCAAAGACTCACCCTGTATATTCTTTTGAACTTTGAGCATTACATTCTTTCATCTAACAATAAGGCCGGACTCATACGTTCGGAATGTCACTCTGAATTCATACTCTGAATTCATATTATTAATTCAGGAAGCACCGAATTGCATATACGAATTCACTTTTCTCCTCACACATTCCTGTTTTTTCAGAGTATTTATTTCTAGATTTTGCAAACTTCCAGAATTCGGATTATGAATTTAAGAATATGAATTCAGAGAAGTATGAGGCCGGCCTGAAGCATGCGTTTTAAAAATGTGTTAGCAGAGGTTAGTGTAACGAAGTATCATACAATTCGATGTATGATACAAGAGCTAAGGGAAAAAACATCAGCAAAAACCCTGTCTCCCCGTTAGTGTTTTATGATAATTGAAATTGTTAACAAAATATGCTGAAATATTGAATAATGCATCTTTTTCATCACTATTGATTCTTCCTTGAATAAGCTGAGAGGTTTCTCCAAGGTACCCGGAACTCAATCTGGAAAAGGAAAAGACAAAAGGAGAAAACGAAAAAATTCAAAAAGGAATATTCCATTGTTTATTAAATAGATTTCAAATTCACCACCCATTCCAAAAAAGACTCAGAAACATTATGAATAGCCCTAAAACCATCCTGGAATGTATAAATGGGACAATTATTAACTAAATGATCTATGGTCTCCTCTGGTTCCCCGCATTCACAACTAGGGCTCTTAACTGAGTTCCATCTGAAAAGCATGCTCTTGCAACGACCATGACCCGATCTTAAACGATTCCACATTGTTTATTTACAAAGAGACCGATTTTTTGTATTTTATGAAGAATAATAGATTTTATTTTCCTATAGTTTGTTGTTTTATTCGCCTCTAATAGCAACCTTGTCTTCAAAACAAAAGTTCAAATTTTTTAAATTTTGTTTCTACAATACCTCTCGAACAGAATGAGCTAGGCAGTTGAAATTTTCAGAGTATGTTTTGGAGATAAATATCTCGGTGAAGTTCGTTACTGGGCAAAATCGGCTAGATGGTTTCGAAGTAACGAAAAAACAATTTTTTTTTACAACACAAATTTCAAATTTTATTCCTTTTAAGATGCAGTTTCACCATAAAAATCCACTGATATCATTTTCAACTCTAACAAGCTAATACTTTCGGAGATATGATTTTTCGAAATTTCAATAATGTATCGTATATCTGTACTTCTTATGTTTTCATAGAATGCTGTACTCAATTATTGTATCTATGAATTAAAAATCAAATTAATTAATCAAAATTATTTCTGGTACACCTTTAATTCTAGTTTTTTATAAGATAATTTTTGAACCATTCTTTTTAAACGCCAATTTTTTTTCAAATTTAATTTCTTTCATGATGCATTTCTATCATAGGAATCCATTGATATAATTACCAACTCTGAGAAACCAATACTTTCGGAGGTGTAATTTGTCTGTTTGAACTAGAGCGCCAAAAAGCTCCTGTCCACAGGGCTTGAACCAATTTTTGTGCTCTAATAATTAATGTTGATGAATGTATTTTGAGGCGATACGCAATTGGTGTACTAAGTAATATTAATTTTTATGTAATATTATTTTTATTCGATTCTGGTTTCTAATGTCTATCAAAGAAACATGTTTCGAATAGAATGAGTATGAGAAGTCGAATTAGGGTAGGATACTACAGAAAGTTTTTATATGGAGGTTGATGTGGACATAAAATTAAAATGTAGCGGTGCATTGAGGGGTAACAACGGAGACATGAGTGTAGGTAGAACTGAGCCATCATTTGTCACCCTAGTCAATTGAATACAACACCTGCCACCACGATTTCGATCAAACTACAGGTGTAAAAAAGATACGAGTATGTTTTATTTAGGATAAGAACTTCACAGTGAGACCTGTAGTTACGTATCAGCCCTTCTTTATTTCAGGAATGTATTTACGGAAAAACAACTCGTGGTAATCGTCATTGAATATTCTGTGTTCCCCGAAATGTCAGTAAAAATTTAAAGGAAAGCACTGACGTGGAGTCAGGAGCTTTTGAGCGCATCTTCTATTTTCTATTCACACTCCCACGAAATGAACTTTCAAGCAGTCTTTTAGCGTTAATACGTGAAAAAATGCAGTGGGCCTCAACTGAATTCAAGTAATGATTAGGTAATTAATACTTTGGTAGGTCAATACGTTCCTTTTAAATTTTTCAAAAATTTGCAACGTCGGTTTTTTACAGCTAATGACCAAGTTACAATTCGATTCGTCAGACAGAACTTTAATGTGTATGTATGTTGGTACCGCCCTTATTTTGTTGTACCTATCCATTTTTTTTTGCACACATGTTCTGGGGGACATCGTGTAATCTTTTTGCCCAAATTCATTTTTTGTTTCTCGACGTTCCAATGTTTTAGTTGCGTGCTTCTACCGCCCTCGAAACCTTCCTAAATCCCAAAATTCCCGATATACTTAGGAAAAAAAGATCACGTTAGGCAATTTCATCCATTCTCTTTCTCCCCGTAACCTCAAATTTCCCACTGTTTCCAGCTTTTTCCCTCTAGACATCACCTCATTTACACAAATTCTCCGCAAGTAAAATTCTAAACGTCCTTTGCCAGATAATGAACCCGCCCTACGATTCTCGGTTTCTTCTCTAACACCTACAAAATAGATCGTGCTCAAATTTGCAACTGGCTTCAGAATTAGGATTTGAAGGCTCTTGCAGAATTTCAGCAAAATCGGACGGCCAGTTTCTGAGATACATAATATTTATACACGCATGTTCAATATTTTATTTCAATTTCCTAGGGATCCGATGTGCACGAAATTCCGCACAAATATTTGTGTTGGCATTCTACAACTATTTACCAAGTTTCAATTCGACCGGTTTTGTAATGTTCGAAAACAAACCTTGTTGTCTGAAAGCGTTAGGTTTGGGCAAAAATGATAGCACGCCGTTCCTTAGAACATGCGCGCAAAAATTATTTAAAGAAAAATTGAATATCTAGGAAACTTATGCCAGAATTTGCTAAAATTCGATAAAGAGTTATCTGAAATATTTTAATATATCTATTGGGTTGGGTTGGGTGGGAGAAATGGAACTTTTCTGGAATTAATAAGAAGATGGCATTTTCGAATGGATTACATTTTCTTCGTTATAAAATGCGAAATAAAATTTTTCCACATTTCATTCCACGCACTATTACGGAGGAAAGCGAAAAGTTTTAAAGAGTTTGGTGTCTTGATAAAAAAAGCTAAGGAGAAGAACTTTAATACGATCTGAAAGAAAAAACAGCGAATGATGCTTCAGACACTGATGGTGACCCTTGAATGTGCTATTTTGAAAAAGTCATGTTTACTTTGGAACGAACCTTGTTGATTAAGGTTAGAATACATTTTTATTTGAGATCGAAATGCTGCCAAGACTCTCAGGGAATGCATTTTGAACACGACTGATTGCATAATATATATTTTGTAAATATCATCAGCTGAGAAAAAAAGTTTAAAATAGGATCTCGTTCATCAGATTAATTAATTTTTGAGCGTATGATCTAGGGAACAGCGTGCTATATTTTTTCCAAATGTCTGTAATATTCGAATTTTTTGCAAAAAATGACTGATGAAGAATTCGGGGTCAAATTCTATTATATGCAGTCAGCCGTTGCCATGATAACTTTCGAGCAGGAAGAGATAGCGACTTGCCATTTTCAGGGTAAGCTGCGCATGGAAATGCCATGGTTAAGTTCGTTGAAATTCCGCACAAACTATCAAGTCGCTGTTTTACAATCGTACCGGATTTCTATACCGGATTTCATCTTGAAACGCTTTGTATTTTTGGAAATAATGTGAAAATAAAATTTTGAACTGGAACCTACTTCTTCTGGAAATTTGAATCATAAAATAACAGAATTGTAACAACACCTCGTTGGCTGAGAAGTAATCGATGTTAAAAAGCTCGGAGTAACGAAAAAACAAATTTTTTTTCATTACAAATTTCACACACAAATCACGTAAATTGGGTAATTGTATTTTTTTTCAACCAGAAATGAGCTAAATAATTGTCGAACGACCAAAACATATTCGTCGTGAAAGAAAAAAGTTTGTCGCACGCTTGGTTTTTTTTGTATGCGCTAAATTAATATTAATAGGTTAAAGGGGCCACACACAAATCACGTAACTTGGTGAATTGTATTTTTTGTCAACCAGAAATGAGCTAAATAATTTTCGAACGACCAAAACATATTCGTCGTGACAGAAAAAAGTTGGTCGCACGCTTAGTTTTTTTTTATATGGGGTGGCTCTGCTGACTTAATATAAAGTTAGCAGAGCCACTTGCAAGAATTTCAATGAAACCTATTGCGTTAATTGTCGAATAATTGTCTAGAATTTGTCGTGAAAGAAAAAAGTTTGTCGCGCGCTTCGTTTTTTTTGTATGGGCTAATTTAATAGTTGGTTAAAGGGGCCACACACAAATCAAGTAACTTGGTTAATTGTATTTTTTTCAACTAGAAAAGAGCTAAATAATTGTCGAACGACCAAAACATATTCGTCGTGCCAGAAAAAAGTTTGTCGCACGCTTAGTTTTTTTTTATATGGGGTGGCTCTGCTAACTTACTATTAAGTTAGCAGAGCCACTTGCAAGAATTTCGATGAAACCTACTGCATTAATTGTCGAATAATTGTCGAGAATTTGTCGTGAAAAAAAAAAGTTTGTCGCGCACTTTGTTTTTTTTGTATGGGCTAAATTAATATTAGGTTAAAGGGGCCACACACAAATTACGTAACTTGGTTAATTGTATTTTTTTTTTCATCTTGAACAGCTTTGTATTTTTGGAAATAATGTGAAAATAAAATTTTGAACTGGAACCTACTTCTTCTGGAATTTTGAATCATAAAATAACAGAATTGTAACAACACCTCGTTGGCTGAGAAGTAATCGATGTTAAAAAGCTCGGAGTAACGAAAAAACAACTTTTTTTTCATTACAAATTTCACACACAAATCACGTAACTTGGGTAATTGTATTTTTTTTCAACCAGAAATGAGCTAAATAATTGTCGAACGACCAAAACATATTCGTCGTGACAGAAAAAAGTTTGTCGCACGCTTATTTTTTTTATATGGGGTGGCTCTGCTAACTTAATATTATGTTAGCAGAGCCACCCCATATAAAAAAAAACTAAGCACGCGACAAATTTTTTTCTTTCACGACAAATATTCGACAATTAATACAATAGGTTTCATTGAAATTTTCGCAAGTGGCTCTGCTAACTTTATAGAGGTCAAATATGAAATAAACGAAATATTACCTATCTTAACACGGGTCACGATTGTATCAAGGAATAATACGGGTCCAACCGAGACAACGAACAATGAATCCATACGATCGTGTAATTATTCCTACGAACTGCATCCAAGCACATTAACCCTGGACGTCCCGCTCCACGTGTAGAACGAAATGCCGCGGTGCTTCGCCTCAACGCGCTCGTTTTCGAGGACGATGCCTTCCTCGCCCCCCCGCATGCCCGTGCGCGAGCGCCACGGACTCCACTGCATCGATCGATCCTGTAATTTTGAAAGCTTATTTTTGATTTTTGAGGAATTTGCATCGTCTTAAGTCTAAAGGATATTGTGAAAGGGGATCAATGAGTGGAATATTCACGGTGATTAATATTGTTGCGGGTTAACCTGATGACCCAGGATTTGCAATACTCCGGCTGTGCTTCCTGACCAATCTCAACCAGAGTTGGCTATACCGGTCCGTGAAGTTGCGGATTTGTTTTGATAAGCAACCGACTGAGCAAGGTTCGGACTGCGTGCGCGTGCTTTCATTTTTGGCGCTCTTGTTCCTCGGAACAGTGCTTATCAATTTGCCCAAATGTCTGTAATTTTTGAATTTTTCGATGAAAATGGTCTTAAACGATTTGGTTCGACTCACTGATCAAGAATCCGTGGTCGAAAATCATTCTGTCCAGCCGGTCCGGCCGTAGGCACGATAACTCTCGAACGGAATGAGCTAGACAGTTGAAATTTTCAGAGTAGGTTTGGGAGATATATATCTCGGCTAGGTTCGTTATTGGGCAAAATCGGACAGATGGATTCGGAGTAACAAAAAAAAATTTTTTTTTTACAAAACAAACTCAAAATTAAATTTTTTTCAATAAGCAGTTTTACCATAAGAATCCAATGATATCATTTTTAACTCTGAGAAGCTAATACTTTCGGAGATATGATTTTTCAAAATTTCAATAATAAATCGTATTTCAACGTTTTCACAGAATTATATAATTATTATATGTATGAATTGTCATAATGTCAATTTATTTTCCTGAGACATGTCATTATCTAATCAATCGAAGAATTGTGAGCGAAGTGAGAAAAATCTCAGTTGTTTGCTCCGAAATTAGTTTTTCTCAGAAAAGTCTTACATTTCGGAACGGAACATGAAGTAAGAGATCTGAGAGTAGTGAGACTGCTTTTCAATTTTCATCCATAGACATAGATATAACTCTCGAACGGAATGAGCTTTTCAGTTGAAATTTTCAGAGTAGGTTAGGGAGATGAATATCTCGGTTAAGTTCGTTATAGGGCAAAATTGGCCAGATTTAACTTGATTTCTTCCATGGTGCAGTTCTCATTCTCATGATTGCTCATTTAATCTTGATAAATAAACTATCATTTGAATTGAACTTCCTTTATGATGCAGTTCTATCATATGAATACATTGATATAATTCCCAACTCTGAGAAACCAATACTTTCGGAGATATAATTTGTCTGTTTGAACTAGAGCGCCAGAAAGCTCCTGTCCACAGGGCTTGAACCCATTTTTTTAATGAGAGGAATTGTTCAACATTAACAAGAGAGCTAAAGCAGACTGATCTCACGTCAGTGCTTTTCCAATTTTGGTGGTGAATTTTAACAATTTCGATGCGTTAATGCGTATATTGTTCCATTTCTATTAATGGCACAGCATTTCGTTGTCGTCTGTCAAATAATTATAGCTCTTGCTTTGACATCAGTTGCCAAAATAGCAGGTTATTATTATTATTATTAATTATTGGATAACTCTGTAGATACAGCAAGGATCAATTCGGTGCATTTCGTTGAGGAATTTAATTAACCTCGTGTAAAAGTTGCAACATTTCAAGGTCCTACAATGAACTTTGAGTTGGTTTTTCCTCAAGGAACAACGCGTTTGTGAAATATTTTTTTATCAGCCACAATAAACATCGAAACGTTTCGTAAAGCAGCTTTCAACTTTCCACGTTTTTTTGATGATTCATTCTATCGTGTAGGTACTTATACTAACATGACGGAATTGCATTTTTAATGGAACCATTTAAATGATTGCTGACAACATAATTGTTTATTCGTTTCGTTTTATCAACAATTGGATATTCGTATTGCATAATTAGAAGTGTGGTGCAGGAGTAATAGGAAAAAATTGGTTCAAGCACTGACGTGAATTCAGGAGCTTTTGCGCGTATGTTATATTGTCCATTCTTCTGTATTGGACACCCTTAATCGAATTTACCATGGAAAATTACGTTTTCCATTCTCCTGTATTGGACACTCATCTTAATTCGAATTTACCATGGTAAATTCGAATTAAGTGTCCAATACAGGAAAATGGACAACATAATTTACCATGGTAAATTCGATTAAGGGTGTCCAATACAGAAGAATGGAATGACTTCACGTCAGTGCTTGAACCATTTTTTTTTTCGTGATGTTTTTGAAATTTTCTAGGGGTACGGTTCTTACAAAAATTTTTTTTTTGTCATTTTTTTTTAAATTTTCTAGGAGTACGGTTCTTACAAAATTTTAAACACTTCTTTATGTTGATTTTCAAGGAGTTATCAAGGAAATTATATTCCATGTGGGTAACTCGGAAACCGTTTGACCGAATATGTCCAAAAATTAACATAACTCTCCCATTCGGATACACAATCTACCCTGAAAATTTACAAGTCCCTATCTCCTTTCGTTCGAAAGATATCGAGGCACCGGTCACCCATCTACTGAACTCACACAAGGCTGCTCGAATCTCCAACAATATTTAACCGATCATGTTAAAACTTGAAACTTGGCAGTAGAGTTAGGTTCTAAAGGCTCTCGCAAAATTTCAGCAAATTCAGATGAATAGTTACTGATATATAGAATTTTTTTTTTAATTTTCAATGATTTTTTAAAATTTTTCTACAAATACTATCCTCACGAGATTTTGCAAGCATTTTTGCGTCGGCATTCCTCAACTTATAACATGTTTGAATTCAATCTGTTTTGTATTTTCCGAGTTAATGAGGTACAAAACACAACCAAATTTCAGATGGCTATAACTCTTAAACCGTTTGGCCGATTACGGTTATAAACAAACTTAAATGTCGCACCTAACCTGAAATCTTCAAGCCGCTATCTCTTTCCGTTCTCAGGTTATCGTGACAACAAAAATATTTTTTAATAAGTTTCTAGCGATACGATTCTCACAAAATTTAACAAACGTGCTTAGGTTTATGTTCCACAACTATTCACCAAGTTTTAATTCTATAGTCTAAGGCTTGAACCAATTTTTATTAGATTCCTTCTTCACACACAGAAATCCTACGATTCTTCCGGATTGCAGATAGTTCCCGAAAACCTTCAGCAGTTTATCTTCGAGAATGGACAATTTTCCCGCTTTTATATCCTGTATGAAGCCAATTTCCGTGGAGAGTGTATATGGGTTCAACGAACTACACTGCCCAATGCACGCTGTGCCTTCTACAACGCCGACTCGTTCTTTTGATCATTTCGTCTGAAGCCGAAACCGAATTCTCACTGAACGTGTGTTATTTGTAAATAAACGGTTCCTTAGCACACAGTCTCACATTATTAGGATTTTCGTCACTCTGAGATCTTTAGATTGAAAAAATTTGTGAATATATACAAGACTGTTTTGATATAGTTTATGGAGGCAATAGGAAAGAAGAACATAATGGAATCATCGAAAGAAATTACTGTTCGTTGACCACTGACACTGAGGTTAATATTACCTTTAACTTCCTTAAGTAGTGAGACATGTTCCTATATACAGTATTTTCATAATGTTGCTAGCAAAAAAATACTGAAATATGGATCTACATTTGTGTATCAATCATTTTTTCTTGAGTTAAGGTTCATAAGTAATACAGAAAAGAATGTGTTAGTGGTATGAACTATTAAATTTTAAATTATGAAATGAGGATAGCATTTTATTAATATATTTTGAACTATTAAAATAATTTTTTCGTAATCCACTACCTACTCAAATATCAGGAATAAATGGACAATCTGCTATGATTGTCTCCAGCCTTGCTCTAGACATTTCGATGATACTTTCCTTAGGTATTTCGAGTTGTGAAAACTATGCACCGAGTGTAAGTTGCAACAACCCATTCCACGAGGTTGAATCATTGCAGATTGCTCATTTAATCTTGATAAATAAATTTAATGACAATTTTTGAAACATTATAGATTGCTCTTTTTGGGCGCATGTTCTAGGGGAACATCGTCCTATCATTTCGTCCAAATGTCTGTAATTTTCGAATTTCGAGCTGAAAATTGGCTAATAGACTAATTCGGACTCCCTGATCACGAATCCGGTGTCAGATTTTAGGGTGCCGTATGGCCGGCCGGCCGGCCGGCCGGCCGTACTTCCGGCCGTAGGCACGATAACAGGAGCACCGAAGGTCCTATCGACTTCAAACTTTCAGGCTAGGTTTCTGATCAAAATGCGACGGTTAAGTTCGTTAACGGGCAAAATCGGCCGGACGGTTTAGGAGTTATAGACATTTAAAATTTTGAGGTTATTTCCCTGATATTTCAGGAACTAAAGAAGATGTTGAATCGAAACTTGGTAGTGAGTTCGAGGATATAAACGCGCAACTTTTGGCAAAATTCTGTTATGATCGAAATGTTGGTAATTTTTAAAAAAATATTTCTTTTAATTTTTTCGAAAAAAAAATTTTTTTTTCGTGAACTATTCATCAGATTGCAACAAAAACTTGTACTAACGTCAATTGTAGTATTTTGCAACATTGTGCAAAATTTTGGCTCTATACGATTTCAATTTCTGGAGATATAAGACAAAATGTGTCAAATTTCCTGGGTCTCTCTCAGTATTTTCATCGATTATTCTATGAACTCTTTGAATTCCACCGAAAACAAATTCAAAGACATAAACATAAAGAATCAAGTCATAGTTTAGACGTCGAAAGAAGGACGATGTTGATCGACTTGAAAAGGTACCTATTTCAAGAAATGCAATAATGAAATGCTTAATTTATGGATATAATATTATCTAAGTATTGTTGGGATCGGGCAGTTGGAAAATTTTTTAATAAAAAAATTTGTACCGACGTTAAATCAAGCATTCTACACGAGTGTGCAAAATTTCAGTTCGATACGATCTCAATTCCAGAAGATATTGCTTAAAATTCACATTCCAGCGTGTTTTGACGTTCTATGGTCACAGAAAATCGTCACAAAAATCTATTTACCTCATTTGACGGCTGTTTGTCAAATCAATTAATTCCAATAATTGATGTCAGATTTCCTACATACCAAGTTCAAACACATTTTATTATATGGAAAACACTTATTATGATCACGTTCTACAGGAATTGATACTAAATAGAAGCTAGATGAAGATTATTGTAATGGAAAATTTGTGTTCCAGAATAATATTAAGGTATTCAACATGATACTGCTTTTTTTCTTTACTGGTCAGTACGGGCCACAAGGAAGATGAACATGCGCCCAAAAGCTCCTGTCCACAGGGCTTGAACCAATTTTTTTTTGCGCTCTAGTTCCTGGGAACAGAGTACTTTGCCCAAATGTCTGTAATTTTCGAATTTTTGGCTGAAAATGGTATCAAACGATGTGGTTCGACTCACTGATCAAGAATCCGAGGTCAAAATCAATTCTGTCCGGCCGGCCGTAGGCACGATAACTCTCGAACGAAAGGAGTTAGAGGATTGCAATTTGCAAGGTGGGTTTGGAGCGTAAATATCTCGGTCAAGTTCGTTATGAATATTTTATGAATATTTCCGAAACCGATCACTCGATCTATCTGAAATTTAGCATCAAATTGTAGAATCATGACCTTTATACGCATGTGAAGTTTTGTATTGATCAGGTTACTGCAAAGTGTCAAAAAAAAAGTGAAAATTAAAAAAAAAAATTACTACAATAACTCTCGAACAGAATGAGCTAGCCAGTTGAAATTTTCAGAGGAGGTTAGGGAGATGAATATCTTGGTTATGTTCGTTATTGGGCAAAACAGGCCAGATGGTTTCGGAGTAATGAAAAAAAAAAGTTTTTAAAGTAACAAATTTCAAATTAAATTTCCATTCAAGATGCAGTTTCACCATAAAAATCCATTGATGTCATTTTTAACTCCAACAAGCTAATACTTTCGGAGATATGATTTTTTAAATTTCAATAATGAATCGTACTTCTATGATTTCACAGAATGCTGTAATTATTCTATGTAAGCTTTATTATATGCTCTGTGTTCATACTGGTACATGTCATCTTGTTCTATAACAGAGAGAGAGTCAAATTCATTGCAGCTATATTAATTTGATTTCTTCCATGGTGCAGTTCTCAATCTCAGATTGCTCATTTAATCTTGATAAATAAACTATTATTTGAATTTAATTTCCTTTATGATGCAGTTCTTTCATAAGAATACATTGATTTAATTCCCAACTCTGAGAAACCAATACTTTCGGAGATATAATTTGACTGTTTGAACAAGAGCGCCAACAAGCTCCTGTCCACAGGGCTTGAACCAATTTTTTTTAAATGCAATTCCATCATAAGAATCCATTGATGTCATTTTAAACTCTAACAAGCTAATGCTTGGACATTTAGCGCACATAGTTTGAACTCTTCAAACACAATCTATTTATTTTTATTTCCGAACATAATAAAGCATTATTCGCCCCTTCACGAATTCCGCCGGAATCGCTGCTTATCGATCCGGTGGATAGGGAAAGCAAGGAAAGCTCGAAAGCATCATCATCCAGCGCAATAAAGCGTACAGAGGGGGGCCAACCTAGCTTTCGGTTGGGTTGGACCCCAAAATTCGGAGTTCAACGACCCTACGGAAAGAGCAGGAACTCGGGAAGGAAGGTCCACGTGCCCGACCCTCGTACACCGTACACTTGTCCTAGTTTCTGTAACGCTTCGAGTTAAAAACTCTCCGCTGTTCAATGTGCCCACTGAATTTCGGAGTGTTCGTGAACCTGCTGGATGCGTCCGCATCGAAGGTTTCCTTGACCGGACCCGTTGTCACGGTTATTTTATTTCCGGATGTGGCCAAGATATGTATCGGAGGTTCATTTTTATCTCATCCGTTTCTATGGTTCTGCTTGGATTACACTGAATTGATATCAGTACCTCAGAGCAAAAGGGTATTAAGTCCAAAATTTGAATTATTCGGTTATTTGGCTCACGTTGATTAAAATTTCGCGCTCTATTCAGTGGTCTACTCTATAAGACAATTGGACTTAAAATGACGAAAATATAATTTTAAAATGGGTTCAAGCCCTGGGGACAGGAGCTTTCTGGCGCTCTAGTTCAAACAGACAAATTATATCTCCGAAAGTATTGGTTTCTCAGAGTTGGGAATTATATCAATGTATTCTTATGATAGAACCGCATCATAAAGAAAATTCAATTCAAATAATAGTTTATTTATCAAGATTAAATGAGCAATCATGAGAATGAGAACTGCACCATGGAAGAAATCAAATTAAATCTGGCCAATTTTGCCCAAAAACGAACTTAACCAAGATATTCATCTCCCTAAACTACTCTGAAAATTTCAACTACCTACCTCATTCCGTTCCAGAGTTATATCTATGTCTATGGATGCAAAGCAGTCTCACTACTCTCAGATCTCTTACTAACTTCATGTTCCGTTCCGAAATGTAAGACTTTTCTGAGAAAAACTAATTTCGGAGCAAACAACTGAGATTTTTCTCACTTCGCTCACAATTCTTCGATTGATTAGATAATGTAATGTCACAGGAACATAAGTTGACATTAGGACAATTCATACATAGAATTATATCATTCTGTGACAACGTTGAAATACGATTTATTATTGAAATTTTGAAAAATCATATCTCCGAAAGTATTAGCTTGTTAGAATTAAAAATGATATGAATGGATTCTTATGATAAAACTGCTTATTAAAAAAAAATTATTTGGAATTCGTTTTGTAAAAAAAATGATATAAATGGATTCTTACGATAGAACTGTATCAGAAGAAGAAGAATTTAAATTCAAACATACCGATTCTCATTGAATGGTTTCTTTCTGATCTCAGGTCTTTATTAACGAAGACAAAACCCATTAAAGAAAAACAAAAATAAAAAAACTGTGTATATAATATTCCTGGTATTTGTGGTAAATCATACACAGGAATAACATCAAGACCACTAGAAGTAAGAAAGTCAGAGCATAAGAATAACTTGGGAAATAGAGACATACAGAAATCAAAAATGGGTTCAAGCCCTGTGGACAGGAGCTTTCTGGCGCTCTAGTTCAAACAGACAAATTATATCTCCGAAAGTATTGGTTTCTCAGAGTTGGGAATTATATCAATGTATTCATATGATAGAGCTGCATCATAAAGGAAATTCAATTCAAATAATAGTTTATTTATCAAGATTAAATGAGCAATCCTAGAATGAAAACTGCACCATGGAAGAAATCCAATTATATCTAGCCAATTTTGCCCAATAACGAACTTAACCGAGATATTCATCTCCCTAACCTACTCTGAAAATTTCAACTACCTAGCTCATTCCGTTCGAGAGTTATTGTAGAAAAACTTTTTTTAAATTTTCAATTTTTTTTTTGACCCTTTGTGGTAACCTGTTCAATACAAAACTTCACATGCGTATAAAGGTTATGATTCTACAATTTGATGTTAAATTTCAGATAGATCGAGTGATCGGATTCGGAAATATTCATAAAAAATGTTTTTACTAAAATTGGCCATAACTCCGAAACCACTTTATGGATTTCGCCCATTAACGAACTTGTCCGAGATATTTACGCTCCAAAGTCCAAACCCACCTTGCAAATTTCAATCCTCTAACTCCTTTCGTTCGAGAGTTATCGTACCTACGGCCAGCCGGCCGGACAGAATCGATTTCGACCTCGGATTCTTGATCAGTGAGTCGAACCAAATCGTTTGAGACCATTTTCAGCCAAAAATTCGAAAATTACAGACATTTGGGCAAATTGATAAGCACTCTGTTCCGAGGAACTAGAGCGCCAAAAAGATGGAATATTCTATAGTCTTTTAATTTTGAATATTCCCTTGACATCAAACAAAATCATCCCAGTTGTCCTTTGTTTTTTGCTTGAGTCCATTATTTTCGGTTGGACTGTCATTCTGACCGGAAATTCTGAGGCGGCCATGACTGGTTGCAAGTTAGGATCATAGAACCCCGAGTTTCATCCTCCTGGTTCCTGCTCTTTCTGCAGATCTTAACCAGTTAGATTTTTTCATTGGGATTATCTATAATCACGTGTTTACATTAGATGACCAACATGATTGCAGGAATGGAGACATACATATAATCATAAACTAATACGTGGAGTCTTGGAAAGATTGACTCGCGAATTTATGAATAGGCTTGCATATTGTTAGGTGGTGAACAATGAGCATTTTGAACATCTGAAGTGATTTTGTTTAAATTATTATTCTCATTAGTCAAGTAAAAAAAAATGATTTATTCTTCAACTTTGAAAGTGATTTATTTCTCGATTTTACGAATTATTTCCACTAAATTTAGTATTTCCGAATTCCAAACATCAAAATCATTTCAAATCTACGAAAGATACAGGGTGCCCCATTTAAATTAGAAACATGAATGTATTTCCGGTGAAACCAGAAGTACAGTAGAAACAAAAAATACGGCATTAGATGCGGAATGCGTAATTATTCTTGCCTGCAAAGTTTCATAAACATGGTCTTTTTCATTTTATAGATATTCACTCGGCTCCATACCCCAACCCTATATAGGTACGTGAAAATATTTTTCATAAAACTCACTCCAACGCATTTGGGCATAATTTCCACATACAGCAGTCGTTTAATTTGGATAACGATCCCCAATATCTATTTTCTTCCCCATACTGTGAGGGGGTTGCCATAGAGCTTATTAAGTTCTTCTATTATACATCAAGCTATATGATGGGAGTATCTCTGTGTCAACGATATATTTTGCCTATGTTGGTTTAATGAAATACCTTTCTGCGCTCTTTTGCCAGGGAGTTAACATTTTGGGCATATGTCTGTAATTACAGAATTTTATTAAAAAGTGGGAAAGTCCTGTGGCAGAAGCTTTGGCACTCTTGTTCAATCTTTGACAAAATAAGTTGAATTAAAAAAAATCACGAAAAAAAAAATTGGTTCAAGCACTGACGTGAAGTCAGAAGCTTTTGCGCGTATGTTCTATTGTCCATTCTTCTGTATTGGACACCCTTAATCGAATTTACCATGGTAAATTCGATTCGATTAAGGGTGTCCAATACAGAAGAATGGACAATAGAACATACGCGCAAAAGCTTCTGACTTCACGTCAGTGCTTGAACCAATTTTTTTTTTCGTGATTTTTTTGAAATTTTCTAGGGGTACGGTTCTTAAAATTTTTTTTCTCGTAATTTTTTTCAAATTTTCTAGGGGTACGGTTCTCACAAAATTTTAAACACGTCTTTATGTTGATTTTCTACTACTAGTTACCAAACTTCAATTCGATCGAATATTTATTTTTTGAGTTCTCAAGGAAATAATATTCCAGATGGGTATAACTCGGAAACCGTTGGACCGATTATGCCCAAAATTGAACTCAACTCTCCCTTTCGGATACGCAACCTTCCCTGAAAATTGCAAGTCCCTATCTCCTTTCGTTCGAAAGTTATCGAGGCAACGGTCACCCATCTACTGAACTCACACAAGAATGCTCGAATCTCCAACAATATTTAACCGATCGTATTAAAACTTGAAAATTGGCAGTATAGTTAGGTTATGAAGGTTCTTGAAAAATTTCAGCAATTTCGAACGATTAGTTACTGATATATAGAACTTTTTTTTTTTATTTTCAAAGATTTATTTAAAATTTTCTACAAACGCTATCCTCACCAAATTTTGCAAACGTTTCCGCATTGGCATTCTACAACTAATAACCATGTTTGAATTCAATCGGTTCAGTATTATTCGAGTTAATGAGGAACAAAAACCACAAAATTTCATGAAATTTCAGATGGCTATAACTCTAAAACCGTTTGGCCGATTAGGCTCATAATCAAACTGAAATATCGCGTTGTGGTGTACATACTAACCTGAAAACTTGAGGCCGCTATCTCTCTCAGTTCTCAAGTTATCGTGACAACAAAAATATTTTTTAATAATTTTTTAATAATTTTGTAGCCATACGATTCGCACAAAATTTCACAAACGTGCTTAGGTTCATATTCTACAACTACTCACCAAGTTTCAATTCGATTGGATTCATATTGGTTGAAAACAAAATTATTACTCGGAAACCACTGGGCCGATTATGCCCATTAACGAACTTGTCCGTCGCATTGGGATGCGCCACCCACCCTGAAAATTTCAAGTCGCTAGCTCTTTTCGTTCTCAAGTTATCGTGGCAACGGCCGGACGGCCGGACGGCCGGACGGCCGGACGGCCGGACGGACAGAATCAAATTTGACATCGAATTCTTCATTGGGGAGTCGAACTTAATCGTTTGAGACCATTTTCGTCGAAAAATTCGAAAGTTACAGACATTTGGGCAAAACTATAACGCGATGTTCCCCAGAACATACGCGCAAAAAATTGGTTCAAGCACTGACGTGAAGTCAGAAGCTTTTGCGCGTATGTTCTATTGTCCATTCTTCTGAACATACGCGCAAAAGCTTCTGACTTCACGTCAGTGCTTGAACCAATTTTTTTTTCGGGATTTTTTTAAAATTTTCTAGGGGTACGGTTCTTAAAATTTTTTTTTTCGTCATTTTTTTCAAATTTTCCAGGGGTACGGTTCTTACAAAATTTTAAATATGTTGATTTTCTACTACTAGTTACCAAGCTTCAATTCGATCGAATATTTATTTTTTGAGTTATCAAGGAAATAATATTCCAGGTGGGTATAACTCGGAAACCATTAGACCGTTTATGCCCAAAAACGAACTCAACTCTCCCTTTCGGATACGCAACCTACCCTGAAAATTGCAAGTCCCTATCTCCTTTCGTTCGAAAGTTATCGAGGCAACGGTCACCCATCTACTGAACTCACACAAGAATGCTCGAATCTTCCACAATATTTAACCGATCGTATTAAAACTTGAAACTTGGCAGTAGAATTAGGTTATGAAGGCTCTTGCAAAATTTCAGCAATTTCAAACGAACAGTTACTGATATATAGATTTTTTTTTTATTTTCAATGATTTATTAAAAATTTTCTACAAATGCTATCCTCACCAAATTTTGCAAACATTTTTGCGTTGGCATTCTACAACTAATAACCATGTTTGAATTCAATCGGTTCAGTATTTTCGAGTTAATGAGGAACAAAAAACCACCAAATTTCAGAAAATTTCAGATGGCTATAACTCTAAAACCGTTTGGCCGATTATGCTCATAAACAAACTGAAATGTCGCGTTCTGGTGCACATCCTAACCTGAAAATTTCAAGCCGCTATCTCATCCCGTTCTCAAGTTATCGTGACAACAAAAATATTTTTTAATAATTTTTTAAAAATTTTTTAGCTATATGATTCGCACAAAATTTCACAAACGTGCTTAGGTTCATATTCTACAATCACCCACCAAGTTTCAGTTCGATCCGATTCATATTGGTTGAAAACAAAATTATTACTCGGAAACCACTGGGCCGATTATGCCCATTAACGAACTTGTCCGTCGTATTGGGATGCGCCACCTACCCTGAAAATTTCAAGTCGCTAGCTCTTTTCGTTCTCAAGTTATCGTGGCAACGGCCGGACGGCCGGCTGGACAGAATCAAATTGACCTCGAATTCTTCATTGGGGAGTCGAACTTAATCGTTTGAGACCATTTTTTTCAAAAAATTCGAAAGTTACAGACATTTGGGCAAAACTATAACGCGATGTTCCCCAGAACATACGCGCAAAAAAAACAGATGTGGCAAAAATTATTTATCCGAAACCACGAACTTATCCGAGATATTTATTCCTCAAATACACTCTGAAAACTATATAACATATATCAATTGAAACTTAGCCAATATTCCAGTTTTGTTTTCAGCGAAGATATTCTGAACTCAAATCGATAAACTTACCAAATTATATATTTCCATCATCATATGGATTATCCAAGGGCATATAGGATAGGGGTATTTATAATATCCTATAATTGGTCATTTTGCATTCAAACATACTTGTTGACATTTGACATGTCTGTCATAGGTAGATAAGATTACATGTATGAACAGTGTTCAGTGTTGTTAGAGTTGAGAATGATATCAATGGAATCTTATGATGAAACTACATCTGAAAAAAATTTGTTTTCGTTTATTCGAAACCATGCGACCGATTTTGCCCAATAACGAACTTAACCGAGATATTTATCTCCCAAACCTAATCTGAAAATTTCAACTACCTAGCTCATTCCGTTCGAGAGTTATCGTGTTAACGGCCGGACGGACGGCCGGACAGAATCAATTTCGACCACGTATTCTTGATCAGTGAGTCGAACCAAATCGTTTAAGACCATATTCAGCCAAAAATTCGAAAATTACAGATATTTGGGCAAATTGATAAGCACTCTGTTCCGAGGAACAAGCGCCAAAAAGCGTTTCAAGTCTCCCGGACTTCCCCTCCTTATAACGTATACACAATGTCTCATAGAGTTTAGATAATAAAGGGTTTTCCTATAAGAGGTGTTATTTTGATATTCAAAGAAAAATGCCATTTTTCAATATAAATGATCGGACGTTTATTTCATTATAAAGAAGAAGCTATGCCGTTAATAGTGGAAAATCATCAGGCAAATGACCACCACGACCACGCTTACAGAACCATATCCTTTTAATGAAATTTTCCATAACTAAATCCCAAAGTGGCTGCCCGATGTCCTCGATAGCCTCACCATTCCATTTTTGAGGTCTTGAATCGACGCTGGGCTATTGGCGTAGGCCTTCTCTTTCACGTGGACCCAAAGGAAGACAAGGTGTTAAATCACAAGATCTCGGTGGCCAATTGTGGTCACCTCTTCGAGAGATAACACGGTCCCGAAACTTTTCCCGCAAAAGATCAATGGTTTCGTTGCTTGTGTGGCACGTAGCGCCGTCTTGTTGAAAGTAAACGTTGTCCAGAGCAATACCATCCAACTCCGGCCATAAAAAATCATTAATCATCTCTCGATAGCGCAATCCATTCACCGTAACTGTTGCTCCTGCCTCATTTTCGAAAAAGTAAGGTCCAATGACTCCGCCGGACCATAGACCGCACCAAACAGTCACACGTTGAGGATAGAGAGGCTTTTCAACAATAACTCTTGGGTTTTCCGAGCCCCAGATCCGACAATTTTTTTTGTTGACGAAGCCACCGAGGTGGAAATGGGCCTCATCACTCAAGATGATTTTTCGATGGAATTCCGCATCATTTTCATGCATTTCAACGACCCAATCAGCAAAGACACGACGTTGTTGATGATTGGTCGGCTTGAGTTTTTGTGTTAACTGAACTTTATAAGCTTTAAGACCCAAATCTTTATGCAAAATACGGTGTAATGACGTTTGTGGAATGCCTAATTCCAAAGAACGACGAGGAATGAACAAACCTGGGTTTTCTTCAACACTTTCGGCTACAGCAGCAATATTCTCGGCTGTTCTTGAGCGACGTGCACGGGTTTTATTCTTCACATAACTAACTTGTCCCAACAGCTCGAATTTTTCCACCAATTTCTTTATTGCGGTCCGACAAGGTGCTTCACGACGACCCCCCAAAAATGTTCGAGTTTTACGAACCGTCTCTGCCAAATTTTCACCATTTTATAGTGAATTTTAATAATTTCAATGCGTTCTTGAAGCGTGTATCGTTCCATTTTTATTAATGGCGTAGTTTCTACTTGTCAAATGTCAAAAAATTACAGCTTCAAAAGTGACATCTACCGATATAGCGGGCTATTCAAAATAACACCTCTTATTGGAAAACCCTTTAGGTACTTATATACCTCATTTTACGTCGTCCTTTTCTCGATTATATTTTTGTAGTGCATCATAATTTAAAAACTTAATATTTTCCATTTGGCTGGAACAAAATCATTCATTATTTAATGATGAAAGACAAACATGTGATTCATCCAATGCAGCAATAAATTTCGGGCAAGCGCTAGCTTTAGACAAGAGAGAAAGTGGAATGTTAATGCATCGACTACAAGAAGTATGTATTTCTTCTTGGTATATCATTGGAACCGAGGTGGAATTGTCTTCTTCTTATGCAGCTACGGGAGTGTTCAGAATTTCTATTCGTCAGTTACGTGAATGCACGAACAAAATTCAATTGGAGAGTGGCCATGAACGGATAGCAATTCAATTTCAACGTGATGCACTCACGAAAAGTGATTTGGGTCTACGAACTCCAAGCGGACCTAACGTCTGCATACAAATATGGCCTCATAGGAACGTTTTTGTCACTGTTGTTGAACTTTTCTTGAGTTGCACCAGTCGGTACTCCATGGTCCATGAAAATCCGTATAATAAGTAGGTACAGTAGAAATAGTCCGGTCAATGTAGATATAAAAAAAATGGGTTCAAGCCCTGTGGACAGGAGCTATTGGGCGCATGTTCATCTTCCTTGTGGCCCGTACTGACCAGTAAAGAAAAAAAGCAGTATCATGTTGAATACCTTAATATTATTCTGGAACACAAATTTTCCATTACAATAATCTTCATCTAGCTTCTATTTAGTATCAATTCCTGTAGAACGTGATCATAATAAGTGTTTTCCATATAATAAAATGTGTTTGAACTTGGTATGTAGGAAATCTGACATCAATTATTGGAATTAATTGATTTGACAAACAGCCGTCAAATGAGGTAAATAGATTTTTGTGACGATTTTCTGTGACCATAGAACGTCAAAACACGCTGGAATGTGAATTTTAAGCAATATCTTCTGGAATTGAGATCGTATCGAACTGAAATTTTGCACACTCGTGTAGAATGCTTGATTTAACGTCGGTACAAATTTTTTTATTAAAAAATTTTCCAACTGCCCGATCCCAACAATACTTAGATAATATTATATCCATAAATTAAGCATTTCATTATTGCATTTCTTGAAATAGGTACCTTTTCAAGTCGATCAACATCGTCCTTCTTTCGACGTCTAAACTATGACTTGATTCTTTATGTTTATGTCTTTGAATTTGTTTTCGGTGGAATTCAAAGAGTTCATAGAATAATCGATGAAAATACTGAGAGAGACCCAGGAAATTTGACACATTTTGTCTTATATCTCCAGAAATTGAAATCGTATAGAGCCAAAATTTTGCACAATGTTGCAAAATACTACAATTGACGTTAGTACAAGTTTTTGTTGCAATCTGATGAATAGTTCACGAAAAAAAAAATTTTTCGAAAAAATTAAAAGAAATATTTTTTTAAAAATTACCAACATTTCGATCATAACAGAATTTTGCCAAAAGTTGCGCGTTTATATCCTCGAACTCACTACCAAGTTTCGATTCAACATCTTCTTTAGTTCCTGAAATATCAGGGAAATAACCTCAAAATTTGAAATGTCTATAACTCCTAAACCGTCCGGCCGATTTTGCCCGTTAACGAACTTAACCGTCGCATTTTGATCAGAAACCTACCCTGAAAGTTTGAAGTCGATAGGACCTTCGGTGCTCCTGTTATCGTGCCTACGGCCGGACAACCGGCCGGCCTGCCGGCCGGCCGGACGGCACCCTAAAATCTGACACCGGATTCGTGATCAGGGAGTCCGAATTAGTCTATTAGCCAATTTTCAGCTCGAAATTCGAAAATTACAGACATTTGGACGAAATGATAGGACGATGTTCCCCTAGAACATGCGCCCAAAAATAGTGGTCAAATAAGAAAAAATCCTGGAGAGCCAAATATTGGTGGAGAGCTGGGGTTTACCATTACAAATGAAGTTTTTAAAATCCCCATCGATCCTATGTGTACTACAAAAGTTATTCGGGGTCAAAGGTCAAAATTTGAGGATTTTGGAATTTTTCTCGAAAACGGTAAGTTATATAAAAAAAAAACTTCAGACCAAAGTTGTAGATCTTAAAATTCTCTACAAAAATGGTCTTCATGATTTTTTTCCTAATAGTTACCACTCCATAAGATATCGCGATTCTAACACTCACATTATACATGATGCACCATTTCCACGCCACCTGGGAGGTAGTGTACTCGGTGCAGTTTTGGCGCTCTTGTTCCTCGGAACAGAGTGCTTATCAATTTGCCCAAATGTCTGTAATTTTCGAATTTCTGGCTGAAAATGGTCTCAAACGTTTTGGTTCGATTCACTCAAGATCAAGAATCCGTGGTCGAAATCGATTCTGTCCGGCCGTCCGGCCGGCCGTCCGTTAACACGATAACTCTCGAACGAAAGGAGTTAGAGGATTGAAATTGGCAGGATAGGTTTGGAGCTTAAATATCTCGGACGAGTTCGTTAACGGGCGAAATCCATCTAGCGGTTTCGGATTTATGGCCGTTTTTCGTAAAAACATTTTTTATGAATATTTCCGTAACCGATCACTCGATCTATCTGAAATTTAGCATCAAATTGTAGAATCATGACCTCTAGACGCATGTGGAGTTTTGTATTGATTGGGTTACCGTAAAGTGTCTAAAAAAAATTTTGAAAATTTTTATTTTGTTTCTACAATAACTCTCGAACGGAATGAGCTAGGCAGTTGAAATTTTCAGAGTAGGTTGGGGAGATAAATATCTCAATTAGGTTCGCTATTGGGCAACATAGGCCAGATGCTTTCGGAGTATCGAAAAAAAAAATTTTTTTTAATGTACAAATTTCAGAATGAAGTTTTTTTTAAGATGTAGTTTCACCATAAAAATCCAATTATATCATTTTCAACTCCAACAAGCTAATACTTTCGGAGATTAAATTTTTGGAAATTTCAATAATGAATCGTACTTCTGTGTTTTCACAGATTGCTATAATTATTCTATCTATGCTTTATTATATGATCTGTGTTCATACTCGTACATGTCATCCTGTTCTATAAGAGAGAGTCAAATTCATTTTAGCTATTTTAATTTGAGTAATCATTAAAGGATACTGTGGGAGGTATACTCATTATTGAAAGGTTTTTTTCTGGGTTCTCTCTCCCAAACTCAGAAAAATATCTATAAAATAAAAATTAATTATTTTGTGATTTGCTTCTGCGTAAGAAACACAGGATATTTATCAGAAGCAATCAATTGAACAATGTTGCCTAACAAACAATAACGGAACAACATCAACGAAGAAACAACTATATCGTATTCGTAACGTTTCGGAGTTTATATCAGACTCCTTCGTCAGACGCTTAATGAAAATCTTTAGAATTATTTTGTTGATAGTTTTTTTGTGAAATTCAAGATTTGTTACATTGACAGTATTTAAAAATCATAGCTAACATAGTTTTACTTCGCATAGAAATTTCCAAGTTCCAACTCCTTTTTCAATAAATTTAGCCAAATATGGTCAATACCAATTGAGCAATTTGCAAAATTGCATTCTCTGTTCAATAAAATACAAGTTGACTCCTTAAGTTTCCTTTTCATAAAATCAGGTTTTGTCATTAGAATCTTTGTATTACTCCAATCCATCATGTGATCTCCTTGGATTGTACATACATGTTCTGCTATTTTTGATTTCTGTATGTCTCTATTAATTAATTTTTATTATTATTATTAATAATTAATTTTTATTTTATAGATATTTTTCAGAGTTTGGGAGAGAAAACCCAGAAAAAAACCTTTCAATAATGCGTAGGTATACCTCCCACAGTATCCTTTAATGATTACTTGCTCATTTAATCTTGATAAATAAACTATTATTTGAATTGAATTTCCTTTATGATGCAGTTCTATCATAAGAATACATTGATATAATTCCCAACTCAGAGAAACCAATACTTTCGGAGATATAATTTGTCTGTTTGAACAAGAGCGCCAGAAAGCCCCGGTCCACAGGGCTTGAACCAATTTTATTTGAAAAATTGGGGGTTGTACATATCTTTCGAAGGGGGTTGAAGGCAGGTTTCGCATTTTTACGAAGAAGAATGACAATTTGAATTTGATGTGTTTCAGGATTTTCCATGAATATGTACAATAACCAAGATAATGAATTTAATCCATTTGCCTTTTCCACACTATTCGTCCCTATTCCTAAATTCACTGAGTATATTTTGCTCGATTTCTAAGGTCTGTAATTTGGAAATAATGAACAAAATGACATAAATTGTCTCGTGAATGCCCTGTAGAACGTGTGGGAAGGCAAAAATGTGTTGCATAGATGTCCCACATTTCCTGGTGTTAAGATAGACTCTTTAGACGCTTCAGCCAACAATTCTAAAAGTAGGCCATTCATAGTGACGCTTTGAAGATCGTGTATTTTTTATGGACCGTTGAGCACGTCTCAGTCCAAAAGGCATTGAACTGCACAGGGTTTTGGAACGCTTAATTTGAGATCCATTCAGTGCACCGGTTTTTCTCTTGGGCATCACGTGGAGTAGCGTAATTTTTTGGAAAATATGAATTTATATTCTGTCGAGAAGAATCTGGACATCCTGAATATTTTTTTTCTGAAACGACGCTTATAGTCTAGTCAAAAAGTGCTTTTTAGGTAAAAATTTTTGCGTACTCTCCGTAAATTATGATGAATCGATTCGGAACGGATTGTAGATAGTTTTTGAGAAAATACTAAGGCCGCTCGCAAAAATTGCAATTGTTATAAACAATTAAGTGAAAAAAAAAGGAGGGGGTTTAGGTTTTCTCTAATATCTCAAAAACTATTTGAGATAATTCAAATTTGAAAAGAAAATTCAAATAGAGGAGGAAATTTCCTGAACCGCTGGAACTGTGTAGGACCAATATTTATAATTTTCCTAGAGGGTTCAAAATACGCCCGAAAACTGTTACCGCCCCCTTCGTACCTTTGATGAATAAATATTATTTTAACTTATTAAATATGAAAATAAAAAATGGGTTCAAGCCCTGTGGACAGGAGCTTTCTGGCGCTCTAGTTCAAACAGACAAATTATATCTGGTATTGGTTTCTCAGAGTTGTGAATTATATCAATGTATTCATATGATATCACTGCATCATAAAGGAAATTCAATTCAAATAATGGTTTATTAGATAAGTAATAATAAATTACCTTGTAATCGATCAAAAATTTCCTGATCTACGTTCACCAAACTACAGAATTATGCTTTCAATATTTACGTAATATTTTCAAACATTTTCGGTTGAGGTCCCCGTTGCATCGCTAAAATACGAGTATTTCAACCCCAATATTTTTGAAGTTACAATATTCCCTTCTGTCAAGTTGACATTATGAGAATTCATAGATAGAATAATAACTAGTGGGCCCGCAGATCTACCTAGCCAGTAGACCTACATTTTTCCGGTAGATCTACATTTTTCCGGCAGATCTACATTTTTCCGGTAGATTTACATTTTTCCGATAGATCTACATTTTCCGGTAGATCTACATTTTTCCGAGACTTCCTCAGACACACACACACAGAAAGTTTCAACGAAATCGGTCCGGTCGTTCTCGAGAGTCTATAAACCGAACACAGTGCTATCTACCGAGTTCCTATTGTGACTCTGAGGCCCATTCAAATACGCACACAAAGTTTAATCGAAATCGTTCGAGCCGTTTCCTATAGATCGATCGGGGCGCCCCTACAGGATGCTATTGTGAATCAGAGATACGCCGAAAGAAAATCACAGAGTTTCATCAAAATCGATCCGCCTGTTTCCGAGTTCCTATACATCGATTTTAGCGCCCCCTACAGGGTCCAATTGTGAATCTGAGCCGCCTTGGGTTCCACTGAAATACATACACGTAAAGTTTCGGAGTTGACATATTTCTTAAGACACCCTGTATAGCAGCGGTTATCATTTCGCAACGGTTTTACAAAGTTGAGAATTCTCCTCGCGATAGAAATCTCGAAGTGACATTTTACTTAAAACGCTTGCATTTGAAAATAATCGATGCCGCGAGGAAATGAACACCCTGTATAGTAATGGTTTATTTCCAACGATGTATGCCTCGAAAGTATATTTTCCAACACGAAAAAATGAAAGGGTATGTTCATAGCGTTAAAAACAGCAATCTGCAATTGACATTAAAAGAAAAACACCCTGTATAGAGATTTCCGAAAAATACATTATAAGAATCCATCCAAGGTTCCTATTTAGATAACGGTTTGTTTGTGGCACGAATCAATTCAATCGTGGCAAATTGTGCCGTGAAAAAAAGAACACCCCGTATAGTAATGGTTTATTTTCAGCGATATATGCTCAGAAAAAAAAAAGGAAAACACCCTTACTTAAAGTCGGCAGATATACCGTTATTCGAAGTTAATATTGCGATAAAAATTGAAAAAAAAACACGAAAAAGTATAATTCCCTTGATGGGCTTCGAACCCGCCTTCCCTCGTCCGAAACCGAGATATCCACTATCTATACATCTACACTATCGGACTCCTCGAAGGATCCTCTCGATCTCCGGTATTAGAATAAAACGTCGGTACTAACCGCGGATAGATATTCTTAATTTTCACTTTTCGACATAAAATCGCCACATGGAGGTTTATTTGACCGTTTTTTACCCTTATCTTCGCTTCTCGTCAACGTTCAGTCCCGAAAACTGCCTAGAACGGCCATTTCGTTGCGAAAAATTTCCCGCACCCCGTCTAACGGATTCATTTTGACGTTTCTCAGACAGACTTTTAGCAAGGAAAATTCCCGAGGTCGGAACTTCGAGAACTTGTATCGATTTAGTTGACATTATGAGAATTCATACATAGAATAATAATTATATCAATCTGTGAAATACGATCTACATTGAAATTTTAAAAAATCATATCTCCGAAAGTATTAGCTTGTTAGAGTTGAAAATGATATGAATGGATTCTTATGATAAAACTGCTTATTAAAAAAAATTTGATTTGGAATTTGTTTCGTAAAAAAATTTTTTTTTTTTTGTTACTCCGAAACCGTCTGTCCGATTTTGCCCAATAACGAACTTAGCCGAGATATTCATCCCCCAAACCTACTCTGAAAATTTCAACTCTCTAGCTCATTCCGTTCGAGAGCTATCGTGCCTACGGCCGGCCGGACCGGCCGGACAGAATAAATTCCGACCACGGATTCTTGATCAGTGAGTCGAACCAAATCGTTTAAGACCATTTTCATCGAAATATTCCAAAATTACAGACATTTGGGCAAATTGATAAGCACTCAGTTCCGAGGAACTAGAGCGCCAAAAATTGACAAAATTCAGGCGCCTGCAGGATGAATCAATGAATAATAATCCATGATCCGAAAATGTTTATCGTGATTTTTCAATTATTTATCCATTAGTTAATTAACAATTTTTTGTAGCACGATCATTAACATTGCAAGTACGATAATTGTTGAACTATTAATCTGAGAATTCTTTCCTTTCGTGGAGTTATTTTTCAAAGATCTTAGAATAGATTCCTATTGGAAAATTTCAAGAATTGTTAATTTTCGTTTTGTTATGAAAAATTATAAATTATAAAGCTTTAATTTATAATATTACTATTGATCCGTTTTATTATGATCAGAAACTACTTAAAAATGATTTTTAATAATTATTATCTCCTATTGTAAAAAAATTCTTATAAACCAAGGTATTGTTTATGAGATAATTTAATTTAATTTAGCTTTATCATTTTTCAATTAAGTAAATTGTTAATAACAAAACGAAAATTAACAATTTTAAAAATTTTCACACAGGAATCTATTCCAAGACCTTTGAAAAATAGCTCCACGGAAGGAAAACATTCTCAGATTAACAGTTTAACAATTATCGCACTTGTAATGTTAATGTTCGTGCCACAAAAAATTGTTCATTAACTAATATATAACTTATTGAAAAGTCGCGATAAACATTTTTGGATCACGGATTATTGTTCATTGATATATTCTGCAGACGCCTGAATTTTTTTAATTTTTTATTTTCATATTTAATAACTTCGAATAATATTTATTGATCAAAGGTCCGAAGGGGGCGAGGCCTATGCAAGCCGGAGTACTTTCAACCGCCTGGGAAATTTATAAATATTGGTCCTAGTTCCGGGAGTTGGGACTTTTTTTTAGGAAATTTCCTCGTCTTCCTGAATCTTTTTTCAAATTTGAATTTTTGAGATATGGGTGAAAAACCAAACCCCCTCCTTTTTTTTCACTTAATTGTTTATAATTATTACAATTTTTGGGATCGGCCCTAGCATTTTCTCAAAAACTATCTATATGCCATTCCGAATCGAATGACAACTGAATCATAATTTTCGGTGTATACGCAAACATTATGACCTAAAAAGCACTTGTTGACTAAAGTATTAGATAATATTTAAAACACGAAAATAATGTTAAGTACTTGCAATCACTAGGCATGTGATGTGTTACGGAGGAAGGCAAACTGGTGCCTATTGAACAAATTATGGCTCTTGGGGTTCGCTAGACCAATAAATGAACATAATAATTTTCATCTTACATTATTGAAATTTATGGTTATCATAGATCTATCATATAAAACAATTCTTAAAAAGCACTGACATGAAGTCGGCAGCTTTTGCGCCCATGTTTATTGTCTTTTCTTTTAACGCCTCACATATCCCCACGAAATACTACATGAAGTCAACTATCAACAAAGATAGCGTTAACACGTGAAAAAATTGATTCAAGTACTGAGGTGAAGTCAGGAGCTTTTGCACGTATGTTTTATTGTCTACTCATCTGTATATTGGACAGTCTACTACGAATTTAGCATCGATATATACCGTTTTCTCATCTTTCATATGGATAGGTACATTCCCATTTTAATGACAGACATCAGTATAACGACAAAATCTTCTATCATCACAGAATTTTTAATTCTCACATAATCTTCGATTGAAATTCAAATACGAAAAAACTTACGCCTCAAGTAACTCCAGGAAACGATATTTAGGAAATTCCGCGAAAATTAGAAGGTCGGCATTCTACAAGTTATCAGCGAGTTTTAATTAGATCAGATTTTTATATTTTTAGTTATAGAACAAATAACAACAAAATTTCAGATGAGTATAAGTCCAAAATAATTTGGCGATAATGCTAATTTACGATCTTATCCTGAAAATTGCGAGATACTATCTCTTTTCGTTCTCAAGTTCTCGTGAAATACATAATAATTTTTTTTTTAATTTTGGTATGGTGGTATGGTCTCACAACACGTCAGTAGTCGAATTTAAGCGAATAACCGGAGCAGTGCGGTTAAGACCAATCCCTTGCTGTTATAACCGATCGGTTATGTTTAGCAAGACATTGGTCTTAACCGCTCTGCTCCGGTTATTCGCTTAAATTCGACTTTTATGTGTTCGAAGCCATAGATTAATTAATATACATAGTGCGTTCCAAAGTAAACAGGACTTTTTGAATCTAGCGCCCCCTTGTGGCGTCATCTATATGTGGACTGGTGCGTTAGTATCTGCTACAGTGACTATATTCACTATAGTCACTGTAGTATCTGCTATCCTTTATCAACTTTCAGTGAAAATTTCATGACAGTTCAGCTATTGAAAGTGAAGTTATTGCGTTGTAAAGGCGAAAATTCATGTGGCGATTTTGTCGCCGAAAACCAGCGATTTTGTCGCCCAAAATTTCGACGATTTTTTCGTTCAAAACCAGCGACTGTCGCTCGAAATTTCCCTTCCCCTATATTTCATGGAGCGACAAAATCGCCACGACAGATTATTTTGAACTGACAGAAACATAACCTAATTGAATTTAAATATGGGTTACGTGCAGTTCTGACAGTTGACACGACATTGGAGGACCAACAAAACAGGAATTAGCACTGTTATTGGTTGTTTTGCTCATATTTCTCCGAATTTTTGAATGTTATATCAAGTTATATGCTGTTTACGAATTTTATGTAGTGTAATGAATATCTCATAAACGTTATTTGATCCATAAAAGGGGTATATATTGCGAAAAAAAATAGTATTTCATAGGTAAGAATGCTAATATCTTCCTTATCTGAACAGTTTGCTCATTTCCATGTTTTCAGGTACCTTGTAATCCAATTTATATTTGTAAATAATCATGATGGATTATAGTGATTACTCTGAAAAACATTCTGAGTGACAAAAAGCTCTATATCGATCAAATTTCCATCATTGGTGGTTCGTTTAGATCCTTATACTATCAGGAAGCAGAAGTGTTCAACAAAAGTTAATGACTTTACGAAAATACTGTACCCGGACATTTTTATGCACCTTGTGGTTACCAAGGACAAATATACTTCAGATGATATGAGTTCTAATAAAAGTTTGGAGGCTTATAATCAGACAGCATGTGGATGGGTGTGGAATATCTCCATAATAAAGACTGGCAATCATAGTTTGACAATTGCAAAGGTATAGGTTCAACAATCATCTTCAAATTCATATATTTCACTATAACTATCATGGATTTATTTGAAGAAAAGTATTTGAATATATCATCGAAGGAATTGCAGGATATCGGTAAGCCCCAATCTATCAAACTTTTAGTTCTTAAAATTTGATACTTGTTGGTGATTATTATCTTATGTGTGCTGTTGAATTTATTAGTGGCAGTAATGAATGATTCTTCAAGGATATTATATGAATGCAGCTTCAATCAACGTTAGTAAAATGATTTATTTATCAATATTTTTCAGGCAGAAGCATCAATTTGACAGTGGTTGAATCTAAATCTATTGAAATAGAAAGCAGGGAGCAGTTGAATATCAAGAGTTGGTTTTAAGCATGTGAAGGATTAAGAAGTATTTCACAGTGACAATGGGTTATTCGTGCTCGTCATTACAATGATTTTTGGTAATAGTTTAAACTGAAGCAAGCATATTTAAAAAAATTTACACTAATTTTAATAGAGTAAAAAACACATTGTATACTTTATAATTTATTTACAACATTCATCATGTCTAAGCAGTTATGTTTAAATAAAATCTACAATATACATTTTGCTTTGTAACAGCCTTATTCTCGTTTTTGTTCGCTTGGTTTGGACCTGGCCTCAGAGTTGGGAAAATTAAATTTATTCATCACGAATTAACTACATTAGATTATAAAAAATAACAGATAAATTACATACACAATCATATTCTATAATGGAATCCAATCAGGATGATTTTTATCGGACAAATCTGCTGGCTTACCTAGTGAAAACATGGTGTACAATTTTCTATATTCTAACATGAGAAACAAATCAAAATTTTATTTCCTTTCATATTTGAATGAAAACGTGTTAAATACATCATACCAAATTTGAGTTTCGAAGCTGTTAAGTCGAATCTCTTCAGCGGAGGAATCCATAAATCTCTGGTTTTTGCTGAGGTAGCAAATTTTGCGAACTTTATCAAAAACTGATTTAATCCTTTCAATAAAGAAATCAAATTAATTGAGAAATTCATAAAATTTATAATGAAATATTATAGATTCATACATTACTATTCATGCAGCTAACTAAATGAAACATTTTTATATGTACCTATAATTATACAGAATTGACAAGCTGGAAAGTGTTATTTGTCTTCTAAATTTTCCACAGTTTCCAATCGTAGTGACATACTAATGCAATAGAATTCTTGCCCTTGAAAACAATATACCTAGTTCTTTCTTATAATCTCTCAAGGTGATCGGTTAAGTTCAGCTCTACATCATAGACCTTTAAATTAGGTCTATGCTCTACATTCATACAAGATTCAAATTGAAACCAAGATATTAAAATAGATCTATACCTTACTCACTTACTTACGCGCTTTCTGCATATAAATTTACGTTAAAAATGTGATATTTGTAAGTTTTTTAGTTAGCACTTGCTACTGCAGCTCATGAACTTGCAAAAATTTGGCATTTTATTACTAAAAATTAATGTTTATGAAAGAAATAAAGATAGCAAAATATTCACTTCACTTCATAAACAGCAATTCAATTGATATAACACTCACAAATATCGAAAAATCCAGGAAAATAAGAGCAAAACAAACAATAACAGTACTAATTCCCGCTTTGTTGGTCCTCCAATGTCGGTCAACTGTCAGAACTGCACGTAACCCATTACAACTAAATACATATTTAGGTACAAAATGAGTTCCGGAAGTACTACAGTTATCTCTAATAATTATATAAATGTATTAAATCGCAAAAGAAAAACAAATGGGAACTTCCAAGACGATGCAATTTCTGGAGTACATATAGGAGCTTCAACTCCTAATTCTAGAATCCTTGTAGAAGGAGAAGACTAAGAGGTTCTAAATGTAGATCATGTATGACAAAACAAATTGTGGTCCCATTTTTATAGACATTTGTTCCTTATATTTACAAAGTAGTGCCCTTAATTCAGAATCACATAAAATTGATGGCCCATATTAATGTGGAGAACGGTAAACTTTAAAAAAAAGTATGGTATATTCTTGTAAAGTCGCAGCATGGAGCAGGTGTAAACATATTACTGATGTTTTAATTCAAGTTCAGGTGCATGCTGTTCTAATTCATTTATGAGGATACATATAGTGTCTAATTGATCCAGATAAAGCTGTGGTATAACAGTTATCCATAATTAAAATGATTTTTTCAAGATATGATACATATTTATTATGTGAAAATAATTATTAACAATAAGTGTAATGTTTGAGGTATAATAAAATTGCTTTTTTTTTGTTTTGTTTCCAAGAGTTTTGATGACCATCTCTTCTATTCAATTGAAAATATCAAAATTGTTTATGCCTGTGAAACTTAGACTATAGAAAGTCTTCTTACGTCTAAGCTGTGAAACTTTTCAAAGCACTGTCACTGTTCAAGATATCACTCTTTGTAGATAACCCGAATATATCAATGGCACAAGTGTTAGGTGGTCTGTTAACAATGTACACAACCAAGTATACTACTAAAATTATTATTGCTGTTCAACTAACTCAAGGGTGCTTGGGTGATACTTATTTCTTCTTCTGAATGAGGTTTTTCAACACAGCAAGTCATCGATACATCCTTCCTCAGTTCTCTTTCGAGGTACCTCCTTGTACTCTGTTTGAAGATGATGTAGTTCCAAGTTGAGTACTCTTCGGTCTATTAGTTATCTTCCTAACGCAGTTTCAATAATTATATTTATATTTGGTTTTCCGGAGGTAAGAATTGAATACACAAACCTATACTAGTAAATTTCACAGGAAGTTGGACAGAATAAAACCAGTACAGAATAAAACCTATACATTTTGGCATTTTTTTCGCCCATGAATTGCATTTGGGCACACAACAATGGTAATTTCTGGTCGAAGACATATTAGATAGGATAATATTATCTACTTTCATTTGAATTTGTCCAATAGAGATGAATGGACAATAGAATATGAGCGCAAAAGCTCCTTACTTCACGTCAGTGCTTGAACCAATTTTAATTTTTGCGGCTGTCACTGCTGTCAGAGGTATGAGGTATGTCATCAGTTGTCGTTGGAATGCTGGATTAATCCAGCGACACGGACGACGTCGCCCAAAACGGTCCAAATGACAGTATACTCATTTGGGCGACAAAATCGCTGGTTTTCGGCGACAAAATCGCCACATGAATTTTCGCCTTGAGTGTCATATTTTTGTCATCGGTGCAAAAATGAGCTTCGAACAAAGAGCCAACATTAAATTTTGTTTTAAAATTGGTAAAACTTTTACTGAAACGTTTCAATTGATGAAACAAGTTTATGGCGATGATTGCCTATCCCGTAGCAGAGTGCACGAGTGGTTTCAACGTTTTCAAAGTGGTCGTGAGGATCTGAATGACGATCAACATGTTGGCCAACCAAAATCCGTGATCACCGAAAATTCCATTGAAACTGTGCGTGAATTCATCAAAAAACAGCCGAAATCATCATTGAAATTCATGGAAATGGAATGTAACATCTCCAGAACATCGATTCATCGCATTTTGACTGAAAATTTGGGCTTAAAAAAAGTGTGTGCACGATTTGTTCCGCACAAATTGACTGACGACCAAAAACGGCTCAGAATTCAACATTCGAAAGACATCATTAAAGAGGCGAAAAAATATCCGAACTTCCTGTACGAGATTGTGACTGGTGACGAAACGTGGTGTTTTCAATATGATCCCGAAACGAAACGCCAGAGTGCTGAATGGAAGGCGCCGGACGAGCCGAAACCCAAAAAATCGCGCATGGAGAAGTCAAAAGTGAAGACAATGCTAATTTGTTTTTATGATTCCAAGGGTATTGTCCACAAAGAATTTGTTCCACCCGGCCAAAACGTTAGTGCGGTATTCTACCTTGGAGTTTTGAAGCGTTTGGTGCGCCGTATTCGACGTGTTAGGCCCGAATATCGCAATGTTGGAAGTTGGCGTTTGTTGCACGATAATGCGCCGTCTCATCGATCGACGCTTGTGACCGATTATTTGACCATAAATCACATATTAACCATCAACCACTCCCCGTATTCACCTGATATGGCACCGTGCGACTTCTACCTTTTCGGAAAAATGCATTTGCCGATGAAAGGAAAGCGTTATGCAGACGTAGAGGCCATTCAAAAGGCTTGCACCGGCATACTGGCAGCCATACCAGCCAACAAGCTAAAACACTCGTTCGACATGCTTTTGGACCGTGCAAAACGCTGTATTGAAGCTGAAGGAGACTATTTTGAATAAAATAAATTGATTTTGCCGAAAAAACCATTTGTTCTGTTTTTTTTTTACAAGTCCTGTTTACTTTGGAACGCACCTAGTAATATAAATATTCGTAGCCTACGTATTCGTTAGATTACGTAGGCTACATATTTGGTTCAGTTGAGGTATTCTGTGTTACTAGTCAACTAGTCTATTCTATGGAGTCATGACTTGACAGCTGACAATTTCATTGAAATCTTGATTGTTTATTATTGATCCTAATTTTCACACAATAATATACCAAGTAGAAAATAGTACAAATTAAAGTACTCTGTGCTACAAAGTACAAAAAAACCACAATATACATCATGAAGAGAAAAATGCGAAAAAGAAAGGAGTGGATGACCAAAAAAACATTGAAAGAGATAAATAAAAAACAAAAAATCTATAAAAGATTAAAAAAGGAACCGGAAAATACAGAATTGAAAAGTGAATATTCCAAACTCAAAAATTACATACGTAGGCTTATAGCTCATGATAAGGAACAATATTTAAAGAAATCCATAAAAGATAAACCAGCGGAAACTAAAGAATAAATATTACCAATTTTTATAAGTAGACACCATCTATGAAATAATTATATAAAGGGTCGGGATGACAGGAATATTAAAGGTGATCAGGAAATATGTGTTGACTTTATTATTATAGTCAATTAGTAGTCTCTAAAATAAAATCTCCAAAAAATTTGATGGACAGGATATAATTATAATGTATAATATAATATATAATCACAGAAAATGACATCTACCTTAATTAACTTGCATACCCTGCTCAACTCACCCCAAGAAAAAAAAGGTTATTAGATTTATTCTGCTTTGCTTTTTCTTACAGGTTCTGCATTCACTATTCGAGAAAAGGAAAATGACACGGTAAAATTGTCCTGTAAGAACTGAATTAACCATCTTACTCTAAAGTAGGAAAACTAGTATTTTTTGTCTTGTTCATTAATGTAATGTTTGAAGATGCTACTTTTCATTGTCTTATATTCAAGAGCTTGAGGCTAGAAGGAAATGAATAGTGAATTGTATACCTTAGCAATGTTGTATGGGAAACTTCTTTCAAAAAGGGTTGTTCTTCGAACAGCAGATACGTAAGAAGCCAACTGTTTCTAAAGTTGATAAATTATGGATAAAACTTCTATATTCTCTATGTAGATTCTTATTTATTTATCTAATGTACTCAGTCTGCTTAGACTAGGTCACTGAAATTGAAGGTAGACGGTACAAAGGAGTCATATAATATATTATTTTGTTTCTCTGTTATGTGATGATGACTGCAGTATTCTCAGTTCATAATATGTGTGACGTATACAGTTTAAGGCCTGTCATAATACCAACAGGTTAATGGTGGTCCAGGAAGCTTCGATTAACTTAATTATCGATTTAATTTAATGGTTGTATCAAAAATGAACTGAAAATCGACATAGAATCGCCCTAATTTGGTAATTAAGAGCTGTAAAAGCTTTGTGAAACCCACCGTTTGTCTTTCATTTTGACTGACTGGAGTGAAGTACATTTTATAAGCCGTTTTAAATCGAGGCAATCACTTGGGTAGACCGGAATAAGCTTGGAAACATTGACAGAAATAAAATAAAAGATATCACAAACTCTTGCCCATTTGGTCTATAACTGTTCCAAAAAGGTTCTTTTCCTGGAGACCCCAAAACCTGGAATTGTGAAACCCTTAATCGAAGGCAGTGACAAAACCCAAATGATTAATTATTGAACAATTACTGGTGTGGAACATATCTTTGAGAAACTCATTAAAGTATGTAGGTATTCTTGCATTTACGGATAAACATAAAATTTTACTAAGCCATTAGTTAGGGTTTCATAAGAGAATGTCAACAGAGGATGCAATAAGAAAAGTAGTAGGAATTATGCATTTAGGAAAAACTTTATTGGATCCCCTCCAAATGGCCAACGACCAAAGTGTTCCAGATTTCCACATTTTGTGCTTTTGGCCTTGAATACTTCCAAGTATAACGTCGCTGTTTGTGTGAAAAACAGCAAACTTGCACAATCGTGGTTTTGGCATTGTACCGACGATATAACTGGTGGCCATATTCTAAGATGGGTCATTCTGTGAATTTTAGGTGCTGGAAAACACAGTAGTAAAAATTTGGATCATAAGGAGTTGCTCGAAGCATTGTGCTAGGACCTATCTTATTTATTCTGTATATGCAATTTCATAAGAATATTGAATTCATTTTGTATCCTATATTTCACTATCGTTTTGTATCTCATACTGATTACAACAATTTTCAACAGATTGAATCTGAAAATGTTAAACATTTTGATAATGAAACAGACAAATTGGTGAAAATAATTGGATTTATTTTTGGAGCTCCAGATAAATCATGTTGAGATAAATTTTATTTCGATTATTTCTCTCGCCAGGCCATCTGTGTGCTTCCAGACTGTTCTGTACCTAAATATCTTCTTGTCTTCCAAAACTTGTTTGAATCCAAGAATTCCACCACCAGGACCAAAGTAATATGCTTTTGCAGCTAAAAATCTAGTCATAAATGTAAGGAAAAAGTAGCATAAGAAAAATATAAAAATTCAAAAAAGCAGACATGAACACGCAGTTGTCATGTTTGGGGCCTCATTTTCTATGTTATTGAATACTGATCTGCAGCAAGACATAAGTGACATACTTATTATAGATACTGTTTCACTCATATCAAAATCTAACCAACCACAGATTTCATAACATGAATTCAGTCTTACTATAGAAGAGGATACATTATTCCCTGGGGACTCAATAAGTTCTGAAAAACACTATGAAGTTTCTCATAACTTCCTGGATTGTAGATAGTTTCACAGGTGAATATATAATCAAACTTTTCTTCCAGACGGTATTCCTTCTGCCAAAGTTCTACAAAAGATGTCCAGTCTCCACAGAAGTATTTGCACCTATTGGTGTTGAATTGTGGAATATTATCCTCATTTGCTCTAACGTTAGGATATGTTACATATTTTATGACTTCATCGTTCTGAAATTGCAATGTAGAAATTAAGAATAGTTTTAAAATACATATGTAATGGCTGGACCTCATAGCAAAGATATTCAACAAATTTAATATCATTACCATGATGTTGCATCATATACCTTACATAGTCTTGGAAAAAACATGTAGCTTCTTTGGTTAAACAAGTTATTCCGATTAATCCAGCTCCACAGCCTAAATCCAAGACCCTTTTTGTTTGGAAATTAATTTGTTCCTTTTCTATGAAATCGATGACATCATGAGTAGCTTCCCAAATTTTGCATCCACCTATAATATTGAATGATGTCAATTCCAAGTGAATTTTGAATACATTGGAAGGAAAATACCTTCATAAATGCCAGGTAGAAGGTCAGAATGCCTTACCTCCGCTTTCAAAACCTCAGAGAATTCTTCATCGTCGCTTCTGAGCAAAGCAAAAATTGCATCTTGGTTTTCCACAAATCTTAAATTTCCTTTCAGTTCTTTATAGTTTAGAGAACAACTTTTTAAATGTTCCTCTATTTTTTCAAATTCATCCAATTTTAACTCTCGACTTTCTCTAACTTTAGCAACTTCTTTAGATTCCTTGGACTTTTCTACGTCTACAAGAATAAAACGAATTAAGATAAATTCACTGATTTTAATCAGTAAATAATCTCTCCTACCTGGTGAAATGTCATCGGGGGAAAATCCAAAAGAAAACATTTCAAATTGAAGAAGTAAATAGATATATTTTATTCTTTCCCCAGTCTATGACGGATGTTGTCAATTCGTGATATCTATAAAACATGTATTCAGAGGATTTATTTGATATCATCCATGTACAGTCATCAAAGTACATATATTCGAACATAATTGGAATTATTTGAATTAAGGATTTCAGGCACCACCAAACTGACACATTCAGTTTGATGTAGATCACATTTGTTCGATAAGATATTATTGTACATAATTGGGACTCTTTAGTGCTGTACACAATTAATTAAACGAAGGACTATTCATTATCGCAGAAACTCACTCTACATTTGTTATGACTATTAGTATAATAATATCATGAGCGTCATTCTTCATCCAATCTCTTCATATTGACCTGGTAGTGACCAAAACTTAATGTCGGTTATATTTTCACCCATAATTACAGTTTTACGATAGCATGTATTAAAAAAATCTCATCTTACCACAAAAAGGCAAAAAGCCGGCTGCCGGAATCTATTTTAATATATAAAATAATAATTTAAAAATTTCCGAATATTTCAGGTTAAATTCATAGACAAGCAGAATTCGTGTTCTGTGCTTCTCATGACACGAAATATAGAAATTTTGACATCTTCTTTTTTAATGTCTCTAAGTAATTAAGCTTAAGTTTTCACCTGTAAATGTTGATATTACGAAGGATGTAATCAGTCAGAATACAGCAGATGTTAATAAAGCTCTGTTGTCATAACTTGTGGAAATCAATATGTACTTTATCATGAATGCGACAGCTGCAAATTGCTGCTGTCTTATCACAGATTAACTGAATACCAATGCTCTAATAAATTAAATCATTAATGAATATGAATACTACTGATTCCACTGAGCCTTCAGGTCAAAGGTCGAAATAACTAAGGAAGATCACAGAAAATACTAAAAATAATTTTTTTTCCTTCGCTTTATTATCCTTACTATAATTTGAATATCCCTCGTTTCACATAAACTACCACACTTTACACTTAGTTATAGGGTTCATCTTTGATTCTAATGGACATTTAAAATCTTCAGCAAAATATTCCGAATTTGCCAAAGGTATATTGATTCTATAGTACATAGGAACGTGTTCATCAGATATAAGCATTTTTTTGAGTTTTTCTGGCCTAGTCTTCGAACACCACGAGCTAGCCGAAGATATCCAGAACATTTGGCGATTAGAATACGAAGAAAATCCTGGTAGAGTTTTGTCTGGACCATAATTAGACAGCCAGTTTGTATAGGCCGAATAGGCATGCTTTATTCCACCATTATCTGCTATATTCTCTCCTTGACTGTTCGCTCCATTGATCTGAAAAGTAGGTATGCATAATTTTCTCTCATATTTGAATTATTAACTATGGCATTGAGTCATTTTCCTTGCCCATGGCTAGCACATTGGGCGTAGACTGAATGTTATCTATGGACTGAATCATTGAAAATCCAGGAATATATAAGATTTCTAATTGGCTCAGTGACATCATTATCGTAATCAAGGGGGGGTGTATGTGTCATTTGCTTTGTATCTGTCATTTGTCATTTGCTATTGTGTCATTTTTTAAGACGTCCGGAATTCATAAAAGTATCTAGGGTTCTTCGAAAAAATGTAATATGCACCTGCTAAATACTGTCTATTGTCTCGCCTGCTTGCTATCCGAGGCAGACTCGACTATAAAAGACAGTTTTTCGTCCTTGGTACATAAATAACTATTTGATGTTCTCATTCGTTTAACGTCGAAATGTAGACATAGGACTCTTTGAAATTGTTGCCAAACTTCTTGTGCATTGCTCTTATTCAAGGACACTGCGATAACATTGATTATTGTTATGATTATACTGAAACTCCTAGATAAGCGGCGAGACCTCTCATCATAAACTCTAATAAAGAGCTTGTGCGTCGAAAGGATTACAAGCCAAAACTTCTGATTTGTACAAATCATAAAATTAGATACCTTAATGTTAACCTGTGGAACGGTATGATTGCTGTATTGTTCCACAATACACAGGGCGTTCTCCATGAATGCAGCTTTCGTCTCTTCTCCCCACCAGTCAACCATATTACCATTTTCATCGAAAAGTCTTCCTTCATCATCGAATCCATGGGTGATCTCGTGCCCAATCAGGAAACCGATTCTACCGAAATTGATATAATTTGGTCCTTCGTGGTCGAAAAAATTCTTTTGAAGAATCCCGGCGGGAAAATCTGCAGAAAATTCAACACTATAGTAGTTCCCGTTGAGAACCCATGGTCCGTTTGTCATGAAATTTTGACATACCTATAACCTTCTAAAGGATGGGGTTATCGGATGCCTTAATTGATTTTGCATTTGTGGCGCCTTCTATGAGCTAGTCCGGAAAATTTTTGATCAATGTAGTATCCGCCGTATTCACAAAGCATTCAATCTCCTTCAAGTCCTAACTGAGGTCCTCAGTTAAGGATAAATTTGAATCGCATCCTCAGTTAACATGAAAATTAACTTGATACAGGCCTGTTCACCACCGTTAGATACGTTAATTGAGGTTGCGAATTCAATTTATCCTCAACTGAGGACCTCAGTTAGGACTTAGCGGAGATTGAATGCTTTGCGAATATGGCGGTATGATTGTTAAAATTGACAAAACATTTTGATTGGCGAAAAACGAAAACCCCTCAGATCTTTTATCTCCTCGCTGATAGAAACCACAGGAGAATTAACGAGGAGGTTACAAGTGCTCCGGAACAAGTCCGCAAAAGATAATAAGTAGTGATTTATCCTGATTTCTGAACGTATGGAAACAATGACACTCACGTATACTATTCGAGCTAGTTTCGTAAAACGCATTCACATCTATTGGAGAATGCTGTTTCCTCCAATCCTTTTTGTCAACTGCTTCTAATAAAAACTTGAAATGGGAATTCATTGTGAAATTCCTGACCCTCAAATCAAGCAATAGGTAATTTTCTGATGGAATTCCCAGCTGAAAGGAAATAAGTAGGGTAAGAACAATAGTTCAAAAGGATTCATAATAGAGGACTATGTTCTCATGGTCAAGAGAAGGTAATTTAAAGTAAAGGAAAGGGTAGATCCGAAGACCCTAAGTCGATATCTATCGTGGTTTTCCCGTAACGAACGAAAATGTATTTTTTATCCTTCGCCCGGCGAAAAAGCGAGACCAACTTTATTTCGCATGAGGCTTCGAAAATACAACCGCTCTGGCTCCGAATTTTTCGTCGAGACGAAGAAGAAGTATCGGTTCGACAAAAACCAGCTCAACTTTTACCTACGATAAGTCAAAATATACTAAATCGATACAAGTTTCGCTTCCGGGAATCTTCCTTGCTAGAAGACGTCCCGAGAAACCTCAAAATTGACATGAGAGACGGACTAACGGCCCTTCTAGGTCGTTTTCGGGCCTGAAAGTTGACGAAAAGTGAAGATAAGGGTGAAAAACCCTCCAATAAACCGCAATGTGGCGATTTTATTTCGAAAAGTGAAAATGAAAAATATCTAACCCCGGTAAGTACCGACTAATTATTCGAATACCGGAGATCGGTCAAAATCTACGTTGAAGTCGGTGGCGCATGCGTCTGACGATCGAAATCTCGGTGCCAGACCGAGAGAAGGCGGGGTCGAATCCCGGAGAGGAAATCACACTTTTTCGTGTTTTTAGACCCTGTAGGTGCCGCTACAATCGTTGTATAGGAACTCAACGAAAACGCCCGGACCGATTTTGATGAAACTTTGTGACTTTGTATCGGCGTGTCCCTGATTCACAATAGCATCCTGTAGGGGGTGCCTCGATTGATCTATAGCAGCTCGAAAACGGCTCCACCGATTTCGATGAAACTTTGTGTGCATACTTGAGTGGGTCTCAGAGTCACAATAGGAACCCGGTAGATGGCACTGTGTTCGGCTTTTATAAACTCAAGAACGACCGGACCGATTTCGATTAAACTTTCTGTGTGCCTGAGGAGGTATCAGATCCACGATATACCCTCTGTAGGTGGCACTCACAGGAACTCGAAAATGGCTATACCGATTTTCATGAAATTTTGTGATCGTGTTTCGAAAGGACTAAGGTTCACTATACGATATGGTAGGTAGCGCTACATTCGGTTTCTAGGAACTCAAAAATGCCACAACATATTTCGATAGGACTTTCACACAACAGGACATGTTAGATGGAGTTGAACTACGGGTTCGATTGATCTACAGATTATATTGATCTACCATAAAAATGCAGATCCACCGGAAAAATGTAGATGTAGATGTAGCTGAAGATCTACTGGAAAAATGTAGATCTACCGGAAAAATGTAAATAGATCTACTGGAAAAATGTAGATCTACCGGAAAAATATAGATCTACCGAAAAAATGTGGATCTACCAGAAAAATGTAGAGCTACTGGCTAGGTAGATCTGCGGGCCCACTATTACATGCTAATTGAAAAATCCTCAGATCCTAAGATCTCAAAACTGAATGACGTTGATTGAACTTACATCTGCGAAGTATTCCACCATTTTCTTATCGTCTAATAACTCATCTGGATAACCTATAAAACTAGTAATGGAATCAGCTTTTAACAATGCTCTCCTTTTAGAATTCTCCTCCATCCACTGTAGGCTTAAAAGTTCCTTCTTGAATTGTTGAAGAATTAAATTTACTAAGTCTAGCATGTCATATTTCGCTTCTTTCTTGAAAAAATGACGCACATAGAGTGATCCCGCAACCAGGGGAAGACTGAAAACATACAATCAGATTGATATCTTTCACATTATCATAATATTAAAAAAAAAGCAAACTAAGTCTTACAGTGTAATAAACTTGAGGAAGATAATAGAATAAGGTGAACTGTAGCTAATTGCTAATAGTCAAAAGATACACGGTCAAATAAGCGTCGTTTTCAACTATCAGGCTTGGAGAACTAGAACTAGAAGGCTTGGAAATTTACCCCAGCCCCCACGGACTTTGGCAGCTCTGATACATGAACTACAGGTATCTTGGGATAGTATACCTCAATAAGTAATAGACCATCTTATTGCGTCAATGCCAAGACGTGTTAGGGAGTGTATATATATAATCGCGGTGGACAAACACATATTATTAACAAATTTATTAAAATTAATCGTAAACCCTTCGCTTATTCTCCTCAAATTTTAATAATTTACTCCTTGCTATACTATCTATGTTTTACCAAAAAAAAATTTAAACAGCTCCTTCTGGATGTTGCAGTTTCTTTGTCAGTCAGTATATTATACTCACCCAAATGTAACATCATCCACACAATTCTTCCATACGGGTATATTCTCCGTATTTCCTTCTGATATTTTCAAAAAATCATTCAATCGGTCGCGAAGCTGCTGGTTCAGATATTGCACCTCGTAGAAAACCACATTCCACAGGATATAATTGGCTATGGTCCTGAAAATTGCTGCAGTGAAAATATATATGTGATAATTTCTCATTTTCTCTGGTTAAAAAATTTAATAAACTGGTTTAATATTATGAAAGCTCTGATGGAGGTTCAGGATCAGGAACCGTATAATGTCCAATAAATGTCACTGATTGATAAAATCCAGTGAAATATAAAATTCCCAGAAACTATTTATCTTGTATTACGAATCTAATTATTTTTAATCCAATTCTGTGACCCAAACGGAGTAAATTTATTTATGGATATTTTAAGGGATCCATAATATTCAGAAATTGAACCATCGAATGAGTGAATTCACAGAATAATTTAAAAAGTTTTAAAAAGTTGGGAAATGGCTGACGTAGAGTCAGTCTGATTTGGCGCGCTTGTTCAATTCATAGACAGCAAACAGCGATTCTTTTGTAAATATACATGTGATTATTGTGAACGAATTGCAAATTTAGATGTTTAATATAATATTTGTCATCTCGACTTGTCAAATTTGACTTTAGCTAGTTATACAAATACAAGATCACATTCGTTGACGGAAATTCTGTGATTTCCATGAACATTTCGCTGATCAACAGGAAAAAATTGATCCCCTTTGAAATATTTCCTATTTCACTTCAATCGTCAGTTGACCAATTCTTATGATTTCTTTGGAACAATTTACACATATTTTTCTAAAAACATACATTTTTTAGATCAATTTGCTGGTAAATTCAGGTACTCACCTTTTGTCGGTATGAATGAGCAACGCGTTCAATTTCTTCAAGTGCTTGGGATAAAGGATATTAACAATTGTCTTTTTATCTACTTCAGTTATTCCCATTATTTGGTTGTTTAGGTAGGACTGCCATCTAACGATTGGAAAGGTAAGTTCTAAATCTTTGACAGTCATCATATTCATAAGAGATGAAGAGGCACGTTTTTTTTCTGGTAAAACAGCAATCTGGAAAATAATGATGGCAGACTTCTGAACATGTTCAATACCTCTTTTATCTTGGACGTAAACAATAAAAATCCTTAAAAAGACATAAGTGGAAATATTCGTCAAGATTTCTTTCTGGGTTTTCTCTCCCAAACTCTGAAAAATATCTATAAAATTAAAATTAATTACTTTGTGATTTGCTTCTGCGTAAGAAACACAAGATATTTGTCAGAAGCAATCAATCGAACAATGTTGCCTAACAAACAACAACGAAACAACATCAACGAAGAAACAACTATATCGTAACGTTTCGGAGTCTATATCAGACTCTTTCGTCAGACACTTAAGGAAAATCTTCAGAATTATTTTGTTGATAGTTATTCTGAAATTCGAGAATTGTCACATTGACAGTATTTATTTATTTATTTTATTTTTTCGAATACTGTCAATGTGACAATTCTCGAATTTCAGAATAACTATCAACAAAATAATTCTGAAGATTTTCCTTAAGTGTCTGACGAAAGAGTCTGATATAGACTCCGAAACGTTACGATATAGTTGATTCTTCGTTGATGTTGTTTCGTTGTTGTTCGATAGGCAACATTGTTCGGTTGATTGCTTCTGACAAATATCTTGTGTTTCTTACGCAGAAGCAAATCACAAAATAATTAATTTTTATTTTATAGATATTTTCAGAGTTTGGGTGAGAAAACCAGGACAGAAACCTTTTAATAATAATTACTGATCAAATTATTCGAATTCAATTCAATTGATTGAATTGAATCAGCGATGTGATTTTCGTTCATATAAGTTCCCTAAGAATCTATTCATTTTCCGTTCAGGATTGATAAATTATAAGTCGAATTATTAGAATTCATTTTCAAATTTCATCCTATGTACAAAAACACGTTTGCCGACCGAAATCGACGAATTTTTTTCCATGTGCGGACGTTTTTTTGAAGTTCGCATCGGACAAAAAAGGATGGCGTAAGTTTTCGGCGAAGTTGTTTCTGGATCGTTCTAGAAGTATAATGAAAACCGGAAAATGGTGACTGACCAATCCGTAGGCCCCCTGGCTCCCCTCTTTGGAAAACCTCCCCAAAATCTCGACACGTCACTTACGCACAAACCGACCCTATATGTTCGCTGTGCGCAGCAATTTTAGGCAATTCTTTCCGATATTCATTCCGATACAGTTTTTCGACATAGTTTTCAGCTTAATTCCGAAATTCTTTTCCGAGACTAGTTTTCGAGTCAGTTTTCTTTCCGAGTTTTCTGATATTTAATGATTTTTACAAAGACTTTTCCGTTTTTCACTGGGATTAAATTCCGCTCTCCGTTTAGTTTCAAAGAAACATTTTTTAGTTTTCCTTTTCACCGCAGAATTATTCTTTTTATTAAATCATTTATGTGTTCCGTGCGAAAATGTAGAGAAATAGACTCTGTTGCGATTGAAATTGTTAGAAGTGTCAATACCTGGTGAGTACGCTGTTGTGGGTCTGATTATTCGTTTATTCGATAATCTGTGTTCGGATCTGAAATTATTCCTTCCCTTAATATATAGGTTGAGTCTTTGACCACTGCATTAATTTTAACCAAAGATTCCTCTCGTCAAATGAAAAACTTTTTTCATTTTACATTTTTCCAAATTCAGCTCAGGTAAAAAGATACAGGCCGTTGAAATTTTGAAAAAAAATCAGTTTTTATGTTGTAGCTTTGACATCCTTTTTTCGAATAAAATGAATGTTGGCGTAAAGTTTCCTATAACTATGATACATATTTTCCAAATATTAGTTATTTTCTACTTCTACTGGTTTTCTAGTTATGGACTCGTGGATTCATAAAACTAAACGAAATTAGCATAAAGAAAGCATATAAAGTTTTTCTTGAGTCATTTCAAGAATATTCCATCGTTTTAGAACATTATATTATTCTTCATCATTTCTCCTTAAATGCACCGTTTTCGAGATATTCTTCATTGAATGTTTTGAAATGGAAAACTCCAGAAATTTCACAACTTTTATGGATCCGTCCCTGAGCGTTGGAATCCCGAATCAAGCTGTAAACCACTTTACCATGCCTTATTCTCGTCCGCCAACAATGTCATAGATAATTTATATGCGGGAGTGTATTAGCACATTGTGAAATCTTTAAACGCTTGTAACTTTTTACCTGAGCCGAATCTGGAAAAATGGTAAATGAAAAAAGTATTTCATTTGATGAGAGGAATCTTTGGTTAAAATTAATGCAGTGGTCAAAGACTCACCCTGTATAATTGTTGTATAGGTACCGCCGGGCGTGTAAGTTCCATTTTTCGCTCTATGAGGATCCTCGCAGAGGGGGCTTCTGAGATGGTATAAAGTACACGACCGAAAACCCTTCAGTTCATTTGGTCAAGGCACTCCAAAGCAGACTGACCTCACGTCTGTGCTTTCCCAACTTTTTCCACTGAACAGATCGTATCAATTTTTTTCGACTCAACAACGAGGAATACCAACCTGAGTAAGATCGATGACGAAATTCATAACTTTTTTCATTTCATCCTTAGCTCTTTCACGTTCAGCACCCAGGATTACAGTTATATCTACCATGAAGTCATACATTGCTTTTGTCATTTTGTCATCCCATCCTTTTTCAATATATTCTTTACCAATTATAGTTGGCTCATCGACCTATATGGAAAATATTTTTCAAAACTAAGAATTTTATTTTATTAAAGTATTTGATTCAATATGTTGAATTTTTATTTGATCTCGGTTATGTAATTTGTATATACCTTTGAAAGAAACGCTTTAGTTTTTGATTTTGAAATGATTGTTTTCGTTTGAAAATTTTATCTCACTTCATACATCTCTCCATTTCTATACATGATAGATTATAAGTGGGAAGGTTTGATGGGTAATTAGGCGAAAGGAGCAGAGACAAATCATTCTGCTGGTACCTGCCGACACGTGTTTCTGCAGATACTAGCAGTATGTTTTTTCTCTGCTTCTTTTGCGGAATTACCTGTTAAACCTTCCCACTTATATATATATATATTTCTCCGCATGATACAAACTTTTATGTTTCTATGTTATAGATTATTATGATCCTTATAGCAACTTATTCATAGCATAGCTATAGCATAATGAACAAACAATTGTGTTCCAAAATGACACTCCACTACTAGTAAATTAATGAATGAATGAAATAATAAATTCTATCATTTTTGTTAGTTTATTCATTAGGAATAAACCAGTCGATGTTAATGTTCTTAGTGGATGAACTGTGAATATCTGATAATAGTATATTAACTAGTATGAGCCATTAATTCTCCTACCCATTAATCTGCCCAGCCATAAGTCTATCAAGCCAGTAATCCGCCTAGCTATCAATCTACCTAGCCCTTAATCTGCCTAGTGAGTTATCTACTTAGTATTCTTAGTGAATAAACTGTTAAAATTTGATACCATCGATGGCATTTTCAACTAGTAGTATAGAGTTCATTGGCTGTACTTAATTATTCTATCCGAATTTATTTCTGGTTCGTTATTCTTGATATAAAATACCCCTCCTGTTATAGAGAACAAAGTATGATTCAATGCAAAATGACAAATGAAGTAACCTCAGCTATCTTAGAACTAAGGGGATAATATGATATTATACTTTTAAGGTGATAATATAATGCCCGTGGATAATCCATATGATGATGGAAATATATACTTTGGTAGGTAGATTGGGTTCAGAATATTTCCAGTATGAACAAAACTGGAATATTGGATGAGTTTCAATTGATGTAATATAATTTTCATAGTAGATTTGAGGAATGAATATCTTGGATAAGTTCGTTATTGGGTAAAATTGGTCTGTTGGTTTTGGATTGAATTAAATTTATTTTATGACGAAGTTCTATCATAAGAAACCATTGATATCATTCCTAAACTCCATCGGAAGACCAGGAGGACAGTTTAATAACCGGAAGTGTGACTCCCTAATGCTACCCTATCACCTCCTTGCCCATGTCGGTGTAACGGCCTCATACCCTGTATTGTTTCATTTCAATATTCAATTGTAAGGACAATCAGTTGAAATATCAAAATTATACACCTATACTTACTTGCAGTATCCTTCGCGAAGAATTGTTCATCATTATTTCAGCATTAACAGTTAAAAATATTTCGGAATGTAACCCCACTTTTCTGAGCCTATAAACTAAAGAGCTCCAGTCGAAATATCGACTACTCCAATTGTCTCCTTCCAACACAGGCCAACCTCCTAATTGTCGCAGAATATATTTGAGGGTATCTGTATTGTCCTGGCTAGAATTCAGGCATGTCTTATATTGAGTTTTGATGAAGGCGAATGGACTGATTTCATTAGTTTTTATGGGTTCCTCTAGCAAAATCCTCATCTTCTGGGATAATGAATCTCTGAAAATTAAAGACTTACGTAATACGTCTATTTCAATTTTGATCTTATGGAATGAATAAGATAATTAATATGAAGGTGAAAATATAGATTTAATTTAATCTAGTGCTGGTTTGAGTAGATATATCCCCAACTCTGTGTTGGTATTATTTCAAGCACGTGGCTGGAGACTAAGTTCAGTCGGGGCAATCATCCCTTTTTTATTTAAAAAAAATTAAAAAATTGTATTGGAAACAACAAAATTCGTTTCATCTAAATTTTTGTCAGAAGAAAAGGGAATGCGTCCAAGTGTCGATTATAAACTCAAGGTTTTCTTCAGAAAATGGGACAGCCTGTCACTCTTACTTACTCTATTTCTGAGAACGAACTTATTTCTGTTTTATCGTCTGGAATGAAATTTTTTCTCATGTAATTCCCACAAACAAACATGTAAAAATCATCACAAGGGTTGACAGAGTGATCCATACTTTCCAAGATGTGTACAGCACTTTTCATACATTGCGAGCTCATACATATTCCACCATCTGCAAATCCTGGAAATCAATGCATCGGGTTTAATACAATATTTTAGTTATCACTTCATTTTTGATATAAATACTAAATAGTCTTGAAATTTATTTTGAAAAATTGCTCTTTTTGACTATCTTATAAATGATATCGGTTTCAATTGATATTAGTATTCTAGATTTCCGATTTTCATTTCAATACAAATTGCAAAATGTTCTAACTATAAGTGTGTTTATAATACAAATAAAATAAATTTCTATAACATATGAAACTAGAACATGCACATTTGATTGAGACTGTTTATACATGAAATAAGATAGAATAAGAATAAGAACTAAATATAGCCATATTTCATCTTCATTTTCTGGGGAACATCACGTTATCATTTTGCCCAAATGTCCGTAATTTTCGAATATTTTGCAGAAAATGGTCCCAAACGATTTGGTTCGACTCTCTGATAAAGAATTTGAGGTCAAATTAGATTCTGTCCGGCCAGCCGTCCGACTGTTGCTACGATAACTTGAGAACGGGTAGAGATAGGGTAGGTAGCGCGTTCCAATACGACGGACAAGTTCGTTAATGGGCATAATCGACCCAACAGTTTCCGAGTAATAATTTTGTTTTCAAACAATACATGTACAATCAATTTGAAACTTGATGAGTAATTGAGGAATACAAACTTAGAGACGTTTGTGAAATTTTGTGAGAATCGTATCAAAAAAAGTTTCATAAAAAATTATTAAAAATATTATTTATGTCACGATAACCTGAGAACGAAAAGTGATAGCGGTTTGCAATTCTTACGGTAGGTTGTGCATCTGGATACGAAATTTGAGTTTGTTAATAGGGATAATCGGCCAAACGGTTTAGAGTTTTGGTTGTTATTTCCTCAATAACTGGAAAAATACGGAACCGATCCAATTAAAACCCGGCTATTGGTTGTAGAATACCGACACGAAAATTCTTGCAAAATTTTGTGAGGAATTTATCACTAGAAAATTTTAAAAAAATTATTGAAAAAATTCTATACATCAGAAACTCCAGAACTTAACTTTTCTGCCAAGTTCTAAGTTTGAACACGATTGGATCTATATTGTTGGAAATCCGAGCAGCCTTGTGTGAGTTCAGTAGCTGGATGGGTGATCGTTGGCTCGATAACTTTCGATCGAAAAGAGACAGATTCATTTGAGTTGAATTATAGTATCCACATGTAGTATATTGACCTAAAGGTTCATGCCTCCGAGTTTCAAGTTTTAACACGATCGGTTAAATATTGTTGGAGATTCGAGCAGTCTTGTGTGAGTTCAGTAGATGGGTGACCGTTGCCTCGATAACTTTCGAACAAAAGGAGATATGGACTTGCAAATTTCAGGGTAGGTTGCGTATCCGAATGGGAGAGTTGAGTTCGTTTTTGGGCATAATCGGTTTAATGATTTCCGAGTTATACCCATCTGGAATATTATTTCCTCGATAACTCAAAAAATAAAGATTCGATCGAATTGAAGCTTGGTAACTATTAGTAGAAAATCAACATAAACACGTGTTTGAAATTTTTCAAGAACCGTACCCCTAGAAAATTTCAAAAAATTTACGAAAAAAAAATTGGTTCAAGCACCGACGTGAAGTCAGGAGCTTTTGCGCGTATGTTCTATTGTCCATTCTCCTGTATTGGACACCCTTAATCGAATTTACCATTGTAAATTATGTTGTCCATTCTCCTGTAGTGGACACTCTTAATTCGAATTTACCATGGTAAATTCGATTAAGGGTGTCCAATACAGGAGTATGGACATTCAATGGAATTTTCTAGGGGTACGGTTCTTACAATTTTTTTTTAATTATGTGTAAATTCATTTGCTTGCGATACTGAGTTAAGAATGGATCCACTTACCTATACTGAAAAAACCGAAGACAACTATCAAGGGTACCAATATGATGACGATAATCAGCGCAACTATAAGAATACGTTCCAGTCTCGTCATCATGCTTGGATTCTGAAGCAAAACTAGTTGATTCCATCTGGGAGTTGAGACCAAATAGGATGGATCTGAAATTCCTTGATTTAATTACGTTCTGTAATTTTCTCATTAGATGAAAGAGGTGCGACACTTGAGTTCAAGACTTTGTTAACGATTATCGGACGGAACATGGTACGAATGAAATCGAAAGGTACAATTTACTGGACATAACAACTTTGGGGTCAACTCGGATCACTATTACACGTTAGTTGGGTACTTCTCATAGGTGGTGGCTTCAAAGACGGAGGTCATTGCGATGTCTACGTCCTCTTGAAATACGTTGAAAATCGTACACTATTGTGTTCATATTTTCTCAATAAATCCAACAATTCCCCTTAAATGATATCATTCTTCCAACAGTTATTAATTTTTCTACATTTCCAACACCACTTCAATATCCTTCTAGCTTCACTACCCAAGAAAAATTTGGAATAACAGATTCAGAAGTATAGTCCTTCTAGAAAGTATCTGGAATTTATTATTATTCATAATTTTAATACATTTCTGTTTGTAACATTCTAAGAAAAGATTATTGTATATAATAAAGGGTTTTCCAATAAGAGGTGTTATTTTGATATTCAAAGAAAAATGCCATTTTTCAATATGAATGATCGGATGTTTATTTCATTATAAAGAAGAGGATATGCCGTTAATAGTGGAAAATAACATCAGGCAAATGACCACCACGACCACGCTTACAGGACCATATCCTTTTAATGAAATTTCCCATAACCAAATCGCATAGTGGCTGCCCTATGTCCTCGATAGCCTCACAAATTCCATCTTTGAGGTCTTGAATCGACGCTGGGATATTGGCGTAGACCTTCTCTTTCACGTGGCCCCAAAGGAAGAAGTCGCAAGGTGTTAAATCACAAGATCTCGGTGGCCAATTGTGATCACCTCTTCGAGAGATAACACGGTCCGGAAACTTTTCCCGCAAAAGATCAATGGTTTCGTTGCTTGTGTGGCACGTAGCGCCGTCTTGTTGAAAGTAAACGTTGTCCAGATCAATGCCATCCAATTCCGGCCAAAAAAATCATTAACCATCTCTCGATAGCGCAATCCATTCACCGTAACTGTTGATCCAGCCTCATTCTCGAAAAAGTAAGGTACAATGACTCCGCCGGACCATAAACCGCACCAACCAGTCACACGTTGAGGATAGAGAGGCTTTTCAACAATAACTCTTGGGTTTACCGAGCCCCAGATGCGACAATTTTGCTTGTTGACGAAGCCACCGAGGTGGAAATGGGCCTCATCACTCAAGAGGATTTTTCGATGGAATTCCGGATCATTTTCATGCATTTCAACGACCCAATCAGCAAAGACACGACGTTGTTGATGATCGGCCGGCTTGAGTTCTTGTGTTAACTGAACTTTATAATATAACTTTTTCAGAAATTCAGAATATGAAATAGGATAACTGATTAGTTAAATTCTTATAAAATTGTTCCACGTTCTAAGGTTGAATTAAATAATCACCTGCACCATTCATAGAAGATTCACGATTTCAATAATTCCATATAATTTTCTTGTTATTTTTTGACACAGTTCAGATATCGCTGAAACTCTGCAAGAGCCTACAAAACTTTATTTTACAGTCAAATTCTAGAGATTAATTTTGATCGGATCTATATTGTTGGAATTATTGAGAATTATTTGTCAATGAAAGGATTGCGAAAATACGAAAAAATTAGTAGTACAAATAGATTCACATTAAAAAAAAAAGGTTAAATTTACGACTTTTTCATACCGAAATAAACAGACACATACCTCAAACTACTCAAAATGTTTACTATGAATGATCCATCACAATGAAGTACACATAACAGTATACGTTTCGGATTACTGAAAACACATCAAACTGTTATGTCTGTATCAAATTTGTTCTAAAATTAGAGATGAATCCCAATAGGTAGATTGTTATTTTTAACTTCTGTGTTAAGTTAAGTAGAACACCTAAATGTTATAAACAATGAAATGATAAATCAACATTGAGTATTGGGTACTTGACAGGTCCGTTTCCCCTCTACGAAAACAAGCTTTAGATAATTTCATGTTTGAACCTTTTCTCACCGATTAAGAGGGATTTTGCTTAAAATTAGTATGAAATATTCAATTTTAAAATATCAAAATCGCCGGAAAATGATTTCAGCTGTCATATTCCCGAATTTCAAAAAGTTATACCGGCTGTAGTATACAGGGTATCCCAGCAATAAGTGACTCTTTCTCAAGTGTAAATAAAGTATGTACAGACGAGTCTGGAGTGCTTTAATTTTTTTTCCTACGACGCCCCCCTGCGCAGATATGTGCCTCCAAATGGTCCTCCCATCATAAAGTTTTTTTTTGGTGATAACCTCCGAACGACTCAACCGATTCTGGTAATTTTTGAACTCGAATCAATACAAATATACGTATAATAATTTGCTTCCAAAACCTTCCCTATAAATCCTCAAGAACGCCAGGAACGGACTGATCCTAGCACTTGATGGTCAGAAACTTTTTTTTGGTTGAAGATATCGGTAAAATTCCTCCATTTACGTATTTTATCATTAATTCTGCAAAAAAAGGTGTACCAGTGCAACATTGAGAAATGCACTGTTTTCGAGTATTCCAGATTAATGAACATTCACACAAAGAGAAGTTTTAGTAACCATATCAAAAATATGCACTAATTTCATCATAGGGGAACAACATGGATTCTGCAGCGGGAAGTCTACGTCAAAGAATTTATTAGTATCAATATACAGGGTGAGTCTTTGAACACTGCATTAATTTTAACCAAAGATTCCTCTCATCAAATGAAACACTTTTTTCATTTAACATTTTTCCAAATTCAGCTAAGGTAAAAAGATACCGGCTGTTGAAATTTTGAAAAAAAAATCAGTTTTTGTTTTGTAGCTTTGACATCCTTTTTTCGAATAAAATGAATGTTGGCGTAAAGTTTTCTATAACTATGATACTAATTTTCCAAATATTAGTTATTTTCTACTTCTACTGGTTTTCTGGTTATGGACTCGTGGATTCATAAAACTAAACGAAATTAGCATAAAGAAAGCATATAAAGTTTTTCTTGAGTCATTTCAAGAATATTCCATCGTTTTAGAATATTATATTATTCTTCATCATTTCTCCTTAAACGCACCGTTTTCAAGATATTCTTCATTGAATGTTTTAAAATGGAAAACTCCAGAAATTTCACTACTTTTATGGATCCGTCCCTGAGCGTTGGAATCCCGAATCAAGCTGTAAACCACGTTACCATGCCTTATTCTCGTCCGCCAAAAATGTCATAGATAATTTATATGCGGGAGTGTATTAGCACATTGTGAAATCTTTAAACGCTTGTAACTTTTTACCTGAGCCGAATCTGGAAAAATGGTAAATGAAAAAAGTGTTTCATTTGATGAGAGAAATCTTTGGTTAAAATTAATGCAGTGGTCAAAGACTCACCCTGTATAAGAAGAAGAAGGTTATGTTTCTTTCTATTGAAATATTTACTATTTAGATATAAATCCGGGGAAGGCCGAGAATTCCCCACTCCTGCCACCTAGTCTCTAGCAGCAACAAAGCTTTCTACAATGCTGTCGGTCTAGTACAAATAAATCGACTAGATGGCAGGGTAGGCAATCATTCGATACAGTCACTGTACTGTATAATAATAATCATCTTTTGCAAGTAGTAGTTCTAAAAAATCTGTTTTCATTATGTCATTTTGCTATAGTTTTCCAACTATCCAATTCTCACAAAATTGCACATATGTCTTTGAGTCTTCATTCTACTCATCAAGTTTCAATTCGATCGGATCTGTGTTGGTCAAAGCAATACGAAATCAACCACCGCATTCAGATGCGCAACCTACCCTGAAAATTGTAAGTCGCTTTCTTTTTCCGTTCTCAAGTTATCGTGGCAACGGTCGGTCAGTCGGACAGAATCAAATTTGAACTCGAATTCTTCATCGATGAGTCGAAACTAATCGTTTGAGACCATTTTCGGCAAAAAATTCGAAAATTACAGACATTTTGACAAAATGATAAAGCGATGTTTCCCAGGAAATGCGCGTAAAAAGATACAGTCAATGTGGAAAATTGATATTTTCATTTCAACTTAAATAAAGTCTTCATGACATATTTGAGGTAAGAAACATTTGATGGTGTGATGAAATAAACACTTAAGTAGTTAAAAAAAATATTTTTATTTACAGCAATAAGAAGAATTATTGTTAGTTACATATTTCCAAATTTCAGAAAAAATAAACTTTATACTTAATACATTATTTTGTGCATACTCTTAGGTATTGACTAGAATATCTTTCGAATCTGGTTTGTTATAATTTTTATTTTTCATTTTCTATATAAAACATGAATTCACTCGATGTATTACAGAGATTTGTAGATATAGTAAAATCTTTTCTCAACATTTTCTGCAAAGTATTATTTTTCTAATCTAGCAACCTGCTGGGCGATTTAAATATTGCTTCGATACTTTTCAAGGAAAGTTGTTATCATTTTCACCAAACACTACAAGTATCTGAGGGATTCATTGGAGTCCCTTTAGCACAGTTGAAATCTTTCGCGAAATATCCAGAATTTACGAAAGGAACATTGATTCTATATTTGTCAGGAGGGTGCACTTCGGTCATAATTTCCTGCTGCATGGCTTTTGTTTTGATTTTAGAGCACCAAACATTGGCCGCTCCAATCCAAAACATTTGGTTCGGAGAATAATTCAGATCTGGCAGTTTTTGTTCTGGTCCGTTCTTCCTAACCCATTCTTGATAGGCGAGATATGCCAGCTTGATGCCTCCGTTGTCTGCTATATTTTCCCCTTGGGTGTTGATACCGTTTATCTGAAAGCAATATTAATATTATTATTGCGTCCCATGACTTCACATTTTGGGAAGCAATGATTTGTTTATCTAAACAAAGTAGCTCGCTTGTAAAACTTAAATGTTTTGGGTTAACTGGTTTAGTTTACCATGTGTGGTCTCACCATTGAAATTAATATTTTTCACGAAAAGATAACTGCAAGTAAAATTCCTTTTAAGCTTCGACCCTTGTAGAGATTTAGGGTATATTTCCTGGGAAATAGTGCTAGAATGCATACAACAGCTAGACACATTGCCCAGTGTGTTATTCTTTTGTCTAGCCGATTCGAAAACCCCTAGTCCGTGAAAGTCATTTATCAGCTTTCGATTATATCCAGACAGCTAGTGAAAATTAGTCCAAAGGGGGGGGGGGGGGGGGAGAAATTCGAGGATTTGAATTTCTAAGATTAAACAACCGAGAAAAGTTCACTGATGGGTGCTGGCACCGGGAATCTAGTAGGCATTCCTACTACTTTTCGTAATCGACAAATGAGAGTATTGTTACAACATATCTGGGGCGGTTTTAAGATCGAACCCCCATTAATTGTTAATATTACACCCGTTTTGGCAATTGTTTAATACATTACCCCAGATCACGAATTTGCAATTAGATTTTTCGTATCTCGATTAGTTTCGGAGCAATGACGAAAAAAGTCGCAATTTCTGGCCCTACCTCCGGAAAATGGACTAATTAGTCGTATTTTTCGCCATATCACTAAAACTAATCGAGATACGGAAAAACTAATTACAGATTCGGAATCTACGCCCTCGATTTAGTGAATAGCCAAAGCCGTGGCGATCTAATCGGAAAATTCTAGATTTTTGTATGGGTTAGATACTAGAGAAAACTTTTTGCCGTTTGACGGATTCACTCATTTCCTAATATTTTCCGAACGGATAGAGATACAGAGGAAATAGATACATAAATCTAAACTTCGTCCACCGACCAATAATCGTAGAAAATTTGGTTATCGAGATACGAAAATCATAGATTTCGGACGGGAAAGAAGAATTTTCCTTCGATTCCGGGTCAAAAAGTGCTGACCCAAAAAATTTATTTCATGGTATATCGATACGGAGCTCCTGTCTAATTAAATCGAGGTCGCTGATCACGAATATGCAATTAGTTTTTCCCTAAAAGGCGTACTTTGGGAAAATTTTCACTCAGAGTGAAAAAATGGAATAAAATAGGTCAATTCTGGAAGTTTACACCGCCCAAAAAAATCGGAGTAGGGTGTTGTTGATTTTTTCCGTCATATATGGATCCTTAACCTACTGAATAATCTAAACAGAAAATGTCCAGGCCGTACTATTCGGAAATTATGATTTTTTTCCCAAGGGTCTGATTTTCGAAAAATTCATTTCGCGGTATTTCCGCGGAAAATTCTCTAATGAAAAATCCGATCACATATTCGTAATCTACGGCCCCGAATTAGTAAATGACGTAATTTGCATCGAAATCGGAGACCGGTCGAATTTTAGCAATTTTTTAAAAAATTTAAAAAATTTAAAAAAATCCCATTTTTCGAGAAAAATTTTTTGACGCAAAACTATGAAGCAGGTACTTATTATTATAGATTTGGGGCCGTAGATTCCGAATCTACGATCAGATATTTATTAAAAAAATGTTCCGAGGAAATATCGCAGAAAGAATTTTCCGAAAAATAGACCCTCGGGAAAAAAATCATAATTTCCGAAGCGTATGACCTGGACATTTATTGTTCGGATTATTCGATAGACAAAGGATCCAAATATGACGTAAAAAATCATAAACCCCCTTCTCCGATTTTTTTGGGCGGTGGAAAGTTCCAAAATTGACCTATTTTCGTCAATTTTTTCACTTTAAGTGAAAATTTTCCCAAAGTACGCCACTTAGGGAAAAACTAATTACATATTCGTGATCAGCGACCTCGATTTAATTAGACACGAGCTCCGTATCGATATACCATGAAAAACATATTTTGGGTCGGCACTTAGAATTATTTTTGACCCGGAATCGGAGGAAAATTCTTCTTTCCCGTCCCAAATCTATGATTTTCACACCCCAATAACCAAATTTGTCCCTATTATTGGTCGGTGGACGACGTTTAGATTTATGTATCTATTTCCTCTGTATCTCTATCCGTTCGGAAAATATTAGGAAATGAGCGAATCCGTCAAACGCCAAAAAGTTTTCTCTAGTATCCAACACATACAAAAATCTACAATTTTCCGATTAGATCGACGCGACTTTGGTTATTCACCAAATCGGGGTCGCAGATCACGAATCTGCAATTAGATTTTTCGTATCTCGATTTGTTTCGGAGCAATGACGAAAAAAGTCGCAATTTCTGGCCCTACCTCCGGAAAATGGACTAATTAGTCGTATTTTTCGCCATATCACCAAAACTAATCGAGATACGGAAAAACTAATTACAGATTCGGGATCTACGCCCTCGATTCAGTGAATAGCCAAAGCCGTGGCGATCTAATCGGAAAATTCTAGATTTTGTATGGGTTAGATACTAGAGAAAACTTTTTGTCGTTTGACGGATTCACTCATTTCCTAATATTTTCCGAACGGATAGAGATACAGAGGAAATAGATACATAAATCTAAACTTCGTCCACCGACCAATAATCGTAGAAAATTTGGTTATCGAGATACGAAAATCATAGATTTCGGACGGGAAAGAAGAATTTTCCTTCGATTTCGGGTCAAAAAGTGCTGACCCAAAAAATTTATTTCATGGTATATCGATACGGAGCTCCTGTCTAATTAAATCGAGGTCGCTGATCACGAATATGCAATTAGTTTTTCCCTAAAAGGCGTACTTTGGGAAAATTTTCACTCAGAGTGAAAAAATGGAATAAAATAGGTCAATTCTGGAAGTTTACACCGCCCAAAAAAATCGGGGTAGGGTGTTGTTGATTTTTTCCGTCATATATGGATCCTTAATCTACTGAATAATCTAAACAGAAAATGTCCAGGCCGTACTATTCGGAAATTATGATTTTTTTCCCAAGGGTCTGATTTTCGAAAAATTCATTTCGCGGTATTTCCGCGGAAAATTCTCTAATGAAAAATCCGATCATATATTCGTAATCTACGTCCTCGAATTAGTAAATGACGTAATTTGCATCGAAATCGGAGACCGGTCGAATTTTAGCAATTTTTTAAAAAAATCCCATTTTTCGAAAAAACATTTTTGACGCTAAACTATGAAGCGGGTACTTATTATTATTGATTTGGGGCCGTAGATTCCGAATCTACGATCAGATATTTATTACAATAATTTTCCGAGGAAATATCGCGGAAAGAATTTTCCGAAAAATAGACCCTCGGGAAAAAAATTATAATTTCCGAAGCGTATGACCTGGACATTTATTGTTCGGATTATTCGATAGACAAAGGATCCAAATATGACGTAAAAAATCAGGAACACCCTACTCCGATTTTTTTGGGCGGTGGAAAGTTCCAAAATTGACCTATTTTCGTCAATTTTTTCACTTTAAGTGAAAATTTTCCCAAAGTACACCACCTAGGGAAAAACTAATTACATATTCGTGATCAGCGACCTCGATTTAATTAGACACGAGCTCCGTATCGATATACCATGAAAAACATATTTTGGGTCGGCACTTAGAATTATTTTTGACCCGGAATCGGAGGAAAATCTTCTTTCCCGTCCCAAATCTATGATTTTCACATCCCAATAACCAAATTTTTCCCTATTATTGGTCGGTGGACGACGTTTAGATTTATGTATCTATTTCCTCTGTATCTCTATCCGTTCGGAAAATATTAGGAAATGAGCGAATCCGTCAAACGCCAAAAAGTTTTCTCTAGTATCCAACACATACAAAAATCTACAATTTTCCGATTAGATCGACGCGGCTTTGGTTATTCACCAAATCGGGGACGCAGATCACGAATTTGCAATTAGATTTTTCGTATCTCGATTAGTTTCGGAGCAATGACGAAAAAAGTCGCAATTTCTGGCCCTACCTCCGGAAAATGGACTCATTAGTCGTATTTTTCACCATATCACCAAAACTAATCGAGATACGGAAAAACTAATTACAGATTCGGAATCTACGCCCTCGATTTAGTGAATAGCCAAAGCCGTGGCGACCTAATCGGAAAATTCTAGATTTTTGTATGGGTTAGATACTAGAGAAAACTTTTTGTCGTTTGACGGATTCACTCATTTCCTAATATATAATATCCGAACGGATAGAGATACAGAGAAAATAGATACATAAATCTAAACGTCGTCCACCGACCAATAATCGTAGAAAATTTGGTTATCGAGATGTGAAAATCATAGATTTCGGACGGGAAAGAAGAATCTTCCTTCGATTCCGGGTCAAAAAAAGTGCTGACAACAAATTTTTTTCATGGTATATCGATACAGAGCTCGTGTCTAATTAAATCAAGATCGCTGATCACGAATATGCAATTAGTTTTTCCCTAAGTGGCGTACTTTGGGAAAATTTCCACTCAGAGTGAAAAAATGGACGAAAATAGGTCAATTCTGGAAGTTTACACCGCCCAAAAAAATCGGAGTAGGGTGTTGTTGATTTTTTCCGTCATATATCGATCCTTTATCTACTGAATAATCTAAACCGAAAATGTCCAGGCCGTACTATTCGGAAATTGTGATTTTTTTCCCAAGGGTCTGGTTTTCGAAAAATTCATTTCGCGGTATTTCCGCGGAAAATTCTCTAATGAATAATCCGATCATATATTCGTAATCTACGGCCCCGAATTCTTCTTCTTCTTTTACCGCGGTGCCGTCCTAGGCTGAACTAAGGCCTTCAGGCCCATTGTTCTCCCGCTTGCCAAACTCGTGAGACTCAGTCCAAAAAGCACGCTGACAGGAATGTCGCGAGCTTAAAAGGAGAAGTCCCTCTCACCGTAGGAATCGTAGGTGTTGGGTTGCCTAGGTGTATGACCCTCAATTCCTTAAGGTTGTTACAGTCGAACAGAATATGTTCAGCTGTTTCTTCCATGCTCTTGCACCAGCGACACAGAGCGCTATCGGCCAATCCCATCCTATTCAGATGTTTGTTGAACTGGTGACCAGTTAGTAATCCAGTCACCAGGCTCAATTCTCTTCTTTCGAGTGAAAGAAGTTTCTTTACTTCAGACTTTGACGATGGTTTCTTAATGAGAAGCCTTGATTGCCTGAGTCCTACTCCCATGTTCCATACACTGGAGAAATTCCTGTCCGAACGATTCTTGAAGAATGTTTTAACAGAGGTACGACATACTGGAAGCGAGGGCTCAGGACCTATATATGGTATCCGAGCCCCCTGCTTCGCCAGCTTATCTGCCTTAACATTACCTGAAATCTCCGAGTGAGCCGGACACCAGATGAGTTTTACAACGTTATCAGCGCCCAGCCTTCGCAGAGCCTTCCTGCATTCGCCTACTAAGTAGGAGTTAATTTTCACATCAGAATTAGTAAATGACGTAATTTGCATCGAAATCAGAGACCGGTCGAATTTTGGCAATTTTTTAATACATTAGCCTTAAAAAAATCCCATTTTTCGAGAAAAATTTTTTGACGCAAAACTATGAAGCGGGTACTTATTCTTATAGATAGATGTGAGCTAATGAGAAATGAAACTTATCCCTATGAAAAGATCTTATGCAGTTATCAAAACATCCAAAGTGAGATATTTACCTTCATATTAACTTCAGGAACTAAAACGTTCGAATACTGATCGACAATACATTTGGCTTTCTTTTCGTAAGCTGCTTTTGTGCTTCCTTTCCACCACTCCTTCAAGTTGCCATATTGGTCCATCTGACTGCCCTCATCGTCAAAGCCATGCGTGAATTCATGGCCTATTATATAACCTATGCCTCCATAGTTTAAATATCGAGGACGTTTGGCATTGAAGAAAACACCTTGAAGTATCCCAGCGGGTACCTCTGAAATACATTTATTATTATTATTATTAACTCAACAACTGAAGGAAAGGGCCACTAAACGAGTGGGCAGGTCCCAGGGTGCTGACAATGACTCTTAGGAGCTAACTAGTCTACTACAATGGTTTATAGAACGTTCCACGTATAATATTTCTTCTGCAACCGTCTTGATAAGGATATTTTTCCAAGAAAAAAATATAACACTTTATCATTAAAATAAAAAAAACAACTTCGCTTAAGTTCCACAATATAATGATATAGATCAAAAAGCACTGACGTGAAGTCCGTACTATGTATTTGGCGCGCACAAATTAGCCAACTTGAACACACGCGCCAAAGAGTACTGACTTCACGTCAGTGCTTTTTTATATTTTTTTGAGTTTCCTTAACAAATCTGTCCATCAATACAGTCCAGCTATAAGTTTCACCGTAGATCGAAATGAAAAAAAAAATGGGACCCCCGTTGGGAACGCAATTGCTTATGCCTATTCTGCAAATCCGAACGTAATTTGATATACATCTTCCAAATATAAAGGGTTTTCCAATAAGAGGTGTTATTTTGAATAGCCTGCTATTTCGGTAGATGTTACTTTTGAAGCTGTCATTTTTTGACATTTGACAAGTAAAAACTACGCCATTAATAAAAATGAACGCATTGAAAATTCACTATAATAATGTTGAAAATTTGGCAGAGACGGTTCGTAAAACTCGAACATTTTTGGGTCGTCGTGAAGCACCTTGTCGGACCACAATAAAGAAATTGGTGGAAAAATTCGAGCTGTTGGGATAAGTTAGTTATGTGAAGAATAAAACCCGTGCACGTCGCTCAAGAACAGCCGAGAATATTGCTGCTGTAGCTGAAAGTGTTGAAGAAAACCCAGGTTTGTCCATTCCTCGTCGTTCTTTGGAATTAGGCATTCCACAAACGTCATTACACCGTATTTTGCATAAAGATTTGGGTCTGAAGGCTTATAAAGTTCAGTTAACACAAGAACTCAAGCCGGCTGATCATCAACAACGTCGTGTCTTTGCTGATTGGGTCGTTGAAATGCATGAAATAATCCGGAATTCCATCGGAAAATCATCTTCAGTTATGAGGCCCATTTCCACCTCGGTGGCTTCGTCAACAAGCAAAATTGTCGCATCTGGGGCTCGGAAAACCCAAGAGTTATTGTTGAAAAGCCTCTCTATCCTCAACGTGTGACTGTTTGGTGCGGTTTAAGGTCCGGCGGAGTCATTGGACCTTACTTTTTCGAAAATGAGGCTGGAGCAACAGTTACGGTGAATGGATTGCGCTATCAAGAGATGATTAATGATTTTTTATGGCCGGAATTGGATGGTATTGATCTGGACAACGTTTACTTCCAACAAGACGGCGCTACGTGCCACACAAGCAACGAAACCAATGATCTTTTGCGGGAAGAGGTGATCACAATTGGCAACCAAGATCTTGTGATTTAAATCCTTGCGACTTCTTCCCTTGGGGCCACGTAAAAGAGAAGGTCTACGCCAATAGCCCAGCGTCGATTCAAGACCTCAAAGATGGAATTCGTGAGGCTATCGAGGACATAGGGCAGCCCCTTTGCGATTTGGTTATGGAAAATTTCATTAAAAGGATATGGTCCTGTAAGCGTGGTCGTGGTGGTCATTTGCCTGATGTTATTTTCCACTATTAACGGCATAGCTTCTTCTTTATAATGAAATAAACATCCAATCATTTATATTGAAAAATGGCATTTTTCTTTGAATATCAAAATAACACCTCTTATTGGAAAACCCTTTAGTTATTTATAAACTGTAAGTTGCGTCCCAATGGAAGATTTAAGTTCGTTGTTGGGCATAGAAGGCCCAATGGTTTCGGAGTTTTACCCATCTGAAATATTATTTTCTCAAAAACTAGAACTAGAAAAATAGATCCGATCAAATTGAAACTTGGTAACTAACTGTACAATAACTTGAGAACGGAAAGAGACAGTGACTTGCAATTTTGAGGGAATGCGTCATTTAAGTTCGTTAATAGGTATAATCGCACAAACGGTTTTGGAGTTATAATCATCTGAAATTTTGTTGTTATTTCCTCTTTAACTGAAAATATACAGTAAATTCAATTGAGTGTCCAATAGAGGTGAGTAGACAATAGAACATGCGCACTAAAGCTCCTGACTTCACGTCATTGCCATTGAACCAATTATCCGTGAAATGTTCAAGCAGTATTGATAAAATAGTTCTCGTAATATTTCAGAATGAAGAATCGTTACTGTGATGGCTGCAGAGAAATTGGCACTATTTTAATTAAAATTCGGGACTTACGTATGGCATTAGCATTCAGATCATAGAACGCATTGACAATGGCCACTGAAGATCGGGTCCGCCAATCAGATCTGATAACCGGTTCAGACAGCTGAATCATATCTAATTCGGTTTGGAATTTCGATACGTTTAAGACAATCTCTATGAAATTTTCGTTTGTCAGATCTAGCTGTAACAAAAATATATTTGTAAGAACATTTTAATTCTTGAAAACCACTTACAACAAAACATTAAAATGTATGTGCAATGTATGTAGTTTGTTTCTGGGTTATACAGGCTCTTCTTTTACCTATATTGTAAGAATAACTTACGTCTTTATAATATTCTTCAAGCTTAGCATCATCCATCAGTTCGTCAGGGTAAGCGATATATTTATCCATATGTCCAAGCTTGTCCAGAGCAGCAGATTTCGTGTCCTGATCCATCCAATCGATGAAATTCAATCTCTTCGTAAACTGATCTTCTATATCTTTCACGATTTCCTCTGTATCTAGTTTAGATTCCTTGTTGAAGTACTTTCTAATATACAACGCACCTGCTGCGATATCTAATCTGGAAAATATTTGCTTATTGAACTTTTCTTGTTGGAAAAAGACCGTTAAGTTAACAAGTGATGTTTTCTGTGAATGGTGAAATGTCTGCCTTTTTTGTCCAATGTTAACTCTTTATCAATCATTACAAGTCAACTCATGAACTCCTAAATTTCCATCTTCAGAAGTAGCATTTTTTTTAAACCTTACTGATTGTTATGATAATTGTGAAGTTTAGTATATATAAAATGGAAGGTTTTCAGGGTATTTTTAAATTGATGCAAACATTTTTTGGAGGAGGTTCATTAGCAAACATGGAAGGAGGTCTTTCACATATTTTTTTTATTCTACGCCACTTCCCTTCCAAGTTACTGCAGTTTGTTTTATTACATGAAACGCTCTAGATATGATCAAAATTTGAACTATATAAAAATATTGACATCTACCTATTGGCTTTCAGTCAATAAGACTACAATTTGAAATCAGCTTACTTCATTTTTTCAACAAATTAAAACGCCTGAATTTATGTGGAATGTGAAAACATTCTGAGTTGGTAATGTACAGGGTGTTTGTTAAACATGCGGCAAAAATTCAAGGAGTTATTCCCTGGAATATTCAAAGAATATTTTGTTCTTTGATGATTTATGAAAGTCTGCTTTGTTTCGAAGATACAGGGTGAACATTATTTGCGAGAACCATTGTTGATATTTGTTAAAATTGAATTATGATGCTGCAATAAAAGAATTTGCAGACATGAAAATGAGAAAGAAACGTTTTCTCTCGTGAATCAGTTTATCTGTATTCTGTTTTAATTTTTCAAGAATTTTATATGTTATTTTATGTTCACTGAATTTTTTTTTAAAGAAATATTTTGTTTATGTTTTGTACCTGATTTCCTCTTGTTGAAATATTTTCCACTTTGTTATCGATTTTTATTCATTTCTTGTATTTTTTTTGCTTTGATATACCTACCTCATATTTTATAAACAAAATTTAAGTTTTCTTTTGAAAAATTCAAGTTTCCATTGAAAATTTCTTTTGAAATTAATTGTAAAAGACGTAAAAGTAGGTGAAGGGGCCCCCAAAGTTATCTAGGACATTGTTTGTAAATCCGCCACTGACTATATTCATTTAATTACCTGATACATAAGATTATTAGAAAGAGAGGTATGTAAGCAAGTCGTAACATACATGCGATGTGTAGGAATTCATCGAAATTGTCAAATCTATTTATAGATCGTTAAGAAATCAGTGTTTATATATTTTTCTGAAAATTTATTTAAATTTATTGCAGGAAGTAAACCATGATATGACCCCCACTCATGTTGTTTATTCAACATGAGGATGAGACCTATAAATAAAACATACCTTGACGCTATAGAAGTGCATTGCTCATTTCTTGGGGAACTCGATAGAACTCCCACGGTTGCTTTGGTGAACTCCAATTGGATTTGTCGCAATCTCTTGTTGGAGTAGGTTATCATAGATCCAGCTGCCTTGTACAGAATGTAATTCGCCAGTAACCTTGGAAAACGATATTTTATTTATATATCATTTTGAAATACGTGTTCTAAGGAGTAGGAAGTGTTCATATGCAAAATTATGGCCAATGTCGAACAACAATGTAGAAACCTTGTAAGCTCGGCATGTTTGCGAACTCGCTCCAGCCTGAAATTTTCACTGTAAACGTTTTGAAGTACCTACGTAGATAATGAATGATCGAATGAAATACTCCTCTAATTGCACATAAAGGGTTTTCCAATAAGAGGTGTTATTTTGAATAGCCCGCTATTTCGGTAGATATCACTTTTGAAGCTGTCATTTTTCGACATTTGACAAGTAAAAACTACGCCATTAATAAAAAAATGGAACGATACACGCTTTGAGAACGCATTGAAATTATTAAAATTACTATAAAAATTGGTTCAAGCCCTGTGGACAGGAGCTATTGGGCGCATGTTCATCTTCCTTGTGGCCCGTACTGACCAGTAAAGAAAAAAAGCAGTATCATGTTGAATACCTTAATATTATTGATTATTATATAATAATCGATGAAAATACTGAGAGAGACCCAGGAAATTTGACACATTTTGTCTTATATCTCCAGAAATTGAAATCGTATAGAGCCAAAATTTTGCACAATGTTGCAAAATACTACAATTGACGTTAGTACAAGTTTTTGTTGCAATCTGATGAATAGTTCACGAAAAAAAAATTTTTTTTTCGAAAAAATTAAAAGAAATATTTTTTTAAAAATTACCAACATTTCGATCGTAACAGAATTTTGCCAAAAGTTGCGCGTTTATATCCTCGAACTGACTACCAAGTTTCGATTCAACATCTTCTTTAGTTCCTGAAATATCAGGGAAATAACCTCAAAATTTTAAATGTCTATAACTCCTAAACCGTCAGGCCGATTTTGCCCGTTAACGAACTTAACCGTCGCATTTTGATCAGAAGCCTACCCTGAAAGTTTGAAGTCGATAGGACCTTCGGTGCTCCTGTTATCGTGCCTACGGCCGGAAGTACGGCCGGCCGTACGGCACCCAAAAATCTGACACCGGATTCGTGATCAGGGAGTCCGAATTAGTCTATTAGCCAATTTTCAGCTCGAAATTCGAAAATTACAGACATTTGGACGAAATGATAGGACGATGTTCCCCTAGAACATGCGCCCAAAAATGGTGAAAATTTGGCAGAGACGGTTCGTAAAACTCGAACATTTTTGGGTTGTCGTGAAGCACCTTGTCGGACCGCAATAAAGAAATTGGTGGAAAAATTCGAGCTGTTGGGACAAGTAAGTTATGTAAAGAATAAAACCTATGCACGTCACTCAAGAACAGCCGAGAATATTGCTGCTGTAACCGAAAGTGTTGAAGAAAACCCAGGTTTGTCCATTCCTCGTCGTTCTTTGGAATTAGGCATTCCACAAACGTCATTACACCGTATTTTGCATAAAGATTTGGGTCTTAAGGCTTAAAAAGTTCAGTTAACACAAGAACTCAAGCCAGCCGATCATCAACAACGTCGTGTCTTTGCTGACTGGGTCGTTGAAATGCAACGTACTAAATCATTTTTCAAGGAAAATCTTAAAAGAAAAACAAAAATTTGAAAGAAAAATCATTTCAAATACAAATGTCGAAAATATGGACATATTTATGTGGATTGTAAAATGAAGTCAAAGAATCATACAATGTATACTTCTGAATAATTGGCTAGTACTTATCTCAGAGACTAACCATCCGATATCGCTGAATATACCGCAAGAGCCTTCAACACCAAATTTTACAGTTCCAAATTTGAACACGATCGGATCTATATTGTTGGAGATATTGAAAAAAATATTGGAAGCCGAGCAGCCTTGGGCGAGTTGAGTAGGTGGATGGGTGACCACGATAACTTTCGAACGGAAAGACAACTTGCAATTTTAAGGGTAGGCTGCGCACCCGAATGTGACAGTTAAGTTCGTTAATGGTCAGAATCATCCAAACGGTTTCTGAATTATACCCATCTGAATATTTGTTGTTATTTCCTCAATATCTCTAATTTACCGATCCAATTTAAAGTTGGTAAATCCTTTTAGAACGCCGACGCATTAAATTTTGTGAAATTTCGTAATGATCGTATCACTGACAATAACTAAAGAATGGTTTCAGGATGTTCCGTTTAAGTCACGAAATTAATAACCAGAATAGTAACGCCAATTTTTCTTGGAGATTTTTATAGCAACTTTCCATTTGAAAGTGAAGCTTTTATCTATGGAAGATGATTGCCCTTAATTAGGATCCTGTAGCGGTCTTCGAGCATCTGAAGTTCCGAAAAATCATCGCTTGGCTTGCCGAACTAGGTTTCAAGAAACCTCCTGGCAGAGGAGCAGCAACAAAGTTTCTAAGTTCCTAATAACCAATGCATTTATCCCTATCATTCGCACCACACTGAAGAATCTAATCTAATATGATACTTACCTCTTCGATTTTACATCCAAAACTCTCTTCAATTTCGTCAAATATTCTGGTATATAAACGACCAATTTAGTATCGTAAGTAACATTCGTTGGGGCAACGAGTCTTCTGACGAAATGATACCAGGGGAGAATTGGGTAATCTCTTTCCAGATCTCGGATACTAATTGGATTATACTCGTCTTCTAAGTTCCGTCGTTCTTCTTGTGGTACCATTATCTGGAAATATATCGAGTATGAGAGCTAAAATTTATGTCAGAATACGAAGTAGAAGGCTGTTGCTTTCTAATGCTCTCCTGTTTATACTTCAGTGTTTAACGACTCGAGGAAATTATATGAGCACACACGTGGTGTCAGGGGCATGAGCGCTCTCGTTCAATCACCCTAGAATGCCAAACTTCACATCACATCAATAGACATAGAGAGAATGGATAAACAGTTGCGAAAGCTGATTCCTTGTCAAAAAATAGGTTAGGTCTTTTATATATTTTGTTTTGTAGCCCCTGCTTACATACAGCCCCCCGAAGATGGCACCAGAAAAGCAATAATTGATTTTATTCTTAAAACCAAAAAATCGACAAGATCAAAATTAAGCAGACAATCCGCCGTATTCACAGAGCATTTTTAAGTGTTTGAATCTCCGTTAAGTCCTAACTGAGGTCCTCAGTTAAGGATAAATTTTAATTGCAACCTCAGTTAACGTATTTAACGGTGGTGAAACAGGCCTGTTTTACCACCGTTATTCCTTATTGTCCCTTATATTCCCCAATTTATCCTTACCTGAGGACCTCAGTTAGGACTTAACGGAGATTGAATGCTTTGTGAATACGGCGGATTAAATGTGAGTGATAAGTGGAGTTCCCCTATATTTGCAAGGGGTAGAAAAAGTCACCCATGAAATTTGTTTCACAAGAATCTTTTTCCGCGTATGTTCTGGGGAACATCGCGTTATCATTTTGCCCAAATGTCTGTAACTTTCGAATTTTTTGACGAAAATGGTCTCAAACGATTTAGTTCGACTCACTGATCAAGAATTCGAGGTCAAATTTGATTCTGTCCGGCCGGCCGTCCGGCCGTTGCCACGATAACTTGAAAACGGAAAGAGCTAACGACTTGAAATTTTCAGGGTAGGTGGCGCATCCCAATAAGACGGACAAGTTCGTTAATGGGCATAATCGGCCTAATGGTTTCCGAGTAATAATTTTGTTTTCAACCAATATGAATCCGATCGAATTGAAACTTGGTGAGTAGTTGAAGAATATGGACCTAAGCATGTTTGTGAAATTTTTTGCGAATCGCATGGCTAAAATTTTATAAAAAATTATTAAAAAATATTTTTGTTGTCACGATAACTTGAGAACGGAAAGAGATAGCGGCTTGAAGTTTTCAGGTTAGGATTTGCATCAGAACGCGACATTTGAGTTTGTTTATAAGCATAATCGGCCAAACGTTAAAGTTATAGCCATCTGAAATTTGGTTGTTTTTTTCTCCTCATTAACTCGAAAAACACTAAACCGATTGAATTGAAACATGGCTATTAGTTGTAGAATGCCAACGCGTATTTGTAGAAAATTTTTAAGAAATCATTGAAAATAAAAATAAAGTTCAGATCAGTAATCAGCTTATAAAGTTCAGTTTACACAAGAACTCAAGCCGGCCGATCACCAACAACGTCGTGTCTTTGCTGATTGGGTCGTTGAAATGCATGAAAATGATCCGGAATTCCATCGAAAAATCATCTTGAGTGATGAGGCCCATTTCCACCTCGGTGGCTTCGTCAACAAGCAAAATTGTCGCATCTGGGGCTCGGAAAACCCAAGAGTTATTGTTGAAGAACCCTCTCTATCCTCAACGTGTGACTGTTTGGTGCGGTTTACGGTCCGGCTGAGTCATTGGACCTTACTTTTTCGAAAATGAGGCTGGAATAGCAGTTACGGTGAATGGATTGCGCTATCGAGAGATGATTAATGATTTTTTATTGCCGGAATTGGATGGTATTGATCTGGACAACGTTTACTTTCAACAGGACGGCGCTACGTGCCACACAAGCAACGAAACCATTGATATTTTGCGGGAAAAGTTTCCGGACCGTGTTATCTCTCGAAGAGGTGATCACAATTGGCCACCGAGATCTTGTGATTCAACACCTTGCGACTTCTTCCTTTGGGACCACGTGAAAGAGAAGGTCTACGCCAATAGCCCAGCGTCGATTCGAGACCTCAAAGATGGAATTCGTGAGGCTATCGAGAATATAGGGCAGCAACTTTGCGATTTGGTCATGGAAAATTTCATTAAAAATATATGGTCCTGTAAGCGTGGTCGTGGTGGTCATTTGCCTGATGTTATTTTCCAGTATTAACGGCATAGCTTCTTCTTTATGATGAAATAAACATCCGATCATTTATATTGAAAAATGGCATTCTTCTTTGAATATCAAAATAACACCTCTTTTTGGAAAACCCTTTAGTAGTTCATGTGGCCGAATAATCTTCTTAAAAATTAATGATTCGAAATTATCTGTGATGACTCTTACCTTTGCGATGTCCATTTCAAATCTCAGTATATCCTCCATTTCTCTATTAGCGGTATTTCTGTTAGCACCGAATTCTTCAGCCAGGTTCACCATGAATGTATGACTGGCATCCAAAATCGGATTAGCTCTAGATCCCCTTTTCAGAGGTTCAAAGGGAATATAGGGTTGATCTACCTGTAAAGTTAATATGTTGATAAGGTGAACTTCGTCAAGACGAAGTTATAAGTAATATACAGTCAATTGACCGATATCTGCGCTTATTTTTCTATGATTGTTATTGTTCCGTAACATAGTAGAAATGATTTACATAATTTCAAAACTCATACATTATTTATATAGGGCTTCTTCAAGTTTTACATTTATTTTAAACATAGTTTCCTTTTCCAAATAGAACACTTATTTCATTTCCCAGATTCGGCACAGGTAAAAATTCTCCTGATTTTTGTCTTAATACAGTATTTGTATACAAAATATTTAACTATCCATGAATATTAAAACACTGAACTTCAACATGATGATCACCTAATATCCTATTGGTTCCACTATAAGATTACACACAATTTCATCATCGCCTATTCTCACATTGGAAATCCATTCTATATATCCTATTTCTGATAAAAAATATGAATGAATACAATGATATTATATAATAGACCGACCACATTAGGTAAACTCTATTCATAGATAAAATCTATGAATAGTTCTGATAAACGTGCCAGATTAAAGTAAACAAGAAGAAATCACAAGTTGAAGAGAATTGAATTATCTATGACTTTAAAGGTGAACGAAAAAACGGCATGGCAACGTGACTCACAACTTGATTTTAGCATTGTTTCATCTAGGGGCGTTCCATAAAAGTGATGACATTTCTGGAATATTATCAGATTCTACAACATTCAATGAAGAATATCTCGAAAACTGCGTTTCAGGAAACATTAAGAAGAATAATTTAATTTTCTAAAATTATTGAATATTCTTGAAATGACTTGAAATAAATTTTATCTGCATTTTTGGCACGCCGTTCAGGTGAACAGAGTGGCTATCAATTCTTCATTCTAATTTCATTCAGTATTCTAAATTTTTTTAATTTCAACGTATCTTTTTACCTGATCCGAATTTAAAAAATGGTGAATAAAAAAATGTTTCATTTGAAGAGAGAAATCTATCGTTCAAATGAATGCACGACTTAATGACTCAATTCAATTCAATTCAATTTATTTTTTACCCTCTACCCAAAAATAATTATTCAAACTTTGACAAATCATATCTCTGAAAGTATTGGTTGTATTTAAATACATCAGCAAATTATAATTAGAGGATTCTATGCAATCATAAAATTACGATTAATTATTGAGATTTTGAAAAATTATACTTCCGACAAACTAACACTTTGTTGGAGATGAGAATGATATCAATGGATTCTTATGATGAAACTGCATTTTAAAGAAAAATTCAATTTGAAATTTGTAATGTAAAATAGAATTTTGTTTTTTCGTTACTCTCCAACTACCAGGCCAATTTTAATTTGTATTATTTTAATATTAGGTCCCGGATATAATTTTGGAATATCCTAATTATCGGAAAATTTATATGTCATGTCATATGCCCCATATTTCATGTACAACGCAAAAACTTGTCCTGTACTGAGACTTTAGGATTATTATAACATCTACAAGTATACGCCAGGAGTAATTTTCATGGGATATAAATAACTCAAATACATTCCCGAAATTAAATTCAGACCTCACTGAAAAAAAAAATTGTTAAATTGTTTCGTACGGAATTAGTGAATGACATCATGTTTACGAGTATTATATTGTTTTATTTATGATCTTGGACGTTCTTCTACGAAATTCACGTAAAAGTCAGAAGACATATCATTGTCAAGGCGTTTATTACGTTTAATAAAATTTTTCATTTTTGACATTTTAGTTGACAGTTGAACCTGAAATAGTATATTCTAAAACAAGTTGCAGAATGGGCTGGTATTCATACACGAATGCGAAATTCGAAAACGAGCGACGAAGGAGCGAGTTTTCGTACGCATGAGTGTTGGAATTGACTTCTGCAACGAGTATTAGACGATATTTTCTCTATTTCAGGCAAGTTTTGTAAAATACTGTTGAAATTTAATGAAATATTAGGATTATACATACTAGTGACTTTTATATTGTATCTTGGCAGTTGGTGTGACTGTTACGAAAGTTGACAGATCACGGAATTTTAATTGTACGTAGAGCATCCATCCAGCTGCACGGCTACTCAGCTTCCAATATTTTTTGAAAATTTCCTACAATATAGATCCGATCGTGTTCAAATTAGTGAGTTGGCTATAAATTCTTGATGAAGTATTTGATGAGTATCTAGTTATGCTATTTTGGGTCCGTATTGAGGATTCATGGTTGATTTGTACGTGTTCAAAGAAAAGCATGCAAGTTCAGTAATTAAAATTCACCGCTACAGCAGATCAACAAAGTTAACAATGTTCTGCAGAATAAATTAGCTCAGTAATATCAAAGAGGAACTCCTCTTCCCACACGCCTATAAAATCTATATTGAGTCGTGACAACTTGTAATGAGACCATTTTCTTATTCGAATAACATAAACGAGTAGATTATGTTGATGAATTTTTGGCGTATCCAGAATAGTGTGGAAAAAACACATGCTTAGGCAACTATGACTTTATTCCTCACAAATACACATATCAATTAAATTTCTCAATTGATACTGCTTATATTTCAGATGTAATTTATCCATCTGTTTGAATACTTATGTAAACACATAGGTAGGTATCTATATTTCATAAATTTTTGCGAGTATATGTTAGGGAACAGCTTGGTAACATTTTGCACAAATGTCTGTAATTTTCGAATTTTTTGCTGAAAATGGTCTCTAACGACTAGGTTCGACTCACTGATAAGGAATTCGGGGTCAAATTCGATTCTGTCCGACCTATAGCTATTGCTATAACTTTCGAACGGAAAGACATGGAGACTTCCAAATTTTCAGGGTAGGTTGCGTATCCTAAGGTGACAGTTAAGTTAATGGGCATAATCGGCCAAATGCCCTCCATATATTTCAGGATTTTGAAAGAGCAGGGCCTGTCGGAAGAAATATCCTTCGCCTTTTTGAAGTCAGTAGGAAACAGAGGGATATGTGGAAAGACACAATGCGACACTCCGAATTCTCTAATTCCATCTGAGAGAGTGGCTTATAGTATATACAACGAACGACGGCTACTCTATGTAACTCTGGAGATTGAAACAGTTGTTGAAAATGACAGAGCTCGCATCCACTGGAACTATGCTAATCATACAACTCTGCAAATCCACTCCATAAAGACAGATATAGTCATGATGGACAAAGAGCTCAAGGAATTGATTGTTGTCGAATTTCCTCCCCCGTCGGAAATAATGTGGTGATAAAAGAAGAACAGAAGAGGGAAAAATGAAAGGTTTTAATGTTCGAACTGGGTATCTTGTATTCAAGGCATAAAGTTAAGTTGCTCGTACTAATCATAGGATGTCTAGGCAGAATGAGAGCAAACTAAATGACCGAATCGAAGGAGATTAATCCTGCCTGTCAATCCCTGTCCGAGGTTTTGGCGCACAGAATGCAGAAAGCAGTGTTGCTCTGATTACTTCGTGTCATCAGGTCTCATTAACTGTGAAGGACGGTTGCAGCTCATCTCTTTTGTGAAGGGACGCTGTAAGGGCAGGCCCAAGGTTTTTTAGGCAGTAACCAAACAACAACTGGAGTCTCACACTCCTGAGAGAAGAGCGGACCATCTCAGGGTAAGCCTATAAAAAGTTTTTTCTCCCATGCGGACAAAAAAACCCTCAGTAAGCGCTGTAAGCTCATATACGTATTACAGATTACTTCAGGCATAATAATCTCAAGAACAAATGGTCCAGTTCCTAGAATTGTAGAGGGGTAGAGGTGCGTAAGTAATATGGAAACTAATTCATTATTGATAGATATAGCGCCGTATTCACAAAGCATTCAATCTCCGTTAAGTCCTAACTGAGGTCCTCAGTTAAGGATAAATTTGAATCGCAACCTCACTTCACGTGAAAATTACAGTGAAACAGGCCTGAAACTGAAGTTGCGATCCTTATTTATCCTTAACTGAGCACCTCAGTTAGGACTTAACGGAGATTGAATGCTTTGTGAATACGGCGATTAATGTTTATATTTCGCCTTCGTAGTTCAATGTATCTGTCTGTGGTATCTGTCAAGGTGCCCAAAAAATCCTACTCCGTTTTGGTGTTGCTATTTCTATGTCACCGGGATACTATGTCACATCATCAACTAGCTAAGGATTCATTGAAGAACCAAAAGGTGGATCTACATACCGTCAAAATACGCCTCGACGAGTTCTTATCGTCCAATTCAACAGCAAAATCCAGGAAAATACCGTAAGGCAGTCCAGATTCCTTCATTTTCAGCAGTGTCTCGATCCAATTGAAGTTTGCTTCGTTCCATCTATTCCCTTCTATCACTGGCCATCCTCCGAATCTCCTCAGCAGATTCTTGACGGAGTTGAGAGAGTGAAGTTCGATGTCCGTTTCATTCATGCAAGACTTATACACTTTCTTTACTATTTGAATTGTTTTAGCATCGTCTTTCCTGAGAGGTTCCTCCAGGACCTTGTGGATTTGTTGATCAATTACATTTCTGGAATACGGAAAGAGTTGGATAAATGGACAAGTGTCAGAGACAGAAAGACTCATAATGCCTTTCAAAGTACTCAATATACAGGGTGTTTCAAAAAAAGGTGACCCCCTCTCTACGATAGGTAGAAAACTGAAAAATAATTGCGGTTTGCTCAGTAAAAAATTTTCGTAACGCCATCCGTATTCAAGATACAGGGCGTTGAAGAAAAAAAAATTATACACATTTTTTAAAATTTTGCAGAAACTACTGGCAACATTGTAATGAAATTTTATACGAATATGTTTTGGAAGCTGATACATCCAATGAATTCCTTTTTATGTCTGACTCTCCTAGAGGGCGCTAGTTACACGGTTCGTACCAAGTAGTATGGAACATAACTTTTTTATTATTAGATTTATTGAGCAAAATTTCAAGCGTACTTAAACATCATTCAATTTCACACAAAAAAGGTACTCTTGGTAAAACTCGATACTGCGTACCGTTTGCGGAGTATTTTGATTTGAAAATTATGAAGTAATAACCGATGAATTCTACACGGCAATAGCATTTTCTCTGAAATTTGAGTTGCCATGGAGAACTGTCTTTCATTTAATAGTTTTAACGTTGATTCAACAATAATTACATTTCTATTGTTAAATTAGATATTAGTATTGAACATAACTTTTTTAATATTAGATTTATTGAGCAAAATTTCAAGCGGACTTAAACATCATTCAATTTCACACAAAAATCAGAAAATTCAAAAAATGGCTAATAACATTAATATGATTTCAATTAGAGTAGGTGTTCAAAATGTCCTCCGTTTTCACGAATACACAAGGCTATCCTTTTTTCTAAAGAATCCATTAATCTTCTAAATGGTTGGGAGTCAGCTGTGAGATCATTAAAGTGACGTTGTATTCTATCTTTCAAATCTTGAGGTGAATTTACCTCTGCAGCATAAACTTTTTCTTTAAGATACGACCAAACTGTGTAATCCAAGGGATTAAAATCACATGACCGAGGAGGCCAATGAATTGGAGCTTCTGCACCTCTACCAATCCATCGATTCGGAAAATGGTTACTCAACCAATTACGACACCTTCTATCAAAGTGCGGTGGAGCTCCATCGTGCATAAAAATTAGATATCTTCGCTCGTTTACCGTTAAATTTTCTAATATCTCGAATAAATGATTACTTAAAAAGTCCAGGTACATATCACCATTTAAATTTCCAGGTAGAATGTGATAACCTATTAACTTGTTGCCTAAAGTTGCTGCCCAAACATTAACTTTAAATGAGTGTTGGTAATGTGCTACCCTTTTGACATGTGGATTCTCATCACTCCAGTAGTGTGCATTATGGGAGTTAAACATACCTTGTCGCGTAAAACTGGCCTCGTCCGTAAAAAGAATACATTTTAAAAAATTTGGATTGATGGCTGTCCTTTCTTGTAATGTTCGACAAAAATCCATTCTAACCGGTAGATCGTCTGGCAAGAGCTCTTGGACTTGTCTGTAATGATAAGGATGTAGCTGCTGCTCTTTAAGTATCCTCCAAGTACTTGAAGAAGACGTATTTGTTTGTCTTGCCACATCCCTTACGCTAACTGTTGGATTTTGATCAACTAAATTTAAAATCACATTTTCTTTATTAATGGTTCTTGTTATTCTTGGCCTACCAGAATTTATTTTCTTAGGTCTCACACTCCCAGTTTCTCGACAACGTCGTTCAATTGCTCTAAATGTATTTTTACTTGGAAAGTTTCTTCGAGGAAACTTTTCTGAATAACGCATAACAGCTGCACTAGCGTTTCCTAAACACTCTCCTAAGGTTAATAACATGTCAGTGTATTCAAAATTTGAATACATTTTGATTAACAATATCTAATTTAACAATAGAAATGTAATTATTGTTGAATCAACGTCACAACCATTAAATGAAAGACAGTTTTCCATGGCAACTGAAATTTCAGAGAAAATGCTATTGCCGTGTAGAATTTTCAAATCAAAATACTCCGAGAACGGTACACATTATCGAGTTTTACCAAGAGTACCTTTTTTGTGTAAAATTGAATGATGTTTAAGTACGCTTGAAATTTTGCTCAATAAATCTAATAATAAAAAAGTTATGTTTAATACTACTTGGTACGAACCGTGTAACTAGCGCCCTCTAGGAGAGTCAGACATAAAAACGAATTCATTGGATGTATCAGCTTCCAAAACATATTCGTATAAAATTTCATTACAATGTTGCCAGTAGTTTCTGCAAAATTTTAAAAAATGTGTATAATTTTTTTTTCTTCTTTTTCTTTCTTCTTGAATACGGATGGCGTTACGAAAATTTTTTACTGAGCAAACCCCAATTATTTTTCAGTTTTCTACCTATCCTAGAGAGGGGGTCACCTTTTTTTGAAACACCCTGTATACCATAATTAGGTTATGTAATTTTTGGAGCGCCTGTTTTCCACAAAAGGGTGCCTATCAATTCGCCCAAATATCTCTGATTTTAGAATTTTTGTCCGAGGATGGTCTAAAATTGAGACCACGGATTGAATCCGAGGTTAAACTTAATTATGTCCGTCCGGCCATCTGATCGGCCATTTCCTCTCGAACGGAATGATATACAGAGCTGAAATTTGCAGGATATGTTCAAATTCAACAGTTAAGTTCGTAAATAGGCCTATTAAGGCGGGTTTATACAGAAAATGAAATAAGATAAGATAAAATAAGAAACAAATTGAAATAAAATAAGAAAGTTGAATATGTACATTTCTACATGAAATAAGATAAAATAAGAAATAAGAATAGGTACTAAAGCCAACTCTCATCTTTATTTCTCATTGTATGTTATTTTATTAGGAAAATGATAATGCGCATACTCAAAGAGTGAAATACACAGAACTTGGATATAATTGTCAAAAAGCTGCGATTTGATTGGTTGATTCTTATTTTGTTTTAGAGAATCTGTATAAACCCATCCTTGTAACCCTCAATTCTTATTTTATTTCAATTTTTTTCTTATTTTATCTTATTTGCTGTATAAACCTGCCTTTACTTACGGAGTAATAGCGATCTGAAATTTTGTTTTCCTAAAACAAAAGCAGCACGTATATGTCGTTAGTATCGTATGACCAGAAATTAAAAATTATTTGAAGTCCTGACGCGAAGTCAGAAGCTTTTGCGCTCATGTTCCATTGTATATTCACGCCTCATACGAAGTCCATCGAACATAAAGGGTTTCCTATAAGAGGTGTTATTTTGATATTCAAAGAAAAATGTAATTTTTCAATATGAATGATCGGATGTTTATTTCATTATAAAGAAGAAGCTATGCCGTTAATAGTGGAAAATAACATCAGGCAAATGACCACCACGACCACGCTTACAGGACCATATCCTTTTAATGAAATTTTCCATAACCAAATCGCAAAGTGGCTGCCCTATGTCCTCGATAGCCTCACGAATTCCATCTTTGAGGTCTTGAATCGACGCTGGGCTATTGGCGTAGACCTTCTCTTTCACGTGGCCCCAAAGGAAGAAGTCGAAAGGTGTTAAATCACAAGATCTCGGTAGCCAATTGTGGTCACCTCTTCGAGAGATAACACGGTCCGGAAACTTTTCCCGCAAAAGATCAATGGTTTCGTTACTTGTGTGGCACGTAGCGCCGTCTTGTTGAAAGTAAACGTTGTCCAGATCAATACCATCCAATTCCGGCCATAAAAAATCATTAATCACCTCTCGATAGCGTAATCCATTCACCGTAACTGTTGCTCCAGACTCATTTTCGAAAAAGTAAGGTCCAATGATTCCGCCGAACCATAAACCGCACCAAGCAGTCACACGTTGAGGATAGAGAGGCTTTTCAACAATAACTCTTGGATTTTCCGAGCCCCAGATGTGACAATGCGCTTGTTGACAAAACCACCGAGGTAGAAATGGGCCTCATCACTTAAGATGATTTTTCGGTGGAATTCCGGATCATTTTCATGCATTTCAACGACCCAATCAGCAAAGACACGACGTTGTTGATGATCGGCCGACATGAGTTCTTGTGTTAACTGAACTTTATAAACCTTAAGACCCAAATATTTATGCAAAATACGGTGTAATGACGTTTGTGGAAAGCCTAATTCCCAAGAACGACGAGGAATGGACAAACCTGGGTTTTCTTCAACACTTTCGGCTACAGCAGCAATATTCTCGGCTGTTCTTGAGCGACGTGCACGGGTTATATTCTTCACATAACTAACTTGTCCCAACAGCTCGAATTTTTCCACCAATTTCTTTATTGAGGTCCGACAAGGTGCTTCACGACGACCCAAAAATGTTCGAGTTTTACGAAACGCCTCTGCCAAATTTTCACCATTTTTATAGTGAATTTCAATAATTTCAATGAGTTGGACTTGGGAACCCTGGGAACCGTGAAAAAAAATTCTTAAAACACACTGACGTGAAGTCCGTGGCCCTTGTGCGCTTCTTCGGTCTATTCACGCACTACACATCCTCACGAAATACCTACTACATGAACCTTCAAGCCGTTTTTTTCCAATCGGGAACTATGCTTCAATTAAATCTGAATTTTTGAAAATATTGCGAAAATAAAAATTGGCTTTAAGGTTTGTACGGAATTTCGTAATTACTGTAGGATGAAATTTATTCCAGTTTTGCAATCAAATTCATAATGTACCTACATCATTCAATTAACTCACAAGGTCAGCATTCATTGATTTATTGTCTACTATACATAAATTAGAGGGAAGCTTTATTCAATCAGAATTAATTAATAAAAAAATAGCCACTGTAATTGTATATTACAACATAACATTTGTTTACATTGCTGATATGTAGAAATTATATTTTCATTTATTATACCGCTAGACATCAATTTTTCCCGGTAAAATTTGTCGATTGTAATATGTTTGTTGCTTAATCATTTCCCGAATGAAATTTGATTTTTGAAAAATCACGAGCCGTAAGGCTTGTTTCATGCATACGGATCCATTTAGTTTTATTCATTGATTTCAACCATCTACAAATATTCTCCGCAGAGAAAAGCGTCATTCAGGGCAGATACGAACCGGTATCATGGTTATTACCAATCGTCAGCGTAACTTAGCCGCACTGAATGACACTGAAGGAGTTATAGGAAACTCAAATGTTAATGGTTAAAATCAATTAATACTTCATCGTGCGTCTTTTTGGCGCGCTGTTCTATGAACAGAGTGTCTATCAATTCGTCCAAATGTCTGTAATTTTCGAATATTTGGCCGAGACTGGTCTTAAACGGTTAGTTTCGACTCACTGATCAAGAATCCGAGGTCAGAATTGATTCTGTCCGACCGTCAGCCCGATTACGCTCCGACGCAATGAGTTAGTGAGTTGAAATTTTCAGGGTAAGTTAGGAGTTCCAATGAGCTGGCTGAGTTCGTTAGTGTAATATCAATCTTTGAACTAACATCTTATATATTAAATTCTCATGTCACAATGTTCGTTCCCGTACTCATCCGAAACGGCTTGACCGATTCTCATGATATTTTGTGAGCATATTGAGTAGGTCTGAGAATCGGTCAACATCTATTTTTCATACCCCTAAGTGATAAGGGTTGTTCACCCTTAATATATTTTTTTTAATTTTTGGACGAAATTTCTTGTTTTTTTTTTTATAATATGAAATTACAAAATACATACAACCCTAAATCTCCACTCTTCTATCATCAACCCCTATTTTTTGGCGCTCTAGTTCCTCGGAACTGAGTGCTTATCAATTTGCCCAAATGTCTGTAATTTTGGAATATTTCGATGAAAATGGTCTTAAACGATTTGGTTCGACTCACTGATCAAGAATCCGTGGTCGGAATTCATTCTGTCCGGCCGGTCCGGCCGGCCGGCCGTAAGCACGATAACTCTCGAACGGAATGAGCTAGAGAGTTGAAATTTTCAGAGTAGGTTTGGGGGATGAATATCTCGGCTAAGTTCGTTATTGGGCAAAATCGGACAGATGGTTTCGGAGTAACAAAAAAAAATTTTTTTTTTACGAAACAAATTCCAAATCAAATTTTTTTTAATAAGCAGTTTTATCATAAGAATCCATTCATCTCATTTTCAACTCTAACAAGCTAATACTTTCGGAGATATGATTTTTTAAAATTTCAATGTAAATCGTATTTCACAGATTGATATAATTATTATTCTATGTATGAATTCTCATAATGTCAACTTGACAGAAGGGAATATTGTTACTTCAAAAATATTGGGGTTGAAATACTCGTATTTTAGCGATGCAACGGGGACCTCACCCGAAAATGTTTGAAAATATTGAAAGCATAATTCTGTAGTTTGGTGAACGTAGATCAGGAAATTTTAGATCGATTACAAGGTAATTTATTATCACTTATCTAATAAACTATTATTTGAATTAAATTTCCTTTATGATGCAGTGATATCATATGAATACATTGATATAATTCCCAACTCTGAGAAACCAATACCAGATATAATTTGTCTGTTTGAACTAGAGCGCCTGAAAGCTCCTGTCCACAGGGCTTGAACCCATTTTTTAATAGTCATTTTAGTAATTAATCATTTTTCATCCCGCTCGATAACTGATCAATTATCACTTGGTAAGTTATCCCAGAGAAAGAGCTAATTAAAACCAAGTCGCCGTATTTTTTGTGAATGTTTTCCACTCTATTTCGATTAAAATTTCCCTGAGCTTATGGCAAAGCTAAAATTTTTATATTTATTTTTATTTAAGTATCAAGGCAGTTTATTCCTGCTCTACTTAGTGCTAGATTTTTTAAAATTTCCGTGTCTTTCTGGATCAACACTCATTTGCCAGACTATACCGGTGTCACGTCCCAGTAAACAGCACGGACTAGGGATGAGAACGAAGCCGGTCTCCTGTCTTTCTCACCTTTTCTCACTTTTCTTAACCAGATACGTTTGAGCGGGTAGTTCGTATTCTCAATTGAACCCGCTAGGTGGCGCCGCAATCGGGTTCTAGGTATTTTTTAGAATTACGTGTTTGAGTGGGTCCCTGGATAACTTGGAAATTCAATTGTCCCGGTAGGAGGCGCTGCAATCGGGTACTAGGTTTTTTTTAAAGATTTTTCACATTTAGAAATAAAATTGCAACCGCAATAACCGTATTGGCGCAGGCGAAGTTGCGTGGGTCAGCTAGTAATATATAAATAAATCCCTCCTGAATATTTTGGTTGATTAGATTATTCAAAATGTAAGCCATCTGAAGAAGCTATGAGCTGTGGGATCGCTGAACTTGAAATTATAGATACGAGTATAACCAAATGACTTGAAAAAATTCTTACGATTGAGTTGAGAAGGAATCAACAAGCGTCTTGCTGGGTGGTATCTCAGTCTTAGCCAAGAAGTTGCCACAGGCAAATTGGTAAAAATCTTGGCAGGGATCCATGTTAATATCCATATTTCCTAGGATCTTCTGTGAAGTCTCAACGCACTCAGCGGTTTTACACACAACCTTATCTGAAATAATTTTCACAATAATCTAGGTTACCTTATAAACTATTACCATTGATATTATTACCTTTCAGTAAGAACATGTATAATCCAGCTCCAATAAGAATCAGAACGATGATTATCACAGTAATTAATATTGTCCATAGTAAACATCTTCTTCTTGATTTCCTCCTGAAGAAATTGTCTTGCCTGAAAAACGAAATCTATTATACTAATGAATTATAGAAATCGACGATTTCCGGGGCCCTTATACGCTTCAAAACTTTCGCCACCCCCCTCTACTTTTTCAATTACTTTCAGAACAATTTTTCAATCGGAATTCGGTTTTTTCAAACAAGCATAAATTTTATTGAAAAAATATAAGGTACATAAATTCAAATATCTTCTAATATATAAAATTTCCATGTCACAATGTTAGTTACCGTACTCCTCCGAAACGGCTTTACCGATTTTTGCTAAATTTTATATGCGTATTCAGTAGGTCTGAGAATCGGATACTATCTATTTTTCATACGGGTTGTTCACCCTTAAATTTTTTTTTAAATTTTGAACCAAATTTTTTATTTTTATTTTTTTACAATGTGGTATTACAAAATACATACAACCCTAAATTTTCACCCTTCTATCACCAACCCCTATTTTTTAATAGTCATTTTAGTAATTAATCATTTTTCATCCCGCTCGATAACTGATCAATTATCACTTGGTAAGTGATCCCAGAGAAAGAGCTAATTAAAACCAAGTCACCGTATTTTTTGTGAATGTTTTTCACTCTATTTCGATTAAAATTTCCCTGAGCTTATAGCAAAACTGAAATTTTTGTACGAAATAAATATTTATTTTTATTGAAGTATTAAGGCAGTTTATTCCTGCTATACTAAGTGCTAGATTTTTTAAAATTTCCTGGTCTTTCTTGATCAGCACTCATTTGCCAGACTATACCGGTGTCACGTCCCAGTAAACAGCACGGAGTAGGGATGAGAACGAAGCCGGTCTCCTGTCTTTCTCACCTTTTCGCACTTTTCTTAACCAGATACGTTTGAGTGGGTAGTTCGTATTCGCAATTGAACCCGGTAGGTGGCGCCGCAATCGGGTTCTAGGTATTTTTTAGAATTACGTGTTCGAGTGGATCCGTGGATAAATTGGAAATTCAATTGTCCCGGTAGGAGGCGCTGCAATCGGGTTCTAGGTTTTTTTTTAAGATTTTTCGCATTTGGAAATAAAATTGCAACCGCAATAACCGATTTGGCGCAGGCGAAGTTGCGAGGGTCAGCTAGTATATATATATAAAATAAAATATGAAATTCAGTCAGACTCAAACATAATGACGCACAAATATTACTGCAACTGTGAATTTACAGAAATAATTAATTTTCATTTTCTACTCCATAATTTCAGTTACATCACTCAACCAAAATATTGATATTTACCATCAAAATCCGAACCGATGAGCTCACAATATACGAAACATGATTAACTGATACACAACAAGAATGGGGAGAAATGAATTGACCATTTTAGTACCTATTTAGTGAACCAGTCTATCTGGGGATGGCATCAACAATATTTAAACGAAAATATCCATATGATTATATTCAAACGCAAACATCCGTAAAATCAATCGGAAATTATTTGTTTTTTTCCTAATTTATTATTTGAATCAGGTTCGTGAAAATTTTTCCAAAAATTTGTTACTCTTAGAGATCAAGACAATATAAAATAGTCAGAATATTGAAAAATGTAACGCTGAAAATATTCCAAAGCTCGACCTCGAATACTTGTTTCCTTAGAATAGTAAATGTAAAGTGGAAAGTAGAATTGAATTCAATTGAATAGAAAACAATTCCCTGATTGGAGAATAAGCAATTATGTTTGAAATATCGCAGAAGTCTGAAATTATAACAATAAAGCTTATCTTTTATAGTTCAGAAAGAGTATTAAATGATTTTTTCTGGGTTTTCTCTCCCAAACTCTGAAAAATATCTATAAAATAAAAATTAATTATTTTGTGATTTGCTTCTGCGTAAGAAACACAGGATATTTGTCAGAAGCAATCAATTGAACAATGTTGCCTAACAAACAACAACGAAACAACATCAACGAAGAAACAACTATATCGTAACGTTTCGGAGTCTATATCAGACTCCTTCGTCAGAGACTCAACGAAAATCTTCAGAATTATTATGTCGATAGTTATTCTAAAATTCGAGAATTGAATAACTATCAACAAAATAATTCTGAAGATTTTTGTTGAGCGTCCGATGTTATTCTAAAATTCGAGATTTGAATAACTATCAACAAAATAATTCTGAAGATTTTTGTTGAGCGTCCGATGTTATTCTAAAATTCGAGATTTGAATAACTATCAACAAAATAATTCTGAAGATTTTTGATGAGCGTCCGATGTTATTCTAAAATTCGAGATTTGAATAACTATCAACAAAATAATTCTGAAGATTTTTGTTGAGCGTCCGATGTTATTCTAAAATTCGAGATTTGAATAACTATCAACAAAATAATTCTGAAGATTTTTGTTGAGCGTCCGATGTTATTCTAAAATTCGAGATTTGAATAACTATCAACAAAATAATTCTGAAGATTTTTGTTGAGTGTCCGATGTTATTCTAAAATTCGAGATTTGAATAACTATCAACAAAATAATTCTGAAGATTTTTGTTGAGCGTCCGATGTTATTCTAAAATTCGAGATTTGAATAACTATCAACAAAATAATTCTGAAGATTTTTGTTGAGCGTCCGATGTTATTCTAAAATTCGAGATTTGAATAACTATCAACAAAATAATTCTGAAGATTTTTGTTGAGCGTCCGATGAAAGTGTCAGATACAGACTCCGAAACTTTACGATATAGTTGTTTCTTCGTTGAGGTTGTTATTTGTTAGGCAACATTATTCGATAGATTGCTTCTCACAAATATCTTGTATTTCTTACGCAGAAGCAAATCACAAAATAATTAATTTTTTATTTTATAAATATTTTTCAGAGTTTGGGAGAGAAAACCCAGAAAAAACCATTTAATGATGAATATACTTCCCACAGTATCCTTTAATGATTATTCAGAAAGAATATGTTATCAATCGAATTAGAAGTCAAAAGATGAAAAGGAATTGTTAATTTACACCAACACTGTTCAGTTTTCCACAATACATTCCTATATGAAATGCAAGTAGAACGAAGAATAAAACTTGTTCATCACCATAAACACTATTCCTATCTTCCTTAGGGTTATAAAATGAATATGACAAATATTTAGAACTAAGAAATGCTAAACAAGTGTCTTCCAATTTGCATCCCTCCCTCCCACACAATATCGACGGCAGGAATTTATTGCAGCCAGATAAGAATAATTGGAGAAAACATGCGGAAGCGGGACATTATTTTGGAAAATTAATGCCTTGAATATCCGACTTGTGCGCATCCTTACTTTTTGGCGCTCTAGTTCCTCGGAACTGAGTGCCTATAAATTTGCCCAAATGTCTGTAATTTTCGAATTTTTGGCTGAAAATGGTCTCAAACGATTTGGTTCGACTCACTGATCAAGAATCCGAGGTCGAAATCAATTCTGTCCGGCCGGTCCGGCCGGTCCGGCCAGCCGGCCGTAGGCACGATAACTCTCGAACCGAAGGAGTTAGAGGATTGAAATTTGCAAGGTGGGTTTGGAGCGTAAATATCTCGGACAAGTTCGTTAATGGGCGAAATCCATCAAGCGGTCTCGGAGTTATGACCAATTTTAGTAAAAACATTTTTTATGAATATTTCCGAAACCGATCAATCGGTCTATCTAAAATTTAGCATCAAATTGTAGAATCATGACTTTTATACTCATGTGAAGTTTTGTATTGACCAGGTTACCAAAAAGTGTAAAAAAATTTTTTTTTTAAGTAACAAATATCAAATTCAATTTTCATTTAAATTGCAGTTTCACCATAAAACTCCATCGATATCATTTTCAACTCGAACAAGCTAATACTTTCGGAGATATGATTTTTCTAAATTTCAATAATGAATCGTACTTCTATGTTTTCACAGAATGGTATAATTATTGTATCTAAGCTTTATTATATGATCTGTGTTCATACTCGTACATGTCATCATGTTCTATAAGAGAGAGTCAAATTCATTTCAGGTATTTTATTTTGATTTCTTCCATGGTGCAGTTCTCATTCTCAGATTGCTCATTCAATCTTGATAAATAAACTATTATTTGAATTGTTCTATCATAAGAATACATTGATATAATTCCCAACTCTGAGAAACCAATACTTTCGGAGATATAATTTGTCTGTTCGAACAAGAGCGCCAGAAAGCTCCTGTCCACAGGGCTTGAACCCATTTAATTGTTAATTTGAGTGCATGAATACTACATTTTTATACTTGTTAATTCATAATTGTTATTCGATACTGGTTACTTGATAATTGTTAAATGATTCTGCATGAATCCACACTAAGTGTAAGAGAGGTAGATTAAGTATGACCTCAAGTGCTGCTGTGGGAGTAGTACAGTCAGCTTCTGTGTCACTAACACAAGCAAGCCGTTGCAGTTTATGCAACCGACTACGTGTGGTGGCCTAATCAGTTTTTGGCGCTCTAGTTCCTCGGAACTGAGTGCTTATCAATTTGCCCAAATGTCTGTAATTTTCGAATATTTCGATGAAAATGGTCTTAAACGATTTGGTTCGACTCACTGATCAAGAATCCGTGGTCGAAATTCATTCTGTCCGGCCGGCCGTAGGCACGATAACTCTCGAACGGAATGAGCTAGAGAGTTGAAATTTTCAGAGTAGGTTTGGGGGATAAATATCTCGGCTAAGTTCGTTATTGGGCAAAATCGGACAAATGGTTTCGGAGTACCAAAAAAAAAATTTTTTTTTACGAAACAAATTCCAAATTAAAATTTTTTTAATAAAAAGTTTTATCATGAGAATCCAATCATATCATTCTTAACTCTAACAAGCTAATACTTTCGGAGATATGATTTTTCAAAATTTCAATAATAAATCGTATTTCAACGTTGTCACAGAATAATATTATTCTATGTATGAATATGAATTGTCATAATGTCAAATGATGTTCCTGAGACTAATCAATCGAAGAATTGTGAGCGAAGTGAGAAAAATCTCAGATATGATTTTTCAAAATTTCAATAATAAATCGTATTTCAACGTTGTCACAGAATGATATTATTCTATGTATGAATATGAATTGTCATAATGTCAAATGATGTTCTTGAGACTAATCAATCGAAGAATTGTGAGCGAAGTGAGTTAAATCTCAGTTGTTTGCTCCGATATTAGTTTTTCTCAGAAAATTCTTACATTTCGGAACTGAACATGAAGTAAGAGATCTGAGAGTAGTGAGACTGCTTTTCATCCATAGACATAGATATAACTCTCGAACGGAATGAGGTAGGTAGTTGAAATTTTCAGAGTAGTTTAGGGAGATGAATATCTCGGTTAAGTTCGTTATTGGGCAAAATTGGCCAGATTTAATTTGATTTCTTCCATGGTGCTTTTCTCATTCTCATGATTGCTCATTTAATCTTGATAAATAAACTATTATTTGAATTGAATGTCCTTTAGGATGCAGTTCTATTATATGAATACATTGATTTAATTCCCAACTCTGAGAAAGGAATACTTTCGGAGATATAATTTGTCTGTTTGAACTAGAGCGGCAGAAAGCTCCTGTCCACAGGGCTTGAACCCATTTTTTTTTCACTATGCTAAGGATGTTGATGAATAAAATTGAAAAAGTTGTTTTCTGTATTAGACCAGAAAATTATCAGCCGCTGTGCTACATAAGGTATCGATTAGATGAGATATTAATATATTTATATTTAGATGAGATATTTATATATTTATATTTAGATGAGATATAAATATATTTATATGAATCAACTTGTTGTATTGTTTAACCATAACAGAAAATATTTCTCACCGCATTACACATAGGGATCCCAGTAAACAATCTATCCATTGCTAAGCGTTTGACTCTCAATATTAATATTATCACGAGACCAACCACAGATAAAATTGGTAGAGTCACAGAACTGTCTTTAATATGTATTTAAAGATTAATATGTATCCATGTACACAGGGTCATTCAAATACTCGACTGACTTGACTTTTCGATGCGGCCTATCATTCTAACATATTTTGAACTCAAAAAATGAAATTTTTTTTATGTAATATAATATAATAATAATAATAATATAATAATATAATATTCTACAATTTTTCTTCGATGAAGGTGAAAGTGCAAGCCAGGTGGCTGAAAATGTAAATGTGTCTATGGTCCTGATACTGTAACAGCCAATCATGCGCAATTTTGGTTTCGTCGATTCCGTTCCGGTAATTTCGATGTCAAAGATGCACCACGCACTGGAAGGCCAATTGTCGAAAATGTCGATAAATCATGGATATTGTCGAGTCCGACCGTCATGTAAGCACTGTTTCGATTGCCCAAGAGCTAAACATTGCACAAAAAACCGTTTGGAACCATTTGAATAAGGCTGGACTCAAGAAGAAGATCGATATATGGGCGCCACACGAGTTATCGCAAAAAAATCTCATTGAATGAATTTCCATCTGCGAAACGCTGCTGAATCGCAACAAAATTGACCCATTTCTGAAGCGGTTGGTGACTGGTGTCTGTAATTTTAGAATTTTTGGCTGAAAATGGTCTTAAATGATTTCGTTCGACTCACTGATCAAGAATACGTGGTCGAAATCGATTCTGTCCGGTCGGCCGGCCGTCCGTCCGGCCGTTAACACGATAACTCTCGAACGGAATGAGCTAGACAGTTGAAATTTTCAGAATAGGTTTGGGAGATAAATATCTCGGCTGAGTTCGTTATTGGGCAAAATCGGTCAGATGATTTCGGACTAACAGAAAAAACAAAAATTTTACATTACAAAGTTATGAATGAACAAAACTGTAATGGTCGACTTTCATGCGGTGACAAATTTCATCAGGTACCATCGTCTCGAAGTAAATGAGCCATGACAAAGTGCACACACTGAAAACCTCTTTGAACTATCTATTTTTCAAAAAAGAAGAATTTTTTTTTGAAAATTTCTGCAGGCCTGTAAAGAAGATACAAAGACCTTGCCAAAAAAGTACCACATGACCCACCTTCCCTATTCAAAAATTTAGAGGGTTGATGAGGATGGCACAGGGTGCAACAAAAATCCTTCAAAAATGCATAAAAATTTGGTAAAATTGAAACAAAAATTGACTTGTTTAAGAATTTTGTTGCCAAATATTTTTCTTCTGAGAAAATGAATTTGTTCCATAATTTTGACGCGCACTGTATTTATCGTGCGCTGAACGAGCGCGCTGGAGATCTTGACACCGCACCAATGCTACCAAAATTTGAAAAAATTGTACAAACTCCTCCACATATCAATGGATCAACCCAGGGACCATCCCATAAATAACAATAAACAAACACCGGATTATTTTCGCATCATCTTAGCTCATTCGAACGTGGTTTTCGACCTCGCAAATCTAATATTGCAGCCGCTCTACAACTTCTGTGTTGACTATTTCCAATCTACTCACTTTACAGGTTGATAATCCATGACAATGATTTAAGATATTCACATAAATAACTACGTTTACACTTCACACTACATTTACTGATTATGAGATAAATATACTATCTGTAACATCGTTCGTAGTAGATCAAAAATAAACTGGCGCACAACTTCGCGTTCTCAATTACTTTATAGGATCCCCACTAGTCTAGAGACGGAATGGGTTGAGACTGTTGAGAAGTCTGGTAAATATGTGAAGATATGGTCGGTCGAGTATTTTTACCTACTGTAGTTAGTTGATGTTGACTCTTGCCCAAGAAGTATTCCCTTCATGTTCCTTCCAGAATACGAGGTGAGTCTTTGACCACTGCATTAATTTTAACCAAAGACTCCTCTCATCTAATGAAACACTTTTTTCATTTGACATTTTTCCAAATTCAGCTCAGGTAAAAAGATACAGGCTGTTGAAATTTTGAAAAAAAATCAGTTTTTATTTCGTAGCTTTGACATCCTTTTTTCGAATATAATGAATGTTGGCGTAAAGTTTCCTATAACTATGATACATATTTTCCAAATATTAGTTATTTTCTACTTCTACTGGTTTTCTAATTATGGACTCGTGGATTCATAAAACTAAAAGAAAATAGCATAAAGAAAGCATATAAAGTTTTTCTTGAGTCATTTCAAGAATTACCTCATCAATGTTATCATGGCTCAGAAGTTTTCTGTGCGGGCGTACTCAGTCAGTTAAGTATAAGGGTTTTTCTTCTAGAAGCATAGAGGTTACTTCCGGGGTTCCTCAGGGCTCCCATGTTGGTCCGCTCCTTTTCAACTTGTTTATAAACGATGTATCTTTTTCTCTTCAAGCTAAGTTTTTATTATATGCTGATGACATGAAATTGTTTTCTGTTGTGAAAACCTGGGAGGATGCCAAAAAGTTTCAAGATCAGATTGGTTCATTCCTTGACTGGTCAGAAGTGAATTTTCTGTCTTTAAATGTTGGTAAGTGTAAAGTCATCTCCTTCTGCCGCTCGAACACTAACATTAAGTATGATTACCACCTTGGGGTTTCGCCCCTGAAACGAGTTGACGTGGTTGACGATCTTGGTGTGGCTCTTGATCATCGTTTGAACTTCAAACAGCACATCGACAATATCTGCTCGAGGGCCGGCCGCATGTTGGGGTTCATTATGCGAAGCTCTAACGAGTTTGGTCCTTACACCATATTTAAACTGTACTGTTCTTTTGTTCGTTCAATACTTGAATATGGAACAGTGATTTGGTTTCCTTATTATGCCTGTGATGTGGACCGTATTGAAGGGATTCAGCGAAGGTTCATCCGTTTTCTGGCATACAAATCATACATTCCAGTGGACGGTTGCTACCCAATAATATTGGATATGTTTGGTTTTGAGAAGCTGTCAATCAGGCGTCGCGCGGCTGATCTCCACTATTTATATAAGATTTTGAATTCTGTGGTTGATTGTCCAGCTTTGTTGTCGTTGATACCATTTAATGTGCCTGGAAGACTCACACGTAATACTCCACTCTTTCGTCCAATAACACACAAGACGAATTATGCATCAAACATCTATCCTGGGAGATGTTTAGCAGTTTCAAATTGCTTGGATGCAAACTTGGATTTTTTTTCCGTAAGTTTCCCTACTTTCAAATGCAATGTGAGAAAGATTTATAGAAATACATGAAAGTTGTTCTCTCTAACTCATATTGGAGCTTGCTTACATTATTTTGAAGAAAATTATAATTATGTTTTGGTTTCTTTAGATGTTCATATTTTGTTTTAAGTTTGTTGATTTCAACATATTGATATTGTAAAATGGGGGATATCCCGTTTATTCGATATATATTGTTGTAATATAATGTCGAAATAAATAAATAAATAAATAAATAAATAAATAAATAAATATTCCATCGTTTTAGAACATTATATTATTCTTCATCATTTCTCCTTAAACGCACCGTTTTCGAGATATTCTTCATTGAATGTTTTAAAATGGAAAACTCCAGAAATTTCACTACTTTTATGGATCCGTCCCTGAGCGTTGGAATCCCGAATCAAGCTGTAAACCACGTTACCATGCCTTATTCTCGTCCGCCAACAATGTCGTAGATAATTTATATGCGGGAGTGTATTAGCACATTATGAAATCTTTAAACGCTTGTAACTTGTAACCTGAGCCGAATCTGGAAAAATGGTATATGAAAATAGTGTTTCATTTGATGAAAGGAATCTTTGGTTAAAATTAATGCAGTGGTCAAAGACTCACCCTGTATATACCAATTTACATAGAAAAAAATCTCATTATTCTTGCGCGCATATTCTTTGGTCTATTCCCGCCACACCAAATTGTTGGCGCTCTTGAAAAAAAATTTTTTTGACATTACAAATTTCGAATTCAGTATTTTTTTAAGATGCAGTTTCATTTTATGAATCCAGTGATATCATTTTGAACTCTAGCAAATCAATACTTTCGGAGTTATTATTTTTCAAAATTTTAATATTAAATCGTAATTCTATGATCTCACAGAAAGCTGTAATCGAAAATAACGTCGCTATCTATGAATTTCATGATCTGTGTTCAATGTTCATACATGTCATCATTGTCATCTCATCTACATATAAGAGACATGCCAAACAAAGTATGTTTGAATGCAAAATGAGCAATGAAATAACCTGAGCTATCTTATCTCTTGGATAATCCATATGATGATGGAAATATATACTTTGGTAAGTTAATCCAATTGGGTGGAGCATATCTCCAGTAAAAACAAAACTTGAATATTTGTTTCAATATTGATATAGTATAATTATTTTCATAGTAGATTGGAGGAATGAATATCTCGAATAAGTCCGTTATTGGATAGAATCGGTCTGGTGGTTTCGGATTGATAATTTGTGATACTCTGGTTGAATTTAATTTCTTTTATGATGTTGGAATTTAATTCCTTTTATGATCCAGTTCTATCATAAGAATCCATTGATATTATTCCCAACACTGAATAACCAATACTTTCGGAGATATGATTTGTTAAAGTTTGAACCAAGCCGCCGTTCCTACCCACAGGGCTTATTTGGCGCTCCTGTTCCTCAAACAGAGTGGTTAAGAATTTGCCCAAATGTCTGTAATTTTCGATTTTTTTTTATGAAAATGGTCTTAATTTGCTTCGACTCACTGATCATGAATCCCTGGTCGAAATTGATTCTGTCCGGCCGGTCCAGCCGGCCGTAGGTACGATAACTCTCGAACGGAGTGAGCTAGACAGTTGACATTTTCAGAGTAGATTTGGGAGATGAATATCTCGGCTAAGTTCGTTATTGGGCAAAATCAGCCAGATAGTTTCGGAGTAACGAAAAAAATGTTTTACATTACAAATTTCAAATAAAATTTTTTTCAGGATGCAGTTTCACCATAAGAATCCATTGATATCATTTTTTTTTACTCTAACAAGCTAATACTTTCGGAGATATGATTTTTATAAAAATCTTCCACATAATGCTATAATTATTCTATCTATGAATTATTATATGATCTGTGTTCATACATGTGAACTTAGAAGTGTAGAAGCAGATGGTCAATATTTCGATCTTATGCTTTAGTTATGTATATATATATATTTTGTTTCTTTTACTATTCATTCTTTGTTTAAAGTTCGGTGAAATACATAGTTGATTTCAACTTGAAGAAGGTTTATTTATTGATCTCGATTATTGAAGTCAAAATCAAGATTACACAGAATATCGTAGCCGTATCGGTCGCCGAATGTGACCGAAAGTTTGAATAGGCTGAGATAATCCATTGGAACATGTATACTGGGACACCCGGTATATACATTGAATTATGTAGTTTCCAGAGAAACTATTATACTGTAGTGTTTAAGAAGCTACTGTAGGGAATTACATTATTCCCTCCAATCCTTCTGCCTCTTCACCGTGTCCACCAGTAGATGTCGTCTCATCTTGACGAACATCCGTCACTGCTATGCGTGACGCATTAAAACCAAAGCGCCGCAGTGGAGACATTACTTCCGCACCTTCGTGCTGAAGTCAAAAGCGTCTACGGCAGGCTCTCACTGAACAAGCCGTATTAATAAGTTCATCAGTGATAGCCGGAACGAAACGCTGAACAACCAAGAGATTGTGGGTCCTCACAACATCACACGCTACGAAACCCATACTACATTCCTGATTTTCCGGATATATCACTTCCTCAATACCTTATAAGTATCTGCATACGAAATTTCATCGAAATCTGGCTTATATTTTCTTTTATGTTCACTGCTGTAATTTTTGATTTATTTTCCTGTTATGCGATCCTTATGACATTTTCCATGAACTATGAAGTCATTTTAGTAGAACTAAATACCAACCACTTTTAGTTTCGAAAATATTGGGGAAATAAAATTTTAAATGTATATATCTCCGTAACCAATGGGCTGATTTTGCCCTAGTTACCTATTTCAAAAGTTATTTTGTTCACTCCGGAGCAGTCGAACGAACGGATATACTTGAATCCGGCTATGAATTCATCATCAGAAAGTCAAATGGAATCGTTTTAGATCATTTTCAGCTCAAAATTCGAAAACTACAGACCTTTTCAGTATTGGATTACTGAAATCGACGTGTTTGTTACATGAAATTATGACGTAAAAACTTCGTCATATTGACGTCATATCGCAAGCGGAAGACGTCAGTTGACGAAAAACCCCCAATATTCGACGTGGTAAAAACGTCATCCTGCTACATGGGATGATTCCAGCTCAAATATTTATTTAATCACCAGGGTAAGAACCTGCAAACAAACAAACTTCTCTGATACAAACGTGAGTATCTCAAATACCTTTACGGTACAATCACAGTTTGGCGACGATCAGAGGAAGTTTTATCTTTAACCTCAACTCCAACATTTACTTAGATTCAAATCGGATACCAAGATATGACTTTGTCCTCCAAATTAATATTGCTGCAAACTACTGTTCAAATGATGCCATCTATCATCTTTAGAAATACTACGGAAAAGGTATTATGTCATAATTACAATGAAGAGCTTAAAAGTTTTTTGTAAATTAGAGCAATTTTCTTGATTTATTATAATTATAGGTTCAATTTTAATTCATAATGCGATATAACAATAGTGAGACATTGAAGACCATCCTTCTCTGTGACAGCCTGCAGGAACTGTTAACATTTATCGATAGTTAAATCGTAATTATGTCCACAGGTCACGATATAAACTTATTACTCATGAACGTGAATAATAGGGAAATGTGGTGTAAATTTTCCTTCTAGTTAAAGGAAATATTAAAGAATTTATTATCAAATCATTTCAATAGAATATTGAGATTTAAAATGTTCCAAGAATTGGAATGGATCATACCAAACCTCAAATCAATAAAACGCTAGTTGTCTCACTATTTCTCGAAATGAGAAAAAAACACTGAACCAGCTATATAAAATTTCATTCAAGCATATTTTCATAAAGTACAATTCAAATAAATTCAATTCTGAAATAATAATCCTCTGTCGAAACAAAAATATATTTGTGAGCCCCCTGTAAGTATCAATCTACGAATTACGTAGTATATGACGTAGATTTCAAACGTGAATGAAAAAAAAATCATAAAGGCACTGACGTCAGATCAGGAGCTTTAGCGAGCTGGTTCGTGAATATATTTCACTGATTTGTAACATCCGTTATACAGGGTGCGGTTGAACCAATTGAGCTTAGGGCTTTGCCAACAGGTCTGAGCCCATGATACTGAAACAACACACAACAGTGTGTTGTAGTATCATGGTCTGGGCCCAGCCTGCAACTAAACCTGCGCACTGCCTAATACCCTTATTATACTATGCCTTTTTCGTGCCTATTTGTCAGCCTGACTGAGTGCGCCTGAAATTTTGAAGAAATACGCTTGCGCCCGGGACTATTTTGTAGACTGTTTCAGGCTTGAAAATAAATAGAACTGGCTCTATTTGTTCCACTTGAATCGTGGGGATTTCAAGCCTTTTTGTCGAAATGTCATGTCTACCAACACAATATTTATCTGTCTGACTTGACGTCTTAACATAACCTAGTTTATTCTAACGTTTGAATCGCAGCTTTCTGATCAAGAATCCGAGGTCGAAATCGATTCTGTCCGGCCGGTCCGGCCGGCCGGCCGTAGGCACGATAACTCTCGAACGAAAGGAGTTAGAGGATTGAATCTTGCAAGGTAGGTTTAAAGCGTAAATATCTCGGACAAGTTCGTTTATGGGCGAAATCCATCAAGCGGTTTCGGAGTTATGGCCGATTTTAGTAAAACACATTTTTTATGAATATTTCCGAAACCGATCACTCGATCTATCTGAAATTAAGCATCAAATTGTAGAATCATGACCTTTATACGCATGTGAAGTTTTGTATTGACCAGGTCATCACAAAGTGTAAAAAAAAATTTTCAAAATTAAAAAAAAAATTTCTACAATAACTCTCGAACCGAATGAGCTAGGCAGTTGAAATTTTCAGAGTAGGTTAGGGAGATGAATATCTCAGTTGAGTTCGTTATTGAGTAAAATAGGCTAGATGGTTTCGCAGTAACGAAAAAAGAAATTTTTTTTTAAGCAACAAATTTCAAATTCAATTTCTATTTGAGATGCAGTTTCACCTTAAAAATCCATTGATATCATTTTCAACTCCAACAAGCTAAGACTTTCGGAGATATGATTTTTCGAAATTTCAATAATGAATCGTACGTGTTTTCACAGAATGTTATAATTATTCTATCTAAGCTTTATTATATGATTTGTGTTCATACTCGTACATGTCATATTGTTCTTAAGAGAGAGTCAAATTCATTTCAGCTATAACTTTATTTCTTCCATGGTGCAGTTCTCATTCTCAGATTGCTCATTTAATCTTGATAAATAAAGTTTTATTTGAATTGAATTTCCCTTATGATGCAGTTCTATCATAAGAATGCATTGATATAATTTCCAACTCTGAGAAACCAATACTTTCGGAGATATAATTTGTCTGTTTGAACTAGAGCGCCAGAAAGCTCCTGTCCACAGGTCTTGAACCCATTTTTTATTATTGAAGTATAAACCTGTATAAACCAGTTCAATTTCAACAGATCGTTTTCTTGTAGATGAGTTGAGATATAAATTTCCATTTCACGATATTTCTGACTGCCGCGTTCCTTTCAATAATAATAAAAATATGGATAACCTTCATTCAGGGAGTTCCATTCGATTGGTCAAATTTATAAATAGAATATATGCATTCTGTTTTTTATTGATCAAGATGAAGTGGCCTAATCGAAAAATTTTGTTCAAGTAGATCATTATATTTGAGTGAATACATAATTGAAATATTATGTGATTACTTCAGCTGCTAAATATAAATTCAACTTGATTGCGAATCCAATAGTTGGCAAGGATGTTACAATAATATTTTGGGCAATATAACTCTACTGTACGTTGGATTGAAACAAGTTTTGTCACTCTTTTCCTGAAATTTACGGAGTGTACGTTAAGAATTATACAGTGCTCAAAATTATGGAACATATTCATTTTCTCAGAAGAAAAATATTTGGCAACAAAATCCTGAAACAGGTCAATTTTTGTTTCACTTTTACCAAATTTTTATGTATTTTGAAGGATTTTTGTTGTACCCTGTGCCATCCTCATCACTTTCCAAATTTTTTGAATAGGGAAAGTGGGTCATCTGGTACTTTTTTGTCAAGGTCTTTGTATCTTCTTTGCAGGCGTGTAGAATTTTTCAAGAAAAAAAAATTTCTTTTTTGAAATATAGTTAGTTCAAAGAGATTTTCAGTATGTGCACTTTGTCATGGCTCATTTACTTTGAGACGATGGTACCTGATGAAATTTGTCACCGAATGAAAGTCGACCATTACAGTTTTGTTCATGCACAACTTTCAACCCCTACTCTAATTTTTCACGTGAGGGGGTTGATAGGGGATAAAAGTTGTGCATGTACAAAACTGCAATGGTTGACTCTGATTCGGTGACAAATTTCATCAGGTACCATCGTCTCAAATTAAATGAGCCATAACAAAGTGCACATACTGAAAACCTTTTTGAACTAACTATATTACAGAAAAGAAAAATTTTTTCTTGAAAATTTCTGCACGCCTGTAAAGAAGATACAAAGACCTTCCCAAAAAAGTACCACATGACCCACTTTCCCTATTCAAAAAATTCAGAGGGTTGATGGGGATGGCACAGGGTGCAACAAAATCCTTCAAAAATGCATAAAAATTTGGTAAAAGTGAAACAAAAATTGACCTGTTTCAGGATTTTGTTGCCAAATATTTTTCTTCTGAGAAAATCGATTTTGATGAATAAGTTCTGTACGTATGTTTAGGTTCCGTTGTTAACGGCCGGCCGGACACAATCGATTTCGACCACGGATTCTTGATCAGTGAGTCAAACCAAATCGTTCAAGACCATTTCCAGCCAAAAATTCGAAAATTACAGACATTTGGGCAAATTGATAAGCATCACTCTGTTCCGAGGAACAAGAGCGCCAAAAATCAGGCACTGAACGTCCGAGATCTAATTAATGAATGTAATATGTCTAGTGCACCTGGAATAAATTTTTGCCGAATATCAGTATTATTATCTGTTTCATTCAAATTCAAAATTATTATGTCCTTGAAAGCCTCGATATTAGGGTACCAGAGTCCAGACTCGCTTTTTGGTAGAGTATATATCTGTTCCGCATCCGAATATAACAAATATAGATTATTAATAACCGATCCATAATTGAATGTTGTTCTTAATGGGATGCACGTTAACTGAGACCCAACCCATGTTCGCCTTGAAAAAGACTCAATTTAAAATTCGCATTATGTCACCACATATTTACTCCAAGTACGAACCGTGTCAAACTTCTGATGTCGTAGTTTCCTTGGATGTGAGCCGACATGACACTTCGAAGAGAATTCAGAATAATTGTAAGCCACCGGGGATAATTTCCATATTCAGTTAAAGAATAATTCCGTATATGGAGGTAAGTTGATTTAACGAACTTGATGGTACTTGACATTTATCATTTATTCAGTTCGAACGAGATCTTATCATTTTCGATTGTTGAAGGTGTAGACGTCAGTGACCACCCAGTCTATTTCAGAATTGATGAGTCAACACTCTTTAATGTAGACAGAATAACATCCCACCAAAAATATCTCACTTGAAATTGCTTGCAAGACTCACAAGAAGCTCCCACAGTCAAAAAGTTACAACATCTCATGAAGATCTAACATTTTACATATGGGTTAGCCAGTTCTAATATCTCACAAATTGATAGCCAGGGCTGCTAAGGACGTCATCAGGTATGTTGACACCATTGACAACGTCCTTAGGATCGAATAAGTAGGGTAATAGAACAAAAGATGGAAGACCTTGATCTAAAAGCCCTAATCTAATCCTGTCTCCCTGTGTACAGGGATACCAGGCAGGACCAGCATATTCTAGATTAGGGCATACATAGTAGCGATAAAGAAGGTTGAATGTTTTGGGATCACAGCCCTTGAAGCACTTGAAAAGATGATATGCGGTTTGTCTAGATTTAGAAACGATGTTGCAGATGTGTTGTGTCCAACTCAAGTTAGCCGAGATCGTTATGACTATTAACCACACGCAGAGCCTGATGGCAGATGTTGTAGACAACCTTAGGATTACTTCTTCCAAAATGAAGCACTGTGCATTTCTCTATGTTCAGAGGCAGCATCCAGTCCAAGCACCACTGGCGAAGAGCATTCAAATCATCCTGAAGGGTAACAGAGTCGGAAATAGCACGGTTGTATAATTTACCGTCATCAGCAAAGAATACACTCTTGGATACGAACAGCCGCGGTAGATCCGAAATGTAGAGCAGAAACAATATAGGTCCTAACACGGAGCCCTGTGGAACACCAGATCTGACAGGAGTATCCGAGGAGGATACCTATGTTAGGTTATGTATTATTTTTAATTTGTTCGTTCTTCTCCTCTTGTCTTTTCATTTTTCAGGTTGAGTTTCGGGTACCTTGGAGAAACCCCTCCGTTTTTTCCCTATGCTATACTAGGATATGCTACTCTCAACATGCGGGCATCGTTGAGGCAGAGCACAGGAATGTTTTTCCTATGCAGTTCCTCCGCTGTGCTATGCTAGGCTACGCTATCCCCAATGTGCGGCTAGCCTTTTTGCTAAGGTTTTTCCCTAAGCTCTTGTATGTTACACCCTCATGAAATACTGCATGCTTTTTTTGAATAAATAAAATAGCGAACAATGATTGATTGGGTTCTCACGCCCAGGACTATATATCCCCAAAGGAAGTTCAGTGCCCCTTATCCAGGATTAGTTTGAGATCAGCTTGGATTTATCTATGAACTCCATGAGTCTGTTAATCAAACTCTCCTGTGGAAGTCACCTTCGTCAATAAAGCTGAATATGTTAGTTCTATTGCCAGACAAACCTTGCATTTGAAGAGAAAATGGCAGGCTGTTTCGTCCTCCATATCGCATAATCTGTTGAGAGGTGCTCTTCCTGAAGGAGAGTCCACAAGCCGGTTTAGGGTCTATTAGAAAAGATGCCGCTACCGCCTTGGCAAGGATATCTGCCTCATCATTGCCCCTTACTGCCTCATGAGGTGGCACCCACATCACAGTGACTTGATTGAGGGGTCCTAGCTTATAATAATAATAATAAGCTAGGACCCCTCAATCAAGTCACTGTGATGTGGGTGCCACCTCATGATAGGTAGTCTAGCGTAAAATGTTTTGTGGGAAATTTCAACGAAATTTGTGAGATGGATTCTGAAATATAATTTTTCGGCAACCGTCCCGGAAGTGCCCACTTCCCGGACGCTTTTTCTTTGAGAAAGGAGCATTTCCCGGCCTAGTCCGGGAAGTACGTACTTCCCGGACTAGGCCGGAAGAATCACGTTGTTTTGGTCATTGTAAATATGAAAATCTTGGTAGGTATATTTTTGATAAATGAAGTTACCATAGCACTGAGAAAACGTCTGACAGTCCATATAAAATTAGTTAACATGTTATATTTTCTGTTCTGTTCAATTTGAATAAGAATCAAAATATATAAAAAAGAAATGTGTCGTCTCATTGATTTGTTATTCTACACGGTTGCCGAAAAAATATTGTACGCAACACGCCCGAAAAAGGTTTTTTTGGACTCATAGACTTCTAGGACTCGCTTACGCTCGTCCTAGAATTGTGTCTATTCGTCCAAAAAAACCCTATTTTCCGGACTTGTTACGTAAATAACTATTTTTTTTTCTAGTGAAAATATACCCTCGGAATTTTGCAGAAATTTGCGTGGCGGCATTACCATCTTTCGATCGAATTTGTATTTTTGAGTCATTGAGGAATAGTATATTCTAAAACAAGTTGCAGAATGGGCTCCTGTTCAAACACAAATGCTAAATTCGAAAACGAGCGACGAAGGAGCGAGTTTTCGTACGCATGAGTGTTGGAATTGCCTTCTGCAACGAGTATTAGACGATATTTTCTCTATTTCAGGCAAGTTTTGTGAAATACTGTTGAAATTTAATGAAAAATTAGGATTATACATCCTAGTGACTTTTGTATTATATCTTGGCAGTTGGTGTGACTGTTACGAAAGTTGACGGAATTTGAATTGTACGTAGAGCAAAATTAGCAAGAAAGAAATCTCTAGTACCTTATTTTTTGATAAAAATTAAACCTTTTCTTTCAACAATTTTTTCACCTTATCCAGATTACAAACGAAAATTATAACTAGAAACAATGCGGGAATGAGTTCATTCCAGCACTGTTTTTAGTGCCGGAATGGACTCATTACGATACTGAAATAGAGAAACGATATTACAGATGCGAAACCATTTTGCCGGTTATACCCCTCAACAAATTCAACCGTCGTATTCGGATGCAAGTCGCTATCTCTTTTCGTTTGAAAGTTATCGTGGCCGACATAATTGAATTTGATCTCAAATTCTTCAACAGGAAGGTTCGACCTAATCGTTTAAGACCATTTTCAGCACAGCAAAAAAATCTAAAATTACAGAAATATGGGCAAATGATGCAAGCGCAAAAATTGCTCAGAGTGAAAATTTGGGTTTCGTAAAAAATTATCATACTGTTGCCAAAACATTTAATTCGATGAAATTATTCCATCTGACTGAAACATTTCCAATTCCCTGAGTATAATATCGATTAAAATGAATTTTAATAGTTCATTAATTATCATCGTCTATCATAACACTGATACGGTAAATGCCATGAATTCATAACGATTAATCTGTATTCCAAATACAGCTCTGGTGTCATCCAAATTCTTTCAACGTGATAAATGTCTCATTAAATGGACATATTTTGTTTCCATCGATGATATAGTTATTTACTGAACATTTCAATTAAATTAATCATAGGTTTCGAACCGCAACAATAGACGTATGTATCAGATTGAAAAGGGAATCGCATTATATGCAAGGACGTTGAGACGGCGGTCTTTTCCTTTGTAGTGTACTGGTTGAATAAATTAACGTAGCACGCCGTGCCTTTCAATTGTTCAATAATAATAATAGTTCGAAAAATTTCTCAGGAGATTTCCACTTTTCGTCCGAACTATTGAAGAGGATATCATGACGTCATCCTTCCTTACATATTATAAAACAAAATCGCTTCCCGCTGTCTGTTTGTTCCTATTTATGCAAAAAGTAACATTTTGCTCCAAAAGGGAGCAAAAGTACTGAATATTTTGGCAATAATATACAGACACATTATTCAGGATGACATAACAAAAATAAAATTGGCAAAAAATCAAGATTTGTAGAAATGGGAATTGAATAACCATCACAAAGTATAGATTTGGTGGATTTTCTTTAAATACCTATAGTTTTGAAATTACATCACCAATTTTTTTTAATATATTTCTGATAATTATCATGACTTGAAATATCACCCGCTTCCGGCTTGAAGTCGACTTCTGGGACACCCTGTATAAGAAGCTTCTTAGGAACATCACATCAGAATCAAACAACTTAATTGATATATGTATATATATATATATTCAGCTTTATTTCTTCTCTTAATAAAAAATCAGATCAATAATATAAAACACTTATGTCTTGCTTACGTTCTTTTATATTTACAACAATAATATCTTTCCGAATAATCACAGGAATTCAACTTTTTCAAGAACGTTTTACCAGACTTTACATTTCTTTCTAGGATTCATCTTAGAACCAATAGGACAACCGAAATCTTTCGCAAACAAATCTAAATTGCTGAGAGGTCCGTTGACTCTGAAAGCACCGGGGGAATGATATCCTGTTTGAACCCTGAGTTTCAAGGATTCTGGCCGATATTTCGAACACCAAATATTACCAGCGGATACCCAGAACATTTGTTGAGGTGTATAGTCGAGACCGGGAAGACGCATCTCTTGTTCGTTCCTGGTCATCCAGGACTGGTAGGCCAAATAAGATTCTTTGATTCCTCCATTATCAGCTATATTCTCCCCTTGGGTGTTGATCCCATTCAGCTAGAACATTATTTGGATTTTTTTGAGACCGATGCCACGCATCATAAATTTCAGTTAACATAATTATAACAGTTTGAATCAATATCTTGTCAGACTTTTACTACTTTATAATTTATAATGATGGAACTCGTATACCACTAACTACAAGTAAACAGTTTTCTTGATTTTGATGACCCATGATTAATAAAGGGTTTTCCGATAAGAGGTGTTATTTTGAATAGCCCGCTATTTCGGTAGATGTCACTTTTGAAGCTGTCATTTTTTGACATTCGACAAGTAGAAACTACGCCATTAATAAAAATGGAACGATACACGCTTCAAGAACGCATTGAAATTATTTAAATTCACTATAAAAATGGTGAAAATTTGGCAGAGACGGGTCGTAAAACTCGACCATTTTTGGGTCGTCGTAAAGCACAGCAATAAAGAAATTGGTGGAAAAATTCGAGCTGTTGGGACAAGTTAGTTATGTGAAGAATAAAACCCGTGCACGTTGCTCAAGAACAGCCGAGAATATTGCTGCAGTAGCAGAAAGTGTTGAAGAAAACCCAGGTTTGTCCATTCGTCGTCGTTCTTTGGAATTAGGCATTCCACAAACGTCATTACACCGTATTTTGCATAAAGATTTGGGTCTTAAGGCTTATAAAGTTCAGTTAACACGAGAACTCAAGCCGGCCGATCATCAATAACGTCGTGTCTTTGCTGAGTGGGTCGTTGAAATGCATGAAAATGATCCGGAATTCCATCGAAAAATCATCATTTCCAAGGTGGCTTCGTCAACAAGCAAAATTGTCGCATCTGGGGCTCGGAAAACCCAAGAGTTATTATTGAAAAGCCTCTCTATCCTCAACGTGTGACTGTTTGGTGCGGTTTATGGTCTGGCGGAGTCATTGGACCTTAGTTTTTCGAAAATGAGGCTGGATCAACAGTTACGGTGAATGGATTGCGCTATCGAGAGATGATTAATGATTTTTTATGGCCGGAATTGGATGGTATTGATCTGAAAAACTTTTACTTTCAACAAGACGGTGCTACGTGCCACACAAGCAACGAAATCATTGATCTATTGCGGGAAAAGTTTCCGGACCGTGTTATCTCTCGAAGAGGTGATCACAATTGGCTACCGAGATCTTGTGCTTTAACACCTTGCGACTTCTTCCTTTGGGGCCACGTGAAAGAGAAGGTCGACGCCAATAGCCCAGCGTCGATTCAAGACCTCAAAGATGGAATTCGTGAGGCTATCGAGGACATAGGGCAGCCTCTTTGCGATTTGGTTTTGGAAAATTTCATTAAAAGGATATGGTCCTGTAAGCGTGGTCGTGGTGGTCATTTGCCTGATGTCATTTTCCACTATTAACGGCATAGCTTCTTCTTTATAATGAAATAAATTTCCGATCATTTATATTGAAAATGGCATTTTTCTTTGAATATCATAATATCACCTCTTATTGGAAAACCCTTTACAATCTAGTGAATCTTCAATATTTATCAACGAGAAACAATACAAAACAAAGACAAAACGGATAAAATGGACATCAACTTGTTTGTAGAATTGAATAATTGGGAAAGTTTAAGTACAATTTTATCGATACTACAGTTTGCATCACAATTATATTCTATCTTCAGTAAGTACACATTTACTAATGATTCATCCAGAAATTGAAAATGATGATATTTGAGAGGAAAAATTCACGATGGCGTTAAGAAACTGAAAATGACTTGTATTTCGAGAGGTATACTAGAATTCCCAGCAATAGGTAGTTCAAATCGAATCCACATCTGTGATAGTTTAAATAATTACAATATTCGAGAGTTCTATATACAGGGTTAGAAATCTACATTAAACCTAGGGGTACATTAATATTAGTCTAATTTGCAAATGATAAAATTCGTTGTTTGAATAATCTCCAGACAATTGTTTTTGTACTGCTGTTTTTAGGTGATGGTGTGACATCTATGAGATTCTATGGCTATCATTAAATTTATTGTTATGTCTTCTGTTCAAGGGTGTGATGTTGAAGTTCGATTGGAAATGAATCTTCCAGTCTATTGAATATAGGTGCTTGAGGGTGTAGGAAAATTAGTGCGAAATATATATCATATACAGGGTGAGCCACGGTCTATGATGCACTGAACTTTTACGGCAAAACGGAAGTACGATTTTATTGAAAATTTGGGTTCTTGGGTGGGAACCAGGGCTCTATCGATCTAGAATATTTTCAGCGCTGTGGTGTTGCTACTCACATCAAAAAGTACAAACTATTTTGATATTGCAAATAGAACACCCTGTATAGGTACTATTGCTTTTTTCGATTCGCTGATTATTTCTGTATCAAATTCCTCATCCCTGTCTCTAGCAGTTTTCGATTAATTGATTGATTAATTTCTTTGTTTTGTGCAAAACATAGCTTCAACCAAATTTTCAATAAAATCGTACGTACCGTTCTCCGTAAAAGTCCAGTGTACCAACGACTGTGCCACACCCTGTATATATGATTTCACTTCAAAAATATGGAAAGAAGCACAAAAACCCACAGGCAAGAAATTCAATGGCAAAGGGTCAGATGAACTACTTCACACTATATTCTTTCTGTAATGTTCAATAATGATCGATGGATCATTTTTGATTTGGTGATCTAAATGAAAAATGTGTGTTTTAAAAACGTAACCACATATATTTAATTGACGGTAAACAATATTTTAATTTATCTGATATCGAAACCATATTGTTAAATACTTGTGGCATGTCAAATGAGTAGGTGTGTATTACACTGTATGAGAACATAATTCTTGTGGTTCTTTCCTTATTCTAATGATGAACTAGATTTTCTGTGTACCCTTCACCAAATTACTACAGGCGAAGACTGTCTTGAAAGACTCCAATCTTCCTTCCCATAATACATTCCGCGCTTATTTACTGACATCTTTTACACCGGAATAAGATATAAATGGAATACCGACTCTCCGAAATCATCACCACACTTTGCATTTATGAACGGGGTTCATGGTGGAGCCAAGTTTGCAATTGAAATCCTTATTAAAGTACTCCATATTGCTCATTGGTCCGATGACCCTAAATTTGTCCGGAGAATGTTCGTCAGTGACCACGATTTGTCTCAAGTCTTCTTTCCTATACTTGGAGCACCAGATATGGGCCGCGGAGACCCAGAACATCTGACGACCGTTTAGGTTGATGCCTGGTAGATAGGGCTCTTGGCCGTTGCGTTTCATCCAATTCTCGTATGCGACGTAGGCCTCCTTTAGGCCCCCGCAATCGGCGATGTTTTCGCCTTGTGTGTTGATGCCATTAAGCTGCAAGAGAGGAATGCCAGCCTCCGTTAGTACTAGGCCTACCAAAACCACGCAGAAGGAACTTACTGAATGGGAAATGCTATTGCGTATAGGAATACTACAAATTTCGAACTAAAGTTACGTAGAAAATGTGTTCAAGGACATATATATTTTCGTAATTATTTTAAAATTTTTGGCGCTCTACTTCCTCGGAACTGAGTGCTTATCAATTTGCCCAAATGTCTGTAATTTTCGAATTTTTCGATGAAAATGGTCTTAAACGATTTGGTTCGACTCACTGATGAAGAATCCGTGGTCGAAATTCATTCTGTCCGGCCGGTCCGTCCGTCCGTCCGGCCGGCCGTAGGCACGATAACTCTCGAACGGAATGAGCTGGAGAGTTGAAATTTTCAGAGTAGGTTTGGCAGATCAATATCTCGGCCTAGTTCGTTATTGGGCAGAATCGGACAGATGGTTTCGGAGTAACAAAAAATATATTTTTTTTACATAACGATTGAAATTTTGGCAATTAACTTTATAAGGGCAGGGGGAGTAAAGGTCACGCCACCTACTCTGCCCTACCCGAAAATTTCAAGTCGCTATCTTTTTCGTTCTCAAGTTATGGGCCGGCCGGATAGAATCAAATTTGACCTCAAATTCTTTATCCGGGAATCGAAGCCGATCGTTTGAGACCATTTTCGGCAAAAAAGTCGAAAATTACTGACATTTGGGCAGAATAATAACGCGATGTTCCCCAGAACATGCGCGCAAAAATACAGATCAAATCGAATTAAAACTTGGTAATTAGTTGAAGAGTGCCAACGCGCAAATTTTCGCAGAATTTAGTGAGAGTCGTACCACTAGAAGAAAATTATATTTCTGTCTGGTTTGAATGGAATTTCGAACTGGTATCTACTGCTTCTGAAATCTCAAATCATGTAAATCTCAGAATTGTAACAACCCCTAGATGGCCGAGATGTTAGGGTACTCATCTGCCGTGGAGGAGATTCGGATTCGAATCCGCGATGAGTAAGTGCACTATTTGGTTTATTATAAAATTTTAAATGCGGTGATGCCTAAAGAATTATTTCAAGACTTCACGTCAGTGCTTTACTTAAATTTTTATGAATTATTTTAGGCGCGCATCCCAAGAACTCCTATTAATTTAACCAGATGTCTGTAATTTTCGAATTTTGAGTCGAAAATTCCCTCAAACGTTTAGTTTTGACTCACTGATGATGAATCCGAGGTCAAATTTAAAGGGTACCTTTTGGGGACAAATGTTTTATTTAAGTTCATAATTGGCAAAATCCGTCCAGTGGTTTCGGAGTTATAGTCATCTGAAATTTTGTTTTAGAAAATACCCATCTGATCGAATTGAATTACGGCATTTATAATAATGAAAAATGGCGATACCGTTGTTAATAAATCAACAAGTCCAGAGCGTTCCTGCCAATCGGGTCCTTCATAAATGGCTTCGTATAATTAATATACTTATGCATATATTTCATTAGTCAAATAGACCCCAGGGGGTTCATTGATTTGCCGAGAAAGCACGAGCAGACGCGTTTCTGGCTTCTTGGCCTTCATCAGTACTATGTAGCTTCTCAACAAATTCAACTAAACTGACCCGGGTTAAGCCTCTCAGAGCCGGTTTGGTCGATCATACCTAGTCGCCCACGCCACCTATGAGACAAAACACGGAAATCAGCCTTTCCCCACCAGTGAATATTCGAAGCGTGAAATCATATGCCATTCGCTCGATATTAATGTTACCAAGCGATATATAATCTTTTAAAAATGAATCCATAAGGGAAACACTACATGAACGTAATTACCAGATAATAGAGTTTCAATCGAAAAACCAGTTATCTCACTTATGTACCTACTACATGTGTATTATCTACAAGCATTTCCCTCGTTTATACGAGATAAAAAATGTTCCCATTCAGTAAGTTCCAGGAGGGATTAATAATATTTACAAACAGGTTAGTTTATACACACAAAACAAAAATACCAAACTGAATACAAAGCTGAATACGAATTACAAACAAAATAAAAAATGGGGTGCAAGAACGAGCTTTCAAAATGAAATATTGAAGCAGCGCCTATGTATGTGATACTTTACGAAGGGATAAAAAAGAAGGACAATAAGAAAATATTATCGGTAACAATACAGGTTATTTAAAATATGATGCTGTATTTCAACCAGTTAAGAACACATAAAAATGATCTACAACACAATATGTCGTCTGCATAAAAGATGCAAAATGTGGCAGATTTTCATCAGAAGTCGTCATTATGAGTCAGCAACCTGATTATCACTGTATTTATCATATGGGTTACATCGAACTATCAGTAAATCGAACGATAAGATAGTGAAAAGTGTATAAAACTACAATACGATTCCCATTGTATAGGTAAGTTTGTTTATTTTGTTTAATAATGCCACGAATTCGTGGTGTGACATTGACATAGAAATGATACTAAGGACTGGAAGAAAATTGCTCCAAGAAAGTTGGGGATACAAGGATATACCTTGAATTTATTTTAATTTTCAACGTGCTGTAACTGTATTTATGTGAAGCGTTCAATAAGTTATGCTGCCACACCCTGTATATCGGGATCGTATACGGATCGAGTTTTTTGCTTATCCCACAAACTTCTATATTTTGGAATTGTAATATTGGCGAAATACTCTATTTGTATGTGTTCTACCTATTGTTCTAGAATAGCACCACATTTGAAATCACCTATGGTTGATTAAACACCGTTAACGATAACATATCTTAGGCGTAAAAATATCTGTAGATATATTTCAGAAGCGAATACCGAAGATAATTGCGACATCTCATAGTTTGGAAGTTATAGCTCGCCGAAGATGGAAGCATAACTCACTTCACTCACTATAAAAACAACCACCAGTTCAGTTCGTATATCAATTTCAATACTTTCGAAAATATAGTTATTCCATACCATTTTGACGTTCAAAAACTACATTAATCGAGTAACAAAGGTAAGTCAACGTTGCGGAATGTTGTGAGGATTATATCAATAAAATATGTATTAAAAATAATTTAAACAAATTCTGTACCTCAGAAAGTATCCGTCCGATATAGTTGAAGTTTTACGAGAGCCTTCAAAAAATAATATTTAGGCCAAGTTCTGAATTTGAACACGATGGGATCTACAGGATGTCCCAAGTTCGAGTGCCTATTAGACGTTTCTGGAGAACTGGACATATTTGAAATCTGAACATTGGGATTATGATATTGCTTGAAATTCTCTACAGAGCTAAAATATTTTCGAAGCCCAATCACTTCCGGTTATACAGGGAGTGAAAATAAATGTGATGAAAAAATTTGTTTTTCAAGTTTTGCATTCCTGTATGATGTTATAAATCATTGATCATTTAATAAACGAGCCCACTAAAGTTCCTAACACTAGTGAGTCGAGGGATATAAGTTCTAGATTCCCAATCAAATATGGATTTTTCTTTAAATGTATACTATTATACTGATACTCCTAGGCCATCTCCCAAGGAGGCCCCTCATAAGCTCTTAGGAGCCTGAGCGAGTCAGGAGAATCAGTTGTGTTCTGTGTAGGCTTTGTTACTGTGTCCTCACGCCACCTTTGTCACAGCATTGTTAGATTTTGGCCCAAAAGTGAATGGTGGCGATTACCGTGACTAGAAAATGTATTTCCTAGCCTTGGGATTGAACTTAGGACCTCCGGACCTGAGTCAAACGTTCCCACTGAGGTAATTGCGCTGCAATTAGTCGTTCAATTAAGATATGTACTTTGATTGATCACGAACCGAACACTGGTGTTTTATAGTCGTTATTCATGGTGTCTTACAGTGGGCCATTTTTCAAGCCTCAAATGCACCTAACTTTCAAACTAAGACATTCAGATTAAGACGAAGACAAGTTTGGTGCTCATGCAAACTGATATTTATTAAATCGGTAACAATAGGGTGGGAGGACAAACAGTTTATACGAAAGCCCCCGGTATTGGATATGCGACATGCTTGCTTTGAAAGCGAGAATACTTAAGGAGGCATTCAGCATAAAACTTAAACCAATATTTTAATGCTCAGTTAAATGGACAGCACTATACAGGATGTTCCCAGAGGTGAGGCTTTTCTCTAGGGGAGGTAAGACCGATGCACAAGAAATGCTTCATGGATTGTTTCAAATTAACAGATATTTATGCTTGCATCCTTGGAAATTTCAATTTCTTGAATGTTTCGGTACATCAAATTCGGCTATTATTACCTACACCTACCATCAGGTGAAGATTAATAACAATTTTATAGGTAGCTTTTTGAACTTGCTCAAGAAAGTATATTTATAATGAAATCGTTAAAGGATATTGTGGGAGGTATATTCAATATTAAATGGTTTCTTTCTGGATTTTCTTTCCCAAACTCTGAAAAATATATATAAAATAAAAGAAAAATATTAATTTGTGAATTGCCCCTGCGTAAGAAGCACAAGATATTTGTCCTAAGCAATCTATCGAACAATATTGCCTAACGAACAATAACGAAACAACATCAACGATGAAACAACTATACCGTAATGTTCCGGTGTCTATATCAGATTCCGATCGTTGATGTTGTTTCGTTATTGTTTATTAGGCAACATTGTTGGATTAATTGATTCTGAGAAATATCTTGTGTTTCTTACGCAGAAGCAGTTTACAAAATAATAATTTTTCATTTTACAGATATTTTTCAGAGTTTGGAAGAGAAAACCCAGAAAGAAACCATTTAATATTAATAATAATTGCAGCAATTTTTTTGTCTGCAATTATACTGGGTTACTGGTAACTTGACGTATTCCTGCTAGGATATGACGGGGGGACTTTAATGCAAAAATTCTGGCCCAGTATATCTAGGGCCAAAAATTAACAGCTTTTGAAATTTTTGTAATTATGTATAGGTTTTTCCCGTTTAACACCAAAAGTTTTACATTTTGGTTCATTTGTTTCCAAAATACGTAGAAAATAAAAATAAAATTTAGTTTATTTTCGTAGCTGATACTTTGACTGAGCCAATGCAGTAATAAAAAGTAAGAAGCCTACCCAAATAATTTTAAGTTATGGAGAACAACAGTCATCAAATTAAATTATTTAAATTAAAGCAGTTATGTCTTGAATAGTACCATGGCACTAAGAGTACAAATTGCTAGAAAAACCATTTTATCGGCTCTCCATAAAGGTATTACAGTAAAGACATATGATTTTCTAATTTTCGGGAATAAAATTGAAACAAAAATGCATACACTCAAACGTCAGTGATCTGATAATCTTTGGTTCTTATTTAATTTCAGTCATTCATTATAAAGGGATTTCTTCTGTCTATTGTTAATATTTTGCTTCATTCTTCTGTTTCTAGTTTTTATTATTTGCTGGCTATGTTATGTCTTCAGATTCGTGATCAGGATAATTTGTTGAAATTTTTTCAGAGGCTTGTTTGAGAAACAGCCTCTCATCTGAAAAATCGCTACGTAGTGCTATCGATTCAAGTGCATCGATTTTTTCAAAACGGAATCCCATGCTAAGCTTCACACCAAACACGTAAAATACATACCTCATATAGTATAATGCTACTGTTAAACACTAATCGAAATATTTACACGAGACTACGGTATTCTAAAACGATGTGTACGTTCCTATATTTCAATGTACATTTATCTACAAACGGTATCAAAATATGAAAGGATAACAAGTTAAAATAAATTACAAATAAATATACCTAAAGTTAATTTCAAAACCGAACTAATAGGTTACTTACATGGAGGCCTATTTCTGGAACAGTGTAGTTCCCATATTGATCAATGATACATTGGGCCTTTTCAACGAACGCCTTCTGGGTTGAAGGAGCCCACCAATCTACCAGATTTCCATTCTTATCGAACTGTCTGCCTTGGTCGTCGAAACCGTGTGTTATTTCGTGACCAATCACGAAGCCGATGGCGCCATAATTCATGTACCTCGGTCTATCAGCACTGAAGAATACTCCTTGAAGAATACCTGCTGGAAATTCTGGAACATAAAAGAAACTGTGAGAAGTTGTTTTGGGCAAGACGTGGAAATATGACAAGCTCACTTGAAATCATTCACAAAGACTAAGATATAACCCTAAATCTGATATGTAATGACGCACAATAGAAATCATTTACGACATACGGAAATCCTTCGAACAACGCTAGTTTCAATTTTGATTGAAGGATAATTATAAGTAGATTTTGATGTGGAATGTACATGAAAACACGCTCTAATGCTGAAGGTACCCGATACTCGATGTCTTTGTAGTAACATTCACTTTTGAATGGCGTGGTTCAATCTCACAGTGTAACCTTATAAGCCGGGGCGGCTGCGAGGCACCGCCCTCCCTAGAAAAGTGACATACATGCTCTTCAAGCTGGATTCAATTCAAATCAAAACATTTTTACCTAGTGACCATCTATATCTCACGATAATTACATTTGCGTTAAGCGTACGCATAGACAAGGTATACTATGAGCGTTCGCACTATGCCGGGCTGAATCTCGATCGCCCAAGCGAAATCATCGGTTACCATAGAAACGGCAAACGTCCTCACTCAGAGACCAGCTTGTCTCACGCAATTCTCTCATGATTCGGGCGTATTAATAAAATCCCAGAAAGAAATAAAAAGCTACGCTCTATACTAGTACACCTTGTTTAGCGTTACGCTAAATATGTAGGTATTGTAGGTGCCAATTGTTCCGTGTTATAAAGTTGCGTTGAGGATTTGAGGACTGACACTGAGGGTGTGTGAACTAACAAAAATAAACTTCAATTTGACTTAAATATTTACGAAAAGACTTTATGGTTGTGCGGATGTGAAGAAAAACATGCTTTTTTTGTTTTGTTATCAGTTAAAGCCGTTGTTCTGTCCTTTAAAGTGGTAAATGGTTCTGCCTCCTCAGCGTTTCCACCAGTAGATGTCACCTCTGTCTCAACGAACAGCTGTCGATCTGTGCGTAGTGCATTAAAACCGAACACTGCACTGGATACATCACTTCGGCACTTTCGTGCTGAAGTTAAATGCGTCTACGGCAGACCCTCACTGAAAAAGCCTTACTAATAAGTTCATCAGTGAGAGCCGGAACGAAACGCTGAACAACCAAGAGGTTGTGGGTCCTCACATCGCAGCACGCACCGAAACCCACTTTTCTAATAAAGAGCTCTACCTGATGTGCTACTGGTAAGGAAATACTCACGTATACTGTTCTCAATTGATGAATAGAACGCGTTTACGATAGCTGGTCTTCCATGGGTGATCCAATCGGTTTTGTTCACCGGTTGCCTCAAACGTTTGAATGAAAACTGAGTTCCGAAAAGAGTTAAATTCAATACAGATCTCATGTAATTGTTTTCATCCATTTCCAACTGAAATAGACAGTAGTCATTAGTATTAGAAAAGTATATCTCTCAGATGGAGTTCCACATAAATGATAAACCATAACAGTTCCTCCACATAAATATCAAAAAATATAATACTCTGCCAAACTTACGTTCTGGTAAAACTCCTCTAATTTGCTGTCATCTAAAAGTTCATCTGGGTATGCAATGTGTGTGGCCATGGATTTTGCCTTATCCAGAGCATTCGTTCTTGTCTCATCGTCCATCCAGTCTACTTCTTTGAGGATGGTTTCGAATTCTGCTCTTATATCACGAACCATTTCCATCGCATTCTGTCTGGCATTTTCGTTGAAATATTTTCTGACGTATAGAGCACCAGCAGCAGTCGATAAACTGAAAGATTTATTAGTCATTATTGTTCAATATATACGACGTATATAAAATACACTGTACGGTGGATTGGGCATCGCTATATGTGATATTTCGAATTTACGTTCTATGCATTATCGAATTGTAGAATACCACCTTTTCTGTTGAAAATCGCTAGTTCGATTTTCAATAAGTGTATGATTAACTTGCACTGCCACCTTAAGGTCTATTGTGCCTCCCACAAGATATTGCATATATAACCAGAATAAGATATTCCCATTGCGAGCTCCTCAAGTCATCGCAAGTGCAACGAGAATAAGAAATCCCTATTGTAGAGTTCCTCAAGGTATTGCAAAGGCACCGAGAGTAGGAAATACCTCTCAATGACGTCCTCAAGATATCGCTTATGTAACTAGAATAAGGCATTTCTATTGCAAGCACCTCAAGTCATCGCAAGTGCATCGAGAATACGAAATGACGGCGGCTGTGGTTGGGATCTATTACAGCTCCAGCCACTTCTCGTTTCCAGCGGCAGATGGCGCAATTATCTACGTCATACCCGGACGAAGAACCGCATTGTTGATAACCCTAGTCGAATCTCGATTTACGCATCGAAGTGAAGTATCCAGCGCACACGTGTAATGCATAGTTGGAAGACATATATTATCATTATAGATTAATATCGCAGCGATCTTCTCTCAGTACTGCCCAGGTTGAGCAGTATGATAACTTCTCCTATATCTGAGATGTTGGGGCTCTTGGCGACCTCCTAGCGTTATCGCAGCGAACAAAATATTTCCCAAGGTGAGCAGTTTGAGAACTGTGATATCTCTGAGACGTCACTGGGCTCCTCTCCTCTGGTGGACATTTGGATGAAAAATGGAGTTCTTAGCGACCTCCCAGCGACATTTCAGAAAACCTCTCTAACTATTTCCTAAGGTGAGGTGTTTGGGAACTTCTCAATGTGATATTTTAATTAGTGAACATTTGGAGCTGATAGAGAGCTCTTGTTGACCTCCTAGCGATATTTCAGCAAACCTCTCAAACTATTCCTCAGGGTGAGTTGTTTGGCAACCCATTACTATATCTCTGAGATGTTACTAGGCTTATACCCTGTGGCGGACATTTGTCTTTGATAGAGAACTCTTGGCGACCTCGCAGCGATATCGCAAACGGCGTCACAATATCCTGGAAAGAGCTTGCCGAGTTACCTTTGGAAGGTCCCTGTGTTACATGGGCGGCTGCTCCAACAAGTATACGCCTTTTTCGGATGCAAACTTGGCTCAACACTAATTCGTATAGAGATATAATCTGAGAAAGCTACTGCCTTTTGCATTTTAGATGATCCCAGAAGACTGAGTGATAATAAGGCTTCCTATATTGTGCCCATTAAGCAATAAGTTGCATGTGGTGGATCAAATAGCTTTGTTTTCTTCGAACAGATTGCTGGGACCCAAATACCTGCTCAGATAGCTTTACCAATTTGCTGTTTTTGGAAGTATGAAGATGATATAGAGTGTATGCCACTTCCGTTCTCAACAAGACATTGCCCAAAGTTGTTGTTCTGCCTGATCGATATAATGAGGAATGATCTAAGAAAGATCCTCACCTCAAAGTCAAACAGTTTCAATCAAGGAGGAATTCTGTGGTATGTATACCTCATTTACCTTCATTATCATATTATAATTCAGTGTCTACTCGAAGCATCGGATGATCTTGACCGTTGGCAGTAATCTGCAGTTTGCACCATTCACCAAAAACATTTCACAACCAATGGAATACATAGGAAAAACTTGCTCTAATTTATGAAAAGTAAATGGCTTAGTAATACATACCTGCCAGCCGATATGTCAACGCATTCCTTCCATCTTGGTGCCCTCTCGGTTTTACCAGATACGACTGTGGTGTATTCGAGTTGACGTCTTCGGAGGCCCTCTGTTAAATACGATACCGACGATGCTGCTGCTCTCCACATAATGTAATTAGCTTGAACCCTTGAAGAAGGAAGAAAAGTCGATCAATTTTCAAACTTTGTTCAGTTGCAATTCCTAACAAAAGATCGGTATCTGGTTAAGTCACATTCGAGATGGCGAAAAAGAAATATACCCAAAACGTATAAATGTCTGTAATTTCCAACGTTTTGGCTGAAAATGGTCTCAGACGTTTTTGTTCGACCGTTAACACGATAACCCTCGAACGGAATGAGCTAGACAGTTGAAATTTTCAGAGTAGGTTTGGGAGATAAATATCTCGGTTGAGTTCGTTATTGGGTAAAATCCAGGCGGTTTCGATTTAAAAAAAAAAATATTTTTACTTCTCAAATTTCAAATTCAATTTTCTTCAAGATGCAGTTTCATCATGAGAATCCATTGATATCATTATCAACTCTAACAAACTACATAATACTTTCGGACAAAATTATTCGAAATTTTATGATTTCATAGAATTTTAGTTTGTTGATGTATGTAAATCCAACATATGAGGTGAGTCATGGACCTACTTTTTGAATCATTCCAAATAATTTCTACTTATATTTCTATTTATCCACCCACCTCTTAGGAGTATGAGCAAGAATTTTTTCGAGGTCCGTTATATAAGAAGGAACACTGACGACAACAATTTCATCCTTAGCTATATGAGTGTCTGGAGCTAAAAGGGTATTAATATACTCAAGCCAAGGTACACTCTGGAATCTTCTTTGTAATTCTTCGACTGTCATTGGGTTGTACAGGAGGGAAGCATTTCTTCTCTTCTCACTTGGTAACGAAATCTGAAAATTGTCATCTTAATAGTGTATTTTATAACGTTGAAAAAGTAATGATTCAAATTTTGAGTTCCCACAAACTCGATTTAGTGAATAATCAAAGCCGCGTCGATCTGATCGGAAAATTGTGGATTTTTGTATGTGTTGGATACTAGAGAAAACTTTTTGGCGTTTGACGGATTCAGTCATTTCCTAATATTTTCCGAACGGATAGAGATACAGGGGAAATAGATACATAAATCTAAACTTCGTCCACCGAACAATAATCGGAGAAAATTTGGTTATTGAGATGTGAAAATCATAGATTTGGGTCGGGAAAGAAGAATTTTCCTTCGATTCCGGGTCAAAAATAAGTGCTGACCCAAAAAATTTTTTTCATGGTATATCGATACGGAGCTCGTGTCTAACTAAATCAATGTCGCTGATCACGAATATGTAATTAGTTTTTCCCTAAGTGGCGTACTTTGGGAAAATTTTCACTTAGAGTGAAAAAATGGACGAAAATAGGTCAATTTTGGAACTTTACACCGACCGAAAAAATCGGAGTAGGGTGTTGCTGATTTTTTTGGTCATATATGGATCTTTTATCTACTGAATAATCTGAATAATAAATGTCCAGGTCGTACGCTTCAGAAATTATGATTTTTTTCCCAAGGGTCTATTTTTCAGAAAATTCTTTCCGCGATATTTCCTCGGAAAATTTTTTTAATAAATATCTGATCGTAGATTCGGAATCTACGGCTCCAAAACTATAAGAATAAGTACCCGTTTCATAGTTTTGCGTCACAAAATTTTTCTCGAAAAAATGGGATTTTTTTAAGGCATTAGCCTTAAAAAAATCCCATTTTTCGACCGGTCTCCGATTTCGATGCAAATTACGTCATTTACTAATTCGGGGCCGTAGATTACGAATATATGATCGGATTTTTCATTAGAGAATTTTCCGCGGAAATATCGCGAAATGAATTTTCCGAAAAACAGACCCTTGGGAAAAAAATTATAATTTCCGAATAGTACGGCCCGGACATTTTCTGTTTAGATTATTCAGTAGATAAAGGATCCATATATGACGTAAAAAATCAACAACACCCTACTCCGATTTTTTTGGGCGGTGTAAAGTTCCAAAATTGACCTATTTTCGTCCGTTTTTTCACTCTAAGTGAGAATTTTCCCAAAGTACGCCACGTAGGGAAAAACTAATTACATATTCGTGATCAGCGACATCGATTCAGTTAAACACGAGGTCCGTATCGATATACCATGAAATAAATTTTTTGGGTCGGCACTCAGAAATATTTTTGACCCGGAATCGAAGGAATTTTCTTCTTTCCCGTCCGAAATCTATGATTTTCACATCTCAATAACCAAATTTTCCCCGATTATTGGTCGATGGACGACGTTTAGATTTATGTATCTATTTCCTCTCTATCTCTATCCGTTCGGAAAATATTAGGAAATGAGTGAATCCGTCAAACGCCAAAAAGTTTTCTATAGAATCAATCGTTTCGCCACCTATGTATTCTTCGGGTTCTACATTTACCTGATTCGACATGAGGAGCACTCACACAGGATACACAAAAAACATAGGTAAAACTGTGGAGAGTAACTACAAGGATTTCAAATTCCTTTTTATTACCCCAGAATATCTTGTTTTTTCAATAATTACTTTTGAGATGTTCTGTGAGCTCTACTCATATTGGATCAGTTCAAATGTAGAACCCGAAGAAGATAATGTGGGGCGAAATAATTGTTATTCATGAATAAAAAAGTTTGTGGAATTTTAAAATTCGAATGATTACTAGTAAATAGTAAAGACCGTCATAATCAAATAATAGTCCCCATCGATTGCTTCTGTTGAGTGAGCCAAGTGCGGCCATTATATACTCACATTCGCTAAACTGATCTCAAAATGGAGTGATTCTTCTAACTCCTTCAGGGCTCTCGTTCTATCGGCTCCGAACAAGACGGAAATATCAACCATATATTCGTAGTAAGCCTTGACTAATTTATCCGAAAGTCCTCTTGTGAGAAATTCTCTCCTGAGACCAAAGGATGCTTGATCGAGCTGAAACATAGTAACCATAAATAATATCTTAAAAGTGTTGCAACATGGGCTTCGCTAGCCTGGAGTTTAGTATAATCATATCATTTTAGGATTTGTATCGTTGTCTAGGGATAAAATGATTCTTGCCTACAATCTTGGGTCAATTAATAGAACGCTATATGCTAATATGTACAGGGTTTATTTACATAGAACAATATATTCGTTAACTCCACCCCGATATCAAAAATACATAAGATATAGTCGTTACTAAGATTTCTAACGTCTTGATAATTCAACTTCTACTTCGTACACTCCCACGAAGTCTCTCACCCTCGTTCATGTTCATCTAAAAATGCAACTTTTCAATACTCTCCTACGACTAGAGGTACCCTGTTTCACCTCCTCTAGCACGGCTTTTAACCGTTCTCATAGGGTAGTACTCCCAAGGTGGTGTTCAGCGCTGATTACTGAATCCCCTGGTGGAAATAATTCACTTAGACATAGACCAATGGCCTTCCACGGAAACGACAACCTATACCGGACTATGGTTTCTGGAACACCGGCCTTCCACTAAGTAAGATAAAAGTTGCACCAAAATTAATGAGACGCCTGATATTCTCTTCTTCCATTACTTCATGTTCTGTGAAAAGGTATTAGGTGACTCTAAACCAGTGGTTCGCAACCAGTGGTCCGTGGAGCACCAGTGAACCCCCAGAGTCAGGATATAGTAAGTGCATATTTTCAAATTTCGCGCGTCACCCACGCCACGCTGTTAAAATACTCATCGGACGAGGGGTACTTTGATATCGTTTTACTTTCAGAAAGTATAACGTCTAAGAGAAAGTACTACAATAGTTATATTAAATTTGGATTTATATCGATTGAAATCAACGGAGAAATAAAATCACAATCTGTTATACAGTGTGGAAAAGCCAAATGAAAAAAAATAATTATCTTGGTTACTGTACATATTCATGGAAAATCCCGAAACATGTTCAATTTAAATTTCAAATTGTCATTCTTCTTCGTAAAAATGCGAACCCTACCTTCAACCCCCTTCGGAAGGCAAATACAACACCCAATTTTGGGAAGTATGGGCTTGTGATACATCGTTCAAAATGACTCATCATTCTCTATTCAGAAATATTATCACTTCCATTTTTATTGCAAAAATCAAATTAGAAAAAAAAATAAAATCAAGGGATCGCGCTGGCCATTCGATCGTTCTTCTCCTTCCTATCCACCGATTTGGACATTGCGTTGGTAATATGGTGGTGCTCCGTCCTGTTGGAACCATATCTTTTACCGTGGAACTTGAGGATTTCCTAGGTCAGGATATAAATTTGCAAAAGTTGGAACGTCATCATTTTGTAGCAGTGCTTAAAAATTATCGCCCTTCACATTGCCCTCAATGAAAAAGAGTTGAGTTCTGCAATAAACATGAAAGTGATAATATTTCTAAATAGAGAATGACGTTACCTTTCAAACGATGTATCACAAGCCCATACTTCTTGTATGAACAATTGAAGGGGGTTGAAAATATGGTTCGCATTTTCACGAAGAAGAATGACAATTTAAAATTTGAATTTGATGTGTTTCGGGATTTTCCATAAATATGTACAGCAACCAAAATAATTAATTTATTCCGTTTGGATTTTCTACACTGCATGCATAACAATTCTCACAAATGACGCTTTGAAGGCACCTAGAAATTTTTGAATGAAAATTGGAAAGTACACTTACATCTATAATTCTCCTGGTTGAGTTCTTAAGATCGATCCCCACAGAAAAATCGATGAGGTAATCCACGCTGTATCCATGTTTCCTGAATTTATACACCGCCTTTTTCCAATCAAAATCGCCATCTCTCCAAAGATCGCCTTCTAGTACCGGCCATCCACCTAGATTCTTGAATATTTTATGAATGGTGGTCAAACCTTCTTTCTCAATGAGAGTCTTGTTCATACAAGCTTTATACAGTTTCTTGGTGAGTTGGAAAGGTTTAGGCTCCTTTGGATCGATAGGTTCTTCTATCATCGATCTAAGTTGTTCTTGTAATGAATCACTAATGATGCTGAACGAGGTTACTGAGGCTTTGTCGTCGGGAATGTTAGTTTTCTTGAGGAAATTGCCGCAAGTGAATTGATAGAAGTCATCGCATGGATCCACTGAGGAGTCCATGTAATCCAGAACTTTGGAGGCTGTGTGTATGCATCCTGGTGTCAGACAAATATTGTTGGTTGCGGTTTCTTCGATTGGTACAGTGTTTATTATTGGAGGTTTGGAGCCCAGCAATGGTTCAGCTGTGAAGGTACCTGAAAATAATGGAAACTGTAATGATTGTTCGTTTGCTGAAGAAAGATAAGGGGTTTTACTCCATTTGATTTGACGACAACCCTCCCTTCATCATGTTCTCTATGATGGAAAGTTGTTTATTTATTCAATCACACAATAAGGGTTGAGACTTAAAACTATAAAACAAAAAAAAATCTTTAAAAGCACTGACGTGAAGTCTGGAGCTTTTGCGCGCATGTTCCATTGTCTATTCACTCTTCATACAAAGTCAATCAAGCTGAAATTCAGTAGGCACTCGATTTTAAAATTGTATGTGCGAGATTTCAGCGGATTCTGACGGTTTTGGTTATTTTAATATCGATGCCAATGACAACCGCAGAAACTGAAAGATGTTCCTCTTCTTTAAAATTGATCAAGACGTTTCTAAGGAATACAATGTCGAAAGAAAACCTGACGACGATCGCAATGTTGTTCATCGAACAAAAATTAGTTAAAGACATTCCTGATTTCAACGAAAAGGTGATCGAGAAGTTCATCAGCAACAAAAACAGAAGAATTGGGTTCAATTTTAAGATGTAGGTATTTGTCGATTACCCTTGACAATATATACCTATACTTTTTTTGTATTCTTGAATCAGCGCACCTCCCGAACAGAATTATTACCAGCCGCCCCTGGCTATAAACATTGCTATTCAAGTCGTATTGCTATCCTCCTATGTTTAAACAATATGCCTATCGTATTAAGTATTTTGTTTGGACTTTTATAGCAATGTTTGTTACCAATTTCGTCCCAGCAGTATTGTTATCAAGTAGTTCAAGAATCATTGATTTGAGAGCTGACAACACTGTATTTCAAGACTTTTGTGTGAAATAGAAAAAGAATTTAACCATACTTGATAAGCCTTTCGTTCGTTTTTCGAAGGTCATTCGTAATTCCTAACCAAATATACAAAAAGTCACGAAGGTGAAGAACTATGTTATTTATGAAACTAACAAGATGGAGTTATTGATCAATTTTACGAAACATACCCAATATTGGTAACCGCAACCGTAACAAATATGAAATTGTATTTTTTTCCTGCCTTCAGTCATACTTCGAATGCACATTCCAAGTGAAACGGAACAGTATCTCTCCTAGTTTTTGCGCGTATGTTCTGGGAAACCTCGCGTTATCATTTTGCTCAAATGTCTGTAATTTTCGAATTTTTTACCGAGAATGGTCTCAAACGAATAGGTTCAACTCACTCTGATGAAGAATTCGAGGTAACATTTGATTCTGTCCGGCCGTCCGGTTGGCCGTTGCCACGATAACTTGAGAAAGAAAAGAGATAGCGACTTGAAATTTTCAGGGTAGGTGGCGTGTCCCAATACGACGGACAAGTTCGTTAATGGGCATTATCGGTTAATTGGCAATCGAATTTACCAAGGTAAATTCGATTAAGAGTTTCCAATACAGGAGAACAGATAATATAATTCACCATCGTAAATTCGATGAAGTGTGTCCAATACAGGAGTATGGACAATAGAACATACGCGCAAAAGCCTCTCACTTCACGTCAATGCGTGAACCAATTTTTTTTTATTAACGAATTGCCTCAGCACTTCAATCAGAAAAAGTTGAATTAATAATTTATTTAGTTTTTTTCATCCAGTCACTCAGTCTTCGAATGCATATCTCTAAAAGTAAAAAGAAACAGTATATATCCTAGTTTGCTCAGACAAATAAATAAATGAATAAAATTCCCTCAGGTCTTCAATCAAATACAAAGAAATCCAAAATCTATGATGAGAATATTTCGAATCTTGCTGTGGAAGCAAAATCTTTTTCTAAGCAATATTGCTATGCGCAAAAAGAATAGGTCTGATTATACAGGGTGAGTCTTTGACCACTGCATTGATTTTAACCAAAGATTCCTCTCATCAAATGAAACACTTTTTTCATTTAACATTTTCCCAAATTCAGCTCAGGTAAAAAGATACAGGCTGTTGAAATTTTGAAAAAAAATCAGTTTTTATTTTGTAGCTTTGACATCCTTTTTTCGAATAAAATGAATGTTGGCGTAATATTTCCTATAACTATGATACATATTTTCCAAATATTAGTTATTTTCTACTTCTACTGGTTTTCTAGTTATGGACTCGTGGATTCATAAAACTAAACGAAATTAGCATAAAGAAAGCATATAAAGTTTTTCTTGAGTCATTTCAAGAATATTCCATCGTTTTAGAACATTATAATATTCTTCATCATTTCTCCTTAAACGCACCGTTTTCGAGATATTCTTCATTGAATGTTTTAAAATGGAAAACTCCAGAAATTTCACTACTTTTATGGATCCGTCCCTGAGCGCTGGAATCCCGAATCAGGGCTGTAAACCACGTTACCATGCCTTATTCTCGTCCGCCAACAATATCATAGATAATTTATATGCGGGAGTGTATTAGCACATTGTGAAACGCTTGTAACTTTTTACCTGAGCCGAATCTGGAAAAATGGTAAATGAAAAAAGTGTTTCATTTGATGGGAGGAATCTTTGGTTAAAATTAATGTAGTGGTCAAAGACTCACCCTGTATAAGTATAAAACCATATCGATCCAAATGATTCATTCACATGGTAATGATGATAGACTCGCTATGGAAAATTAGTATTGATTATATAGAATTAATATAATTCGAATGAATTGTTGAATTCAATTCAAATGATATGCAGATCATATTCTTTCGCTGATTCATTCAATAATCCCTAGCGTATTATTAGTCTGTTATTTTTTGCAGATACTACGAACGAGAAAGCTAATAAGGGCAATTTGCATCGAGTGAAAGACTCCGATTATAGGCAACTAATTATTTGTTGAACTATCGCTCTCACTTTTGGATAAAACACAATATCTAGCGTATATAGACGTCTAGCCGATACAAATTCTGAACGCAGGGAAGTAATATTATTGCTACGACTTTCTAAACAAGTCATACGTCATTTATCATACTGAATCGAACATCGTGCATTGAATTATGCAATTTAAATATTACAAATGAGTTCAGTCCATTTTATCCATTGTTTTCGGCGTGCGTTTCAGGCTTGTTTCCCGAATGCATATGCGCCCGCAAGGGGAGGCAGGTGTCCACCCCTGTATTCTGAAACCAATTAGTAAGAAAATTTCATAATATCTAAAAATAAAATTTAGAAAAAAAAACCTTTTCTGGCTACGGTAGTAACAAAAATTGGTTCAACTCTTAATTGAATTTACCATAGAACATACGCGCAAAAGCTCCTGACTTCACGGCAGTACTTGAACCAATTTTTAATGTATTTTTTTTAATTTTCTAGAAGTAAGGTTATTACAAAATTTTACACACGTCGATATTCTACAACTAGTTACCAAGCTTCAATTCAATCGAGTCTATATTTTTTTGAGTTATCAAGGAAATAATATTCCAGGTGGGTATAACTCCGAACTTGACCCTCCCATTCGGATGCGCAACCTACACTGAATAATGTAAGTCCCTATCTCCTTTCGTTCGAAAGTTAGCGAGGAAACGGTCACCCATCCAGTTACTGAACTCACACAAGGCTGCTCCGATCTCCAATAATATAGATCTGATCGTGTTCAAATTTGAAACATGGTAGTAGAGTTCTGAAGGCACTCGCAAAATTACAGCGATGTCGGAGGAATAGTTCATGATATATAGAATTTTTTCAATTATTTTCAATGATTTTTGAAAAATTTTCTAGTGATACAACCTTCACAAAATTTTGCATGAATTTTCGGGTTTGCATTCTACAACTAATTACCATCTTTGAATTGGATCGGTTTTGTATTTTTCGAGTTATAGAGGAAGTAACAACCAAATTTCAGATAGGTTTAACTCCAAAACCGTTTCGTTGATTATGCCTATAAACAAATTCAAATGTCGCATTCGGCTGCGCAACCTACCCTGAAAATTGCAAATCGCTATCTCTTCCTGTTCTCAAGTTATCGTGAGATACTTAATATCTTTTGTAATTTTTTTAAAATTTACTAGTAGTATGCTCGTTGGTTCATACCAAAAATCTAACGTATTACTCTTTTCTGTGCTACAAAAACTCTAGAGAAGGAACTACAGCGAGAACTACATTCTCCTCAGAGCAATACATCCTATGAAATGTGACAGTAAACAAGGCTGTAATAAACATCAAATTTGAAACTAAGCAATCGTAGACTGACTCGACTAACCTGATTGCGGCTGTTTGAGTAGATCAGATTAATTATATGAGCAAGATGTTCACTTATTATTGGAGCAATCTTCTTTAATATTCTCATTCTCGTTGAAATGTTATCCATGCCAACACTTTTTTTATTTTTCAAAGTTTTGATACATAATAAGATTGTCTACGATTTCTTTTCTAAATTCCTACCATCGGAATAGATAAGTTATACAAATTATATTAATATTTAAGGTCAGGAAAATTTCAGTGACGGCAATATGGTTACAATCATTGATGATTATACCTGTTACTTACTATTAATAGTTTGACTCCCATTGTGTTTAGCATCATTCAACAGTACTGTTGCAAGTGCTACTATAAGAGAAAATCCGACCAGAGCTATGACGATTGTGGTCAACGTCAAGCATCGTTCCATTCTCGTCCTGCGATTCCACCATGTCGGCGATCTGAAAAAAATAAAACCGAATGTAGGATTCGTTGCTAACTTGGAATAAATTCAGTAAATCACTAACAGTTTTTTTGTACTAAATTTACAGACAGATCGATAAGTATTTTAAATTGCGCTCTTTGTGATACAAGAAAAGTTATTTTACCACCACTGGTGGATGTGGCACTAAGAACTATCATATATACAGGATGTCCCAAGTTCGAGTGCCTATTAGACGTTTCTGGAGAACTGGACGTATTTGAAATCTGAAAATTGGGATTATGATGTTGCTTGAAATTCTCTACAGAGCTAAAATATTTTCGAAGCCCAAGCACTTCCGGTTATACAGGGAGTGAAAATAAATTTGATGAAAAAAATTGTTTTCAAGTTTTGCATTCCTGATATGATCAAGTATTCAATGCTGAATACATTTCTGTTGAAACCATTTTATTCATTCGAAAAGTTATCAAAATATCTAAAAAAAACCAGAAAAAAAGTCAAATATGTTTAATCAGTATTATGTTCATTATTCTTATTTTAAACATCCTGAACGTAAACCGTTTTTACAACATCGAAGAGGAAGAATGTGGAGTGGTCATGCATCTTTTGAATTTCAGAAATATCGTCACAGGGAGTTTCAAATTTAGTGCTCCGGATGTTTAAAATAAGAATAATGATCATAATACTGACTAAACATATTTGACTTTTTTTCCGGTTTTTTTTCGATATTTTGAAAACTATTCGAATGAATACAATGGTTTTAACAGAAATGTATTCAGCATTGAATACTTGATCATACCAGGAATGCAAAACTTGAAAACATTTTTTTTTTTCATCAAATTTATTTTCACTCCCTGTATAACTGGAAGTGCTTGGGCTTCGAAAATATTATAGCTCTGTAGAGAATTTCAAGCAATATTATAATCCCAATTTTCAGATTTCAAATATGTACATTTCTCCAGGAACGTCTAATAGGCACTCGAACTTGGGACACCCTGTATATGATAGGGTAGGCCACGGTCGATGGTACCCTATACTAGGAGAACGGGACGTACGATTTTATTGAAAATTTGGTTTCTTGGCTAGGAACCACTGTTCTATCGGTCTAGAATATTTTCAGGAAGCGGTGTTACCGCTTATATAAAAAATTACTAACAACTTTGATATTCCAAATGGAACACCCTATATATTATTGCTTCTTTCGATTCAACGTAGCCTCTTGATTAATTCTGTATCCTTCCTCCTCCCTATCTCAAGCGGTTTTCGAGTAATTAATTGATACACTTCCTTTATTGTGCAAAACATAGCTTCAATTCAACATTCATTACTTCGTTACTTGGAATCCTAGAAAGTCGAAATTTCGGGCAAGGATTACCAATATCCCGTGTATCATTTACGTATAATGACATATGTCTCTAATCATACAGGGTTGTTGAAAATCCAAGTAGTTTCCGAGACATACTTAAACGATAAAAGTGTGTTTTTTCAAATGACCTGTATATCATAAAATGTATTAAAAGACCTAAATTTTAAGATTATCGATTTAAAAGCAAGTTTTCATGCCAATAGGAATATTGAGCTACATTTTGTGTTAGGTATCGTTTTTCTATGAAATCTCCGTTAATACATTCAACCATACTTTACAATGCCGATTGTTAAATTATGATAATTTACATGTTCTATTATATTTATAAGTAAACGTATCTCATTGTTCCCTTTGGCATGAAAACTTGCTTTTAATTCAAAAATATTACAATTTAGGTATAGGAACATGTTATATTGTTTGGTCGGAAATTTAACTCTCTTTCAGTATATCTTATGACATACAGGATATTCCATTTCAAAAAACGCACATTTTATCGTTTGATTATGTCTCGGAAACGCCTCGAATCTTGAACAACCCTGTATGATTAGGGCATCACACGAGACGAGAGTAGGCGAGAATATAAAAAATCTCGTCTAGGTCTCGCCAATTCCCGAAAACTCAAGTCTCGGTCTCGTCTCGTTATCAGTTGTCTCGTCTCGTCTCGCATAATTTTGAATAACGACAATAAATATTATAATATATAGACGAAATGGTAGATAACAATTAATAATTTTCTGAAGCTATATTTATTACGCTCTTGTACATGTACACATTTTTTTTTAAATTTTAAACACTGTTAATTTCATCTTTAAAGTTTTCGCTGACCAAGAATTCAAACAAAATCATGCTTGCATCACATCATCCTTCAATGATGTACGTGTTTTTGCCTTGATCATACCTGCTGTGGAAAATAATCTGTCAAGGTACGGATGTAGCCATTAATAAATTATCGGTCATCTTGGAAATTGTATAGAAACTTTTTCATGCACTTTCCACCACTCTGAAATACAATTTTGATTCCTATTTGATCTTTCAAATGTTCTTCAAACTCAGCTTTCGAATGTTTCCAAGGTTAGGTTGATGTTTCAAAGAGGCCATCGATGTCGATACATTTTTTAGTAGAATTGGATGAATCGCTATCGTTTTCCTTGAATACCTTCCCAGTGGGTAGATCATTGAGGGTGTTTGGCGTATTCCTCATAACACACCTTGAATAGCTTCCTTTTCCATTTCTTTACCAGTTTTATTATATGTACTTCCACAGATGTATACAATATTTGTTCACATCTTCACCACAAAAAGCACAATAAAAAGAAAATTCTCCAGATGTTCAAATAGATACGAAATTTTAAAAGCATTGGTATTTAGGGGCAATAAAAGTTGTCAATTAAGTATTGAATTCATAATGGGATCAGTTTTTATGGTTGTGAATTCTATTTTTTCTTGAAAAATCATCTCAATTATCGCAAGGTCTTTAAAAAATCGTGTATTTCTAGAGCGGTCGATGTATAATATAGACAATATATATTGGTAATTCTTTTCATATTCAATTGTTTTCTGTGGGTGATGAAAAAGGTCGAGTAGTATATAAGAAAAGTTTACTGTATGTATCTGTAGTAAATAAGACGATCTTACAGGTAGAAATTTTCGAGCCAAAGAAACCATTTAAATAGTATACACGTATATTACTCAGTAGTTTATTACCACATACACTAAACCGACAGTAAAAAATCGATCTTGAAAAAAACACATTCAAACCTAAAAAATTAAAATCAGGAAGGATAGATATTTATGATAAGAGATACGTTACTACAACAAGTTATAAGAACAGTTAACAAGTTGAAATAAAAATGTGAAGAATTAATTTACAATAAAATATTTCACAGATAGTCACAAGATATTTTGTAAAATATATTGATCTCTATGTAGACCTTTTCTAATTTTTCGAATAAAAACTTCATACAAAAAATTTAACTAGACCAAAAATGACACTTTCGGGTTGCGCTGTATTTGGTCTCGTTATCGCCTATAATATTTTTCACAACTTCTCGTGTGAAGCCCTATGTATGATAAAGGATGCATGTCATTATACGTAAATGATACACGGGATATTGGTAATCCATACCGGACATTTCGGCTTTCTAGGATTCCAAGTAACGAAGTAATGAATGTTGATTTGAAGCTAAGTTTTGCACAGAAAAGGAAGAAAATCAATTAATTACTCAAAAACCGCTAGAAATAGGGCAGGAGGAAATTGATACAGAATTAATCAGGAGGCTATGTCAATTCGAAAAAAGCAATAATATATAGGGTGTTCCATTTGAAATATCAAAGTTGTTAGTACTTTTTGATATAAGCGGCAACACCGCAGTGCTGAAAATATTCTATTTCGATAGAACAGTGGTTCATAGCCAAGAAACCAAATTTTCAATAAAATCGTATGTGTTTTCCTCTAAAGTCCAGGGTACCATCGACCGTGAACCACCCAGTATATGTATATTTAGAAAATTTGTTTATAACAGTTTAAGCATTAAATGTTCCTGGAAATGCCTGATAGGTGTTTCAACAGTACGTGCTACAACTTTAATTAACTGAAAAGATTCATGCATATATTGATTCATGATATATATAAAATATTTGTATTTCTTTAAAATTTTCAAGTACATACTTCCTTAATGAACTATTTCCTAAACTTTCATATATGTATTTCCAATCCATTGAATCAAAACTGCTTAGCAATTGCACTGTCCACAAATAAAGAAGAGGGAGGATGAAAAAATGAGAAATAATGAATAATTGTGATAATATAAAATAAACTTTCTTCATTCGCCACTTTTTACGCGATAATCAGTGCCTTCCTTCAAAATATTTATTTCAAACACATGTTTCTCTGATACGAGAGATTATCTGTCAGCCATTACGATAACTCCTCCAAATTGGATAGATACTGAATACATTCATAACCCACATACTTTTAATCTTTGTGATGTCGGATAAATTTCAAGAAAGATAGGATTAATTCAAGTGATTGAAATAATATTGATCAAGTTATCAAGTCAAATAAAGCGAAATTTCGCGATTTGATCGCCATCGCCATATTGAATAGGAACCCAGTAGATGGCACTATATTTGGTTAGCAACTCAACAACGGCTCGACATATTTCGATGGGCCTTTTGTGAATAGATCTCAGAATGATAACAGAACGCGTTAGGTGGCATTGAACCACCAGTTCAATTGATCTATCGATTACATTGATCTACTAAAAAAATGTAGATCAACTGGAAAAATGTAGATATACCGAAAAAATGTAGATCTACTGGAAAAATGTAGATCTATTGGAGAAATGTAGAACTACTGGAAAATGTTGATCTACTGGAAAAATGTAGATCTACTGAAATAATGTTTTTAACGGTTCATCTCAACTACCGATTCCATTGGTCTACCGGTTCAATTAATCTACCGATTCAATGTATCTACCCAATAAATTAATCTACTGGCTCATCAAATCCCAAAATATGGACTGCTGGTCAATAGTCTTTTCTATTATATTTATCTATGAAACAATTAGAATTTTTCGATTGGAATTCTTCAGTATCTCAAATCCGCTCATCCAGTTGTCATAATTCCGCGGAAATTAAGGCAACAATTATCCAAGTAATCCGAACCACAAAACAATTTATGCAAAAACCGAAATATCAATCCATCGCCCACTTAGAAGCTATAAAAGATGTTCAACAATATCGAATATTTATTGGACGACACATAATGCACAAACACCTAATAAAAATAGCTATTATATAATAAATTGCTTGTCGATTATTCTCTCTGTAATTATAGGTATGTGATATTACAAAACATGACTTAACCATAACCTTTAGTTATGGCAGGTGGATCCAACCAGTAAGGAGAATAACAATTTTGGTCAATACTCATGCCGAAGCGGATGTTCTGATGTTTTTATTCTTAATTTACCATGGAATCATTGATGTATGGGAGAACTGGTGTGATCTGTACAGAACGCTGTAAATCGGACATGAAGAACATTCATAATTTAAATCATTTAAAAAAGATTTTAAGGTTGAAAACTGACATTTCATAGTAAACGGAATAATATTTTGTTGACGTAATAAATGTTTAGGAATATATACCGTTTTCAAAACCAAAGAACTTTCTAGAGATTCAACCAACCTTTTTCTGTAATTACCTGAATGAAAGATTTCTGTTTTTTCGAGAAATATGAAATGAATTTCTTTCAATCAATGTTCTGTGGAGCCGATTGATATATTATTTCGTGAATAAAGATTTTTGCCGCTCTTGTTCCTCGGAACAGAGTGCTTATCAGTTTGCCCAATCGTCTGTAATTTTCGAATTTTTTGATGAAAATGGTCTTGAACGATTTGGTTCGATTCACTGATCAAGAATTCGTGGTCAAAATCGATTGCGTCCGGCCGGCCCTCCGTTAACACGATAACTCTCGACGTGATTGAGCTAGGCAGTTGAAATTTTTAGAGTTGGTTTAGCAGATGAATATCTCAGTTAAGTTCGTTATTAAGTAGAATCGGCATGATGGTTTCGGAGTAACGAAAAAAAAAATTTTTTTTCACATCACAAATTTCAAATTCAATTTTTTTAAGATGCAGTTTCATCATAAGAATCCATTGTTATTATTTCCAACTCTAACAAGCTAACAATTTCGGAGACATGATTTTTCGAGTAGTGAAAACTATGCATCGAGTGTAAGTTGCAACAACCCATTCTACGAGGTTGAATCATTGCAGATTGCTCATTTAATCTTGATAAATAAATTTAATGACAATTTTTTAAGCATTAAAGCATTGAAACATTGCAGATTGCTCTTTTTTTTAATGATAATTTTTGAAGCATGTTTTTTAAACGACACTTTTTTTAAATTTAATTTCTTTCATGATGCAGTTCTATCATAAGAATCCATTGATATAATTCCCAACTTTGAGAAACCAATTCTTCCGGAGATATAATATGAGTTTCCACAAGATTTTTGGTGATACGATCCTCACAAAATTTCACACTCGTCTTCATGTCGGTATTCTACTGCAATTTGATCGGATCTATATTGGTTGAAAACAAAATTTGCACTCGGAAACCTTTCTCCGGAACATGCGCGCATAATCAACATCTCGGAAACAAGTTACAATTTTCTCAAATTTCTACTGCCACTGTTGTGGAACCCTGTCATTGGATAATAAGTGAACGGTATCGGATAATCTACAATTTGTAGTCTATAATAACTAGGTATATGAAAAAATATCGTTGCAACAATTGACCAAAACTGATTCTAATTCGAATCCCGTACCGCGAATATGTTACTTAGCATCGGAAAAAACTTAAATGCAATAATAATAGAGGTAATGAACCGGATTCAAATGGGAACCCGGCTTTTGTAATTCTGGTTTGCGTAACCGGAATGTACGAATTTCGCTCGAGCGTGTTTAACGTTTTGTATTATCGCAATTTCCCATTATGTAGAACTTAGAATATATAGATTTGAATGGGAAGGCGAGACTAATTCACTAATTCAGTCTGCAATATCTTATCACAATTTTTTGGTTCTAGGGAAGGTCTCTTCAAGCATTTAACGCTAAAAAAAGTGGGAAAGTTTGTGGACAGGGGCTTTGACGCGCTGTTCTAATTTATAGCCAGAGTAGACACCCATCCAGGTCCTGAACTCGCCCAAAAATATAATTTCTTCCCTTATTTCCAGTAATATAGAAACGATCGAGTTTGAATCTAGAACTCGGCTGTAAATTAAGCTGAAATATTAAATATTGAGAGGCGTTTTTGTGCGATGTTGTGGGGAACATCACGTTATCATTTTGCCCAAATGCCTGCTATTTTCGAAATTTTCGCCGAAAATAGTCGGTCGAAAATAGTCGATATAGGCGGGTTTATACAGCAAATAAGATAAAATAAAAAACAAATTAAAATAAAATAAGAATTAAGGGTTAAACGGATCGGTTTATACAGATAATCTAAAACAAAATAAGAAATAAGAATGAACCAATCAAATCACAGCTTTTTGACTATTTTATGCAAGTTCTATGAATTTCACTCTTTGAGCCTGCGCATTGTCATTTTCCAAACAAAATAACATAAAATAAGAAATAAAGATGAGGGTCGGCCAACTTTAATTATTATTCTTATTTTATCTTATTTCGTGTATAAACGCTCTCATAGTAACGTACATGTTTAACTTTCTCATTTTATTTCTTATTTTATTTTATCTTATCTTATTTGCTGTATAAACCAGCCTTATGTCGAATAATTCGAGGTCAAATTTGATTCTGTCGGTCCGGCCGTTGCCACGATAACTTGAGAACGGAGAGAGATAGCGACTCGAAATTGTCAGGGTAGGTGGCGCATCCAAATACGACGGACAATTACCTAAAGGGGCATAATCGGTTTCAGAGTAATAATTTTGTTTTCAACCATTACAAAACCGACCAAATCAAAACTTGGTGAATAGTTGTATAATACAAACCTAAGCACGTTTGAGAAATTTTGTGGAAATCGTATCGCTAGAAATTTATCAAAAAATATTTTTTATGTCACGATAACCTGAGATCGGAAAGAGATAGCGACTTGAGATTTTCTGGTTAGGTTAAGAATCTGAATGCGACATTGGAGTTTATTTATAGGCATAATCGGCAAGACGGTTTTGGAGTTATACCCATCTGAAAGTTGATTGTTATTTCCTCAATAAATCGAAAAATACAAAACCGATCCATTTCAAACATGGTTATTAGTTGAAGAATGCCAAAGCAAAAATTCTTGCAAAATTTCGTGAGGATCGTATAACTAGAAAATTGTTAAAAAAACATTGAAAATTTTTGAAAAATAATCTATATATCAGAAACTAATCGTCCGACATCGCTGAAATTTTGCGACAGCCTTCAGAATCTAACTCTACTACCAAGTTCCAAGTTGGAACATGATCGAATTTATATTGTTGGAGATCCGAGCAGCCTTGTGTGAGTTCAGTAGCTGGATGGGTGAGTGTTGGCTTGATAACTCTCGAACGAAAGGAGATAGCTACTTGCAATTTTCAGGGTAGGTTGAACATCTGAATGGGAGAGCTGAATTCGCTGTTGGCCATAATTGGCCCAGCGGTTTCGGAGTTACACCCATCTGGAATATTATTTCCTTGATAAATCATAAAATATTGACTCGATCGAATTGAAGCTTGCTAACTAGTTGTAGAATATCGACATGAAGACATGTGTAACATTTTGTGAGGACCATTCTACTAGAAAAATTTTAAAATATTACGAAAAAATATTATGTATCTCACGAGACCTTGAGAACAGAAAGAAATAGCGACTTCGGTTTTCAGGGTAGATTGCGCATCTGAATGCGACATTCAAGTTCGTTAATTAGCATAATCGGCCAAATGGTTTTGGAGTTATATCAATCTGAAATTTGGTTATTATTTCTTCAATAACCAAAAAAATACGACGCTGATTCAATTCAAACATTGTAATTAGCTCTAGAATGCCAACGCAAACATTTCTACAAAAACTCGTGAAGATCGTATTACTAGAAAATTCAGAAAAAAATAATTGAAAAAAAAATTATAAATCAGAAAGCATTTGTCCGAAATCACTGAAATTTTGCGAGAACCATGAATGTCATGAAGACATATTAAATTATAACATAAAATTTCGGAACAATTCACAGAGAATCATGTATCTATGGAAGATGATAGCCCTACATCAGGGTCCTGTAACGGTCTTCGAACATATGAAGTTCTGAATAATCATCGTTTGGATTGGCCAGACCTGGTTTTGAAAGAGACCTTCCAGGCCTTATGAGCTACGACATTTTCCTTTTTGAAATCAAATATTGAAGGTATGTCTAAGAACAAGAGTGAGAATGTCTTTGAAAACTAGCGGAGGCAATTCTTCTTCAAGAGATCCATGCGGCTACAGAGGAGTATATTTGTGAGAGGTTAATTATTATTTTTAATTGTTCGTTTTTCTCCTCTCGTCTTTGCATTTTTGCGTGGATCCATATTGTTGGAGACCCGAGCAGCCTTGTGCGAGTTCAGTAGCTGGATGGGTGACCGTTGCCTCGATAACTTTCGAACGTAAGGAGATATGGACTTGCAATTTTCAGGGTAGGTTGCGCATCTGGTGGGAGGGTTTTTGAGAATAATCAGTCTAATGGTTTCGGAGTTATACCCACCTGGAATATTATTTCCTCAATAAGCAAAAAAAAAAATAGACTCTGTCGAATTGAAATTTGGTAACTAGTTGTAGAATATCAACATAAAGATGTGTGTCAGATTGTGTGAGAACCGTACCCCTTGAAAATTCAAAAAAAATTACGAAAAAAAACTGGTTCAAGCTCTGTAGTAACGAGCTTCTGCGCGTATGTTCTATTGTCCATTCTACTGTATTGGACACTCTTAATCAAATTTACCATGTTCACAATATTTTGAATGAGACTTCGTGTCGATATTTTTCAACTAACTACTGCGCTTTAATCCGATCAGATCAGTATTTTTCGAGTTGTTGGGAAAACAAAATTTCAGATGGCTATAACTCTGAAACTACTGGGTGAATTTTGCCCATTAACCAATAATGAAAATCGTTGGAATTCCATACCATAGGCTCACTGTATATTTCAGGTCTATTTGTAGTGGGTTAATCTTTGAAGTAGTACAGTGAAATTTCTCATACCAATACCACCTATTTTAACTTGATATTCTGAGCAATTTCCAGTTTTCCCAGATATTAAGCAACTTCTGTTGGGCTCTCGTTCCTTCAAACCCTCCGTGGTGGAGATAATTCATAAGGCGCATTATCAATGCAAATTAGGCAAACAAAATCGCCTGTAATCGGTAGGCAGAGCACGTACCAAGTGACTATATTTACCAACAAAGATATGACACGTCATGTCTGTTTGCCTGGATTCTCACAGATAGAACAGAAATTCAGCAGTTCGATGGAAAGCACCCTAAAATCTTCGGTTACATGGACATTTCGGGGGAGGTATTACATGAGATGCTTTTATCAAATTTCAATCTGAGTGCATCTACAGGTCGATTGGAAACCATGGATACAGGCTGTTGAATTCGCAGCAGACATTGATATGAATTATAATATTAGTAATAAACATATTATACAGTGTGGTCCAACGAAAACTTAACACCTTGATTTTTCGGCTTTAAAATAAAAATGTGGAAAATCGCTTGGACCAGTCATTTTTTGATTCGAGGGAGAACAACTTTTCCGCTCTTTGCATCCCCGTAACTGCAACCCCCTAACCGGGGTGAGCACAACCCCTTGATTTTGAATTGGGATGAGGGGTGTTGCGATACCTCATTTTGAAGATCTTATTGAGTACTATCTGATCCTGAAATTTCGTTTCAAAATTTCCATCGATAACGAAATGACAGGTAAAATAGTGGATGAGTACGTACTTACTTACTGTGATTGATTTAATAAATGCTGGAAATGGACACCCTTCACTTCCAAGCAGAAATATAAGTTTTGCTGAAAACGTTCAAGTACATTTAGACCAGGGTCGATAATTTTTGAAACCGAATAAAATTATAGTAGAATGAAACCCATTGTAAAAGGAAGAGAATATAACAAAAATTATAGGAAAAATAATTTAAGGGCGATCTGAGGTCGGGAAGGGGAAGAGGCCGAGTTTTTAAAGGTAAAAAACGGTTTATCTCGATTTCCGGCAAAACTACAAATCCTATGGGGTAAAGTTGAATAGCAAAGTTGTAGGTAATAAAAAGATCTACGACTTTTGTTGTTACACTTTTTTCACATAACCTCAAAATTTATGTGAAAAATTCAAATAACCACGTTTTTGGTTTTTAATTTTCTACAAATCTTTTACAAAAAAAAATATTTTTTCACCAAATTTGGTAAAAACTTACCTTTTCATGTCCCAAATACACTGTAATTTTTGAAAAAAAGCATCCTAATTTTCAATTAAAAATTCTCACGTCAAAATATCTGCTTTTTTAAAAAAGTAGGTGGTCTTTCTATTCGTTAAAATCTCTACTTTCTGATGGTCTAAAAAAAATATACATTACTATGGTAAATTCTCCCAGAAAATGCTATGAAGTAACAGGCAGTAAGGCGCAGACCCTCATAGCCCCTTCCTCACAACTCTATGAAATAACTTTTGATGGGCTTAAATTATCCGTAGGTCACTCAGGTATACAAGTTATCTGCAGTGATCTGCAGAGAAAATTTATGCAACCCATGTCCACATACAAGTAGCACCAGCTGCTTCTGTGGATTTATTATATTCACAGCTTGTATTTTACTTATTTTACAGTGTTTTACTTATGGATTGTACTCTTTATGTGTGTGTGAATAAATTATTATTATTATTATATTATTATTATTATCTCAAAAGACCAATAAATAGGCATCTACACATATAATTTAGAGAAGATTGTACAACTTTCTCAAAATATTGTGGATATCTTATTAAATATTAACTTTATTAACTTAGCATTTTCCGAGAAAATTTACCATAGTAATGTATATTTTTTTACACCATCAGAAAGTAGAGACCCCAATGAACAAAACACCCACGTACTTTTTTAAAAAAGCAGATATTTTGTCGTGAGAATTTTTGATTGAAAGTTTGGGTGCTTTTTCGATATTAAGTCAAATTAAGGTGAAAACAAAAATATTTCAAATCCAAAAAATTACAGTGTATTTGAGACATGAAAAAGTAAGTTTTTACCAAATTTGGTGAAAAAATATTTCTTTTTGTAAAAGATAAAAATTAAAGACCAAAAACGTGGTTATTTGAATTTTTCACATAAATTTTGAGGTTATGTGAAAAAAGTGTGAATATAAAAGTTGTAGATCTTTTTATAACCTACAACTTTGCCATTCAACTTTTCCCCATAGGACTTGTAGTTTAGCCGGAAATTGAGATAAACTGTTTTTCACCCTTAAAAACTCGCCCTCTTCCCCTTCCCGACCTCAGATCGCCCGTAAATTATTTTTCCTATAATTTTTGTTATATTCTCTTCCCTTTACAATGGGTTTCAATCTACTATAATTTTTGTTCACTTTTTATCTTTTTTAAAGGCTTCGACCCTGGTCTAATTACTCATTATTCTATTTTGAGTTGACTGTGGACTTATTATGAACACTATAAAAGTAACTACACTCTTGTCCACTACAGTTTTTTGTCGTCTGACATATTATGTTTCGGAAACAAAGTTTCCATCTTCAAAGACGAAGCGTTAGAGTAACGCTTCGTCTTTGAAGATGATACTCATTATGTGACAATTCTCGAATTCCACAATAACTATCAACAAAATAATTCTAAAGATTTTCATTAAGCGTCGGACGAAGGAGTCTGATATAGACTCCGAAACGTTACGATATACTTAGTTGTTTCTTCGTTGATGTTGTTTCGTTGTTGTTTGTTAGGCAACATTGTTCAATTGATTGCGTCTGACAAATATCTTGTGTTTCTTACGCAGAAGCAAATCACAAAATAATTAATTTTTATTTTATAGATATTTTTCAGAGTTTGGGAGAGAAAACCCAGAAAAAAACCTTTCAATATCTTCATAATGGCTTTGTATAATTAATATACTTGTGCATATATTTCACAAGTCGAATAAACCCCAGGGGATTTCATTGATTTGCCGAGAAGCAAGAGCAGACGCGTTTCTGGAATCTTGGCCTTCATCTGTACTGTGTCGCTTCCCAAAAAATTCAACTAAACTGAACCGTGTTAAGTCTTTCACAGCCTCTCACTTTCATTATTACTATTATTGTACTCATAATGAAATTTAAACTGAAAATTCAATTTAACAGCCATGAGTTTCGAACACGCCATCTCCTTTATCGTAAGCTAATACTCAACCTGTAAGATCAAAGACCTATGAAGGTAATTATAAATTACACTTTCTATTAAATAAGCTCTTTCAAAAATTTTAAACTTAACAATCAGACCTTCGAATCGATATTTTACATGTTTCGCTTGTTAAATTGCGCCTTATCGAGGTAATCATCAATTGTTATTGTTCAAGTTCGAACAATGGAGGTGATGATAGGTTTACGCAATGCGGTTGGGACAATCACATTATGGAATTTTGTTCGAACTCCGAAGATGGTTCAAGCAACAGGATCTATCTCAGCTATTATACGATCTGATGCAAAATGTTATCACGAGTGTGTTTTCGAAAACGGTCTCAGACGTTTTTGTTCAACTCACTGATCAAGAATCCGTGGTCAAAATCGATTCTGTCCGGCCGTCCGGGGGACCATTAACAGGATAACTCACGAACGGAATGAGCTAGACAGTTGAAATTTTCAAAGTAGGTTTGGTAGATAAAGATCTTCGTTAAGTTCGTTATTGGGCGTTATTGGGGGTAGTTTAACGAAAATAAAGTTACAAATTCCAAATACATTTTTTTTTAAATGCATTTTCATCATAAGAATCCACTGATATAATTCTCAACTCTAACATACTAATACTTTCGGAGATATGATTTTTCTAAATTTCAATAAGTAATCGTAATTTTATGATTTCACAGAATGCTCCAAGTAAAGGATACAAAGGACTATCAAAGAAGATCTAAATTTATAAGTGGCCAATTAATTGAGAATTTGTAGATATGTGGATAATATGTTTTTAATGTGATTTTGAATTGGAAAAACAAATAACAGAATGATTAATATGTGATTTGTTTCTTGAGCCTTATGGATTCATCAACAAACAGTCGTTTCCATAAAATTATAAAATATCGAAGTTGCATCATTTATCATGACTATAATAACGAAGGTAATAATTTTACTGATGATGTGTAAACATTTTATATTTGTCGAGTTGCATGTGTTTGCAATTATATTACACTCTTAGTGAAATGGAAAACTGAAATGGTACTTAAACAGAAAACAGTGAAGTGGAGAAAATTCGTAATGATATATGCTAATCATTAGTTTAATAAAATTAGTTTCGCTTTCAGTTTTAACCTATAACTAATGAAATTGTGCGGTAAACGTACAAATTTTTATTCTTCCAAAGGTTGTAACTCGGAGTTCGCTGAACCTTCTGCGTATTTTTACTATAGCTTGATGTCATAATTAATACTAAACAATTTCAACAAAACTTCATTTGTTTAGATATAACCTGATATTTCTATGCTTTTCAATTAATAATTCAAAAAGGTCTTGTTAATAATGCGCTCATTGTAGAATTTCAATGATGAAATGTTGTGGAATGCCAACGTGCAAATTTTTGCGAAATTTCGTGGAGATCGTACCACTAGAAATTTTTTTAAAATTATTAAAAAACATTATGTATCTCAGGGACTATTAGTCCTATATCGCTCAACACCTAATTCTACAGCCAAGTGCCAAATTTGAACAAGATCAGATCTATATTGTTGGAGTTATTGAAGAAATACTGGAAACCGAGCAGCGTTGGGCTAGTTCACTATCTGGAGGGGTGACTGTTCCCACGATAACTTTCCAACGGAAGGAAATAGCGACGGGCAATTTTCAGAGCAAGTTGGGCATCCGAATACGACAGTTGTTCTTTAATGGGCATAATCGTTCAAACCGTTTCGGAGTTACATATACTCATCTGAAATTTTGTTGTTATTTCCTCCATAACTCAAAAAATACAAATTAGATCCAATTTCAACTTGATAATTACTTATAGAAGGCCGACGAAATTACTTTTGCGAGAATTTTGTCCTCAAAAATTTTATATTTCAGGAACTATGTGTCAAATTCTGCTGAAATTCCGCACAAACATTCAGGACGAATTTTATTTCGCCAATATATTCAATTTTACACATTCGATCGAATTGAAATCCCGGTAGGAAAAAGACTTATTGAATTTTTTGCGAAAGATGCGAAAACAATTATTGTTATTAATATTATTTATTTTTGAAGAGTAGAGGTTTAACCTATGAACTAATAAGTCAACAAAAGAAAAACTTAAAAAGTACTGACGTGAAGTCATGAGCATTTACACGCATGTTCTTTTGTCAATTCACGCCACACTCACCCTCACGAAACAGAGCATGAACCCTCTGTTTATATTTTTATAAATATGAAAATAAAACATTGAAAAAAATTCAAGAGCCTGCAAAATAGATCAATAAACAATAATCCGTGGTCCAAAAATTTTTATCGCGATTTTTCAATTAGTTATCCATAAGTTAGTTAACAATATTTAGTATCACGGACATTAACATTGCAAGTGCGATAATTGTTAAACTATTAATCTGTGAATTTTTTCCTTTCCCAGAGCTATTTTTCAAGGATCTTAGAATAGATTCCAGTTGTAAAAATTTAAAAATTGATATTTCTCGTTTTTTCATTAACAATTTACTTAAATGAAAAATTATAAAGCTTCATTAAATATTTTTTCTCATAATATTACTATTGATCCGTTTTCTTACGATTAGAAGCTACTTAAAAATGATTTTTAATAATTTTATCTCTTATTGTTATTATAAACAAATGGGTTTTTCATGTGATAATAAAATTTTTTTTTTGATAATACATTCCCTTTCTTGAAAAAAAATTTATTGCTCAATAACGCATTTGTTGAATAACAATCATTTTACCACTTGTAAGGAAAATTAAGGAACCATTTTTGATATTTGAATCAGTATTTTCTTGGTCTAGGATATTAAAAAAATCGATTATTATTTAAATTTTGATTGTTCATTTAATGAACAGTTTGTTATAAATAAATGAATTATCTCTTTCCATTTTTTTTTATATTTAGAAAAACAAAAATTAACATGTATTATCTTTTTTTGTATTTATTTATATTTTATATTGAACTTTCAATTCCCCTTTTTTTTAATAATACATGGTTTTTTTTGTTTCTTAATAGAAGAAGAGATAATTCATTTTTTCATGACTAATAATAATCGATTTTTTTTAAATATCAGGGACCAAGATAAATAATGTTTTTAAAAAAATGGTTCCTTACTCTTCGTAACAAGTGATAAAGAAATTTTATTTAACAAATGCGTTCAGAATTTTTTCTTAAGAAACAGATTTTTTTTAATCATAATTATTAACAAGGATTATGTTTTAAAAACAAAGTTCCAGTTATCTCATAAATAACGCATTTGTTTATAACAATTTTCTAAACAAGAGGAGATACAAATTATTAAAAATCAATTTTTAAGTAGCTTATGCTTTAAGTAGAAAACGGATCAATAGTACTATTATAAAAAAAGTTTTTCTTCTAATGTTTAATTTTAATAACAAAACGAAAAATAACAATTTACTGTTTTTTTCAGGAATCTTCCTCCTCTTTTTTAATCTTTTTTCAAATTTGAATTATCTCAAATAGTTTTTGAGATATTGGCGAAAAACCAAACCCCCTTCTTTTTTTTACTCAATTGTTTATAAGTATTGCAATTTTTCGAGTGGCCTTGGCATTTTCTCAAAAACTATCTACATGCCATTTCGAATCGAATCACACCCCAATCATAATTTTCGGAGAATAAGCAGAAAATTTCAACAAAAGCACATGTTGACTAGACTAACAGCCTAAACTCAACTGAGATCCAGGACAAACGGATATTCTTCAATCACTTCAAAGGATGAAAAGTTAAAATCATATTATTTGCACTACAACCATGTGATTCATGAACACGAACAATGAAAATATAGTGTTATAAACAAGTCAACTAAATCCCTCACCTTTCAATGTTTGAAAAAATAAGAATCAACGGTTGGAGTTGTTTTCACGGAAAGTACCAACATAAATATCCTCTTCTTTGAAATGTCAACGCCAAAAACGTATCTTACCATTTCGAAGCATCTAGTAGTAGAAATGAACTTTCAGAAATATCATCATTGTGCTCAATTTGGAACAAGGTTAATCGAACTCTAGAATGAACTGTCTTACTCACTAACAAACGATTTTCGCTTAATTTTCCGACAAAACAAGACGCGATGTCCCGCTCAAGGAGCAGGTTGCGAGGGAAAAATAAGCTATAGATCATCGACCCGATGTTTTGCTAAATTGGAATTGGCACTCTCTGTTCATGTTCGTTCTTTGCTTTCCCCATAATAATTCCTGAGGGACATCGACTCAATTATTTTTGTTCGACCTAAAATACACAAAGTTATTATCTGAACATCTGAAATGTTAGTTCAAAATATCTGATCAACACAACTTTCTTGGGGCTCTGGTTCCTCGGAACAGTACTTATCAATTAGCCCAAATGTCCGTAATTTTCGAAATTTTGGCTGAAAATGGTCTTAAACGAATTGCTTAGACTCACTGATCAAGAATCCGTGGTAAAAATTGATTCTGTCCGTCCGGCCGGCCGTAAACACGATAACTCTCGAACGGAAGGAGCTAGACAATTGAAATTTTCAGGGAAGGTTTGGGAGATAAATATCTCGAAGTTCGTTACTGGGCATTCGAGGTGATTTCGGAGTAACGAAAACAAAAAGTGTAGTTTCATCATAAGGATCCATTGATATCATTTTCAACTCTAACAAGCTAATACTTTCGGAGATATGATTTTTCGAAATTTCAATAATACATCGTAGTTCTATGTATTCACAGAATGCGAATTCTGTATGTCTGTGTTCACTGTTCATAAATGTCATCTTATCTTTTACTTATATTAGTGTTCTGTGATCTTATTTAGCTATTAGAGACATGTCAATTAGTTTGAAAATATTTTCTGTTGGAAAACAAGTATCCGATTCTTGAAATTGTAAATATATAGGACTGTTTTGAAACCAAAAATAATATTGGCTGGTTGCATATTGAATAATTTATGTATAAATATTGGGGATGATGTTTCAGAAGATTTAGAATTGGATCATTTTAATGATGTAGTTTATGAAGGCAATAGTAAAGAAGAACATAATCGAATCATCAAAAGAAATTATTGTTCGTTGACCACTGAGGTTAATATTACCTTTTACTTCCTTAAGTAGTGAAACATGTTCCTATATACAGTATTTTCATAATGTTACTAGCAAAAAAATATTCCAACTTGATAAAATCTGTAGTATTGAGAATATTGGGATAATTTCAAATGGGTATATCGCTGAAACTATGCTGCTGATTTTGGCGATTCACGAATTCTCCAAGAAACATACCCTTGATGAATATTTAAATCCGATTAAATTTGACTACAGATTCTTCATCAGTAAAGACAAAGCACACCAAGGTGCATTAAGGAAAATTCCTTCCTCAAGTTCAAAAGTAAATTAATACTGTATCAATGACAGGTGCTAAGTGGCAAATATATAATCTACTACGTCAATAGATTAGCACAATTAGTGGAACGATACTATTTTGTTTCCTCATTTTATTACCGCTGCGATGATTTTTCAACTAAATGTTTGCTGAAATAAATATTGAAGGACGTATGGATTATTCAGAGGATATTGATTTTCTTATGAAAATATATATGATTTCATAAGTTCCTTAAAATCATTGCATGTCATCTTGACATACAGTCAAGAAGGTATCGGGGTTTGATCATTCCAAAGGCCTGCTTAAAATGTTTGAAATTTTGGCAATTGACTTAATAAGGGCAAGGGGTGTAAGAGTCGCTTTCTGTAGCAAATATTTTGGGTTTCTGAGAACAAAATGACATTTCAGAGGGGTTTAAACATGAACATGAAAATTGAATTTGACATGTCACTCATAGGTAGATAAGATGACATGAATGAACAGTGAACACAGATAGAATTCGCATTCTATGAAAATATATAAGTACGATCTATTATTGAACTTTTGAAAAATCATATCTCCAAAAGTATTAGCTTGTTAGAGTTGAAAATTAAATCAATCAAACTTGTCCATCATATTGGGATGCGCGACCTACCCTGAACATTTGAATTCGCTATCTCATTCCGTTCTCAAGTTATCGTGGCAACGGTCGGCCGGCCGATCGGACATAATCAAATTTGTCCTAGAATTCTTCATCAGGTAGTCGAACTCAATCGTTTGAGACCATTTTCGGCAAAAAATTCGAAAATTACACACATTTGGGCAAAATGATAACGCGATGTTCCCCAGAACATACGCGCAAAAAGAGGGGTAATCCAAGTCTTCTCCACAAGTATTATAGAATTTATTCAAACAAAAAGCAGTTAATCAAACATGTTTCGATCAAGAGCTCTGATCATCATCAGTGGTACACTACAAACAAAACACCTTGTGTATCGCAAATAGGTTACAAGATGAAATTCAAAACAAAAGAAAAAGTGAAGTGACTTTTGCTTCATACATACTGAACGTCCCACCATAAAGCTTATCAGAGACATTTTTCATGGTATATTTGGCTCTGTCGAACATTGGGAAGAGATCTCCGTATTCAATAGTGTTTAACATTTTTACTGTTGAGTATGTGTTCAGCTTTTGTTTTAAATTTCATTTTGTAACACATTTGCCATACACAAGGTGTTTTGTTTGTAGTGTACCACTGATGATGATCAGAGCTCTTGATCGAAACGTATTTGATTAAATGCTTTTTGTTTGAATAAATTCTATAATACTTGTGGAGAAGACTTGGATCCCCCCTCTTCCTTAATCATTATATCATAATATACTGTTTTCGCTGCACGCTTTAATCATGCGATAAAATATCAAACCAGAACACGGACGCACCTCGTACATCGACAGAACAAACAAACACATCACGGGTATAGAGGACAGATTCTCAAGGAAGTTGTTTGGCATCATTCTAAAAAGAAACCTTTCAATTTACATATCGATATCCAGGTTGACTTACAATTAATTGATAGTGACAAGTGAAGAGCGATACTCGTTTCATCCTTTTGCGCTCCTTTCTAGCGACCCAGATAGAGACGGGTCATCGCGAAGAAGAAAATACATCCGAATGACGTTACTGCCATTGATAGCATTGAACCCTAACGAAAATTTGTAATGTTTATCGCATCAATTAGCATTGTTTATCGTTGATAAGGACAGGCGAAGATTTTGTTTGTAAACTGGTCGAAAGGTTCGCGGACTTTAATTCTCGTGCTGGCTTACATTCTGTAGGAACGAGGTGAATTTGGTTTAATCACAATATGATTGACAGTTTATCGTCCGGTTGAAACCGGCTCCGTTGAGTTCATAGTTCAGTAACTGGCGTTATTCTTTAAAATGAAAGTAAACACAACCAAACTCATCTAGGTCTAAAAACGTAAATGATCATCGATGGAAAAATTCCAGGACAGTAATCAGAAATCTCGAATGCTACAAAACGTTAAAAACCCATTATTTAATTATCGCATAAATTATGAATCCTAGGAATAGTATCTAAAAGTTTGTTTTTATTACCTACTTAACACAAAATATATTAAACCAATTCAATTCAAACATGGTAATTATTTGTAGAATGCCGAAGCGCAAATTTTAACGAAATTTGGTGAGGATGGAATCACTAGAGAAAGATTTTAAAAAATCATTGAAAATCTTTGAAAAATATCCTATATCTCAGAAACCGTCCGTCTGATATCGCTGAAATTTTGCAGAAGTTTTCAAAACTTAACTTCACAGCCAAGTTTCAAATTTGAACACAATCGGATCTATATTGTTGGGGATCGGTTGGGTATAATCGGCCAAACGGTTTCTGAGTTATATCCATCTGGAATATTGGTTTCTCGATAACAATCCGATGGAATTGAAACTTGGTAAGTAGTTGTAAAATACCGACGCAAAGAAGTTTGGGAAATTTTGTGAGGATTAAAAAAAAGTTATTAAAAAATATTATTTATCTCTCGATTATTTGAGAACGGAAAGACATATCAACTTGCAATTTTTAGGGTGGGTTGTGCATCCTAATGCGACATTTGGTTAAAATGCATAATCAGCCTAATTGATTTGGAGTTATCTCGGAAAATTCGATTTTTTTGTATGAAACGCTCTAAGTAAAATTGTTTGAAATTACAATTTACAGTACAGAAGTATAGAAAATTTTGTTTTAACCTAATTTTTCGACATTTCGTCGACTTTTCTCAAATCTGTGATCATAGAAAATAATTAACTGAAGTTGAAATTGAACTAACGATGGATATTCATGACAAAATTCAATTTCAATAAAAAATCTCACTATAAATTGGCAATTTGCAGCAATATTCGCAATCTTGGGATTCTTGGACTTGAATGTGAAATTGATAGAATTTAATGACAAAAATAAGAATATGAGCAACTTTGCACCAGAATGAATCTACTTTTGAGGGAAAATTCGAACAAATGTCGAAAAACTAAGTTCAAGCAAAATTTACTAGTTAAAATCATATTCATGCTGTCACAAATGTCTTGTAGTCACCGAAAAAAAAATCCATTATGTAATTATTCAATTTTTAAAAATGATATGAGCAAAAAAAAGAAAAAAAATTGGTGGTTTTCCCACCTGAAATTTGGCATATGAACCTAAATAGTTATTTCAAACTAGTTTACTTAAAGCGCTTCACAAAAAAGTTCGAATTTTTCAAGATAATGAACAATTTTGTCTGAAATTGGCGATTTCCGCTCAAATCGGAAGTCTCAGGTGGCCAAGTTTTATATTGGCGCTCTTGTTCCTCGGAAGAGAGTGCTTATCAATTTGCCCAAATGTCTGTATTTTTTATAATTTTTGAAGCACCAACTTTTTGTAATTAATAATATTCGGAAAGATTAATAAAAAAGAAAAGTCCCTCTTGCGGCGGAGTTGTTGGGAAGCACTGTATAACCTTATTGAAATTTTAGCCGAAGAATTTAATCTGAATAACATGTCACTGATTTTAATCGTCTTCAGTCAACAAAATATATATTTAGTTCACGATAAATGCTACTTCAATAGATGATATTATAAAAATAGAATTCTCATTCCGAACGAATATAAATAATACATAATTTTGTGTAGACATGTTGTAGATTAAACCTTTCTTAACCTATGATCTCGGAGAATTACGTGTTTGATATTTGCTTTTAATCAGAAATGAACATTTGTCACCCTAGAATTTCACGTTTGGAAAATGGATGTGTCAGTTATGTCAATATTTTCAAAACAACCATGTTATTCAGGGGAACTGGTTGGTTTGAATTATGAGTGTATTTGTGTTCATCGTAGGTGTGTGATGAATTTTTTAACGAAATACTTCGGCTACTATCCACGTGTATAAAGGTGGTCCAGTTTTCAATGAGCATAATTCAGAGAACGATAGAGCCACGAAAAATAATTGTAGTTTGTTCTATGGTTTATATTCGCGAAACGCTTCATTAAGTAAATGCAGTTTGGTTTGTAAGGATCGGATTTATAAATTGTTAATAAATCAACAATTTCAGAGCGTTCTGCCAATAGAGTTTCGAAATGAGTTCGTATAATTTTTATACTTATATATACTAACTGACAAAGAAACTGCAACAACCAGAAGGAGCCGTTCAAATTTTAATTTTTTTTTGGTAAAACATAGATAGTATAGCTAGCAGTGAATGATTGAAATTTGAAGAAAAATAACGAAGGATTTACAATTTTTTTTAATAAATTTGTTAATAATATTTTTGTCCACCGCTATTATCTATAAACTCCCCAACACCTCTTGGAATTGATGCAATAAGATGGTCTATTTCTTCTTGAGGGATACTATCCCAAGCTACCTCTATTTCATGTCTCAGACCCGCCAAAGTCCGTGGGGGCTGGCGTAAATTTCCAAGCCTTCTACCCATGATGTCCCAAACATGCTCTATGGGCGAAAGATCGGGGGATCTGGGCGGCCATGGCAAAAGATTCACATGGATCGCTTCAAACAAGTTCAAACTAACTCTGGCAACATGAGGTCGAGCATTATCTTGCTGAAATATTGGATTCTCGAGCCGGTTAAGGTAAGGGAGAACATATGGCTTCACCATTTCTTGAAGGTAACGCAGTGCTGTCATTTTACCTCGAATAAAGACTAAAGGTGACCTACTTGCATGTGTAATAGCACCCCATACCATAATACCTACTGTCCGGCGTACATGATGCTCAATATGAAACTGAGGTTCACGTCTTTCTCCCCGACGTCGTCTAACCCTTCTTCGGCCATCATGTGCATCCAAGGACAATCGAGATTCATCAGAAAAGATGCTGACGACCTGATGCCATTTCACATTCCAATGTTCACCTTCTCTGCACCACTGTAATCGTTGTCGGCGATGCTCAACCGTCAGAGGTAACACAAGATGGGGTCGATAATGCTGCAGTCCAAAATACCTTATCCGGCGGTAAACCATTCGGACAGTTACAGGATGGCCTTGTTCTCCTAACCACTCATCAGCCAAAGATCGAGTTGTCGCAAATCGGTCTCTAATAGTCATAAGTCTTAGACTTCGATCTTGAACTTCATTCGTGCCCCTTCGACCCTTCTTCGATTTTAGGCATTATCAAACCACGCTTCGCAACATCTCATAACAGTAGTTGGATTTCTGTTCGTACGGTTAGCGATTTCTCGAAATGACAACCTCGCCTCCCGTAGACCAATAATTCGACCTCTTTCAAATTCACTTAGCTGGCGATAAATTCCACGTACACGTGCTCTAGGCAGTTTAGCAACAACTAAACATCGACTTTGGATTTCCTCGAACAGCTGGTTTGTTGTAAATTTTAAAAAATTTGCAAAAAACGACTACAATCGTAAGTACCAACAAATGATTTTTTCTCCAAATTTTAATCATTTACTCCTTACTATTCTATCTATGTTTTACCAAAAAAAATTCAAACAGCTCCTTCTGGGTTTTGCAGTTTCTTTATCAGTTAGTATATATACTATTAAAGGGTTCTCTGTCTGGGTTTCCTCTCACAAACTCTCAAAAGTATCTTTAAAATAAAAAAAATTATTATTTTGTGCTTTGCTACTGCGTAAAAAACACAATAGATTTGTCAGAAGCAATAAATCTAACAATGTTGCCTAACAAACAATAACGAAACAACATCAACGATAATACAACTATATCGTAACGTTTCGGAGTCTATATCAGATTCCTTCGTTCGTCAATCAAGAAAACTCCGAAACGTTACGAAATAGTTGTTTCATCGTTGATGTTGTTTCGTTATTGTTTGTTAGACAACATTGTTCGATTGATTGCTTCTGACAAATCTGTGATTTTTAGGCAGAAGCAAATCACAAAATGATGAATTTTTCATTCTATAGATATTTTTGAGAGTTTGGGAGAGAAAACCCAGAAAGAAACCTTTTAATAATGAACATACCTTTACTTGTATATTTGTATACACCCATTGCGACACCCTATTTGCAGAACCTTCTGAACTTGTTGATTTATTAACAACGGTATCAGCCATTTCTCAATAACAGAATTTGCGAGGAAAAATATTATTCTTGTATTATCAGTGGCCTCCGTACCAGTAAATAACTGGATATTTGCAAACGAAGAATTATACCGTGAGCGTCAAAACTATGGAATTATGGATTTATTTTCCCCACTTTCGGGAATAACGAAAATGGTTTTGTAGGTCAAAATGATTTATTTTTTAAGGAGCAATTCCCCTTAATTCTTATTTTTCCACCATTTTTTACTTTTTTGTCACTTTTTTCATTTTTGCACGCATGTTCTGGGCAACATCGCGTTATCATTCTACCCACATGCCTGTAATTTTCGAATATTTTGCCGAAAATGGCCTCAAACGATAGGGTTCGACTCCCTGATAAAGAATTCGAGATCAAATTTGATTCTGTCCGGCCGTTGCCACGATAACTTGAGAACGAAAAGAGATGGCGGCATGAAATTTTCAGCGTAGGTGGCGCGTCCCAATACGACGCACAAGTTCGTTAATGGTCATAATCGGCCCAATGGTTCCCGAGTAATAATTCTGTTTTCAACCAATACAAATCCGATCGAATTGAAACTTGGTGAGTAGTTGTAGAATGGAAACATAAACACGTTCATGAAATTTTGTGAGCCTCGTTTCACTAAAAAATTAAAAAAAAATAATGGCCCGATAACCTGAGAACGGAAAAAGATAGGAACTTGAAATTTTTAACTAAAGTTGTGTTATTAGTTGCAGAATGCCAACGCGAAAATTCTTGCCAAATTTTATGAGGATCGTATCACTAGAAAATTAATAAAAAATTTATTAATCCAATAAAAATGATCACGGCAAGTTTCCGAGATTTAGTGAATGAAAAACACTCAACGCAATGTTTTGCGACCTGGTTCGTGGAGTTACGTCCGAAAATTAGTTCAAACTTCGAAAAAGCAGTACATAAAGACACAAATTATACATTTCGAAAAGAAAGAAGTGAAGTTTGAAATGGATTTCCCAGCGGATGCAACTTTAACCATGAAATATAAGTGAAAAGGATTTAAACATTGATTAGAGATCATTATCTCATAATGATGGTTTCCGCGAGGCAAAATTACATTTTTATGTAGGAATATTAATTAAATATATTAAAATAACTCTTTGTGGTTCTCTCCTCGATGATTTCTGATCAGGCAAACTTTCCACGGGACTGTTTGTAATTGTTCCTTCAAACCACGTTCTCAATTTTTATTGTTAGAGCTGATTAATTATTGCAATCGGATTTGAAGAAGAATCCTTGAAAATCTACGTTTATATAATGAAGGATTTATTGTTTAGGATTCAGAAGACGTCAAATGTAGTTAAATTCGAAATCAAAATATTATGTAAACATGTTCATCCAATAGGAGTTGTCAAATACATAGTTTAATTTTAGTCACCTTCAACAATTCAACTCATTTATAGTACCTCGGATTTACAGCATTGTTATAAATCATATACACAGGGGATGAGCAATGAACACCTACACAAATTGTCTGATTTGTACCACTCATTCTGCTAGCCTTCTGCAGAGCCTTGGCTCTGAGGATTGAGGATTGAGATCTGGCCGGCCCACGTGTACTGTTCTTAGGCCAGCTAGTTAAGGACATTTGCATATTACATGTTCGGCTGTTCTCTACTTCGATTGCTGACTTACCCATTCGGTAAAATAGTATATTCTAAAACAAGTTGCGGAATGGGCTCCTATTCCAACAAGATTGCGAAATACGAAAACGAGCGACGAAGGAACGAACGCATGAGTTTTGGAATTGCATAATTGTATTAGACGATATTTTTCATATTTCAGGCCAGTTTTGTAAATTACTGTTGAAATTTAATGAAAAATTTGGATAATACATTCTAGTGAATTTTGCATTGTATCTTGGCAGTTGGTGTGACTGTTACGAATGTTGACAGATTACGGAATTTGAATTTAAATCGTAGGGCATGGAGATCAGATTTTAAAACAGTTTCCTAATAGCATAAATCATTCAAAATTGGGAAATCTCTAGTACCTTATTTTTTAAGTAATCATTAAAGGATACTGTGGGAGGTATATTCATTATTGAAAGGTTTTTTTTCTGGGTTTTCTCTCCCAAACTCTGAAAAATATCTATAAAATAAAAATTAATTATTTTGTGATTTGCTTCAGCGTAAGAAACACAGGATATTTGTCAGAAGTAATCAATTGAACAATGTTGCCTAACAAACAACAACGAAACATCAACGAAGAAACAACTATATCGTAACGTTTCGGAGTCTATATCAGACTCCTTCGTCAGACGCTTAATGAAAATCGTTAGAATTATTTTGTTGATAGTTTTCATTAAGCGTCTGACGAAGGGGTCTGATATGGACTCCGAAACGTTACGATATAGTTGTTTCTTCGTTGATGTTGTCTCGTTGTTGTTTGTTAGGCAACATTGTTCAATTGATTGCTTCTGACAAATATCCTGTGTTTCTTACGGAGAAGCAAATCACAAAATAATTAATTTTTATTTTATAGATATTTTTCAGAGTTTGGGAGAGAAAACCCAGAAAAAAAAACCTTTTAATACCTTATTTTTTGATGAAAATAAAACTTTTCCTCTCAACTATTATTTCACTATATCTAGATTATATTATATTGCCAATTGACGTGTGTTGAAATTTGATAGGATCCAATGTCAGTGCTGACTATACCACAAAACGAAAAATATAACTAGAAACAATGCGGGAACTGATTTTAGTGCTGTAATGAGCCCATTATGATACTGAAATAGAGAATAGTACCTATATTGTATAATTAGTGGGAAAAGCATAATATTCCCAAACGACTGTGATAATTACCAGACGCGGAGCGTAGCGACGAGTCTGGTAACACAAGAGTTTGGGAATATTATTCTTTTCCTACACACGCACGCTACAGCAGTGCGGTATAGTTATTTTCCTAACAAGTGCGGAAAGTGATACTTTCCCGCACGCGACTGCCGTTGACCCGAACGACGCGAAGTGGAGTTCGGCAAACAGTCAAGTGCGGGAAAGACACTTTCCGCACGAGTTAGGAACAATATTTTTTCTACGACCGCACAAAGATTCAAAAAGCACATTGAAAATACATATTTTATTTCAACATACAAAACATTTCATGAAAATCCACTATTTATTTATTTACTATTAATATTAATGTTGAAAACACAATTTGTTGCATTCTGCAAATGCGTCAGAATAGCCGGTCCAGAGTAATTTGTTGGTGGTAACTGGCTTTTAAGAGTAACACTCGTGGATTGCAACGTGCATGAAGATGACGGAGACGGCATCGGTTGCAAGTTGCCAGTACGAGAAAGAATTTTATTGGAAATGGTTTTTTTTCTGTTCTACTGAGTCCTCCAAATAACCCTCAGCAACAGCAGTTGACTTCCAGCCTCCAAGACGTTTTATGTTGGTTATCCCTTCGCCTGAATCTGCTAGAAACGTTGCCGAGGATCGTCTAGAACTGTGACCTGTGTAACGTTCTGGGTTAGGTAGGCCTAAGTAGGAAGCGATCTCTGTCGGCATTTTACCGAATGTGTTTATGCCTACGCACTGAACAGAACATTTGCCTTTTTTGTAATTGATAAAAAAACGACGGTGCGTGGTGGTAGTAGGCCGTAAATTTGCATACTTTCTATAGAGCTTCAAAAAGGTTCCATTATTTATGTCTTCAGATATAACAAAGGATCTTGAGGTATGGTTTTTCGAATCGGAAATTTTCACAATAATTAGGTTTCCTTTATCTTGAATATCGTCAAGCGTGATTTTCACAAGCTCCGCTCTGCGAAGAGCACCGGCTAAAGCAAAAATGGTACCTACTTTAATCATAAGATATATCTCATCAGGGGCTAGCATAAACTTGGATATGTCTTCTTTGGTAAAAATCTGCGCTTTCTGTGGTCGGAAACCAACATTTTGCTTTCTTAGGAACGATGTCAATTTATGAAACTTGCTTATGTCCAGGTTTTGTTTTATTTTAACTAAACGTTTCACCATCGAGTAACGCAACCATAGGGTATTGGATTTCAGTACCTTACTCAGCTCGGAAAAATACGTCAAAAAAACCTCTTCTCTGAAGCTATTCACTCCTTTCTCCTTACACCAGTTTAAAAAGTGGTTGTATTGCTGTTCATATCTTTCTCGTGATTTACTTGGTAACAGGTCTGAATTTACCTCATCTGCGGCCTTTAATATTGCTTCTGGGAGCTCTTCGTCTGACGAATCCATTAAAATATGGCTTTTATTGAAAGTAATTTGAAAAATGCCAGAATCGGACACTTTAGTCGAATTTAAGCGAATAACCGGAACAGTGCGGTTAAGACCAATCCCTTGCTATTAAAACCGATCGGTTATGTTTAGCAAGGGATTGGTCTTAACCGCACTGTTCCGGTTATTCGCTTAAATTCGACTTTCGACAACGCTTCGATTTGAAACTTTGACGTCTTGATGACAACTTGGTTGCCATAATAAATATTTGGTTACCACACCAAACCATTTGACTCAGCTTAGTTTGATTGTTATGAAAAATGTATAGGGTATATAAAAGTATCGCAATTTCTTCATTCCAATGAATGAAAAATAGTATGGGTTAGATTGAATTTTAAAACTTATATTAGTTTGAATAGTAATATACAGGTGAAATCCATGAAATGTACATTCAATAACGATAAATTGACATATTTTACTTTCCCGCACTAGTGCGGGAAAGTGAGTTTTCCCACACTAGTGCGGGAAAGTGACACTTTCTGAACTAAAATGAGTGCGGGAAAGTGGGTTAAAACGCACGGTCGTAGAAGAAGAATATTACCGTACTGTTATTTTCTAATTGCTTAGCAACTGCCCACTATTCTGGAATGTTGAGCTTTGCGCATAGAAAACAGGTCAAAATAGTGTCATTTTTCCCACGATCAAAGAAAAAAGATACGACAGTACCCTGTCAACAGTACTACAATATGTAACAGTTACAGCAGTTGCTGTTTGGTGTAGTACGTAGATAATACTACGAATCTTTTCGCTTGCTAATGTCCTGGTATAACACTCCAAATAGTTGTTTTATTTTCCAACTCGCATTACTGGATGACTGTCTAGAAGTGGGCTTTTTCAATCCCACAGAAGGGTTCTGGTTCAAAAGGTGTTGGTCTATTTTCGCAAGGTCACCAGCCTTTTCGTTTCATTCAATACCACAATGTCCTGGCACCCCTGACACCTTAATGCCTCTGGCCAGTTGCTTTATGAAATCACGACATTCCAAGGGTAGCAGAGAAGCGATGGGTTATGAATAGCACAGTTTTATAATTTCATATTCTTCACAGTTATTTCTGTATTTCACTTATTTCTATTCTAGTTTGAGTTCACTATGACCTGATTATGAACATATGACTCCGAAACGATGTTTCCATCTTCTGAGACGAATCGTTACTAAAGCATGCTATCAATTTTTAAGTGTTCCTAAGTACAGTTTATTGGAATCTTTCAACAATTTAACAGAATTTCTGGAATTTGAGTTGCAGCTGTTAAAACCTGTTTTGCAACAGCAGATTTATCGATGTTGTTGTTCCGAATATATACCGTATGAGAATGTTTCTGGTTATTTCCCCGATGGAGCACTTGTTGCAATCTGAACATTTGATTTCATATACACACGATTTTAACATGTCTGGAGTTTTATCGAATGTATTCCCTAGATGTTGTATAATTTTTGTAGAAGTATTGAAAGCCAGTATTATATAAAACTTTTTGAACTTTTTTGAAAATATTCTGTAGGTATATATTCTTTATTTTTGAAAATGTTAATATAAGACTGGCTTCCAAAACTTCGACGAAATAACTTCAAGGAAATACTTTCGATACAACTCTGGACAAGTTAAAATCGGGTATATATGAAATTAAATGTTTAGATTGCAACAAGTGTTATGTCAATAGAACAAAGACCATACGGGATACATTCGGGACAATAACATCGATAAATCGGTTGTTGCAAATCTGGTTTTGACAACTGGCCACTGAATTTCACAAAATTCTTTCAAATTTTTAAAAAAGTCCAATAAATTGTACTACTTGAGCTACGGAAAATCTAATTACAGATTCGTGATCTGCGTCCTCGATTTAGTGAATAACCAAAGCCACGTCGATCTAATCGGAAAATTGTAGATTTTGTATGTGTTGGATACTAGAGAAAACTTATTGGCGTTTGACGGATTCGCTCATTTCCTAATATTTTCCGAACGGATAGAGATACAGAGGAAATAGATACATAAATCTAAACGTCGTCCACCGACCAATAATCGGGGAAAATTTGGTTATTGAGATGTGAAAATCATAGATTTGGGACGGGAAAGAAGAAGTGCCGACCCAAAAAATTTTTTCCATGCTATATCGATACGGAGCTCGTGTCTAACTAAATCGACGTCGCTGATCACGAATATGGAATTAGATTTTCCCTAAGTGGCGTACTTCGGGAAAATTTTCACTTAGAGTGAAAAAATGGACGAAAATAGGTCAATTTTGGAACTTTACACCGCCCAAAAAAATCGGAGTAGGGGGTTGCTGATTTTTTCCGTCATATATGGATCCTTTATCTACTGAATAATCTGAACAATAAATGTCCAGGTCATACGCTTCGGAAATTATGATTTTTTTCCCAAGGGTTTATTTTTCGGAAAATTCTTTCCGCGATATTTCCTCGGAAATTTATTTTAATAAATATCTGATCGTAGATTCGGAATCTACGGCCCCGAATCTATAAGAAAAATTGCCCGTTTCATAGTTTTGCGTCAAAAAATTTTTCTCGAAAAATGGAATTTTTTTAAGGCTATGTATTAAAAAATTGCCAAAATTCGACCGGTCTCCGATTTCGATGCAAATTACGTCATTTACTAATTCGGGGCCGTAGATTACGAATATATGATCGGATTTTTCATTAGAGAATTTTCCGCGGAAATATCGCGAAATGAATTTTCCGAAAAACAGACCCTTGGGAAAAAGATCATTAAATCCGAATAGTACGGCCTGGACATTTTCTGTTCAGATTATTCAGTAGATAAAGGATCCATATATGACGAAAAGAATCAACAATACCCTACTCCGATTTTTTTGGGCGGAGTAAACTTCCAAAATTTACCTATTTTCGTCCATTTTTTCACTCTAAGTGAAAATCTTCCCAAAGTACGCCACTTAGGGAAAAACTAATTACATATTCGTAATCAGCGACCTCGATTTAATTAGACACGAGCTCCGTATCGATATACCATGAAAAAAATTTTTTGGGTGAGCACGTTTGACCCGGAATCGAAGGAAAAATCTTCTTTCCCGTCCCAAATCTATGATTTTCACATCTCAATAACCAAATTTTCCCCGATTATTGGTCGGTGGACGACGTTTAGATTTATGTATCTGTTTCCTCTGTATCTCTATCCGTTCGGAAAATATTAGGAAATGAGTGAATCCGTCAAACGCCAAAAAGTTTTCTCTAGTATCTAACCCATACAAAAGTCTAGAATTTTCCGGTCAGATCGCCACGGCTTTGGCTATTCACTAAATCGAGGGCGTAGATTCCGAATCTGTAATTAGTTTTTCCGTATCTCGATTAATTTTGGTAATATGGCGAAAAATCCGACTAATTAGTCCATTTTCCGGAGGTAGGGCCAGAAATTGCGACTTTTTTCGTCATTACTCCGAATCGAGATACGGAAAATCTAATTACAGATTCGTGATCTGCGTCCCCGATTTAGTGAATAACCAAAGCCGCGTCGATCTAATCGGAAAATTGTAGATATTTGTATGTGTTGGATACTATTTGCGTTTCATTTCCTAATATTTTCCGAACGGATAGAGTTACAGAGGAAATAGATACATAAATCTAAACGTCGTCCACCGACCAATAATCGGGGAATTTTGTTATTGAGATGTGAAAGTGTTCTATTGCCCATCCTCCTATTCTCCTGTATTGGACACTCTTAATCGAATTCGTAAAATAGTGAAGAATAGGTAGTGGAATATTTTTGTTATACATGCTGCATTAAAAACTAAGTCATAAGAATTGAATCAGTAGATACATTTTCTCAAATAATGTCATTGAATTTCAAGCAGCAGATGAAAACAAAGTGCAGCAATGTATTAGCACCTTGTGTAACTTTTTTCCTAAGCCAACTCTGGAAAAATGGTCAATGAAAACAGTATTCTATTTGACGAGTAGTTTGTATACATATTATTCTGAAACAAATTGTCTAATATTATACAGCGATATTAACACACACTTCCGGTTATACCAGGATTCATTAGATATTCCAAATGGAATACCATGCATATTTTATCAATCCTGCAATCATAACTTATTTTGGTCACAACAAATAAACCATTTTGATCGAATCTAATAGATTACATAAATCGAAAAAAGATCCGAAGGCTCTCCAGAAGTTTTTTTCAGAACTCCTGAAGGGAATGTCGTGAAGTTTGGTAGAACGATCCAGTATTTTTTGGAAACTACACAACACAAAGATGGTTTCTGAGTGAACGATGTATTCGTTGCTATGAATTTGATTTATTATATTATTGTGGGTCACTAAATAATATCATGGATAAATCTCCATTAGTTTTATTCCTATTTATTCGATAGGATATTCTAAACAAATCTTGTTTTTTGTTCTTTTTCTGTGAGGATCTGATCAAACTTACTTCAGCATCATATCTTTCACAGCCGTGGTCATTCTGGCTCCCACTTCAAAAATTCAGGCACTTCAAAAACTACAAACGATTTTTCCGGAAAAATTCACGGACACATTTCTCACCAAGATGAAACCTCAATTCATGAGATGAAACTCAACGATCATAACCGACGCACAGAACTAGAGAGGAACTTAATTTTCATGAGTAGTTCGGAAAAAACGAACTGGACTTGACTCGCGTGTCTGAGTTATCAGGTCCTTGGCGAGCGCGAACTGTTGAGGTGCGCTAATCAAGTAAAAACTGATTTACTGGTCTTATATCCCGATTGTCGATAGTTATAGGAGTTCAGTCTGAATTCGAAATAATCAATTAGGATGCATGGGAAAGGGGGGCCAGAAATATGCAGTGCTAATTGACGGAATAGGTATTGACGGAATATATTAACACTTATCGAGATCTTTCGGATGGTTTCAAGCAATGGAAACAAGTGAGTTCAAATCATGGGGATGAACAGCTCTGATTATGGGTAACATACACACATCGGTATTTTCAAGAATAGGGTGACTACTAGGGTGATTCAAAAAAAAAGAATATTTTTTTTTTCGTTTGGTACTCTGAAAAATAGGTTCCTAGACACCTCTAAGAAAGCCTCTCCAAGCATGAGTTCTTAATTGTAACGGGAAGGTCCTCCTTCTTACAGTTTTCTATTTTTTCTTATTATCAGATAGAAAAATTTATATCTCGCTTCCAACTACTTGAAAAAATATCTTGTTCCTTAGATTTTGTAGGAAATTGAATGCTCTACAAAAAAGGTCTCTTACGATTTTTTCGTAAACCCAACCGTTTAAAAGATATTAACGGTTAAAGTTTGATTATTTTTGGGAAAATTTTTTATTTCTTATGAATTTTATAACTCAATGAAAAAAAATCATTATGGATGATGAAACTCATAGTTTTGTAGGAAATTTACTGCTCTATAAAAATGGTCTCTTATGATTTTTCGATCAAGTTGAGCGTTTACGAGATATTCATCGTCAAACATCAATGCATATCAATTTTTCTAGTTTTTGATCAATAATTCGAAAAATTTCAATTTATTCTGTGAGTTTCAAGGAAATTTAGACAAATTTGAGTTTCTGTGAATAGAAATATGTTATGAACTATTTTTTTAATTAGTTTTTTTAGTCTTGGGCATGTTTGATTACATTAAAACAAAAAATTAGTGCATTTTTTTAAATATATAATTCAATTTAGTGTGTTTCACATGTGTTTCACTTTTTTATCGAAGAATTTATTTATTTAATTATCAACTGCCATATAATTTTCAATATTTTATTACGTATTCAAGATGATCAGTTTTAGGAACACTGAAAATACGGTATTAAATGGGTAGATACTGAAGATAGTTAAGAGTAAAAAACATAGATGGCGTTAGTTTCAGAAGACAAACAGAAGAAGAAATGGAATTCGAAACAAAAATCCCCTCGAACGAAAATTTTATGTATATTTTGTGAAAAACAATTTAAAAATACGCACTGAACAAATTTCATAATAATAAATGATAACGCGATTAAGATTTTAAATTATTAAAGATAAAATTAAAAAAAAATATTATTAGAATAAAAACTTTCAAATGAATTTTTGAACAGAAAACATCTATAGGAGTTGCTTTTATAATAAAAACTCAAATTTGTCTAAATTTCCTTGAAACTCACAGAATAAATTGAAATTTTTCGAATTATTGATCAAAAACTAGAAAAATTGATATGCATTGATGTTTGACGATGAATATCTCGTAAACGCTCAACTTGATCGAAAAATCATAAGAGACCATTTTTATAGAGCAGTAAATTTCCTACAAAACTATGAGTTTTATCATTCATAATGATTTTTTTTCATTGAGTTATAAAATTCATAAGAAATAAAAAATTTTCCCAAAAATAATCAAACTTTAACCGTTAATATCTTTTAAACGGTTGGGTTTACGAAAAAATCGTAAGAGACCTTTTTTGTAGAGCATTCAATTTCCTACAAAATCTAAGGAACAAGATATTTTTTCAAGTAGTTTGAAGCGAGATATAAATTTTTCTATCTGATAATAAGAAAAAATAGAAAACTGTAAGAAGGAGGACCTTCCCGTTACAATTAAGAACTCATGCTTGGAGAGGCTTTCTTAGAGGTGTCTAGGAACCTATTTTTCAGAGTACCAAACGAAAAAAAAAATATTCTTTTTTTTTGAATCACCCTAGTGACTACACTAATGAAGTTTATGGATATAAAAGATCCAATAAATTAGTGCCAAAAACCTGACAAGTGCTGTTCTTTGAATGTTCAATGGCTATTGAACATACCGGATATTGAATCATGTGAATATTCAGTGTTCTAATAGTGAAGATGCTGCGTTAAAAACTAAATGATAAGAATAGAGTGAATAAATAAGTTTTCTAATATTTTATAGAAAATATTCGTTATTTCGTTATGGGTTAAGAATGAAAACAAAGTACAGGAGTGTATTATCACATTGCGAAGTGATACTTACGAAAAACTGACTCCTTTGTTCCTTAGAAAGAATAGGGTGACACATATCGGAAAGCAGTAGGCCTTCACAAAAGAAGGTATTTTCAAGAATATGATTACACTAATGAAATTCATGGATATCCGTAATATCGTAAAATCATAATTTCAAACCCGCGCCAAAAATGTGAAAAGTGACTTTCTTTGAATGTTCAATGGATATTGAACACACCGGATATCGATCAAGTGGATATTCAGTGTTTTAAGAGTGAAGAATAGGTAGTTGAATATTTTTATTACAAATGCTGCATTAAAAACTAAATCATGAGATTTGAGCGAGATGATGCACCTTTTCTGTTATTTTAAGTATAACAACCATTATGGGTTAAGGATAAAACAAAGCGAAGGAGTGTGTTAGCACATAGTGAAATCTTACTCTCGAGAATCGTATGACTAGAACATTTTTAAGAAAATAATTAAGAAATTCTCTGAAAATCTCTGACGGGAAGTCAGGTGATTTTGAGCGCATGTTCCATTATCTATTCACGCCTCACGCACACCCTCTCGAATTACTGTATGAAGTTGAGTATGAATACAGGCAGCCTTAACTCGTGAAAAATGCATTGGCATAAAGTAAATTCGAATTTTGGAATGAAATAATTCAAAAAATTCAGAGCTGATCGAGCTGAACACCGGTAAATGATTGAAGAATGGCGGTTTGAAGGTTTGTGCGGAATTTCAGCGGAATCTGACGCATAGTTTCCGAAATAAAAACTTTTAAAGAACATTTTTTTTAATGATTATTTTTATTTGTCGTGATGAGATCCTCATGAAATCTGGCATGAATTTGCAGGTCAGCATTATACAACTAATTAGCAAGTTTCAATTCGATCAGATCTGTATTTTATGAGTTATTGAGCAAATAATAAATTTAAGAAGTGTAGATGACAAATATCGCAAATCTTCACATGTATCTACAGAATAATCAAATAGAATAATTCTGCAATGAATATTCATAACCCTGGTAGTTTAATAAAATGAGATATATACATACAAGAATATCCAGAATAAAGAGTTATTTGCTTTTAATTTAATAAAAAATTGCATCCTTGGGTGAGTGATGTACCTGGATGGATTACCGCTCTACCATTCGGCTGTGGAAAACAGAAGCATTACGAATAATGCCCGAATATACTCTAGTGGATTCAGGTCCGGAGATTGCGCTGGCCATCGCGAAACTTCAATTCCTTCGTTATTCAACTAACCGCTCCACCACTTCTTATTCGACGTAAGGATTGCGTATATTGAGTAGATACTTGTCAGTAATTCGTTCATATTTTATTTCCCAATTTTCAACTCTCAGAGTCATCCAAATGAATGAAAATCTTGCAGATATTATTCCAAATCAGAGCAGACAATTCTATTCCAAGTTTTATGACGAGCTTCATGAAATTCCCTGCCTGGGGTTCTGAACGGCGTACGATGGAGGTTAAAAAAAAATTTAATATTGATTTCTTATGTATTATTTATCCAATGGTATACCGAAATGAAAATGAAAACCTGCAATAACTATAATCTATTATTAGATTAATATATAGATATATATATATATTAATATTATTAAATCAGGCCCAGAAATGTATTACTCTCAATTTCAAATTTTACTTTCAATACTATACGTACCTACCTACTAATTTATTCTCATAAATAATAATTAGGTATTATCAGAATGAAATTGGTGAACCGTGTAAAGCGAGGTTGCCGATGTGGAATTTTTTTTCGGATTATCGATATTGCAATACTCGTTATCTGCTTATGGAACGCGAAATGAGGGTTCCTGACATGAAATAAAACATAGAATATTCCATTTTTAATTTGTTCGTTTTCTCTTTTTGTCTTATCCTTTTCCAGATTAAGTTTCGGGTACCTTGAAGAAACTTCTCTGCTTGTTGAAGGAAGAAGCGATTGTAAAGTAAAATATGCCCTTCAATATTTCAGCATATTTTGTTAACAGTTTCAATTTTCATAAATCACAACACTAACGGGGAGATAAGGTTTTTTCGCTGAGGTTTTTTCCCTAAGCTCTAGTATCATATTGAATTCTATGGTACCCCGCTACATTAACCACTGCTAACACTTTTGAAATTTCGTCTGCAGCTTTCGTTTCTTACCGCTCAAAAGTTTCGGTCACGTGCTCTGACCACCCTCGAAACGACCCTTAAATTTTAAAATAAATTCCCGATTTACTTGGGAAAAATACGTCACTTTCAGATTTTTTTAAATTATATGGAATTTTTCCAAAGATTGCCACTATAGCGTTATCGGCAATTCGAACCCTCCCCTTTCCCCCCGAAACCTCAGAATCCTGTCTTTTTCCACCTCTTTCCCTCGAGACATCCCCTCATTTACACACATTTTCCCTAAGTAAAATTCTAAACGTTCTTTGTCAGAAACTGAACTCTCCCGACGATTCTCGGTTTCCAGTACTCCTACAATATAGATTAGATCGTGTTCAAATTTGAAACTTGGCTTAAGAATTAGGATTTGAAGTATGTTGCAAAATTTCAACAATATCGGACGGATAGTTTCTGAGATACATAATATTTTTACACGCATATTCAATAATTTTTCTAGAGATATGATACTCACGAAATTCCGCACAAATATTTATGTTGGCATTCTACAACTTTCTACCAAGTTTCAATTCGAACGGTTTTGTAATCGTCGAAAATAAACTCTGTACTCGGAAACCGTTAGGCCGATTACGCCCATTAACGAACTTGCCCGTCGCATTTGGATGCGCAACCTAACTTGAAAATTTCAAGTCGCTATCTCTTTCTGTTCGAAAGTTATCGAGGCAACGGCCGGACGGTCGGCGTTTGCGCAAAATGATACCACGCCATTGCAAAGAACATGCGCGCAAAAATACGGTTTGATTTGAATATTAAACAGGCGTGCAAAAGTTGCCGACTTCATGTCAGAGCTTTTTAATTTTTTTTACTTCGGTAATGGATGTAGATTCATTCGAACTCAAAAAATTGTTTCAATTTCTTGAAAATTACCCAATCGTTACACCGGATGCAAACATGAGACTTGAAATCTGACGCGGATGGAGCCCCATTCATAGCAATTGTTGGTTTTTTTACTTGACTAAGCAACCGAATTCTTGAGTCATATATGTATAGAATATGCAGAAAAACCTCTTTTTGTCTTCTGGTGAAACAGAGTTGATTTTTTGGAAATTCCATCGATACCACTTATGGACCTATACATATACATACTTTTCCCACCGAATTCAGAGAATAACAAACCTATAGATTTTTCATCCTGTTTTGTGAATCTGTCGAAGTTACATCATCTATAATAATTGTTATTTCCAGCGACCTAAGTTAATATTAATAATGAATGAATTTCATGACAAAGAATAAACCGATAACTTGGGCACCATGATTGAGGTATGTAGTGCCCGGCAAATCCTTAGTTTATCTCATGGTAAAAAAGCTAGATATACTGGGTGGTTCACGAATAACTGTAGATAGTTTGATGGTGAATAGATGGTACGTAGAGAAGCCCAAACAGCAATTAAATATGATAAAGTGGTTCTGAGATACAGGGTGATTTATTGATTTTGGCTGAACGTTTGGTCAGCCATAACTACCGAACCATAGAATAAATAATTCTCAAATTTGGCATGTATTATAATCTAGAACCATCAAAACGTTCATATAAACATAAACTTTGCCGAAATAGTAGAGACCAGTCCTCAGAAATATTGATTTTTCCTTTCAGGATTGACATATCGTCGTTAATCCTATCATTCTGCACAGATTCACCCTTCGAATACTGTTCTACACTAAAAGGGCATACAAACCGATAATTTTTGTCGCTCTTGTTCCTCGGAACAGAGTGCTTATCAATTTGCCCAAATGTCTGTAATTTTCGAATTTTTCGATGAAAATGGTCTTAAACGATTTGGTTCGACTCACTGATCAAGAATCCGTGGTCGAAATCGATTCTGTCCGGCCGGCTATCTCGAACGGAATGAGCTAGAAAGTTGAAATTTTCAGAGTAGGTTTGCAACCTAAATATATCGGTTAAGTTCGGTTATTGGGCAAAATCGGCCGGATGGTTTTGGAGTAACAACAAAAAAATGTTTACATTACAAATTTTGGATTAAATTTTTTTAAGATGCGGTTTTATCATTGGAATTCATTTATATTATTGTCTACTTCAACAAGTTAATACTATCGGAGATATGATTTTACAAAATTTCAATAATACATCGTACTTCTATGTTTTACAGAATGCGAATTTTATCTGTCCGTGTTCTATCTGTTTGCGGTAGGTCCAGTTTGAAAGATAAACGTCATGGAATATTTAGTGAGAATGTGTGTGATTCTCACGAAACTCTGCATAAGTATTCATAAAACAAGTGTAAAACATGTTATATAGATACTTTTTCATTTGAACTATCATAATTATCACGTTTAATGTTTAACGATGTGATATATTGCCTCTCTATGACGGACATAGGAAGGTACATCGATATTATCAGTCAAGAAAATTTCGTATTTTGGGAAATCCCACTTGAAGTATCGGCATACAGGTCGAGGTCGATACAAATCAGGAGACTAAACTTATAATGGGCAGTTAAGTCAACTCATTTCAGTCAACAAATTTATTTTTTTTAATTTTCTAGGGATACGATCCTCACAATATTCCACATAACTCCAATCACTTTTATAAAGTCTCCCGGTTGGCCATGATAGTTTGACACAATTCACCCTGTATATTTTGAAAATGTTAGGTTATAGTCATTTTTTACTGTCAGATATCTACACAATGTTGTCCTCTCTACATAGAGCTCGTAGTAATTACGTATTTTTCACAATTTGAATTAACTTCGGAAAAATAATTATTTCGAGAAGATATTATGTGAATTCAACAATTCCAAAGACCTGGCGACTGTTCAAGATAATATTTCCTCTGTTGTTACTGGAAATATTACACGTATACAAACTGGTTGGAAGATTCAGTTATGCTATTATCTTGTACGGAAATCAAGAATGAAATGTTGTAATTTCAATGAAAAATAATGCATAGAGTATCTAGTCCATCACTTTGTGATGGTTCATTTGAAAAAATATTGAAAGTACCAGGAAAACTTCTAAGCCAACATACGTAGGTCCCTATGGAATTCCCCACCTTTCGAAATTCCCAAGAAATATGCCTACAGATACTTTGTCTTTGCTTCTTCAAAACTGCCCTCGGCATTTTCAATTTCTAAGCGAAGAGTTCTTTATTACTCGAAGATAATGGTCTGTGATAATATTTTAATAAGTGGTTGAGGTTAGATTAAGCTGAATTAGCATGATATCCATTAAAAAAAATTATTCAAAATAAATGTCCGAAACTACTTAAAAATGTTCACATAAGTTTCCTAGAATGGAGAATGACACCATAAGAATCTTGTTGGAAAAGTGCATCTTAGAAAAAATTGACGATAAAATGTGAGATCGACAGTATAGCAAATATTCACCCAAATCTTTAATAACCATAACTTACAGTAGTGTTCAGCGAAATTTACCATTAAATGACCGAGCGCTCTAGAGCTCCTGACGTCACGTGAGTGCTTTTAAAATGATGTCAAAATCTTGATTTAATTTGGCTAATAAAACTCCTATTAGGATACGTTAATACACAATTTTAAGCTTCTGAATCTATTCTAGCTGTATTTCAGCGAAAAATGCATGGATCATAGAGGAGAATTGGTACATATTCAATGAGATTTTCATAGAAAATCAGTCAACAGTCGACAGTTTCAAAAATATTTCTGATTGAAATGTTGTTTTGTTAATACAGCTGATCATGACCCATCTTCACCTTAATGACACGAGATTCAATATACAATATATTGCAAAATAATTATTTCCATTGTAATAAGTAGTTTAGGTCAGATAAAGCTAAATTATCGTGATATCGATGAAAAAACAATATTCAAAATAAACGTCAGAAACTACATATAATAATTTATATCTTCCAAAATATAAGTTTCCTAGAATGGATATTGGTACCAATAGATTCGTCTTGCAAAAGTGTATCTTGGAAAAAATTGGCGATTTATTTAAGCGAAAAATGCATTGATCATAGAGTAGATATTTAATGACATTTTCATTGAATATCAGTAGAAGAACAATTTCAAAAATACTCCTGTTTGAAATGTTGTTTTCACAGCATATCTTGACCAATCTTCACCTTATAATCGGAACGAGATTTAACACAGAATATATAGGAAAATAATTATTTATATTATAATAAGTAGTTTGGTTCGGATTAAGCTAGATTACCGTGACATCGATGAAAAAAAAATTCAAAATAAACGTCAAAAACTGCGTTTAAAAATTTATATCTTCTAAAATATAAGTTTCCTAGAATGAATATTAGTACCGATAGATTCGTCTTGCAAAAGTGTATCTTAAAAAAAATTGATGATAAAATATGAGACTTCAGAGAAAAATGCATTGATCATAGAGGAGAATTGTCACATATTCGATGAAATTTTCATAGAAAATCATTCGGAAAACTTACTTGATAACCGTCGTTGAAGTCATATCTTCGTTAAAAAAAATTATAAAATCGACAAACAAATACCATAAAAAGTCAATTCACAAACACAAAAAACACCGTCAGACGGACATGTCACGGCGCGAAGGTAAATAAATATGTACGAAACCCGTCCTGCCCGCGTGTGGGTCGAATTCTTGAGCACTGGGACGATTTCTCCGATTTTCCGTTTATTTTAATCGCGCCTCTCTTCTTCAACTAACCGGTGCCTTCGACAGTGTGTTCACCGGATTCTGGTGCTCTGCTCATTTAACAGTCAATTCCACCACCCTCCCACCTTTCTTTCAGATGTCCCAACTAGCCGTGTATCCAAACACCAAATATTTGTTTGCTTCCAATGGACACGCGACTGTTTCAGTGATTATTCTGTGTACTGAAGGGTGCCAAATTAGGGGTGAAAAATTTAATATCGAAATATCCGCCCCATTGTTGATATTCGTATTAAATGATTTTCCCTTTTATTCATACAAAACACGGTAATGTATTAGGTATACAAGGTGTTTGGTTTAATGCTACATATTCGAAAGGGGGTGGAAAAGGTTATGATTTCATAAATTCAAAGGAACCTACAATAAAATTCACTTTGGAAATATATATTTATGTCATCATGACATAAGTCGTAATTTGTCCGGCGCATTTTTTCATTCTTTTATACAATATAAAGTAAAATATATATCTATGGGAGATGATAGCCCTTCTTAAGGGCCCTGTAGCGGGCTTCGAACATCTGAAGTTCTGAATAATCATCGCTTGGGCTTGGACCGGTCAGACCTGGTTTTGAAAGAGACCCTCCTGGCCTTACGAGCAACATTTTCATTTTTGAATTCAAATATTGAAGGGATTTCAGGAGTGAATATCTTCGAAAACTAGCGGAGGCGATTCTTCTCCACGAGATCCCATTCGCCTACAGATAAGTATTTTTGTGAGAGGAGACTTTTGAAAGGTTATGTATTATTTTTATTTTGTTCGTTTCCTCCTCTTGTCTTTTAATTTTTTAGGTTGAGTTTCGGGTACCTTGGAAAAACCTATCCGTTTTTTGACGAGGGGTAATTTTGCAGTTTACCGCCCCCTCGTAAATTTCGACTATTTCGAGTTTTTCGAAGAAAATATGCATTGTACAGTGATTTTTGATCATTTTCAATAGTGGCAAATCAGTTATTTTGGAGCAATCTAACGGTATGGGGAGTGAATTGGGGTACTGGGTGGGGTAATAAATTCAATAGGTTAGCTTAAAATTTTCAAATTTTTGGCTAATAAAATGAGAAAAATGGTAAAATTTATGACGAAAATTGAAATTTGAAGTAAATTTTTGAAATAAAAAATTCATCGTATTGAATATATTACCCCTCCCAGCACTCTCGTTCACTTCCCCTCCCGTTTAGATTCCAGCAAATGGACTATTTTGCCACTATTTAAAATCATCAAAATTCACTTCACGATACAATTTTTTTTCGAAATAATGAAAAGCGAAATGCGTCTCTAAAGCCGGGCCTGGAAACAGTTGAAACTAAGATGGCTGCCAGTTTGGGCTTACGTTTCTGAGTGTCTATCATAATACAGATGAATGGACAAAACCGGTTGCTACAAAAACACATTTGGATAGATTTAGCATGCATATATATATATTGAACCTAATATGATTCTAGTATCTTTAACTAACCTAATATTTTCCTTGAATCCACCTTCAATTTCTTTCTTGCGTTTTCTCTCTTATTATCTCCCTTTAATCTAATGAAATCCTTGTATCCTCCTTCGATTTCTGTCTTAAAATCTTCTCCCTTTCAAAAAACTGAGATATCTCTATATAACTTGTTTCTTCTTGTATTGTTTTGTCTGGAATAATATCCTCTTTAACTTGATACCAATTTCAGCTCTATATTTCTTTAGGAGCCTTTAATATTCTTCTCTTGGGCACTTTGACTTCTTTCAAACTAGATAATTTCATTTATTTTTCCGTTACGTCGGTTTCTCTCCCATAAACTACTTCATAATTTTATATTTTCAATAAATCTATCAACATGACAATTATAAATTTGTTATTTCTAAGCTGTTCCTAGATATTTTACAATTCTAATTTTCAATTTTAATTTTGAATTTTCTCAAAAAATACTCATTTGCCAGTGCTAAAATTGAAACTGTGGTATACCAACATCATGCAGATACTATATACAGAATATTTTGAAAATCGGTGAGGGGGCGTTAAACTGCAAATTAACCTGACGGGGGAATCCACATTGAAGAAATATATCCCCATCAATATTTTTAAATTTCAGCAAATTTTGTAAACAATAGTTACAAATCACCACACTCACGGGGAGAAAGGGTTTTTTGCTGAGGTTTTTCCCTAAGCTCTTGAATCATACGTCGAATTGTATGGTACCCCGTTACACCATCCTCTGCTATCACATATACAGCTCTCAGTCAAAAGAATATATATATACTTTGGAAATAGAGAAAAATAGTCAGCTTTCTTTTCCAGATGTTTCGATAATAAAGTATCCGAACCATTTCGAAACGAGTGTCTTCAGGAAGCAGATAGGTACATACAAATAGATATTTCAATTATTCAAACCATCAACTACGTGTGAAAAGAGGTGTTATTAAAACATTGTATGATAGAGCTAACCTAATTTGTTCTACTCTTGAAATTCGAAATGATGAAATTGATTTCATCAAAAAATTTTTTGAAGATAATGGATATCCGAGGCAATTTATAAATAATCATCAATCAAAAATTTAGATAGAAGAGCAAATAATCAAGTACAACAGAATAATCAACAAGCAACCCAATCTGTTGAATGTGATCCTTTATGTTCGTGGCCTTTCTGAAAAAATCAGAAGAATCGGTTCTTAAATTGGCATAATTGGCCAAAATTTAAAAAAAATATTAAAAAATATTATTTATATCACGATAACCTGAGAACGGAAAGAGATAGCGATATGAAATTTCAGGTTAGGTTCTGCATCTGAATGCGACATTTGAGTTTATCTATAGGCATAATCGGCTTAACGGTTTTGGAGTTATACACATCTGAAATTTGGTTGTTATTTCCTCAATAACTCTAAAAATACAAAACCGATCCAACTCAAACATGGTTATTAGTAGTAGAATGTCAACGCAAAAATTCCTGCAAAATTTCGTGAAGATTGTAGTACTAGAAATGTTTTAAAAAATCACTGAAAATCATTTGAAAAAATTCTATATATCAGAAACTATTCATCCGAATTTTGCGAATGCCTTCATAACCTAGATCTAACAAGTTCCAAGTTTGAACACGATCGGATCTATATTGTTGGAGATCCGAGCAGCCTTGTGTGAGTTGAGTAGCTGGATGGGTGACCGTTGCCTCGATAACCCTTGAACGAAAGAGATAGGAACTTGCAATTTTCAGGATAAGTTGCGCATCTGAACGGGAGTGTTAAGTTCGCTGTTGGACATAATCGGCCCAACGGTTTCGGAGTATATACATACATATATATATTCCTATCTGGAATATTATTTCTTAGATCACTCAAAAAATATAGACTCGATCCAATCGAAGCTTGCTTACTAGTTAAAATTATCGACCTGAAGATGTGTGTAAAATTTTGTGAGGATCGTACCTACAAATATTATGTATCTCACGATACCTTGAGAACGGAAAGAAATAGCGACTTGCAAGTTTTCAGCGTAGACTGCACATCTGAATGTAACATTTAAGTTCGTTAATAAGCATAATCGGCCAAATGGTTCTGGAGCTATATCAATTTGAAATTTGGTTATTTTTTCTTCAATAACCCAAAAATTACCATGCTGATTCAATTCAAACATGGTAATTAGTTATAGAATGCGGACGAAAAATTTTTTACAAAATTTCGTGAAGATCGTATAACTAGAAAATTTTAAAAAAATGTCATAAATCAGTTGTCCGTCATCGCTTAAATTTTGCGAGAACCTTCGAAACCATGAATATCGAATTTACCATGGTAAATTTGATTAAGAGTTTCCAATACATTAGAATTGACAATAGAATTCACCATGGTGAATTCGGTGTCCAATACAGGAGAATGGACAATAGAACATACGCACAAAAGCTCTTGACTAAACGTCAGTGCTTGTTTATTTTTTATAGCCCCATCAATACAAAATTTCGCACGCATATAAAAGTCAAAATTCTACAATTGGAGTTTCAGACAGATCGACTGATCGGTTTCGTAAATATTCATAAAAAATATTTCAAAGAAAATAGCCATAACTCCGAAACCGGATTTCGCCCATTAACGAAATTAACCGAGATATTTACGCTCCAAACCTACCCTGAAAATTTTGCCTCATTCGGTTCTAGAGTTATCGTGCTAACGGCTGGCCAAACAGAATTGGATTTAACCCAACGGGGCAACCGCTGACAAAAATGTCTACACCAGAATTCCAACTCAACCGGAATTTCATTGGAATGCAATAGGTATTCATCAGGAATTCAATAGGAATTCTTTCGAAATTCTATTGGAATTATATATTCTTGTACACCAGAACTCCTAGCGGTTTACCCCTCGGTTAAAACCAACTATTTGGAGCTGTATACACATGATTGTCCGATAGGTGTCGCACTCTAAAATCAATAGGAATTCTCAATAATTCAACAGGAATTCCAAGGAATTCAATAGGAATTCTACGGAATTCCATAGGAATTCCCGGTATTCAATAGGAATTCCTCGGAATTCAATAGGAATTCCCCGGAATTCAATAGGAATTCCCGGAATTCAATAGGATTTCCAAGGAATTCTACTTTCTTGTACACCAGAATTCCTAGCGGTTTACCCCTCGATTTAACCCCAGAATTTTCATCAGTGAGTCGATCTCTATCGTTTGAGACTATTATGGCAAAAAATTCCAAAAATACATACATCCGGGCAAAATGATAGCAAGCTGTTCCTTGCGGAACAAGCGCGCAAAAAATATCGCTTGAAGTTTCAAGCAGTATTTTCGTGAGGGTGTGAGGACAAACGAACATCCGCGCAAAAGCTCCTGACTACACGTCAATACTTTATAATTTTTTTTTTCTCAAAAGACCACATTTTTCTGTTAGAGAAAATTGAATTTATTAATTAATGCCAGATGTGAAATTTTGAGCGTTCTTAAATTTATGTATTTCGAAAACAAGATCTTTCCAGATATGACTTCAAATGAAATGTTCATCCTATATGACATTGAATAACCCATTAAATTTTTACAACTTAGTTTTTTTCCTATCAAATTTTAAAGAAATAAGTGTATGCTCACATTTCAAAGATTTTTCGAAAAGTTACCGATAATTATACTATAATTGCTAGGTATTTACTTATCAGTTATTCGCATATATTGTAACCTCGTTCCTTTGGAGTTCCTTTGTGACCACAAATGATTAATTTGGTAGAATACTTACGCTTATACGCTGATACCACTGAATTAGTCACTCAAATGCTATGAACAAAATTTAACCCTTTTATCTTTCGTTTTCGCTTATTTCGTAAATTTAGAGTGTTCCTTCCCATTTCATACGAATTGTAATAAACTGATTATGGCCGAACGATGAAATCATGATACTTCAAATTCCCTGAATAATGTCACTTTCACGGTTGTTTTATGAATAGACGAAAAAGAAGGATGCCTCGAAGAAAAATTCTCCATTTTGGCGCTCTAGTTCCTCGGAACTGAGTGCTTATCAATTTGCCAAAATGTCTGTAATTTTCGAATTTTCGGCTGAAAATGGTCTCAAACGGTTTGGTTCGACTCACTGATCAAGAATCCGAGGTCGAAATCGATTCTGTCAGGCCGGTCCGGCCGGCCGGCCGTAGGCACGATAACTCTCGAACGAAAGGAGGACTGAAATTTGCAAGGTGGGTTTGGAGCGTAACTATCTCGGACAAGTTCGTTAATGGGCGAAATCCATCAAGCGGTTTCGGAGTTATGGCCGATTTTAGTAAAACACATTTTTGCGCGTATGTTCTGGGGAACATCGCGTTATAGTTTTGCCCAAATGTCTGTAACTTTCGAATTTTTTGACGAAAATGGTCTCAAACGATTAAGTTCGACTCCCCAATGAAGAATTCGAGGTCAAATTTGATTCTGTCCGTCCGGCCGTTGCCACGATAACTTGAGAACGAAACGAGCTAGCGACTTGAAATTTTCAGGGTAGGTGGCGCATCCCAATACGACGGACAAGTTCGTTAATGGGCATAATCGGCCCAGTGGTTTCCGAGTAATAATTTTGTTTTCAACCAATATGAATCCGATCGAATTGAAACTTGGTGGGTAGTTGTAGAATATGAACCTAAGCACGTTTGTGAAATTTTGTGCGAATCGTATGGCTAGAAAATTAAAAAAAATATATTAAAAAATATTTTTGTTGTCACTATAACTTGAGAACGGAATGAGATAGCGGCTTGAAATTTCCAGGTTAGGATGTGCACCAGAACGCGACATTTCAGTTTGTTTATGAGTATAATCGGCCAAACGGTTTTAGAGTTATAGCCATCTGAAATTTTCTGAAATTTGGTGGTTTTTTGTTCCTCATTAACTCGAAAAATACTGAACCGATTGAATTCAAACATGATTATTAGTTGTAGAATGCCAACGTGAAAATGTTTGCAAAATTTGGTGAGGATAGCATTTGTAGAAAATTTTTAATAAATCATTGAAAAAAAATCTATATATCAGTAACTATTCGCTTGAAATTGCTGAAATTTTGCAGGAGCCTTCATAACTTAACTCTACTGCCAAATTTCAAGTTTTAATATGATCGGTTAAATATTGTTGGAGATTCGAGCACTCTTGTGCGAGTTCAGTAGATGGGTGACCGTTGCCTCGATAACTTTCGAACGAAAGGAGATAGGGACTCGCAATTTTCAGGGTAGGTTGAGTATCCGCAAGGGAGAATTGATTTCGTTTTTGGGCATAATCGGTCTAACGGTTTCCGAGTTATACCCACCTGGAAAGTTATTTCCTTGATAACTCAAAAAATAAATATTCGATCGAATTAAAGCTTGGTAACTAGTAGTAGAAAATCAACATAAAGACGTGTTTAAAATTTCGTAAGAACCGTACCCATAGAAAATTTGAAAATAATGATGAAAAAAAAAAATTTTAAGAACCGTACCCCTAGAAAATTTTTAAAAATCACGAAAAAAAAAATTGGTTCAAGCACTGACGTGAAGTCAGAAGCTTTTGCGCGTATGTTCTATTGTCCATTCTTCTGTATTGGACACCCTTAATCGAATTTACCATGGTCAATTATGTTGTCCATTCTGGACAACATTCATCAATTATGTTGTCCAGAATGGACAACATAATTGACCATGGTAAATTCGATTAAGGGTGTCCAATACAGAAGAATGGACAATAGAACATACGCGCAAAAGCTTCTGACTTCACGTCAGTGCTTGAACCAATTTTTATGAATATTTCCAAAACCGATCTTTCGATCTAGCTGAAATTTAGCATCAAATTGTAGAATCATGACCTTTATACGCATGTGAAGTTTGTATTGACAAGGTTACCGCAAAGTGTTAAAAAAAAATTTTCAAAATTTAAAAAAAAATTTCTACAATAACTCTCGAACGGAATGAGCTAGGCAGTTGAAATTTTCAGAGTAGGTTAGGGAGAATATATCGGTTAAGTTCGTTATTGGGCAAAAAAAGCCAGATGGTTTCGGAGTAACGAAAAAAAAAATTTTTTTTTAAGTAACAAATTTCCAATTTAATTTTTATTTAAGATGCAGTTTCACCATTTAAATCCATCGATATCATTTTCAACTGCAACAAGCTAATACTTTCGGAGATATGATCTTTCTAAATTTCAATAATGAATCGTACTTCTATGTTTTCACAGAATGCTATAATTATTTTATCTAAGCTTTATTATATGATCTGTGTTCATACTCGTACAATTTCATCCTGTTCTATAAGAGAGAGTCAAATTCTTTTCAGCTATTTTAATTTGATTTCTTCCATGGTGCAGTTCTAATTCTCAGATTGCTCATTTAATCTTGATAAATGAACTATTATTTGAATTGAATTTCTTTTATGATGCAGTTCTATCATAAGAATACATTGATATAATTCCCAACTCTGAGAAACCAATACTTTCGGAGATATAATTTGTCTGTTTGAACTAGAGCGCCAGAAAGCTCCTGTCCACAGGGCTTTTTTTTTTCTTTCAGCTCATTTCAAATTTATTTCCCTCAGATCCACTCATTAAACGCTATTTCTAGTGATGTCTTTGATTAACTGAATTTATTCCAAGTTACAGACTCGCACTGTATATAATTTTCCTTTATTTTTATAAGAGAACGGTGGTGCAAATTTGGGAAAATTAACATATATATAAAAATAATATGAATTCGATTTAATGCCTTTTGGAGAGAAAATATTGAATCTTTTTATAGAATTTACGGTGTTTCTCTTTGCGAACAAGAGGCCCATTTCATTAGCACAATTAAACTGGAAGAACTTGCCTTGGATATAAATAATTTCGAACGATGTAAATGCGAAGTAAATTTTTAAGTGATCGGAATTTCTGATAGGAACTCTACAAAGCAATTCATTACTGGACAATTCATCACTGTCTTCATATAAAAACTACGAATTTCATATGATTAGACCTTCGGGCCATGTGAAACTTATGAAACCGTGACATAAGACTGACCCTTACAATGAGCCGACTACGCTACCATGGGTTCATAGTGTAACAAAGAAAAAATAAATTCGGAGGTTCGAGAATAACTATCAACAAAATAATTCTGAAGATTTTCGTCAAGCGTCTGACGAAGGAGTCTGATATAGACTCCGAAACGTTACGATTTAGTTGTTTCTACGTTGATGTTGGTTCGTTGTTGTTTGTTAGGCAACATTGTTCGATTGATTGCTTCTGACAAACATCTTGTGAATGAGTCGAACATAATCGTTTAAAACTATTTTCGGTAAAAACTTCGAAAATTATAGATATTTATACGAAATTTATCATGCTGTTGCCTAGAACATGCGCGCAAAAATTGCAGATCTGTTCCTGACACTTGGTCCACTTATCAAATAATGCCAAATAATGTACATTCAAGTCTTCATTGAATTTGGTTTGGTAAGGGGCGAATCGGGGTTGGAAATAAAGAAACAAAATATTATTATTATATTATGTCCGGTTTCAACAAACATTTTTAACCGAATATTAGAGTATCATTTTTTGCGCGCATGTTCTAGGAAACATCGCGTTATCATTTTGCCCAAATGTCTGTTTAATTCGAATTTACCATGGTAAATGGTAAATTCGAATTAAGAGTGTCCAATACAGGAGAATGGACAACATAATTTACCATGGTAAATTCGATTAAGGGTGCCCAATAGAGAAGAATGGAAAATAGAACATATGCGCAAAAGCTTCTGACTTCACGTCAGTGCTTGAACCAATTGTTTTTTTGTGATTTTTTTGAAATTTTCCAGGGGTACGCTTCTTAAAATGTTTGTTTTCGTAATTTTTTTCAAATTTTCTAGGAGTACGTTCTTACAAAATTTCAAACACGTCTTTATGTTGATTTTCTACTACTAGTTACCAAGCTTCAATTCGATCGAATATTCATTTATTCAGTTATCAAGGAAATAATATTCCAGGTGGGTATAACTCGGAAACCGTTAGACCGATTATGCCCAAAAACGAACTCAACACTCCGATTCGGATAAGCAACCTACCCTGAAAATTGCAAGTCCCTATCTCCTTTCGTTCGAAAGTTATCGAGGCAACGGTGACCCATCTACTCAACTCACACAAGGCTGCTCGAATCTCCAACAATATTTAACAGATCGTGTTAAAACTTGAAACTTGGCAGTAGAGTTAGGTTCTAAAGGTTCAGCAATTTCAAACGAATAGTTACTGATATATAGAATTTTTTTTTTCAATGTTCAATGGTTTTTTAAAAATTTTCTACAGATACTATCCTCATGAAATTTTGCAGAAATGTTCGAGTTGGCATTCTACAACTAATAACCATGTTTGAATTCAATCGTTTTAGTATTTTTCGAGTTAATGAGGAACAAAAAACAACCAAATTTCAGATGGCTATAACTCTAAAACCGTTTGGCCGATTATGCTCATAAACAAATTGAAATCTCGCCTTCTGATGCACATCTTAACCTGAAAACTTCAAGCCGCTATCTCTTTCCGTTCTCAAGTTATCGTGACAACAAAAATATTTTTTAATAATTTTCTAGCCATACGATTCGCACAAAATTTCACAAACATGCTTAGGTTCACATTCTACAACTACTCACCAAGTTTCAATTCGATCGGATTCATATTGGTTGAAAACAAAATTATTACTCGG